>OZ018312.1:2518328-3718328 GCA_963969455.1 Arge pagana | reverse complement strand
CAGAATTTCGAGCTTTCGGATCGGGGAGCTTGAATTCGCGGCGATCGAGTACGCGATATCGCGAGATCGAACGGTGACGGGACGCGAGAAAAACGTCCGCCACATCTCGCCAGCGTCGAAAATAGCACGTTTGAACGAACCACGTCCGAATCAACAGGCGAGCGCTCCCGCCGCGTTGAAATTGATTACCGACTAACGAGCCGCGCTACAGCAACGTCTCCAACGTAACCAACTTCTAACTCGATTTACGGCGGATGCGAAGGAGTCCATCTTCCGTCCAAGGACAGCAAAAGTATTTTTCATCTCTTTCCTACGACCTTCGTATTTTCCCTTCGCGATCTCATTTTTATTCTGCTCCGGCTCGACCACGAAGCATCTCGCGAAATATAGTCCGAGAATTTCGACGACGCTACCGCGACATTCCAAAGGCTTCATCGGTGCGTATACCGATGAAAATACCGATCGACCACGTTTTTCTCGCGCTCCGCAGTTGCCACCCACGTTTTCGAGTCGGCAAGCTTTCAGAAATTCTCTGTAATTCGCGAAAATCAAAATTCTCCTTTCCATTCTCCCTGCAAGCTTTTCATCTACGTTTCCATGTTTCGTGTCATTACTGGTGGAAAATAATCGGAGTCGAACTACCGAAAAATAGTTTCCTGTTCGAATTTTTAAATTACATACTTGCAACAAGAAAATCGTACATCGTACGAATTCAGATTCTCCGTTATTATTATTATTATTTTCTTACCTCGCGAGGGTTTTTGTAGAGTCGGTCCAGAGGAAAAAGAAATCTACTCGTTCGGCGTTATCGTTGGTCACCAGCTCGAGACGCGACACCATTGGGACCGCGATGAATTTAGGCTCGAAAAATACAGAAGGTCGAGTCGATCCTGGGAAAGAATATTCAAAGTCCGCGCAGCTTTCAGCTCGGCGCATGGAATTGAAAGAAGAAATCATTGGGCGGATAAACGGGGGACGAAAAGCGAATTTTCCGCCCTTGTGGGCACAAAGTATCCGGTTTTTTGCTTCGCAATTTTGGAGAATGCTGTCGAGATTCCCGTAAAATCGTCGGCATCATCGACGTCCGGTTTTTTGATTCGGCATAAAATCAGAGGCAGCACTCGAGGCTTCAGGATTTTTTCAGCAACAGAGCCACGGTCGTTCGGACGTTGTAGTGAAAAATCTATTTTGAAGGGAAGTAAAAAAAAAACGCGTACCACGTCTTCGGAACGCCTTGATCAGGTGAGCATAAAAAATTCTCTCGTCGAGAAACGAGGACAAGAAGGTAAATTAATATCATGCAGCCCGGTTTATCGATCGTAGCTCGGTCGTGCAGACGGATGAGCTTGAAAGAAGAAAAGAATCTCTTAATTTTCAAACCGTATCTTGAGAAGTTTCAGAGTGATTCTTGAAAAGATAAAATAACGAGGAGCTCTCGTTTGGATTTTCGCCCATTTTAAGCTTCTCCGCAATAACGTTGGGAAAATCCGGCGACTTTGTAGTTTTCGGAAGGAAGGGAATCCGTGGGGTTGGTAGATCCACCGCAAGCTCGACAAAGCGTCTGCGATTCGACGCCAATCATTCTTGCTCGCTTAGACAGCTCGAGTCTCTGGATCTCGCGGGTGCAATGCCTCGCGTATATAAATAAATCTCCGCACCTACGAGTCGTTCGAGGGCGAATCCTGCGGCGTCAGGGATCGATCCTGCAGACCCAGACAGCAGTTCCATTATTGTCCCTGACATTTCAAGACTCGCTGACATCTCCAAAGACACCGGTCTCCTATTTTGGAGATGATTCCAGCTCGACGGTCTGATATACGATCCAGCGTGTTTTCCACCTTCGCTCGCCAATTGCGAGTTCGTCATCATTTTTTCTCCGACGACATCTCGTCGTTTTTCCTATTCCCAACACTCGCAGCTGCAGCTCGCGTCCATCGGCTCGTAGTTTCCCTCGTCACAAATTTGTCTCCAAGTTTCGGCCATTTTTCTACCATTTTTTCCGTGCAGAAATGTGCCAAACAGAATTCACGTATTTTTCGTCCGGAAAATCGGTCGAACAGATTTTTGAAAACGATGCAACGCGCGTTTTCCACTTTTCCGATTCGACGCCCACTTTTCGACGCATTCGACCGTCGCCGCACTTTCGCGCCACCCTGTACGTGAATTTGGTCGTGAGAGCAACACGTGAGTCGTTCTCACGGCTTTTAGATCCGGCGATGGTCGAAAAGTCTCGGGGGATGGTCTCGCGCGACGGCCGCTCGTAGGCGAGAGACGCGTAGTAATGGTAAAATATAGTCGGACTCGGCGGACCGCGAATGTACGAGCCGCAGAACAAACCGACGCAGCCCAACGGACGAGGGAGCGAGCGACGCGCGAGCGAGGTCAATCATGGTGAGAATGGCTCGGGCGGCTCGAGCTCGAGAACCGCCGCGGCTCCAGGTCGTTTCGCAAGCTCGCATCAGTGTCGTCTCGGCTTTCCCCCGGCGTGCAGCGTTCCGCGAGACGCTACGCGACGCGATTCGATAGCTCGACGCTCGTCGTCCTTCTCCTCGTGATAACAAACACAAATCGCGATTCGATCCACTCGCTTCTTTCCAGCCATCGAAAGCTCTCGCGAGTGTTTTGGTGCGATTAACAGCGACGAGATTACCCGCGTCTAATCGATAGTTCGCATACTTTCGCTGATCACTCGCTGATAGGTACTTCGTTTTTTTTCCACTCGACTCTTCGAATTTTTCCATCTACTTTTCGTTTCCCAAAACCTGAGCTTTTCCCCTCGCGACGAGAGGTCAACGATGGTTCGTCGTTGTTAACTCGTTCATCGCGATTGACCTTGAATCGTTTCCATCGTTTCGATAATCTCCGATTAGCCGATGCTTTCTTCTCCTAGATCGCCAATTCTCTTTTTCTCGTAGTTTTCCACGCATTTTCATTTCGCTCCTCTGTTTTTCCGTCGATGTTCCTCGCATATTCGTCATCCGCATCGCAATCATCATTATCATCAGTATCGTTATTTACCCGTTTTTCGCTGTACTTGGCAAAAATTTCTCCCTTTTCTATGCTCATTTTTGTTCAACGGTTTTGCTGCTTCTGTATTTTTGATCTACTTGTTGTCTTGCTAGTTCGATGTTGCGGTACACTATCGGCGAGTAATACGCGTTTCGGATCGAACGCTTCGAAATAATTTGCATTCCGTTCGCTTCGCGAGTGCCCAACAGTTTGATGATAGAAGATCGAAATATTTCGGCGAATTCCGAGCGAAGGAATTCGTAGGGTATTCGACGTGGAATTTCGCAGGACAACCTCGCTGTTCGTTTAATTTTCTGTGGGAAAATGTGAGCTGCGAAGCATCGAATAAGCCTCGAATCGCCGCCCGAAGGTGAACGAATATACATTCGATAAATAATCGCATCCATTGAAATCTGCAATTAAAATGTACCTCGTTGGTTTGCCGGAGGGCGAAAGCTCTCGCTTCCATTTGAAAAAGGGAGAAATAAATTGTCGTTCGTTTTCAACTCGAAGTACTGAATAATTTAGGGGAGAAACTTTGTTCGACGCCGATGTCAGCCGTGAAATTGAGCGACGAATGAGAATGGTCGGATGCCCCCGGGGTCCGAAAAAGTTCTCGTAAATTAGGCGATAAGACGAGGAGAAGGACTTTTCCGAAAAGTAATAATACGACGAGGGTGGCGCGAGAATCGTGGGAGCTGCGAGCTTTTGCAGTGATTCCAATCGTGTTGTTATCAGTGAAGTGCAGACGAGATACGAGCTAGAATCGGAGACAGAGGCGTCCCTTTGCGCTCGATTTTTACCACTCCCGGGAAATTATTTCGCCAAGTTCCGCGATATTGGCAAAAGCTCTGCTCGGTGTTCCGTAAGATCGTCGCGGCAATCACTTATTTCCCTGAAGTTATTCCGAAATATATCGCGATAATTCAGCAGCATCGGTAGACGTGGAGGGATGAAACTTTCGCCAGAAACCGAAATTGATTCCGAAACTCCAAGGAATTTACATCTGTAAAGATCACGAGAATAAGAATTATCGGCGCGATATACGCGGGAAAATATTCAACGAGCAATCGGAATGACGAAGGTATAATTAGAAAAGTTCGGAATAATTCGAATATTCGCGATACTTCGTCCGATCAGGAGAGACGGAATAATAAAGTACTCCGAAATATTGAAATACGAGATCTGCTCCGGAGATACAGACGACGGAGAACGAATCGATATTTATTCGCGCAGTAGAAAGTGTCGCCGTTTGATCAGACGTCGTTCGTTCTCGCGGAAACGATCGCATTGAATTTCCAACGACTATCTATTCTCGGGTAAAAGTCGTTCTATCGTGAAATTAAACCGCGTGAGAGTGCCTCAGACTCCGAGTTCACGAGTGAGAGCGAGGGAACGCGCGCGCGTGTGCGTGCGTGCGCGTGAGAGAGAGAGAGAGAGAGAGAGAGAGAGAGAGAGAGAGAGAGAGAGAACGAGCGGGCGACTACCTCGAATAACGGCGTCTCATTTGTCGTAAAAATCGTCTCGCTAGTCGCGTTTGGCAATTTTCTCGTCCGCGAGCTTTCGAAATGCGGCGAAACGGTGATTCTATCGAGCAGAGCGTTCACCAAAGTCGCGGATTCGTTATGCGAGTGGCCGCCATTTTGTGCCGGGAATCTTCGCCCGAGGCTTTTACCCGAACTCTGATGTTCCCCGGCGTCGCACCTCGACGAGCGAAGGAATTTTCCTCCGGCTTTCGCGAGAGTGCAGCCACGCAAATTACTCGACTGTAATTCCGAACAATCAATTAGCCATGATTAAAACAATTTTGGCAACGAAAGCGAATTTCTCCCTCCTCATTAGTTCCCCGCGAGTTTGGCGAGCAATTATCCGAGCCTGGGATTTTGACAAGCTCCGACATTTTTCTCCAGCATTCCCATGCGATTCTCCCAGTGCAGCCATCTTATTTTCTCCAAAATCCCCACTCCAACTCGCGCACTTTCCGTATCGTTCCAAATTTCCAACTATTTTTACCCTCTCGCCAATAATTTTTCTATTTTTGGGCGAAATTTGGTATTTTTCCGGATTCTTCAACTCGATCTCGTCGCGTTTATTCGTGTTCCGTGCCTGCATTCTATTCTTAACTGGGGGAGAGCACGATCCGCTTAATTTTTCTCGCGCCACGATTAATTAATATTTTTCTGGGTTCCACCGGAGAAAAATCGTAGGGGATAAAAGAGATGATTCGTTAAATCCGTGCTGCGAGATGAAACAGCTTATTTATTCGCACGTCGAAGTATAATTTAGTCGTAACGAAGCTTTTCGATGTAACTGCGCGAGGATCGTGAAAGTTGCCGTAAGAACGAATCGAGAAGCAAGAAACTCGGGATATCCATCGTTAAACGAGGAGCGCCTCGAATACAAACGATCCCCAATCGCGAGGGCACATTTTCCGCGCGAGTCGTCGAGATTTTTCGTAAATTACGACGTTCCACGAAATTTCCAGAGCCCCGTATTGAAAAAGAAGCAGCTCCGACTGATATTCGATTAGTTGCGTCGTCGGTCTTCGGATAGGTAAGGCGATTTCAATTTCTCGAGTATCGTCTCCGCGAACCTCGAGTCGTACTACTTGCCTGCCACTTCTCCGCGACTCATTTTCCGAGACGAGAGAAAATTACGAAGGACCGTCGGGAAGAGTGAATAGATGCTTATATCCTCTTTCGACTTCGCAGAAGCTGTCGTCTCCTCCTTCGCTTCGACTTTTGATCCTTCGACGTCTTCCCATTCCCTCAAGTTCATCAATTCCGCGACTCGATCGATATATCATCTCGAAGCAATTTACCCAACTATATCTGCGTCGCGTCGGAAATAGAAAGCAACGGCGCACGACGCTCATCTTCTGGAAGTTCCTGCGATTTCTACGCTTGCACCGCCTTGCAAAATCCTACATCGACGATCCATAAAAAACTTAGATTCGACGAATAATTTGAGAAGAGCGAACATCATCTAAAAATGTAACGATTCGAATAAATAATTTTTTTTTCAGTGAAAATGAATATGCATGAACTTGCAAGCAGCTCGTAAAACTGTGGATGCTGGTTGAAGGAAATATTAGCGCTCGCTCGTACGATAATATAAAAAAATGATCGCGAGGCATCGAAGCTTTTTCGCGAATTTCGTTCACGTGTTTATTTTTCCGTTGAAGTTGGTCAAATTTTTGGAATAGATCGAAGCGAAGTTTTTGGGTAATCATTCGAGAAGTGAGGGTCTGTAAATTCGACGAACGTCGGGAATTCGGCGTTGTCGTCGAGCGTAGACCTCGATATCTTTGACGTTCTCCATTTTGGAGCAGCATTTACGCGCGGATCGAATGAATTCGGTGGCACGGAAAAGGATTGAATTTTCTCGTGTTTCTCGGCTCCCGAAGTCGGCGCGTGATCATACTAGCGAGGAGCTTTTCAGGACGAATGTTGAATCGGAGTAGACGATCTCGGGCGAGATCCGACGCGTGACGAAAGCTTCGGCAAACTTTGTTTACTCGGTTCCCGATTCGCGGCTCACCGTGTAATTCGTACGTCGCATGGGCGCTCGGTTTCCCCGGGGAAACACTTAGGTCGGACGAATATTTTACCTCCGGAGAAATCCTCCGTCGAAAACTTTGCGCAGACTTTCTTTTCAAAGGATCCCCTTCATCTTTTCGCAAGCTCCGTATGCTCGTAATTTTTCCGAGAAATATCCTCCGGTCAAGGCGATATCCTTCCACGTGCGGGAGCCGAATTCAACCCTTGTCCCAGCTATTTATTACGTCCTACCTCTCTGACAGCAGAACTTTCTAACTAATTCCATGGATCATCCTCCGCGCGGAACTCCGCGGTTCGCGCGCGACGGAGCTTTTCTCTCCCGTGAAAAAGATCCTCACCGCGAGCGAACCGAATTTCAAAAAGCACCGATTTCCCCGTTTTCCAAACCTCGCGAATTCTTCTCGTTGCCCAACGAACCAGTTTCCATTTTTCGCAACTCGTGGACCCAAAATTCCGGGGACCCGACGGTTTTTCCGTACGAACTCGAAGAGGCGAGTGGAGCGCCCCTCGTGCGATTCTCTCGCCCATTCGGAACCGGAGAGAATTAGAGCGGCGCAAATATCTCGGCGAGAACGTGTCCTGAATGATAATGCGCCGCGATAACTGTCCGGTCCCGCCGTTCTGGGAAACTCCAATGAACTCCGCGCGTTATTTCTCTACCGACATTTTCGTCCTTGTCCGGCGCCATCAGCTCTGACCTCACGATTATTGCGCAATTTCTCGTCCCTTGCCGTATCCCGAACAAAAAACGAACGCCTCGCACCGCCACTGAATTCCAACTGCGTTTCGCCAAGCTCGATAGGTCATTTCGAGAACAGATGGCGGAGAAAACGAGAAATTACGAATGTTGTCTCTCCAAATAAGTTAGAACGCGAACAATTTTCCAGACCTGGAGAGAGAAATAATTAGTTTTGTCGTCGTCGCTGATTTTATTTCCAATCTTATTCCACCAATTCTCACGCCAGAGTAGAAATATAACGAATTTTCCGTCTCCCAGGCTCGCGAATGCGAGCAGCAGCTTTCTACCCGACTGCCGACGAAGGAGGGTAATATTTTTCAAGCGTATGCGTGTACGCGTGTGCACGTCTAATTCTTCGTCACGCCCCACAGCCCAAACCGTTGGACGGATTTCAACTTACGAGGTGTCATCAGATTTGCCTCAGTTGTGGACGCGACATAAGTTATATTATTTCAATACGACGATCGCGAAAAAAAATTAGAGGACCAATTACAAAAAAAGTTCTTTTGCCTAAGCCAAAAAAAACTGCGTGAAGAAATATCGACTAAAACAGGAGTAAGTAAAATATACGCTGTAGCATCAGTATAACTCGAATGTTAGAAGAGGGACAAGGTGTTCTTTAGATAAAGTCGTTTAGATTACAAATAAATACGTTTTGTTTCTTTGCAATACGTTTTCTAACATTCGAGTTGTATAGATATTATAGCATATATTGTTCTACTCTTATTGTTCTATTTATCCCTGTTTTAGTCAGTATTTTCTAACGTGGCCGTTTTTTTTTTTTTTAATTACTCACTTTGAAATAACCAACGCTGCCCGCGTGAAATAAATAACCAGTGATCGATCGCCTATTAGCCGAGGTTGTGTAAGTAAATACATTTGTTTTGTTGAGGTACGTTTGTTTGGACTGTTATTTCACAAATTATTCTCACTCCTCGTCCGCCGAAAATTCGTGGGAGCTGTTGCGAATGCGAATGTCAAAAAAACGCGAATCACCATTTCAGAGCTTTCGCCGTTCGATGCAAATAACAGAAGACAGATGCATAAAAGATCGTGGTTCCGAAAAACGTGTTTGCCGCAGAAATTCCGCGAATCAAAAAGCTCGACGTTTCCAGCTATTTTTAGATTCCATTCCATCGACGCGTCTTCGTGTTTACCAACGCGGTACGGCATGATGAAAGCATCGGGCCATTTTAAACGGAAATCCGTTCGCAAAGCTCGTTTTAACGAGCTTTCCAGCCACATCGATAGCGTGGGTCTGAAGTAGTAAACAAAAACAATCAAAAATGCGCGGAACACTCCGCATTTTCCGAAAATGGAGCGTAACAACGAGCAGCGGGTATTGGAAAATTTGCGAATTCGCGCAACGTACTCTGCACTTTGTCGAGGGTGTAAAACAATGGCGGGGAAACAGACGAGATTCGCGCGGAAAAAGCGACCCGGCATCGCCTCCGTTGAATCGGGGCGGCGATACGTCTTCGGCGCGGTGAAAATGACAGTCGCATTACGAGAAAACAGCGATAATGAAAGTTATGATTATTCGTAGTAGGAGGCGAGGCGCAGAGCTCTTGTTTCGCAGCGTATCGCCGGCAAATTGATCGTAAAAAATGCCATTCGTTTCGCATTTACGTCGCGCGCGGGTGTCACGTCCAGGCATTCGTTGTACGACAAGTTAAACAACGTTGAAAAGGCTACAAAGAGGTAGAATACTACAATCAAACAGCGTAATTGAATTCTTTGATCCTCGCGAAAGAAAAAAAGGATCCATTTTTTGCCGGGGAAACAGTTTTTCGCCGCTTGCACAAAGCGGCGCGTAATCGCGCTTTACGCCGTCGAGCGAGCAAATGGATTCTAGCGCTAAAAGCTCCCGAAGTTGAAAACGTCGCAGGTGCCGTTTTATCGCGACACCGATAAAACTCGATTCGAGCACAACAGCTTTCGTGTCTCGCGCGTTTCATCGCGCCAAATATTGCGAGCTGCGCGATACGAACATTTTTTATTCGCGACTCCGCGGTGCAAGAAAACCACGCTAATTATAATTACGATCCGGTTGATTAGCAGGCCGATGGGAGCTTCGTATTGCGGAAGGGAGAGAAACTTTAATGAAAATTTCCACCCCCCCCCCCCCCCCCCCCCCCTCGACGACCGATATTAAAACCGTCGAGGATGGCTTGTTAATTTCGCGAAATGAAAAAGTCACATCGGTACCACGCTTCGACGAAACGACGAGAGCCGCGTGGTACAAATTTATAACCATTGCTACCAGCGCGGAGCATCAGCCTCGGCTTCGATTAACTCGAATTTTTACGTCCGACCTATCGTAAAAAATACCCAAACAGCTGACCAATTTTCACCCGGGAGAACAGAAATTCGTTCCCAAATCCCCGACTACTCCGGTTTCATCTCCGTCGCTGCGTTCTCGTTCGCCCGCTCACTTTAGTGGATCCCTCGTCCAATTAGCGACGGAGAATCGCCAACTTACCAACGGCAGGGGGCATTTTACGATGTTGACTTTATTGAACCGAAACCGACCACCGAGCCAACGGTGTACCAAAATTTTCCAGAATTTTTTACACCAAATTACACCATCGTTGCAAAAAGTAGAATTCTTTTAGAATTTTCAGAACGACTTTCATTTTTTTTTCTCAGCAATATTTGAAATTTGATAGGATTTTCTTTTGTTCGTTTGGTCGAGTGAATTCGGTTCGATTATCTCATCTCATCGCGATATCGTGGATTTTTAGCTCGCGTTCCCCCTTTTTAAATGAACTACCTTCCAAATCCTCGTGTAAATGCGCAAGAATCCTCCTTTTTCGGTCGTGGATGAGAAGCTTACGTGTTTTCGCGTTGAATTTGCGAAAGCTCCCTCGAAATTTTTCACGACGCTTTCGGAAACGAAATAAAAACAGCGTGTTCCGACGTGAAACAGAGATTTATTCTATTTTCGCGCAGAGCTTACGGGCTGTTTCGAGTATTTTTCAACGCGCAGCGTTAATCCTCGAAACAATGAAACGATTCCGCGCAGAATTTTTCCCACGGAGAGGATCGAGTCGTGTTATATTTGGGCAATGGAATTCAGGAAACATTATCCGGGACTTGGCGAATTTTTTTTTTCTCGGACGAAATGGGAGCTGATTTTCGCATTTTTGCACGGATAACTCGTTACACTCGTGAAAAATATTTCTCGACGTTTTTTTCGAAGCTGCCTTTTTCATTCGCTAGTCGATTTTCATCGAGTTCGGAACATTTTTTTTTACCCGATCGATGACCTTGAAAGCGTCGATTGCCATTCGAGGCAAGAGAGTGGAGTTAAATTTTGCGAAAAATTGCGAGTATAGCGGAAAATTGCGCGATTATCAGTTCTGTGGCTCGCGAGGCAATATACGACGAGGGGAGTAAATAATTTCCTCGCGTTCTCCAACCACGAAATTGCCTCCGAGCTTGAATTTGATTTACGCAATTTTCGATTTTCCCCAACTCTACTTTCGCCCTCCTCGAAGGGAATCGATGCTGAGAGGATTCTCGCGAAAAAATGGGCCGGAGAACGAAATGCCGAGGGAACCGAGGGGTTCGCCGCCTGGTAATCTGCGCTGAATATGCCAATTCGAAGGGAGATGGAGCTCCCGATGCTTTTACTCGGCGTGCTCGCGTGGCCCCGTGCGAAAGCCTCGTTCCCCGCAGCGATCAGCCTCCGAAAATATTGATCCAATGTTCCAAATTACCGCGCCGAGTGGGTCGACGAAATGAAATTATCTCGATTCCGATTCCGCGACATTTTTTTTTTACCTCGACGACGCCGCGAGTCCTCGAAGCTGGTTGAAAAAAAATAGCCATTCGATCCCTCTCTGGATTCTGTCACTCGACGGGAAAGAGTACAGCTGCGTTTCCCGTGTTTTTTTTTTTTTTTTTTTTTGAGACTTACCCTTTTTTTATTTCGCGGAGGCACGAATTTTTCGCGTTCGCGCGAAAGTGAACGGAGAAACGTTAAAAAAACGTGAGAAAAAAAATCTGATACCCGCGTGAAAAATGGTCCACGAAACGCGCCGGGCAGGAAGTCACGTCGCGAAGACTCGGGGAGCGCCGAAAATTGCAGCGGCGAAGTAGATATTCGTGTAAAACTTGAGGCGTGACCTCGAGTCGGATGGAACAGAAGTGACCCAAAACCTGAGGGAAATATATTTTCCGAGTTTCCTCGACGGTGAACCGCCGGGGGTTTCCAGAGAGTTCGTGCCGTGCGACTCAGACGAGCTGGAATATTTGCTTCCATTGGTCGTTCGAATTGTTCCCATTACTCGTAACATCTTCGACCTCCGTTGAATATCGTATCGTCTGCAGATTTCAATCTCCTCGTCGTCGCGCACCCTTTCTCGAGCTCCACGATTCTCAGTCGGGGGGAATTGAAACGAAAACAAAGAAATCGGAGGGGAAATAACATTCCAGCGGTGATATTCCGTCAGCGGAGCAGACACAGAATTTGATGGATCGCGAGCTTGCGAATCGGTGTTATCGATCGCTCGTCTATTTTTAACCCGGCTGTCAAGTTCGTAATTCTCGTTACGTTCTCGATGATGACAACTTCCGGCGAGTAACGAGGAAAAGGGCGACGAAGAGCTCAATGAAAATTGGAACGCGGATTCAATTACTCGTTGCCTTGACCTCCTCGATACAAATTTATTCTACGTCCATACACGTATTTACACACATTTATAAATATTTATATACATATATATATATATATATATATATATATATATATATATATATATATATATATTCATTTATTTATATATTCCTCACTGAAATAGTGAGTATTTGTAATTGAAATGGATCGCTCATCTTTGGTGCGATTTTTTTTCCATGTGCAGACTGATATTTTGCTCGAGCACCTCGGAAAAAGAACCTTCGTCGAAAATGAATTACCGTTGCGTATAGGAATTTATAAGTAATTTATGAATAACGTAATAGAAAATGCTATTCGATTGAGAAATTTCGCCGTCGATTTTGCAGACTCCCTCGGTCGATCGACCATCTACTATTTAATTATCGTCGCAGCGAATGGAATTTGTGAAAGGAGAGAGCGAGGTCGACGCGATCGCGCGATGACGTTGCCTTGGAATATTACGAGCGTTGAATTGCAAATTTGCGTTTACTTTACGAGGCTCTCAATTTTTTTCTGATGAAATCGGCCCCTGAAAATAAAAGCAGCAGGGCAAGAATCACAAATTACGTTTTCGTCGTATTTACTTTCGAATGCGAAATAATTTCGAAAAATCTATTCTCGTGTAGCGAGCGAGCCTGGAGCTTTTCTGTGACGCGTACTAATTTTTAAATCAATATTTGGGAAAACATATCTCGAGCAGCGAGTTTTTGCACTTTCTCGCTCACGAGTGGGCTGGAAAATTCGCTTTTCGATTCTATCGACCGAGGAAATCCTCGAGAACCCGGGTTCGCTGTTTACGTGCTCTTCGCGCGTCCGGAGAAAGCAGAGCAGCTTGCTCGTCACTCGAGGATCAAAGGAACGAGTTCGATTTTGGATTTCTCAATTCACCTTAACGACGCGAAATCGTGGGGGAATTTATTCTTCCACTCGGCCGGTTTAAAGTATTTTCGTCGCTGGGTAAATTGATCTTGCGCTCGAAGCGCCCCTCCTCGAATTCGAAGCTCGACGCGATTAGCTTATCGATTATTCCGTCGAGTTTGCATTTTGGATAAGTTATTGAATCCGGGAAACCTGATTACGCGATGCAATTTCGAGTGCGATTACATCGACTCGTGTAATGCTGCCGAATCGCGAACTCCGATACTCCCCCAGGAAATTGAATGGTCGTAATTATTCCCCTGCGCCGATGATCCAAAAGCAATTTTGCCGCCCCTTTTTCCACATCTCCGATCGCTGTCTTCCGTTGAAATTCGATTTTCAAAACTTTTCGTACGCGCAAAGTCGCGAGGGCTGATACAATTCGCGAGGAGAGAGATTTCGGCGGCGGAAATCAACGAGAGTCGATGACGTTTCTCCGACGAGTCTCGAAGCTCGTCGGCGAGATGGATATTCGCGGAGGGAAACGGAACGGGACGTGGGAAAAGTTTGATAGCTTTCGCAAAGAGAAAGTGATAAAGAACGACGAGTGACGACGACGATCCTGGAGTTTCGAGTGTGCTTGTCAGAGAGCTCTTCGCCTCGCGAGATATCGGAAAAGTTACGAGCCGTCGGACGTTTTTACGCTGGCACGAAACAACCTGGAAGAACTTTAATTCGAAATCGCATCTTTTTTCCTCCTCTTCGAAAAGGGCGAGCTGCTATTTTTATTGGATATCTGCGAGAGCAGAATATCATTTTTACGACGAACTTTACTGCGAGTGATAAAAATTCCGTGTAACGCGATCTACCGGCCGTACGAAGGACAACGTTTCACGTTTTTTAATCTTGCTCGCGGAACATTGGACTGGAATCATCGACGTCTTACGATCGTGAGCGATGCTTCCGCGTATATCGTCGCACGCGCGTTGCTTTCGTACGCAATTTTCACCCGAATTATTCCGCTCTCGATTCGAGGTTCGACGGAATATTCCGTACGAATTATTTCTGGTCGCCAAACAGCGTTTCGAGTTTCATCGTGAAAGCTGCCGCAAATATTTGATCGCGCGTACGAGACTGGCCGTTTGAACAAATAAACTCCAAACATCTAACAACTGCGCCTGAATTCACTCGCAGTTCTCGTGCTCGGTGATAAAATGGAAATCTTTTTTTTTTCAAATCGAAAGACGTGAGTTTTTATTTTTCTCCTCCGGTACGCACGAATGTAATGTGAAAAATGTAATATGAACCGCAGCAAGTATTAGAAAATATTATCATCAGCATACGTGTTCCCATCAAATATGAATTATAATTGGATCGATCGAATGAATAAAATTTGGAGCGATTTCTTCGCGTCGTAGATGAGCTATTCGACTAAATAAACACGAAAAAAATCAGTTCAGGAAAAATAAAAAACACGCTCCAATAGAAAACCGAACTAAAAGGTGAAAAATAAATTTCAATCTAAAAATAAAGTGATCAACGAACAAATTAATGGCATTGTAGAAAAACGTCGGTTTATTTTTTTCATATCATTTATTGATTATTATTTCTACAGATAACAATTGACATAAAACACCCCATGCTGTTTTACAGTAACATTGATTTTCTCGTTAATTACTTTATTCTCATTTAGTTTTTTTTAACTTGAACTCATTTTCCTATTTTTTAATTTCCGAAATTTTCAAATTTGAAGTTGACAAAAAATTTCTCATTTTTTTGTCTGAAATTATTATATTGTTATGGTTATTGTGTGTATGATACGTGTGCAAAGTTTCAATTCATTCGACGTTTTGAAGTAGGTAGAAAATGTCGTTAGACGCAAAGGAACAAACAAACATGCATCGCAAGCTGATGAAAGCGTGTTAAATATATCAAAGCGGATTCTAAGTCTAGTGAAACGTGGATAAAAAGTGCTAACGCCGCGAAATTGAATTTAATTTTGCTAGGAGAAATATTTTCAACATTTTTGCGACTACTTGGAACTTGTTTCTGCGATTTAAGAGTTGACATTTCGACGATTTTTGGAGCAAAAATGTGGGGGAGAGAAGTCTGCAGATTGTAGAGATGCGATAAATTTTTCTCCGCGGATTACGAGGTTTCGAAACGTCTCATTTTTCGAGACGAAGCTGTTTCGTGGGTTTCGTTGGGTACGAAAAATGTTCTTTCAAGCTCGTTTCTCTCGGACGTATCGGAAGAAAAGCATTCCGATAGAATCGGCTTTCGGAGGTGGACCGCGAAGGAGATTTTTTTCCACTGTTCAAAAGCTGAAAAATTGTTGAAAAGCCGAGATAAGTCCAGCCGGATTATCCCGTTCGAATACCTTTGTGTTCGCGAGAGAGTTCGATTTTCGCCCGAACTCGACGAGGGTCGAACCTGACGAGTCAATCTCGCCTCGCGTCGAACTTCTCGAATTTTCGACGGAAATTCGACCTTGACTCGCGTCTCCGGTATCAAAAGCTCGCCCCACCTGACAAATTTCCGAGCCATTGAATTTCGGAATTTCCGAAAAGCGCGTGTTTCGATTCCGCTCAGAGGCGAGTAATAACTTCGAAACTGTGTCGAACAGATGGCCCATGAATTTCAAACTCTACGGGAACGTTTCACCGGAATAAATCAACGCGCGCCATCGTCGCGTCGAAAAACTTGGAATCGGCATTTTCATTCGACTGCTTTGCCATTTGACCTGTCATCGATATTTCATTCCGGTTCCCAGTTTCAAAGCTTCGCGATAATTCACAGACAGGTACAACGATGTATACATATTTAGACTCACGTACCGTTTCCACGCACTTTTCGGAACTTTTCCAATTATTTGAACCCTCGTTTCCATCCCCGACGCACGGCACTGTAGAAAAATTGTTCCGACTTCCGGCCAGCTGTAGGAACCTAATTAGAACATTCTGCGAGAGCTTTCATCGACTCTATACAGTAAAAAGATTGCCACTCAAATTTAGCACAAAAATTTGCGTTAACGACTCTTTTTACTCAAAACTAGTGTTATCTCGACCCTTCGAGTACACAATGGCGTTTAGACCCTGTCGTCGATTTTGACCGAAAATACCGTTCGAAGGTTTGACAAAAAGTGACACTATGAATTAAAGAAGATACGAATTTTTTTGCTGACTTCATTTCTTTCAACAACAAAAATGTTTTAAGCGTGCTAAGAACTTCCAAAACACTCTTCACATTCGAAAAGTACTAAAGCATTACTCAAATTATACGTCTGAATTTTTTTGAGTGAAAAGCTTCAGTAATTTCGCAGTTATAGACGGTCAACTTCTTCTGAATTTTTTTTTTTGATTCCCGTACCATTTGGATTCCATGGGAATTGCGCGTCTAATTGATTTATCACGTGACGTTCCAATCGCGACGCTTTTAACGGAGCGTCGAGGCAGCTGTATTTAGTCCATCGCGAAATAAAGTCGCGAATCAGGCTCGATAAAGCCGAACCGTACGTGAATATCTGGGGCGAAGCTGGATACGCGGAATAAAATACCTCGTAAATCACCTCGTGCAACAGCGATGGTTATCTACACGGAATTTTCAATAAGAATTCCACTGCCGGGACGCAATTATCATTCTGTCATTCCGATTGAAACGAGCTCTACACCTGAACTTTCACCGCGTGTTCCAATTCAGCGAGCTCCGATGCACCAATTTCCTATCACACGGATTGGAACGCTTTCAGAACAATCAATTTTTTGCCACGTAGTTCCATCAAACATCATGGAGCACAAATAGAATCAGTGGTAACATCGATGTTTGGTCAGACTCAACCTGACTCAAGTTTTCCTATTTTTTAGCGTGTTCTATCTCGCGTAGATCATCTAGGCTGCGTCTAATCGCTCAAAATAGACCACGTCGAACATCTAGAAGGACATCAAGGGGGAGCTACAGAACGACAACGCAACAAGTCACGTTCCAAAGTATCGTTTTAGGTGTAACGACGATAATAGGCAGTCTGACTACACATTGATCGTACTACTTGACGTTGCACGGACGACACGTCAACGAAGCCCTCCCTGTCGCACGTGATCATCGGAATCTACTGAAACCATGAGATGTACTTAGCCACACTGGATATGAACTTGACATCTCGTTTCATGAAAAATACATCGTTACCAATGAAAAACAGTTTATTTGATCACTCTCGTTGATAATTGATGCGAATTAACGACGTAATGAGATTCTAACACGAATGATCATCCAATTACGCCCAGTCCGAGTACCCGCTGCTTTTGCTAATCGAATCGCTGTAGTCGTGCATTCATCACGAGGCAACAGGCTGACACCGAACAATGCAACTTCCAAAGCTTGCCGAATCCGCCCTGCACCGTTTCAACTACTCGTTGCTTATTGATAATAGTCAAGCAATCATCGTACATTTACTCGCGGTCCAATTGCGAACAAATACGACTCTACCGCAGAACGCTCCTGCCGACAAACGAAACTGCTACCTCTTGCATGAAAATACGCGTAACAATCGCCGTGTAATCGGGATCTGACATCGAACGAACTTTATTACCGCAACAGGTCTCGCTACTGATTTCTCTATCGTTGCGAGAACGGGTATACGATCATCGCGTGACTCTGAACGACTGAAACGCATGTTGAGCGTTTAATCTGACCACGCCAGATCGTTACTTCGCGTTGTTAGTGCTCGTACCAACGTCGTACACTCGAGTTCGACTCGAGGCGACTGCTGATACTGTACAACGTTCGGGTCCGACTACAGATGCATTTTACTACTGGAAAACGTTCGGTCCGGCATCCGGAGGTCGTTACTACCGACACAACTGGAAGCTCGCTCTAACCATTCGTTCGCGAAGATGCTCCAGCGACGTGACACGATACGTCACGGTAATAAGAACCTCGCCGAACATGCACGTGTCCGAAAGGGAGGAGGTATTGCATCGATTTCCAATCGCGAGACGTAGCTAGTCGAGCAATGTAATATTGTTTATGTGTCACTCCAGATGCATATAACAGAAACGGGAACAGCGACGGAAACGTCGTCCTATTCGATGCTCGCGATACAATCTATCATACGTTCCGCGTCTCCGGCTTCGATCTGTCCAACACTCGGAGAGTTTCATACATTTTTTCATCGCTACTTGCCTGACGTTGATGACGATAGTGGAAAAAACCAAGTGGCTGCGCGACATCGTCGTTGCATACATGGGAAGTTTGGTTACAGAGCTTTTAATACGAATGAAGTAAAATACATCGATTTACTCTGCGACTGTATATTTCTTCAGCATCAAACCTCGCGCACTTGCTCTCTCAATTCCCACTGATGAATATTATCAGCGCGAAACCAACTAACAGAAATTTATTCTTGACGATGCGCGTATGGTGAACGTATCAAAATCGAACGAAGGTTATCCTCGGTCTGGGTTGATCGGAGCTTTCCTCACTGCGGGGTGGATCCAGGCACAATGTTCCAGGCGAGACTGTCGTTCGTGTAGAAAAAGTGCGGCTCACGTACTCGAGAAATTCCCGAGTGTCCCGATTGCAATCCCACGGATTGTCGAACAGGGTGACATTATCGAGATTTTTCGCGAGCTTGATGGCGCTCATGGTCTCGATGTCAAGGGACGTCAAATTGTTGTGCTCCAGCTGCAAGATCTGGCGATAGAGCGAAGGGATTAATCATTTCAGTAACGGTTTCACGAGAGACGGTGCAACCACGGAGTAGAACGAGGAGTGCAAGCTCGAGAAACCTCGGAAGCTCGAAAAAGTGGCCCCAGTCTTCGATGCGCTGAGCATCGTTAGCTGAACGTGACACTAGCAATACTCGCGGAAAACACGCGGAATACCTTAACAACGCGCGCAGGTAGTGTGAGAGGAAGGAGAACAGATTAGTGTGCCGTGTGCGCGATCTTCTTCTATTTCATTGGCCTTCAGAATGCTCCGAGCGTAGCGCTCGCGTCGCGAGCCGACGCAACTCGAAAAATGGGATGATTCTTTGTTTCCAAGTCTGTACTCCTTGTTTCACAGCGTGTGCGCAACTTTGGATCACGAATTTCCAAAGTTTGCCAACCTTCAGTTCCGGAGAAACCTCGTCGAACGATACGGTCGAAATATTGTTTTGCGAAAGGAAAAGCTTCGTCACGAACTCGTATCCAGACCCGTTCAACGACGTCAGTTCCGTGAGATAATTTCCGGCCAAGTTCAATTCGATGGGCCTTTTGCTCGATCCACCGATCAATCCCGGTGCTTCGGTCAAATTTCTATGGGAACAGTTCAGTAGGTGCGTACGATCGTCGGGTCGCCACCAGCATTCGCAGTTTTCTGGACAATCTGCGAAGCTAATATTCCGACGACACGTGAAATTCTTGGGATCTATTTCTAGCACCGGTACGCCCTTCATCCACGGCGGATCACTGCAAGTCAGATTAACTACATCGATTCGGTAACAAAACCGCGAACTCTCGTTTCTCCTCGAATCCAGAGATATCAGGAGGCTGTAAATTTCACAGTCACAGATAATCGGGTTATCCCCAAAACGTACTATTACATTATCATTGGTGTACGTTTCTTGTTGGAGACACGAATAAGCACTGGGCAATACCCTGATAGCGTTGATCATATTGTGCCTCAAGTCGATCGTGGCTGATTGCGCCACTGCGATAGAATCTGGCAGCTGAAACGAAACGATCGAGATAGCGTAACAGCCATCGAACGAAGACTCTCTCGCGCTGCTCGTAGAAGCAATGGGAAGCTAATAACACTGAAGCTCGCGTGACATGCGCAGCGAGCGCCAAACTTACCTGAAACACCTTCAACAGGTTATTACTCAAATCGACGACGCGTAGGTCGGTGTAGTCGTTCAGCAACTGGTCCAAAGTGGTTCCAATTTCGTTGTGATCCACGTATATTTCTTCCAGGTTCTCGCAGTATATCGGAAGCCGCGTCAGAAGGAAATAAACATTCTCTTCCATAATTCCGAGCTGATTGTGAGATAATCGAAGCACGAGCAAACTCAGAACACTAGAATTCAGTCGGAGGAAGTCTGAGGAAAAATTGTAGAGCTGATTGTACGCTGCGTTCAATATCTCTACGGACTTCGGTATTCTAAAATAACATTGGAGAATAACGGACGGGTAGTTGGAGAATTTTGGAGCGTGATAAGAAACAAAGAATTTCACGATACTCACAGATGAATCGTTGTCAAATTATTCCGCTCCAGATTCAGCTCTAACAAGCTCACGAGCGGAGAAAACGTGTCCGGATGAATGCTATTCAACCGATTTGCACTGATATCCAAGATTATCAAGTCCCCCAAGCCTTTGAATACATCTCTCAGCAACGTTTCCAGAGCGTTTCCAGATAAATTCAATTGTTTCAAATCTACGTTCTGCTGGAAAATATTTTCAGGCAGGATTTCCAGACCGTTTCCCGTTAGATCTAGTCTCACGAGTTTCGGCAAAATGTGCAAAAAGCTCAGCAATTCGAGGGATTCAGACCAATTTCCGCGATTGTCGCAGAAGTTTATAATCCTCAATTTAGTATTACGAGCGAAGAGCTCTTTGTTGATTGCAGTTAATTGATTTCCAGAAATATCGATAATCGTTAAATTATACAGAAATACGAATAGATCCCGCGGCAGCGCAGCGAGTCGATTATCTGCGAGTTTCAGGGAACTCAAATTCGTTGGGCCGCGAAAGGTATCCGCGTGCAAACTGTTGATACGATTATTCATCAAGTTCAAATGTTTCAGTCGCGGCAAGTTCTGAAACAACAGCTCGTCGATGGCCGTAATATCGTTATCGCTCAAGTCAAGACTCGTCAAGTTAGCCACGTGGCTGAACAATTCGCGGTTCAGGTTGCCGATATTGTTCGAGCTTAGATTCAGTTTTTGGAGGTTTGCAAAGTCGTCGAACAGATCCACGGCGAGTTCCCTCAACCCGTTGCGAGACAATGTCAATTTCAGCACATCTGCTACCTCCTTCAACTGAAATCTGCTCAGACTCAGCCTCGAATTTCCTTCGTAAGAAAAACTGGAGAACCTCCGGCCGAGTCTCAATATTTCCCGGAAAATTTCAATCAGCGTTGCGTCAGGCCACGAACATCTTACGATGGACACTTCGCTGATGCCCCTGTCATAATTGGCTGGTACGTAATAGTCGAAGTAAGACCATGCCGACTCGTCGCTGCAAGTCACTTCGATTTTCTCTTCACTGATCTGGATGAAAACATTCGTATCGTAGTCATCGGAGCAGTAGGCCTCGTAGCTGCTGGCTCTCACGTAAAACTCGCCGCAGCTTCTACCATCTTCTGCCAAAACGCGTGGGCAAAGGCCGATAGCCAACAACATGACAAAGTTGAATCTCATCGCTGCCAGTCGCACGATGCGACTCTCGTCGCCTCAGCTCGCGCAGCTATGTTTGACGAAAGTTTCGGGAAGAACCCAATCACTCCTACGTATTCACCTAGAACGGTATAGCTTCTCTTTGCCTCCAAAAACGCAATTCATCCAAGCTCCAGCGATCTTCCGTCGTCGGGTACGAGGCTCGTGACGTCGGCGCAAGGAAATAAGCCTTCTATTATTAGCAACGCGCGATAATCATTCTAAAGTGGCACGATTCGTCGTCAGAGACGAATTTCACACACGCGAATGGTACATTTCGATACGAGTGCGAGAAATCGATTCTCTCCTCGCTGGGACGGTTGCGCCCGAGCGATGCGAGGGTCAAAAGGTCACACGGGGAGGAAATCGGGTTCTCGCACTAGTATCCAACAATATTTATCCGTATGACGTGCGAGAGCTCGATTTTGCGCACGCGTCCGTTTGGACAGCGCGCGCAGTCGAGCTTCGCGCACGGGGTATCGAAAAAATCGCACCGCACCGCAGCCGCGAATCGCGATGTATTTTCAAAACGGCACGGACATAGTTCGAACGACGAATGCGGAGGGACTCCGCAAAACACGAATGACAGTTTCGCCAAGATTGTTAACCGGTTCGCGACTACTCACAACTCGATGCGACGATATTCGAACTGGATCTGTCGACGTGAACGGTGCGCGAGTTGAAAATCCTCGCGAAACGGAAATTAACGATCAAACGTTCGGAAGAAGTGCAGCAACTCGAATCCACCTTTTCCATTGATAGAAATTCTATGCAAACGCGGTCACGATACACGCATATCGCCAACAATCTCATTCTCAGGGATAAATCAAACTTCCAGGTGCGAGCGACATTTCCAGGCTCGTCGCTCGACACAAAGATGCGTGATCTCTACGCGGTCGCGCGATATTCACTGCGATTCACTGACTCGCGAGAGAACAGCGTCTCTTTTACGAAGTGCAGAAATAATTGCTTCCATCAAACGAAAAATTCTGCGTCGACGTTCATGCGGTTCGCTCTTGTGGACAAAACCGCAGTTGATAGATCTGCGCGCGAGAATAGCACGGCCACTCGTTATCGTGGTAAAAACATATCAGACTTCTCCTCGACGACGCAAAAGAGTTGACGACGAGAGAGCTGCAGATTCGGTTTAGTCAGGCTTATTTTAAACGAACAATGTGTAAAGTGTGAAAATCCTTGCGTAGAATAATCAACATTCCAGGGCGTTGATTGCTGATAATAGCTGGCAAATCATTACATATCTACTCGCGACTGCGATTGAATATGACTCTACGCTCATTCTGAAAAACAAAACTGCTACCTCTTGCGCGAATATACGTGTAACCATCGTCGTGTGATCGGGGTCTGACATCGAACGAGCTTTATTACTCCAACAGGTCACGCCTAACTACGTAGGGTTTTCTCCACCTTTGCGAGAACCGGTATACGTTCATCGCGTGACTCTGAACGACTGGAATCCATGTCGTACGTTTAATCTGACCACGCAAGATCGTTACTTCGCGTTGTTAATACTCGTACGATCGCCGTTCGCGCGAGTTCGACTCGAGGCGACCGCTGATACTGTACAACGTTCGGGTCCGACCACTGATGCATTTTACTACTGGAAAACGTTCGGTCCGGCATCCGGCGGACGTTACTACCGACACAACTGGAAGCTCGCTCTAACCGTTTGTTCGCGAAGATGCTCCAGCGACGTGACACGATACGTCACGGTAATAAGAACCTCGCGGAGCATGCACGCGTTCGAAAGGAAGGAGGTATCGCATCGATTTCCAATCGCGAGACGTAGCTAGTCGAGCAATGTAATATTGTTTATGTGTCACTCCAGATGCATATAACAGAAACGGGAACAGCGACGGGAACGTCGTCCTATTCGATGCTCGCGATACAATCTATCATACGTTCCGCGTCTCCGGCTTCGATCTGTCCAACACTCGGAGAGTTTCATACATTTTTTCATCGCTCCTTGCCTGACGTTGATGACGATAGTGGAAAAAACCAAGTGACTGCGCGACATCGTCGTTGTATACATGGGAAATTTAGTTACAGAGCTTTTAATACGAATAAAGTAAAATACAACGATTTACTCTGCGACTGTATATTTCTTCAGCATCAAACCTCGAGCACCTGCTCTCTCAATTCCCACTGATAAATATTATCAGCGCGAAACCAACAAACGGAAATTTATTCTTGACGATGCGCGTATGGTGAGCGTATCAAAATCGAACGAAGGTTATCCTCGGTCTGGGTTGATCGGAGCTTTCCTCACTGCGGGGTGGATCCAGGCACAATTTTCCAGGCGAGACTGTCGTTCGTGTAGAGAGCAAGCAGAACAGATTAGTGTGCCCTGTGCGCGACAACGTTTCCCAGGTGGTTTCATGAGACGTTTGCACTTGGACGTATTTTTTCCGAGCAACCTAAGCTCTCACTTATCTAGTCCCATTTCACTGCGACTTTTTCTCTTAATTTATCGCGTAGACGCGCTATTGCCGCGCATTAGCTCAGGTCAACTGACTCTCGAATGCAGCTGTGTCACGATCAGGGCTCAGCTAGCTCGCGGGTGTCCGCTTATGAGATGAACGACGAATACGCGTAAAACAGCCCTAAACGCCGACTAACATTTTTTCCTCGCCAAACAAAGGTGTTCACGGTCGGAAACATCGTGGAAGTCGACGGAAAAACTGGAATCGACCTACTTTCTCTCGAGTCGCGGCGATTCCCAAGGGAAATGATCGGACAGACACGATCGCAAATCCACGAATTCTTTCGGAGATCCAATCCACTTCCTCCCCAGGGAGCATTGGCGATTCGCTTTTTTTATAATGGTCGTCGATTAAATCTTATGAAAAAAATGATACATCCGTTACATTTCTCCTCGAATCTCGTTTTCACGCTCCTAGAAGATTCGTTTCCATTCTCGGCGAATCGAATTATTATTCGTCGAGCGATTTCGCAATGATTATAACTCGCTAGGCTGCACGGCAACAACGATACTCGTCGCGTTATTCTTAACGGTTTCTCGTATCGCGGTTTTCATTTTCGACGAGGTTTCACGTCCTCGATATTCCCAGGTTGTTTTTTCCTCGGTATATTTCTCGCAATCATTCGACTTCCGTCTCAGTGTGGTTCTCAAACACCGCGGGAATATTACGGCGCACGGGAATATTAATGGATTTCTTTTGCTCATCCTTGATGGAGTACGCGTCGGTTTCATATTCGTTTTATCAGTTCGGAAAACGACCAGCGATCCGTGAAAGCCGGTGAAATTCCCCGAGCGATAATCGAAAGTTCATCGACAAATTCCATCAATCCTATTTACCTGCCCCAGCAACAAACTCCCGCCGAGTAAATAAGATTCTTCGTCCTTACAGCTCCGAGTCGCTTTGAAAATCGAATTCGGAGCCCTCGAAATTCAGCGAAATCGACTCGATTCGATACTTCGCCTTGCTGCGTAGGCAGGACGCATATTTCTCCTCGCTCTCATCGGATCCCACGCTTTGTCTTCGATGTAAAGAAACATTCTACGTTTCTAAACGAACAGCTAAGCGATTTTTACCCCCTAATTTTGCAGGTATTCTCGTCACATGAAGAAAACCGAATGAAAATCTGGGGAAAGAGTGGACAAAACTACGTACAAATCTCCCATAATACCACTTGTCTTTGCAACGCAAAATCTTTGTTTTTCTACGCGGTGATAAAAAAACCTGGTTTAATTTCGCTTCCTGTTATTGCGGACGATCAAACCGCGCGGTGCCCAAGCATTTTGCTCGAGTTTTTATCACTGTTTTATCACAACGGCTTTCCCTTGCCGTGTTCTGGTCACGAAAAAGCCTTCGAAAGCGCGCATTCTCATGCATATCGTCGTCTGTTAATCTTTCTTTTTCGCTTTTTGCAATTTGTCACGATGAGATGGATCAACGAGCGTTGTCAAAGGATTTGCTCTGTACCCTTTGATCCCGTGACGCCGTCGACGTTGAAGGTTTCGTTATCGCGTGTAAAAATACGTCTCGTTATATTTCATTACCGTTTTTATATCGTCATCGTTGGAACGAGGCCGCGTCGAATTTGGGAATTGGATGTTGGAAGTTTACGAAAGCTTTCATCGTCGTGGCTGTAAAAGAATCGTGAAACGAGTCAAATTTATTCCCTCTTTGTTTCAGATCACCTCGACGAAAACCAGGACCACGCAATTTATTCTCCAAGGTAAGTTGTAATTTGTTCGTTACGATGCTTGCGAAATTGCGTCGCCAAACGATTCTGACTCTGCGCGTTTGACATAACGAATCGATATTTCTAGATTTATCGCGAAAATTGATGAATTCGAGGTGACGAGGCTCCTCGCAACTATCTCCAACGATTCGAGACCTCTATTCGCGTTACGTAATACTTGTCATTGCCGTACCTAAATCATTTCCACGAACTTTGCTGCCAGGCCTGTCACATCGGCCGGTGAATGGAGTTCGAGGAATTAACTTACGCGTGGGAATCATCGTTGTAACTCATTAAATCGATCGCTGCTCGAACAAGTGCTTCGACCACGACGCGCCCAAGACTCTTGTGCTTTCAAACGCCGTGACTTTTGCGGTATGCCGTGAAATATCCTACGAAGCGATCGACTGGGAATAATTCTGATAGCCAAAGGTGAAAATAGCTCGTCAGAGGCCGAGAAAAACGCGGAAAAGCCTATTTTTGGAGGCATACCGGTCGGCATATGTTTCCTTCTAAAAATTGGACACTGTTCACTATCATCGACTGGACGTAGTTCCCGTGTCATCTCAACACAGTTCATTCGCGTCAGTAGAGTAACACGACGTTGCGTGAAGAATTAACAGAAACGTACGTTACTCGAGTATAAAGTAGCATTTCAGTGTGTTAAAAAATGACACTATCGACTGTTTTGACTCAACGCACTGAAATATTAAATATTCTACGCACAAGTTTTAACACTTCAGTCAACGTTGAAACGTTGTTCAGCGCGTAGAATGCGTAGAAACGCGGAGAACCCGATTTTTCGATGTACATTTTTTATCGCCATTTAACAGTGATGCAGCTCGGCTCTGTAACCATGGAGGCTGCGAGCTACGCTTCGCTTTGTCATCGTCGATCGGACCTCGGTAACATTAGCGGCGAGGCAAGGTCGACGTTCCGAGGCTCGATTGCTCGTTAACGGCGCGACATCGCCACTCCGAGCATTATTCAAATTTCCCCGTCATTTCGCACCTGTTGTCCTCTTCATCATTTTCTCAACTTACTCCGTTCACCCCGAGGGACCGGCCACCGACGCAGCAGCGAGGAGAGAAAAAATCAAATGGGATGGAATCGCGTCGTCGTAACGATCCCCGCCAAGTTACATTCCAACTCTCACGCCGAAGGTTAATTAGCCGAATTTCAAGGCTAATTAACTCCAACCCCGAAATAGTCTCCCCCTCGCTTTACCACCCCCTCGCTCGCCTCGACAACTTCCCTCGTTCGCAACGATCACCAAACTTCACTTTGCGAATTTTCTTTCTTCGTCCAAGTTCCAACCACTTTGCTCCGCGGGTACTTCATCCCAAAAACTTTGTACATTTACATCGAGTGCTTTTTCCGACGCCAGAGTTTTCGTTGTAAAAGCTCTTTTCTCCGAAGCTGCGAGCCATCAGTTTTGGTAACGCGAAATACGACAAAAAAAATATCGCACCGGCAATTTTTTTCCCAACAATTTCTCTCTTCGGCCATATTTTTGGGAAACTCGTTTTTCCAGGAAAAATGCGCGGGGATCGGCAGTCGACGAATTTGCGGCTCTTAACGCGAATTCGTATTCCATTTTCCGCGAATGCTCGTCAATAAATTCACCTCCCGAGTGGTCGGTGGACACAGATTCGCGATCGGAGAACTCGCGCAAAAAAGGCGACAGTTTTTAGTCCCGTTCGAATTGTTTTTTCAGCGGTGAGGCAAGTTAAAAACGAGGTTTTACACTTCTGACTTTTCTTTCCTCGGATAGGAAGTTTCTTCGGAAGAGGCGAGTTTTTGTTCGCGAGAAATGAGGATCGAACGAAGGGAGACGAGGGCGACGGAAAGATGTAATTAAACGCTAATGGCTCGCAGAAATCTAATTCGGGAGCTTTTGAAATCTCCGCGGAGAGTCGTATCTCGGCTACTTAATTCAAGGATACGCCTCGTTTCCGATGCTCCGACGTACGAGAATTCGAATCACTTTTCACGTCAAGTATTCCCCATTCGAATGCTAATTCCGCAGAGAAGAGGACGCGGGTATCTCGCGAAAATGTTCCATCTCTGGGGCGAATTTCACCCCCCTCGAGCGAAGTAAAGAGCGTGAAAATGAGGAAGAAGAGCGAAACGACGATGCTCGAACGGGAAAGAAAATCTCGTGGTTTGTAGAAACGCGAGGTAAAAATTGCGAGCAGCCGGGAGGAGGATTTTGATTCGCCGGATTTTATCCGGACGCAAATTGGACGAATGAAGATTCGAATCCACAGTCCTGATCCAACAATCCTGTTCTCGATGACCGGCTTACCCTATTTACCGAACGGAACGCAACAAAACGAAACGAACCACGACGCTGGACCCGAATCGGTACACTCGTCCTTGGTCCCTCACAATCACGAAAATGTAATAAAATATCTCCAATTTTCCTTACTTTCCCAATTTTTTATCATTCGTAATTAGAATACGCGTTCTAAAGCCGTTTGAAATACACTAATTTGCTCGCACAAAGGAATGGTCGAAATAATTACCTATTTACACGATTTATGACGAGTCTCGCCGCAATCGGTATCAAAGTACTTGGAACGACTAATTACGCTGAGACTTGTGATAAATCCTGTGAATAGAAAATTATTTCCACTATTCCTGTGTAGTAAGTTAGAATAATACGAATGGCTTTAGAACTAGTCTTCTAATGATGACATTCAGATTTGACTATACAGTTTTGGAAAGCTCGAAGAGTCAGCTTTGGAAACATATAATAATTATTCGCAAAAAAATTGCAATGATTACGTACAATTTAAATTTAAATGAAAAAAAAAAGAAAATACCTATCACAGTCGAGCTACGGCGTGTTTCTTTGGCGAGGATTTTTTTCTCATCAAACACAAACATTTGGGAGGGTAAGAGCAGAAAAAGAAGATGAAATTTTTTTTGTACCGCCCTAATGCTAGCTCTGCGCTCGTTTATTAGCCGAAGAGCGTAAAAAACCGTAGATTCTTTTTTCTCCTCGTCATTTTGGGACATCGTTAATTTTAGATCGCGTGCTGATCGTCGCTTCGCGCGATGCTCGTTCGGACCCTTTAATTTCGCGACGAATGGGCTGGAACTCGTTCCCCTGTTATTTTCAGATCGCGCGTTTCTCACGACTCTGCGGGAATTAAAAGTGTATCGCGTGTCGGACGTCGAGGGGCGAGATTAATTCCAATTGAGTTGTGTAAAAAGCATCTCGATGAAATTTATCCTCGAGTTTTCGAGACGATAGGCGGGAGTCTGGGCTGTATATCGCGAGAATGCCGGAAGATTTGCTTTGTTTGCGCTCATGGCCGTTCTGTAATACGTACACGGATCAGAGAACATCGAAGCATGTACAGCCGATGGACGAGCGGTACGAGGCGGAGGCTAGAAAACGGATCTAAAAATAAAACGTCGTAATTATTAACGGTTCGTCGATCTTTTCAGATTTAAAACGATGGAAACTGCAGCTGTGTTAATTAAGGGAATTCCACTCGAATCTCCGCGTCTTTTGAATAAGACTGAAGATTTCAAGAGCCGTTGTTTCATTCTTCTCCGTTGGATAATCACACTTCGTCGGATTCTTCGACGCTATGAGAAATAATACGTCGACTCTCGATTGTTTCGTCTCGCTTTTTCCCGAATAATTACTGCTGAATCGGATAAAACTAAATAAATTCTTGCGAATCCCGCGATAAGCCTGTAAAAGCTTGGGAATTTATCGTTTTTCGCTGGGCAAAAATATCGACGAAGGTCCTTTTTTTATCGATGCGTAATCGCGAAGGCCGAAAGGATCGGCATTTTTATCCAATTCGGAACACTTGTTTCCTTATTTCGGACGGAGTTGAATTTTCGGAGTGGACATACGGTCCTGCTGCCAGGATCTAATTGAAGTTTCCGCGGCGTAGTGCCGAGGCCGGACTAATTGCAAGTGCGGCCACTCCTCGGCAAACCTCCGGTACCTGTCGTCATTTTCGACGCTATTTCTACCCACGAGCAAATGAAATTTTCCCAGAAAAAGTTCGCGCCTCGTCGCGCATTGGCGACGGACAAACAAACAGGTTGGCAAATAAAATGACGACGGCTGTTGGAAATTAATTCGCGCTGCCATTATTCGCTGCGGAGGGAATCGAGTCGAAGAAAAATATCGCTGTTGGATATTTATCAATAAACAGAGTCGATAATCCCATCGAGCTTAGGCAAACGTTTGATCAACGTCCAATCTCCATGGGTGCTTGCTCAAAGCTCGTGCCGCGTATTCCCGGCTTCGTACATCGAACATAATGGAAATTCGTTCGGTTCGTCGGTTATCCATAGTTAATTAGAGAAGTATTATGCACACTGCGAATCATACGAGGCCGATCGCGTTCGCGATAATCCATCGAATCGATTTCTCGATGCGAGTCCCAATCGCACCGGCGACGATATCCTCCTACGATAAATACTCTGCGAACGAGCGATTTTCTTCCAAAAATCACGATACGCGATATTTCCATAGTATAACGCGATATTCCTCCGGACATGTGCAAAGATCGACGATACATTCGCATCTACGAGCAGATATGGGGAAAAATCAGTAGTACAACCACGTATTTGGTCGGACGCGTGCCGAAAATTCAGCCCAACTCTGCCGCACCATGCTCTCTGAAACTCGTTTTTCGAAATCTCTCGATGCGTAGCATTTGACTCGAACGCGAATGAGAATCAGTAGTACAACCACGAGTTTCGGCGACCACATTTGACCACGCCGAATGTCCGAGACAGCTTTGGTTTTTTCTCCTTGTTTTTCAAGTCATAGACGAATTTTTCTTCGAGTATCACGGAATTCGACGTTTCAGTTATGGAGAGCAGTTCTAGAATCGATGTCTACGGAAAATCAGTAGTACAGCTCACCGTTCGGGCGAACGTGGGCTAATTTCCCGAAACAAATTGGTGGTTTCTCTCAAAATCATTTTCATATCTCTTTCTTTCGCGGAATTGAATTAGATCGAACTCTTCGGTCGGGTAAATACACTCGAGGTGCGTTCAAGCACCCTCGAATCAGTCGTTCCTCGAATAATAAATATAATGCGAAGAATTTGATTGGTCTACGATTCAAGTTGAGATCGAATCAGCGAGCAGGCTATTACGCGAGAAAAATCCTCTGCGGAACCAAATTCTGAACCTTGAAGTGGAATCGTACTAAAATGGGGAAACAATCGCGGATTTTGAACGGAAGGAAAATGGTGAGCGGTAATAATCTACGAATAAATCATCGCGTTTTACATTCTTATCGCCGTTTTCGGAACATTCGGTCGTGAGGAGGACATCGAGCGTGATCACCGAGCATCCCCGTAGCTATTTTACGCCCTATGTAAATGTTCCTGCTGTGTGGTCGGAAACAAATAGGGATCCGGACCCTAACACGAGCCGGGAGAGAGAGAGAGAGAGCGATGGAATCGCGGTAGAATGAACCTCACGCCCGAATTTCCCCGAAAGCTTTCAAGGGAATCCTTTGAGTCATCGAATCCTGAGGGTCTCCCGAAATATCTTTGGAACTTTCGATGACCCGGAAACCCAGCAACTTTTTACTGCGCTCATTCGTCCATTTCCCCCCCCCAAAAATATTGGTTCTCATCTCATCAGCCTGTTTTCCTATTTTTGGTGAATATTTCGTTGTTTTTTTTTCTTGCAAAGCTCGGTAATCGTAGTGAAGATTCGATCGTGGAGATTTGTTGTTTGCGGGCTTTTCCCCTTTTGGCTAGTTTTATTTACTCCTCTCGTGGTCGATGTAAGAATTTGAGAGTGGCTGCGAAAAAAGATGGTCAGGAGGAGGAGAGAAAATAAATGAGGATCAATTTAACGATGCTGCGATTAACGGTCTGGTCACGTAAATTCTTAGGTCCATCGTATTTCGTTGCCGTTTGTATTCTTCGGGTGGTCGAGCGGTAATTTTCGTGGCTAACGGTTTAATTAAATTTCGGAAGGGTAGCGTACGTTTAGTTCATACGAGCAATAAATCTGATCCGATCAGCCTCTCCTCCCGTTACAGAGACATTCTCGGCGGACCTGTCTACCCTCTGGCATCAGATACCATGCATCCTTCCCAATCTACGCCAAGAACAACCTCGGTAAATTTACCTTGCTCCTTAATTATATTATCCCACTGACGTTAACTGACGACCTTCACTGGCGACGTACAAGCTACGTCGTTAACCAAAAATTAGAGAAGACACGGAAGCTGCCTCGGCAAAGCGGCGAAATTTCACGAATAACCCGCAACGATGCCACAAGCGAAGCCGCCACTCTCAATTTTAACGAATATATTCCGCTTATAAACACATGTGACAGAAAAAAAGCGTCACGGGAAGAAGATGACAGTCATCCATTGATCGTTGTAATTTTCCACTCGGGAGAATACTCGCGACTATGATATATCAATATCAATCGAGCGGCATACTTAGCTGTGAGAAAAAAAGTAGATCTGAAATCAAGGAAGAAGTGAATAAATAATTTCCAAATTCCGTTGGCTAGTTAACTAAAAATTGACTAAACAATCAACTAAAAAAGTATTATGGAGCACGAAGGATACAGTTTTGAAGAAATTATGATCATTTTTCTTGGCATCATAGTCACAAATAACGGAGTTATAGTCTATCTTTGAGGGGTAAAAAAAAAGTGTCTCGCGATGAGTCGAGAATCTCGAAAACGACTCAATCGAATGCTTTGAAATTTTTACCAGTTATTCGTAATATAATTATCCAGTACTGGAGCGAGATTTTTTTTTGAAATTGGTATTGTATCCAAAATGGCAGACCTTTTAGGGAAAATTCAGTTTAATGCTTTGAAAAAGCTCATTGTTGGCTGAAAAATTACGCAAATAATAGTTAAACAAAAATAGGTTTCCTTCAAGCACAAGACAATTGTATCATTATTAGCTGGTAAAAATTTCAAAGCATACGGTGCAGCCGTTTTTGAGATTCTTCAGTCACCGACTTCGAAAACGCGAGTGAAGTGGTCGTTAAGCGCGGAGCCACCGTTTCTGCCTTATTGAAATCCGATCGATGCTCTGAATAGTGCTCAGATTTCCGTAAATAATGCTCGGATCTTTGTGAAATGTTGACAGAATGTTTATGAAATGATATACTATTAGATAACGTATCTAATGGGAGAGCTAAAGACGAGAAGAGAAGTTAAATCCTCCGCTGCGTCGAGAGGCCGACCTCGGTATCCATCCGATAATCGACGACGAAGCCGAGCTTTGCATCGCATGCAGTCGCGCAGGATGTTCGCTCGACGTGCGAGTAGATCGCCCAGTTTACTTAGCCGTATCTTCGACGTGCCGTCGCTTCGGGGATTCGACACGACCGGATAGCTCATCAGAGTCGTATGAGAGTCGCCGAGCGACAGAAATACCCCACGTAATAACGCTGATTGCGAAGAAGAGGAGGAAAAAATTGCAGGACGACCAGAAGATGTTTGTTCGGCGCGCCTGTGACGAGGCAAAAGCTGACGCACGCGAGCGAATTGGGTCACGAAGTACAGGCGACTCGGTACGAATCGGGTGAAACTCCGCGTTCCAATTTAATTAGCGATGATACGTACGGGGATCTGAGGAAATGGGAACGGCGATGGCGTCTGGCTGTACACGTTCGGTAGGCCATTACAAATTCTGGAATAATCATTCCAGACCCGCTCGGAAATAATTGACAATCGCTAACCGCGAGAACTTCGCTGTGACTCGAGAGCGAGTCGAGCTTACATCGATCGCCGAACAATTCTGGCAGAAGTCACGCACCAGCTGTCAGCGCATCGCACAGTTGGACACCTTGATCTCCCGCGAAATTGGTGCTTTTTCGGATTATATCCGAGGACGCGCGATTGCCGCGTCAGTTATATCGGGCGCATCGCGTCTGTCGTCGATCGAGTTAAATTTCCCGGAAAAAATCCCCGACAGCCGGGGAAGAACTTGCTACTTCGACGATGATATTTTCCACGTGAATACTCTCCTCGCATTTATCAAACGCAGCGGGAAGGCAGGATAGCCTATTGATGGGAACGAGAAATCCTCGAAAAAACGCACCGTCTTCGTGAAGGTTCGATTCGCGCGGAATCGACGCGAATTAATTAATGCATTCTTATCGTAGAGAGAAATTTATATTCGAATCGTCACCTTGGTTGGTGCTGATAACCAGCCTATCTTTGCTGTAAAGCCGAATCTCAAGGCGACTCAGCGGCAGAGTGAGGTGCGACGATAAGAGAATTTAGCCAACGTAACGTTCATCGTAACCGCAATGTAAAAACATTTTTCGCGGCGTTTCTTGACGAATATTCCTTCCATTACGTCTCACGCATAATCCTGAGCATGCCAACGCACGCAGTATCCGAGAGCGAACCGTTTTCTTCAATTCTACGGAAGTATCGCGCTATTTGTAGAATTTAACGGAAAGCGTGGAAAATGTAAACGAAATCGTACAAATGTGAGCTCGAGAAATTTCGTTACTCGGAAAAAATCCATCAGGACAAAAATTAGTAGGCTGAATCTTGAGATGACCTTGAAATGGCTCGTTTGCAAGAATTTCTGTAGCAAATCGAGACAATCTTCTACCTGGAATCGATGTCTCCGAAAATTCTATGAGCGCGGTGAAAAATATGGGCGATGAATCGTTCGGGAGACAGGAGAGAGTTCTCGACGTCTTGCTGTGATAACACTCGGGGCAAGTTTCGCGTATCTCAATTTCGCCGCAGATACATGGCTTTATACACCCGGTGATACAATGGCGGAATTTAAACGCGTGTTCCATACGCGCTCCTACCTTCCTAACTATGTATGGATGAACGACGGAAACGGGAGACAAAACTTCTCGCGGTGAATCTTGACTCGTCGATAGCTGGAGGCTGCGATACACGCGCGTCGCGTGTACGTGAACTTGGTGCTCGCACAGGCAACGCGCAAATAATATTATCCGTCGTACATGTACCGGTGGATAATGGCAGAGTACAGAGACCAGCGTGACACCGTTCGACGGCAGAGCGCGTAATTAACTTTGGACAACTCTGTACGCGCATCGCCAACGACGAGGTGTTATACAAATGAATTCGCGAAACTCTAGTCCTATTTTTAGGCAAGCTTTCACGGAGCAACGTCAAACCTGCGAGCATTACGGAGGAAATACCGCAGACTTGGTAAAAAATTGCGTGGATCTTTTTACACGAATCCTTCAGAGACCCTGAATTCCGTTTGTTGACGTGAAAAATGACAGAGTTGCTTCGAGTCTGAGGAAGAAGGTTTCCAGCGTGGAGTAAGCATGGAACATTGATTATTCTTTCGTACGACGTATTCGATACGGAAAACGGGTTTTGAAGAATTCAACAAAATTCACAGCGCATGAAAAACCTCGTGAATTTTCAGGTTCACTTTTTTTTTCTCATTTTGAAATGGGAGTTTGACTTTTGAGTTTGCAAAAAGCTTCAGGGCGGAAACTTTTATAAGTTGTCTTATTCTCATCATAGCAGTATTAAGACTCGTGATTCGGGAAGTGAAAGGACGGCGCCTCGGGGTTGGTTAACTGTGTTTCGCGCAGGAAACGGGGATTGCCTCACATCAGGCGTTCTATTCCATCAGCGAACACGGAGTCACCGGATTACTACCATCGCAATCGACGAAACACTCTCCGGGGCGGGTTTCCATGGCTACCTTGCGCCTAGAATCAGACAACCCAACTTCCCGCCGCGTAACAATGTTTAAAGAAAGAAGTTCCGGATCTCGGAGCTTTGCGCGCTTCCCGTGGAACTTCACGAGAAAACGGAGAAATCAATCGGAATGCAACGTTCGAGTTTCTGGCTCAAACGGCAGCGAGACCAATCCGTCGAGAATCGGTTTCTCGAAAGAAAAGCACAGCGGCGCGAAATATTCCGAGGTGAAAACTTGGAAAATTATTCATTTCCACGACGATGAGAGAAACGATAGCGATGTTAAAATTCAACGGCGCTCAGCTTTCAGCGTCACGCTCGAAACAAATGCAAAGTTGTGCTCCGCGTTCGGATTATCGCTGGAACGTGTTCACGGGAAAGTGATCCATGCGAAATCACCTCCGATAAAAAAATATCCTGACGCATTATACCATTCCGTGTTTTTTTTTCATTGACGTGCAGCGATTCGCCGTCACAGATTTTTATTATTCGCGCTTTTTTCAGCGAATGAGAAACAATCGGATGGGAAATACTTGACTGTGAAAAACGACAACGTTTTTTGAGTAGTGATACAGAACAATTTATTTTATTTCTGTTATTGATTCATGAAATTGAGAATTCGCATGTTAGTACATAGAATTATTCCAATGAGTCGAAATTATAATAAAGAGGTTCGTGTTTTTTCCAAGCTCGGGCTGACTGATCTGCGTTTCGGTAATTAACGACATTGGCAGACTCCTTCGACGCAATTTCCTCCTTTGTGGCCTTGATCCACGCATATAGACCCGCAGGTAGCATCGTTCACGGATATCCATCTCAATTGGTAATGCCAGAGGTTGCAGATGACGCGACGAGGTTTGGTCGCCGGGACTTCCTCGTACGGCCGAGATCTAACACGCGTCTCGAAATCATCGGAATTCACGACTAGAAACAAATACATCAAAACAGTTAAAATACATTTTCGAATAACGCCGCGATTTCTGTGTTAAAATTTCGTCACGCGATTTTAGTATTCTTTTCAACGAAAATGCGGACGAGGCTCGCGAAAGCTCCAGCCGGGGGTTATTTTCACGCGGGAAAAGACTTCGTTTGGGAGTTGGAAATCACTCCAAATCTCGCGAAAAATGAGTCGCGTCAGGTTTTCGGTAGGTCAACTTCACGAAGAACGATGGCAACGATCCCATCTTTATCACATCTCGCGCGGACAGGTTACAATATATTGTTACATCCAATGATGTCTGGGAATTTCAATCCCTTCAAACGCCTCGATCTGATGGAAAAAAATGACGAACGTGCCATTCCACATGTTGTAACGAGCTCGAGAATTTGACAGTCGTCTCGTCGCTTGATTATTAATTCGCGCGAATCGGGGATCAGAACGTACGTGAAATTTTCGGTATATTTCACGCGACCTAATAAAAAAGGATTTCTCAACAACGAAAGTATATTCTTCTTACGAGGAGTGCAGTTCGATCAACGAAAAAATACAAACCACGGATGTTGAGAGTACTTCTATTCGAATTCGCGTGATGCTTGGGAAAATCAGATACTCACAACCGCTGTCGGTATCGTCGACCATAGGTCCATCGTAGACGAGCTCTGGTAGAGTTGCTGCCGAAGCGTAAGCGACGATGGCGAAGAACGCGAGAACTGCGAAGCCCTTCATGTTGCTGATTTCTCGACTCTTTTGCTCTGGAATATCTCGACGTTGTCTGGACTCGGACTGATAAACCTTACCAGTTCCCTCGAGTATTTATACGTCAATAACATACCGCAAAATGAACGGGGTTTTCCGAGTGTAGCATAATTAGTTTTCCGACACTCTGTACGCGAAGCTCGATCTAACGCACTCTACGCAAATAACCGCATCCTGAAATAGAGCATCTCGCACGTCGTATCGAAAAATACTGCTAGACACTTTTTCCAGAACCGAATTTCCTCCTTGCGTAACCTTTTTCCCATCACCTAAAATCAGTTGCTCGCACCAGAGTCGAAATGTACACGGAGAGAACAGTTTCGATGCGAGAACCAAAGCTTCGGGTGCCACAACCAAAGACTATGCTTAAAAATCGCCCAACCAAAGATTTGGTCACGGTAACCAAAGCTAACGTGTACAGCTCGCTTCGGTGTTGCAAGCACAACTAAATGTTCGCTACCATTAGCTTCGGGAAGAGCAGCTAATCGTAAATGAAAAGGGAACCACTCCTTTGGATACAGGACAAAAAGTTTTTTGTTATCATAGCTAAGTGCGGTATAATAAAAGCACTTTCGTAACCGCATCACAATCTGTTCTCTCCTTGTACCTACGATTTCGCCACTTCCGTGCAGACAGACCAACGCTGCGCAGTTAGTAGTTGTCGTAGGAAATGGGATCTGAGATCCAACGACGGAGTTTTTCACATCGTTGTTTCTCCATCTCGCAAATCTATTCTCGCCTCAGCGATGCGTTATTCCGCGCAGGCCAATTTTCTAGTATTTTTTTGGGCTAATACGACCACGCGCAAGTTGAATTGCCTGACAGCAGGCGCATCAAAGGTCGAAATTTCGGTACCGGCGAATCATTACTGCCGCGATGGAGCCAAGGCTCCTGAAAATCAGCTGTACGCAGCTTTGCTCGCATCTGGTAGGCAGAATTTACACGAATTCACGAGAAACTCGGCATATCATTCGAAAAGACTCGTCTAGGGACAAACTCAGGCAGTAGCGAGTTCACGTACTGCGATCGAACAGCCGGTACCGGCTCGACAATACTCCCAGAACCGTATACCAGTAAATTATCGTGAACACGTTCGGAACACCCGGTTTCAAGGTCATTAATTTGCCAAGTAGCATTGAGATTTCCTAACAATTCAGGTCACCGAATCCGTTGCTCGCTTTCCTCGAAAAGGATTTTTTCTCGCCATTACTGACTACCTCGCAGGCGGAGACGATGTCGCACGATCACTTTCCCAGCTCCTATTTCATCGGTAGCAAAACCTCGTAAATTCCAATTTTACGTCATGATAAACACGTCAACTGGGCTCTACGTCAGCCCGATATTACGACACGTCGTTCGTGGCTGAAGAAAAATCTCACCGTGATCAGCGATCGACGAACTCGCTCTGCATCATAAATCCACGCTGACTTCCGGTTATAGGAAATTTCACGACGTGAAAGGTCAACATTCTCAATCAATTCTATTCCTGCCTCGTATCTATCGTCATTTCACGCTCTAGTTTTCGCATCATCGGTCTGGGCGATATGAGCTTTCACGCTCGTCTAACATTCATGGATTTCGCAAGTTAATGCGATCGCGTCAAGCCTAGAGAATCAGGTTTTACCAAGCGCGGCTTTTCTCGGATAACGACCAACGAGACGTTCGCCCCGTCCATAAAAAGCCGCGTTATCTCTCGATCCAACTCTTCGGAGCATCCGTGGATAATACCGCGAGATAAAAGATAAATATACCGGATCCAAAAGATTTTGTCGGATGATCGAAGCACCCGAATTTCGAAGACTTCATCGTTTCGCGTTAATGTTCGCAATGACGTCTTTCCATCGCACATTTTCTCTGTAATCCGTAACGATCGAGCATTTCAATCGCGAAGTACCGCGTTATCTACGAATCTACCGCAGATTATTGACGGGATAACGAGTGTACGCGGTCGAGGGACCGGAGAGATCGCGTTTGTTTGAAAATCGCTGCGCCGAATTCTAGGATCAAGCGCGGAGTGAATTCGACGTGAAAACGAGTTCACGTCAAGATGAGAGATTTGCGGTTCGTGCGAATAATTACATCGCGCATCGGTGTTGCATCCTGGCGGTAAGATTTCCGCAAACCTGCGATAATATGTGCATAAACTAACCGCGATCGGAAACGTTGCAAGTATTAATTACTACGGTATGTGGTGACCGTATCAAATTACTGCAAAAAATGGACTGCAAAAAAATCATCTGAACGTACCGTGACTACGCGTAGACTGAGTCTCACAATGATTCTGAAACGGCTTGTTTGCGAGAATTTCTACGGAAGATCGAGACAATTTTTCGCCTGAAATCCATTTAAAAACGAAGTATGTGTAATGAATCGTTCGGGAGAGAGAGGAGAGCTTCCGACATCTTGCTGTAATAATACTCGGGGCAAGTTTCACGTATCTCAATTTCTCAGCAGATATATGGCTTTATACACTCGGTGATACGATGTCGGAATTCAAACGCGTGTTCGATACGCTCACCCACCTTCCTACCTATGTGTAGATGAACGACGGAAATGGGAAACAAAACTTCTTGCGGTGAATCTTGACTCCTCGATGGCTGGAGGCTGCGATACACGCGCGTTGCGTGTAGGTGAACGTGGTGCTCGCACGGGCAACGCGCAAATATATTATCCGTCGTATATGTACCGGTGGATAATGGCTGAGTACAGAGACTAGCGCGAAACCGTACGAAGGCAGAGCGTGTAATTAACTTTGGACAACTCTGTATTCGCATCGCCAACTACGAGGTGGAATACAAAATGAATTCGCGAAACTCTAGTCCTATTTTTAGGTAAGCTTTCACGGAGCAACGTCAAACCTGCGAGCATTACGGAGGAAATACCGCAGACTTGGTAAAAAATTGCGTGGATCTTTCTACACGAATCCTTTAGAGACCCTGAATTTCGTTTGTTGACGTGAAAAATGACAGAGTTGCTTCGAGTCTGAGGAAGAAGGTTTCCAGCGTGGAGTAAGCATGGAACATTGATTATTCTTTCGTACGACGTATTCGATACGGAAAACGGGTTTTGAAGAATTCAACAAAATTCACAGCGTATGAAGAAACCTTGTAAATTTTTAGATTCACTTTTTTTTCTCATTTTGGAATCGGAGTCTGATGTGCGAGCTTTCAAATAGCCTGAATGAAAACATTTCGTTCGCATCATATCGGGATCAAGTCTCGTGATTCGGGCGGAAAAAAGATGGCGCCTTGGGGTTTGTCAGTTGTGTTACGCGCAGGCAACGCGGATTGCCGTACATCAGGCGACCCATTCCATCGGCGAACACGGAATTACCGGATTACTACCATCGCGATCAACGAAATACTCTGCGGGGCGGGTTTCCATGGCTACCTTGCGCCTAGAATCAGGCAACCCAACTTCCCGCTGCGTAACAATGTTCAAAGAAAGATGTTCCGGATCTCCGAGCTTTGCGCGCTTCCCGTGGAACTTCGCGAGACAACGGAGAAATCAATCGGAATGCAACGTTCGAGTTTCTAGCTCAAACGGCAGCGAGACCAATCCGTCGAGAATCGGTTTCTCGAAAGAAAAGCACAGCGGCGCAAAATATTCCGAGGTGAAAACTTGGAAAATTATTCATTTCCACGACGATGAGAGAAACGATAGCGATGTTAAAATTCAACGGCGCTCAGCTTTCAGCGTCACGCTCGAAACAAATGCAAAGTTGTGCTCCGCGTTCGGATTATCGCTGGAACGTGTTCACGGGAAAGTGATCCATGCGAAATCAACTCCGATAAAAAAATATCCCGACGCATTTTACCATTCCGTGTTTTTTTTTTCATCGAAGTGCAGCGATTCATCGTCACAGATTTTTATTATTCGCGCTTTTTTCAGCGAATGAGAAACAATCGGATGGGAAATACTTGACCGTGGAAAAACGACGACTTTTTTTGAGTAGTGATACAGGACAATCCATTTTATTGCTGTTATTGATTCACGAAATTGAGCATTCGGGTGTGAGTACATAGAATTATTCCAATGAGTCGAAATTATGATAAAGAGGTTCGTGTTTTTTCCAAGCTCGGGCTGACTGATCTGTGCTTCGATGCTTAACGACAATGGCAGACTCCGTCACGGCACTGTCCTCCCCTGCGTCCTTGCGCCAAGCATTTAGCTGCGCAGGCAGAATCGCCCAGGGTTAGCCATAGCGTTTGGAAAGACAAGAGATCGCAGGTGACGCGTCGATGTCTGATCGGTGGAAGATCCCCGTCCTGCAGCAATCCGGCGTCCGTATCAACATCTTCGAGTCTCACCACTAAAAATAAATACATCGAAACGATTAAAATACAATTTCGAATAACGCCGCGATTTCTGTGTTGAAATTTCGTCACACGATTTTAGTATTTTTTTCAACGAAAATGGGGACGAGGCTCGCAAAGCTCCAGCCGGGGGTTATTTTCACGCGGGAAAAGACTTCGTTTGGGAGTTGGAAATTACTCGAAATCTCGCGAAAAATGAGTCGCGTCAGTTTTTTGGTAGGTTAACTTCACAAAGAACGATGACAACGATCCCATCTTTATCGCATCACGCGCGGACAGAATACAATATATTGTTGTATCCAATGATGTCTGAAGTTTTCAATCCCTTCAAACACCTCGATCTGATGGAAAAAAATGACGAACGTGCCATTCCATATTTTGTAACGAGCTCGAGAATTTGACAGTCGTCTCGTCGCTCAATTATCAATTCGCCCGAATCGAGGATCAGAACGTACGTGACATTTTCGGTATATTTCGCGCGACCTAATAAAAAAGGATTTCTCAACAACGAAAGTATATTCTTCTTACGAGGAGTGCAGTTCGATTAACGAGAAAATACAAACCGCGGATGTTGAGAGTACTTCTATTCGAATGCGCGTGCTGCTTGGGAATATCAGATACTTACAACCACTGTCGGTATCGTCGGCCATAGGTCCATCGTAGACGAGCTCTGGTAGAGTTGCTGCCGAAGCGTAAGCGACGATAGCGAAGAACGCGAGAACTGCGAAGCCCTTCATGTTGCTGATTTCTCGACTCTTTTGCTCTGGAATATCTCGACGTTGTCTGGACTCGGACTGATAAACCTTACCAGTTCCCTCGAGTATTTATACGTCAATAACATACCGCAAAATGAACGGGGTTTTCCGAGTGTAGCATAATTAGTTTTCCGACACTCTGTACGCGAAGCTCGATCTAACGCACTCTACGCGAATAACCGCATCCTGAAATAGAGCATCTCGCACGTCGTATCGAAAAATGTGATCGCGTCAAGCCTAGAGAATCAGGTTTTACCAAGCGCGGCTTTTCTCGGATAACGACCAACGAGACGTTCGCCCCGTCCATAAAAAGCCGCGTTATCTCTCGATCCAACTCTTCGGAGCATCCGTGTACGCGGTCGAGGGACCGGAGAGATCGCGTTTGTTTGAAAATCGCTGCGCCGAATTCTAGGATCAAGCGCGGAGTGTATTCGACGTGAAAACGAGTTCACGTCAAGATGAGAGATTTGCGGTTGGTGCGAATAATTACATCGCGCATCGGTGTTGCATCCCGGCGGTAAGATTTCCGCAAACCTGCGATAATATGTTCATAAACTGACCGCGATCGGAAACGGTGCACGTATTAATTACCAGGGTATGTGGTGACCGCGTCAACACCTACGTCTCACACGTTTCTTCCCGATAGCACACCCCGTGCTGATTTCAAAAATCGTTCTACCACTCTGTCCACTTTTATCAATCGACCGTCGAGGCCCGTTGCCAGGATGCTGGACACTCGAGCCTTTTTGTGGCGTCAACCCTGAGCTCGTTTTGCTCTCGATAATTTGTATCAGGTACTCGCATCTTTGCGAGTGAGAGGACCAATCACCGCCCTTCTACTTGGTCGATTGAGGAGTCTTCATTTTGTTTGACGTAGCTTCACCTCGTCTTCGACACTAGCAACGAACAGAGATAGGCTGTACCGCCAGTCGCGTGAATTTCAAGTCTCGTAAGAAGACATCATCAGCCCCTCAAGTAAGCGAATTAAAAGGGTGAAGGCAAGGAGACGCGCGAGGGCGCACATTGGGGCAGGTTTCCCACTTTCATCCCTACATTCTCGCGGGTCTCTCCTCACCGTTTCACCCTTGGAGGCTCGACCCTTACGCAAATTCGCACCCTACTTCGTTTTTACATAAATTCGCGCTCCACTCCGTTTTTACTCGAATCCGCACTCCGCCTCGTCAATATTTCGTAGCAAAGATGTGGTTCTCGATCGAGTCTCCATATTTCGAGCTGAATTTCAACAGGTGTCGGCGCAGGTCGATGCGTTAGTCCGCGAACGTCCAGTCCGCCCAAGAAAAAAATGGCGACTTCATCCGCCCCAGAATTTCGCTTCCATCCATCCTGAATATCGTTTTCATTTTTTCACCGCAAGCTCGTGATTAATCGTGCGTCAGCTCCGGCGCGCCCGCACAAAGGTGCGCCGCGTGGCTAAAAGCCGTTGATAATATTCTTCTCTCCGTTTTGCAACATAAACGCGACGCTCGTGTGATTCCAGACGAATTCCAAGGCCAACATGCGGCGTCAATCGTTCCAGTCAAGCATAAGCATCGGAAGCGGAAGCGGTGCCGGCGAGCCGTTGATCGTCGTCGAAGAGAGTCTCCTCGGCGAGGAGGAAGCCGAGCGACGTCGAACGGAATCTCCACCTCGCTGCCTCGATCCCGATTCTCCATCCGTCAATCCATATCTTCTCTCGCCTTGGCGCGACGCTCGCAAGCATTCCCTGCCCACGCCTCAATGCACTTCCGGCATCACCGCATCTCAGGTAAACGAAACGTTTTCTTTTCCCGAACAAACGACCACCGAGCAAACACGTTGCGAGAAGACATTCGCGCCTGCTGGAATACACAGATTTTTATCGGTCAGGTCGATGTTATTAATAACAATTACTAAATGATAATAATAACAATAATAATGAATTATTAATAATCGCGCAAGCCCGCGAGCCTAATCAACCAATCAGCACGGACCAGACTTTGTGTTTCCGAGGACGCGCAATTTGGATCCAATGTCCGTTTGGCCCCGTAAGGTCACGGTCAAGGGCATTCCAAGGACAAGCGTAGAAAAACCTATAAAAATACCTACGTAAAACCACGCTGACCGTATGTCTTTCAGCTTTCTTGATTTGACCTTGAAACTCCATTGACCCTGACCTGATGGGGTCGACGGGACACCGGATTCGAATTCAGCGTACCGTGAAACATGAGGCCCACCGAGTTGGGTCTGCGTTGGGTGGCTGATTAAGTTCGTGGTCCTGTGTTATTAATAATTGGTGTTATTGTTGTTGTTAATAATAACCACAATAATAATGATTAATAATAATAAATAATAATAATAACAAACGCTTAATAATCACGAATAATTGGTTGGTTCATTGTTGTTGTTGTTAATAATGATGTTAATAATAATACGAAATAATAACAACGATGATGATAATTTTCGCACATATTTCGCGTCGAAGGTCCGCCGTCTGAGCGAGCGCGGCGATGGGTCAGGACCGACGCCGAGAGAAGCAGCATTTTTGGCGACCTTGTCGCAATCTCCAACTCCGCAACCGGGTGGACGTCGACACTCGGTCGTGACCATATCGAGAGTTCCGCCAAATCTGTTTGGTCGCAATCGTCGCGAATCTGTCGCTGCGTTTCCGCTCGGAGCTGGGCGCATACTTCCGGGACGCCGGGACTCGACGTCCAGCATGGGTATGCCGCCGAGTAACAGTGGAAGCACTCACAACCTGCAATTGGACATAATGGACGACATTGCCGAGATAAAAGCTAAGAAGGTGAGCCTTCGTCCACGCGACGAAGATACCTCAAGCTTACGTAGGGTAATTGCACCGACGGTTATTTGACGATCGTTACGGACATTTTATTCGTAAGACGACGAGCACTTTCCTCTATTCGCGTGCAACGGGGGTACAATTTTTTCCATTCTTCCGCATATCCGCGACGCGCGGACGACTGACACGTCGGTTGGTAACAAATTTTTGGGTCGGAAATCACTCGTTTCATTGCTGGTCACTTGCTCTCTCGGTTCCGGACGACCAATGCGAGGGGAAGGGATTTGTCGCGGTAGTCTTGAAGTAGAATCACGGATGATGTCGCAGCAAACGGCTCCGCGGAGAAATTTACGATTTTTTCGATCAGACCAGTCAACGAGACGCTTCTTTAGTCGTACTTATGTGATGAACGGAGGACTCGGAGAAAAAAAGAAAATCATACCTACTTTCTTATGTGTAGAGGCGCGCGCCAGCAGGAGATAGACAGTAAGTGTTAGAAGCTTTATTTATCGGAAGCGCCAGAACGTCTTCTTTACCGTCGTCGACAAGGAATTTAGCAGGAATACGAAGTATTTGCAAGGAGTGAGTATTATTTATTCATTCACGCTTTGCCATCCCAACTGAAGAAAGAAAAACAAGCCGAAACATCGAAGAAATCAACGAACAGCTTAAAACCACCACGCTGATGCTTCCCATGTAATTGAATCGATAAAATGATCAACTAAATTTCGAAATACAATTCATTAAAAAGAAAAAGCAAATTTGCTCCCTAATGCCTAAAAGCAAAATAACACGTTTTCATTTGAAATTCATTGCTTTCGAAATAGATGTAAGAGCTTTATCCCCCGGAAATAATTTTCCTCGCAGCTTTTGCTTTTGCAATGATTTGACTGCAATGATTCGTGCTTGGTGCAGTTACCCTGGTCAAAATGCCCGAGCATTTTGCGCTCCTTTCCTTTGTCTCGTCACTCTCTAACAATAGGAATCGAATTTTGTTACAGGGTCGTCTGAAGAAGTCGAAGACACCGTCCAGAGAGAGACTCGGCGACATGCCTCTCGATGCTAGCATAGCCGCCCAAAAATCTACGCAGCAGCGCCGATACTCGGATTTTGCTACAGCCGGAGGCTCGCAAATGTCGGAAGCTATTCGACGCCGAGCATCGGAAATGTTACCAAAGATGCCGTTGTCAGCTTCGGGCCAATCTTCGTCAAGTTCTGCCGACAGAGACGGGGGAGGGCTAGATTTAACGTCAGTTTTGAGCACCCTCACCTCTTCGGCTATGGACATTACGCGCTGCGGCGTCGAGGAAGCTCCGTCGAAGGGGAAAAAAAGGAGTGGAAAGAGATCGCGACGCGCGAAGGGCTCGCGCTCCAACAGCTTCGACCTCTCGATTCTCGATGGTAGCCGCCGAGTCTCGCCGACATCGCGAAAGTCAATCTCGTCGCATTCCAGCTGGTTCGCCAATCGTCACAAGCCCATCGAAAAAAAGCGACAACAGGCCAACGTCGGAGCGGAAATACCGTCGACGATCTTCGAGTCTTTCAACAGCGTGAAAAAGAATATCGCGCACATTTTCGAACCGGCCGTCAAAACTCCGCCGAGCAGCCTCGTCGCGCGGCACAGTAAGAGCGGAGCCAAGGGACGCGTCCGCCATTTTGGTAGCGCGATAGAAGACTTCCTCACGTCCAAACTCAGCTCGGACAACGACCACGCGTCGGGAACCAGCGCGAAGACGTCGAGCTCCTCGCCGAACAAGTCGAGATCGAAGTCGAAGAAAATGGCGGCGTGGTTCTCCAGCAGCTCGAAAGAAGAGGAACAGGCAGAGACTTGCGAATCTTCGTTGCGCTCTACGCTAAAAGATTTATTCGTCAAGTGAAATTAAGAGACTGCGACGGGTCTAGCGATCGGGATAATCGGCGAGGTGCGCCTGATTTATACTGATCGCTTTGGAACCAAACGTTGCGAAATCACAGCTTGCGAAACGAGAACCGCGCGTTTCACCCGAAGAGGTAGGAGAACGGTTGGAAATAAAATGTCCACGCGTGGAAATTGCTTGTTCGTAAGATTGGCCCGATTATCTTTTAGCGTACTCGACCGGATGATTTCTCAATTTCACCTAATTATTTAATATTTATCTCTCAGTGTTTACAAGTATTTCGTAATCATCGATGCGTGCTGTGAGGGATTATACGTAGATGATTGCCCGTGGAGATTTCTCAGGATTTTTCGCAACGGATACGGTGAATTCGGTATCCCGGAAGTAAAACTGTATCGCGTAACATGATTGTGAATTGGCACGATTCTTTATATAACAGAGGAAAGTAATAATTTTCCATACTTTTTCCACAACGGTGAGAAAGGTGAAAAAGGTATCGAAGATCTCAGCATCGATCTGTGGACGCTATATCAATATTAAATTTGCGATTTACCTTGGAAGAAGGAAATAAGCAATATTACCCGTTAAATTAATATTCTTCTTTCTATCGAGAATTATTGATTTTTCAACAAATTTGAATAAAAAAAATCAGCGAAACGTAATTGGAATTATCGTAGAAATACGAGCAATACCGGTGAACGTTCGTTCGCTTAATTCCTCGTCGGAAAATCGACAAATAATTTGACTGAACTTGTGAATCAAAGAAATCAAAACAATCGATAGGTCGAATTATCGTGAATCGACGAGCCAAATTTAGTGAATATTTGATGGTAGGTTAATAAAAAGGTAAAAAAAAAAAAAAATGACGGCGCATGAAAGTCGACCTTTGCAGGTCAAAGGTCCGCGTTGTAGGCACGACGGTAGGATGACTATTGTAAATAGGAAAACTCGGAGTATTTGAATGTTATTTAAAGAAAACGAAAAAAAAAACACACACACACACTCTCTCTCCCACACACACGCGCGCACACACGCACTTGAAAACTATTGTTTGTTCCTGTATAACTGAACGTGAACTAATGTGACTTAAATATATCAATAATTTTACGTAGAAGTAATAATAATTATCGATATCATCGTTGAACAGAGACGAGCATAATATATAACGCATTTACACGGAGTCAGAAGTTATCTGAGGCAAGACAAAATAATTTACAACATTTCGAAATAACATATCGTTTGAATTATGCAATTTTTCTCTCATAAATTCTGTTATAATCGCTCGGGCAAACAACATTATCGGACCCGTACGCGAGAAATCCGACGACGTCGGTCTTCCTTTACCGTGGAAAACTACCGAGAAAACGTTTTGAGAAGAAAAAAAGAGCCGAAGAAACGAGGGCGAATTCCAGCAAGGACGTGTAATACGCGAAAATCATTATAATTACGTACAATTATGAATGTATAGACAATCGTTAAATGAAATGATGTAACTTTATGTACCTTCTCGACGAGTAATTGTAATAATCAATCATTAGCTTGGTAACGATAATGATAGCTACGATGATGAGAAATTTATTGAAACGATAATAATTATTATTATCACGACAAGGAATCACTCGCGATGATGATCATAGTCGTACGATGTTATTCTTACGGTACCATAAACGCGAGTCGCCGATTTCGAAACTGAGCTCTCCGGAGAAACAATTTGTAATCTGCAATTTTTCCGTCATTCGATCCAACGTCTGTCATTTCGGTTTTTATACATTTTTACGTAAAGTTTCACCGCACATTCCAGATCTACGTTTTATGCAGCAAATAATTATTGATGTACGCCGTTTATTTTTTTCGATCCCTTTCCCGCGTATATTCGCTTCAAAGATCGAATCCCCCCGCAAAAAGCGTCTTTTACAAAACAATCGCGACGACTCGCGGGTATACCTATTACGATAATTGCCAGCTGTATTAATTCGAATGAAAATTTGACAATGGGTGTATATTTAATGAAATAATTAAGGTGTATAGTTAATTGGATAACTTAACGATAATAGTCCTAACATCATACAAGAGAATGTAAATAGACTTGAAATACTATTTATGCACGTAAATACGTATAGATACGTCTATATGTGCGTGTGTATGTATAGGTAAATGCATTCGGATGTTTCACGAAAAATAACAACTATGTAGCTTAATCTCTCTGTGGCACTGATCGTAAACTTGAGCAATTTCTATCTTCGGCAAAAAAAAAACAAAAAAACAATCCTAAGCATGAGAGGATACCTTGTTGATTCGCCGCTGTCGAGATCACACGTTCTTACATTGATCTCGCAGCGACGAAATAATTCATTCGATGCACGATCGACGACGCGTCCTGATATTTTTCAAGCGATCGGATCAAATGTCACGAGAAATACGAGCAATGATTTCGGTTTACATAACAACATCGCGCGGTAATCAAACAGAGAGAAACGAACGAAAAAAAAAACATTACCGGGTTGCGCCTGGTAGCTCGGCGACAGGCAACCCTACCTACGGAAATATTCTATAAAGCAGAGACAATAAGTATTTTTTAACGGAAAATTAACTGCCTGATTTGTAGAGGCGTGGAATCAGAATCGAGTTCGTTATGCGACGTACGCGACGCCGTGTAACGTCGCGGGCGAATGAAAATAGAATGGAATCATTAAATTATCAGGTCGTGTCGCGTAATGTCACCTCCGTTTAAACAATTGAATTAATCGTCGTACGATCGTGAATGTATCATAAATAGCACTAAGAGCACGAGTTACCGTTTCTATTAATCTCAGTTGACCGCAATTCCATCGCGAAGATGATGTCGTCGCGACCAACGATGATGCTCCTTCGCTCGTAACGTCGAGGCCACTGCAACGACCATCTATGCAATTTATTACAGCGAATGCATTCTCTCGCGTGGAATTCGGTCTCCAAGCGATGCATACTGTCGTGCTATACGCGCCAGTAGCCCAACGAATTCCAACGACTGTTCTAAGTTCGACGTGGACGATATCTACTAGATTCCCCCTCACCGATTTCGCGTCGTGTGAACATTTGCAAAATAACTGGCAAACCTTACGTAGAGATGGTATTTTTTTCGACGCCAAAAATTCATTCCACTTCGTTACTCGAATCTAGGTTTTGCAAACTCGTACGTTTCGTTGAGGGCATATTGAAAAAAAAAATGATTCAAGACAAATGGAAAATGTTACTCGGTGTTTGAAGAGACAATCATTCTGGGAAATAAATTTTTCTGGAAAACCAAATTCGCGACATTATGATAGTTTATCGTTTTTTTTTTAAAGAAAGAAAAATATATATTTTTTTCGAAACATTGGTTGGCGAAGGCGCGATGAAGGATAGAAAGAAATTGCGGACTGGATCGTCGTAAGGCGAACGAAATTGATAGCACGCGCAAACGTCGGTGGAACGTTAAGTAATAAAATAATATTGAACCAGAACGTATAAATGAAATGACGAAACAAAACCATATCTCTACGAACTAATATTAACGGTCTATTTATCGTATGGAAATCTCACTGTTATCGCTAACGCAAATAGTACTCGGACGTACGCTATGTAATTCTAATGAGAAAATTACCAAACGTGTTACTTCAAATAAATCTTCTGTGTTTACTTGCGTCGTATTTCCTCGTACATCATCTCTAAGCCTTGCGTTTTCGGTTCGAAAAAAATAGGGCCATAAAATGACTGCTCTCGGTTTATTCCTCGACAAAGAGGAATGACGACGATGAATTAATCGCTGCGAAAAAACTGTATTCCGTTGGAATTGCTCTTTATTCACGTGTATTACATCGCTAATCGAACCGAATTCATCTAGCGCTACCTGACAACAATCGAATGTTACGTGTGAGAGGAGATCTGTGCGCGTGAGAAATAGGGATTTTACAAATGACGGACAATCCTCGGGTATTTAAACTAACAAGCTCGACTCACGTCGGTATAATCTTCCTTTCCTCATTCAATTCGCATCGAAATCGTGGCGCAACGAAATAGAGATGAAGAGCATATCAGATTAGGAAGACGTTGGTGGATTTAGGAATGAGAAATAAATCGAAGATTGCCACGTATCTTCTCAAAAGCAGAAAGAAAAGAAAAAGATCTTCAATTTTTTTTGTTTTGTTTGACCTCGTTGAATGAAACTCGAATTGTTGGGATCGGACCAAATTCGCGCTCGCTTCTTGCGCAGCTTTCGATCTTGTTTGTTTTATCAAACCTCGAGATTTCGCGCGAGCTCCGCGATTAGATAAGTGTTGCGAAGGAGCGCGCTTTACCTCTGATCCCAGAAATTAAATCTAATCGAGTAAAAGTAAAATTATATTTATTAACGTTAGTAAGAGGCAGACGAACAATTGACATGGTGCGAAAAGTCTACAAATAATTAGCAGTTTTCGTTACAATACTCGCATCTATGTTATATTATTCAACTTGCTCGCTTGTGTTTTCGACGTAATAAAAATTAGGAAGATAATAGTTTTGAGTTATTGGTACATGCTCTGAGACGGAAGCAACATGGTTTATGGATTTGTTTGTTGTTTTTTTTTCTTTTATCGTAAGTTTATTGTGGTCCTCTATCTTCCTTCGCCGTGACAATTGTCGAAGACGAGAAATAAGGAGAGAAATGTGGAGATGTACACAAAGTTACAAACAGAAGGCTTGCTCGCACTGTTGGTCGATATTTTGGTTGTTCTCATCGTCGGCTTTACGGTTGCCCGTTGGGAACGGACAATTAAAGTATCTTCAAGATTTTCACGAGCACGGAGTATACACCCGTTGTTCAGCGGAAAATTAAATTCTGATGATACATCTGCCTCGTATACGGTATTGAAGATAGAGAAGATAGTTGGTATGAAACTTGTAAATAAAAATGCGAACAGTCATTCAAGTATCTCAGTCTATCTAGAGCTCCCCGGAGTCGACCACTGTAATCTTCTTGCTTGTTTTGCCACTCTGAGATCCCAACGATTCCAACTAGAAATACGAAACATAACACATGTTAAATCGTCGTTCTTGACTTCTATTTTACATCTCCGTCCCGAGGACCTTTCAATAAGTCATCATGACTAATTTTTCAGGCGAAGAATACGTGAAACGCAAGCGACTTTTATTCTCGGGAATGCAAACTCAAAAAGCAATGTCAGATATAAAAGAAATATTTTGAACACGCGTACGATGAGGTTTTCGTCGCAAAAACGTAAGCTCACCTTTCTAACGACGTCCATTCCTTCGACAACCTTGCCGAAGACGACGTGCTTGTTATCAAGCCAGCTTGTCTTAGCGGTGGTAATGAAGAATTGGCTTCCGTTGGTGTTGGCTCCAGCGTTAGCCATGGAAAGAGTACCAGGCTCGGTATGTTTCAGCTGGAAGTTCTCATCGTCGAATTTGGTCCCGTAGATTGACTTTCCACCAGTGCCGTTGTGGTTGGTGAAGTCTCCACCCTGGCACATGAAGTTGGGAATAACTCTATGGAAGCTGCTTCCTTTGTAGCCGTATCCCTTCTCTCCAGTGCACAGAGCTCGGAAGTTCTCGACGGTCTTAGGAACGACGTCGCTTCGGAGCTAAAATTAACGAAGAGGAATCCGTTAGAATATCAATTACTCGGATCGCTCGTACGAATAAAACAGAATTTGCAATGCAGTTATTCCATTACGACGAAGCAAAATCAGTTTTAATAAATCAATTTGCTACCCAGCGCCGACAGACGAGATAACGATCCTCCGCGGTAAGGAGACAGGTAAAATAAGCGAGCATCTAGCAATAAAATCCATGTCGGGATGGAATAAAAGAATGCCAATGAACGATAAACTCCTAATTCTACTTCAATAACGAGCAATATCAGGTTGTACCTGTTGCTACAGCATCTATGCAAAAGAGTAGGTGCAAAAAAATGACGAACGGATGAGTCACGAGTCGAATATTCGCGGCGCTAACGTAAAGAAGACATCTTAATTTCGTGAATCAGCAAAATAATTTTGATCATTTATCCATTATAATAGAGGATTCGTTGGATTCAGAGTTCTCGAGAACCAACGTTGCAAGGTAATTCACGATGGAATCGTATATTAGTGGCGTGCAATGAGATAACGGCAATCACGCGGCTTTGGATCGTTTCGATCGCGCGATTTGTATTGCACGGCGAATGGAAAATTTCTAGAACTACTTAGGCGGGATCGCGAAGGTCGGCGGTCAGTTATGGCCGCCGAATCGTTTCACGGACCAACACGTGTGAGTAATGATCGATATTAGGCGAGGAACGATGAGCATTCGCTGAGAATGCATCGTGAGCAGAAATTCATGTCTAAAACAAAAGAGGATCGCGGATTGATATGTTAGCGTGGGCACGGCATACAGCCGGCGGAGCCGGCACAGACAAGCCAAGATGGTGCCTACCGGTAACTCCTCTATTAACATCCATCCATTAATGGCGGGTTCGATGATGAAGCGAGAAATAATGAGAATACCATTTTATAGTTAAATTTACCTCCATAACAATGCGACCGACGGGCTTATTGTCCGCAGCCATGTCGAAAAACACGCGAGGTAATCCCATTTTGGTAGCTTTGGAGGTGAAGTTTCGCAGAGACGATGAGAACGACGGACTGCTGCAAGCGGCGGCAACTCCCAAGCGGCTGAAGGTCGAATCAATTGACAACCGTCCTACCCGACAGATCGATGCTAACGCCATTTCTAACAGAGCCGGAAATTAATTATGAACAATACTAATCCAACAATTACGCTGTTAAATCGGCCTGCGCGATCGAGCTGATTCGCTTCTCGTAATTTACCGAAGGTTATTACGTAAGAAAGAGTTAGTTTTGGATCAAATATCAGTTGATTATTGAAGGAACTAGACTATGGAACGCCCCGCTGGCCAATCGGAGAACCTCTCTCAACGGAGAAGCGACTTTTTTTCGAGAAATCGTGGTCGCCCGGTCGCTTGCCGAAGCAAACGGCTAACCGTCCGACAAAATGGTAAAAATGTCTATAGGTCGTGATACCAATCAGAGTTTTCGTGGATTTCCACGAACCTAAGGATATTTACCATTTTTATATCCTCTCGTACCGTGAAAAAACGAATCAGAAACGAAATTGCGCCGAGACGTGATACCTCGCAGTGAATGGTATTCAAAATTCTTATGAATTCCCGCGCAAATTGGGCGCCACGCGGTCGTCAAATCGCTACTGTTATCCAACGATAAAATCGTAGTTCGATGAAAATATGAAAGATGACTACGATTTAGGGGTAGATAAAAATTTTTTAGGCATATATTTCACGGAAGTTTGATTAGTTTCGTTGATTTAGACGCTATTTCGAACTGTAATCCACTAGCTCCGAACGATCGTACATCGCTAGTCAACACTAACATCAACATCCGACACGCGGCGCGATAATTACTCATCTTCGTACATCGACGATTGACTCTCGCGCGACATAAACACACTTATGATTTCTCTCTCCCTCATTCGATATCCTAGACTCTATCTCGTCGTATTTGAATTGCGTTATTTTTCATCACATTGACTCTGTCATAGTAACAAGAAAAATGGCGACCAAGTGAAGGACGCCCTGAGTATTGCTAAATACTGTTATCGTATTAATTTCACTGTTCGATAGATAAAACCAATATTAGTTTACTATAATGAGTAATCTTTCGCCATTCGGGGGCGCAAAAAATCCCCCATGGGTTCGGAACGCAGGTAATCACGTTTGCGAAGAAAAATCTACTACATTGCATGAACATCGCATTGAAACAAAACAGATTACGTGGATACCACATGTTATTTTATCAATCATTTCGCATTACCTACGCACGTTGCCCGAAATTGATAATAATCGCGGCAGGAATGGCGGAAATCAGTTTTCCTTATGACAATACTATAAAACCATGACTTCGGTTGACATCGAGTCCCAACGATATCTTACAATCAAGACTCATTTGTCTATTTGTCAACGAAATGCATCGCCTTAAGAGAAATCAACTTCCATTGTTTATAGGACAAGGCTTACAAAATATTCCGCAACAAATGCTGAGCCAAGCTATGGGTGGTATGGGGGGACAACCTATGGTTCAATATCAACAACAAACGCAGCAAGTTTATCAACAAAGCCTAGGACTACAACAAGTTAGCCCGATTTATTCATCCTCCCACGCAACGAGCATCGCCTCTCTCCATAGAGATTATTGCATAGATTTTTAATCTTTACAGCCCAACATTACGATGGCTTCTATGGCATCGTTAGGTTCAAATTTACCTAGTGGCATAGCTGGTCAATTGTATCCTCAAGTCGCTACTGTATCTTATCCTACACCACGCACGCTCAATACCAATGCGTTTCAACAATCGGTCGCCAATGTAGCTCCACAAGTACAACAAAATGTCCCGGCATCCTCTACCAAGCAAAGAGTATTTACGGGTACAGTAACCAAAGTACATGACAATTTTGGATTCGTAGACGAAGATGTATTCTTTCAGACAAGGTAATTATCATTCGGGCAATTAGTTACAGGAAACCAAGAGCTTGTACTAAAGCTATTGATTTCATTTTCTCGATGTAAAGCAGATGCCAATCACATTCGGTTAATATTTTAAAAATAAGAAACGTTGCCTCGTATCATCAAGTAAATCCATTTGAATTATATGTGACTACAGTACGATGCGGTACAACTTGCAGAATTACATTCACTGTCTGATTCAAATGGACTTCACTTGTCAATCTTGAGGCAAAATTCATTGTAACTATGAAAAAAAAAACAGTGTAGCAACAAAAATGGCATATTTTGATTCGTCATTGCCGCTAATTTATTTATCGAATATCTTTTATACAACATTTTTAGTGCTTGCGTTAAAGGCTCGAATCCAACGGTCGGTGATCGTGTTCTGGTCGAAGCTTCTTTCAATCCTTCTATGCCTTTCAAATGGAATGCCACTCGAATTCAAGTATTACCCATGGGAAGTAACACCAACAATGTCAATCCTCCTCAAATTCAAAATCAACCATCTAGGCCGCAACCTAATCGAACGTCAGGAAGTTACAATGCTGTTCCTCCACCAGCTGAGAATTCGGCGAACAGGTACTTCAATCCTGCTCAATTAAATCGGCTCGGTCTTTTCTTTCCTTTATCATTGCAAGGTTATCGTACAACATTTGAGTTTCTGCAGATTCCCAGCAAATGCTACGAGTAATACGAGTAACAATCGCAACAAAGGTGGCAGAGTGAGAGAAAGATCGCCAAGAGATCGCAGAACGGACGACGAAGATGTGGAAAGAAAACGAAGACGCGAGGAGCGTATAAGAGAACGCGAAAAAAAAGAAGAGCGTAGTCCATCGAGAACCCGCAGAAGCAAATCACCCAGGCCACGCCGGCGTACGAGGGTTGTACCGCGTTACATGGTTCAAATACCAAAAATAGCTTTAGATTTGTAAGTTCAAATATTCATGGTAATTTTTAGATAATTGGAAGTTGAATCACGTTATTCGCACTGTTTCCAGACCCGAGGCTGACGTACTGGAAATCAGGAGACGATATCAGAACATGTACATTCCGAGTGATTTCTTTTCGACTAACTTTCGCTGGGTAGATGCTTTTCCACCGCATATGCCATTTACTCTGAATAAACCATGCTCATTTCACGTCATGCACAAAGATGTCGAACCTTGCACCGAAAACGTGACTGTATTAGAGCCTCCGGATGCGGATTATTTGTTTTCTGCAAAGGTACGTGAACGTTTGTTTATTCAAGTGTTGGCCACGTAGCGGCATTCGTGATTAGTAAGTAAATGTTTTTTCACCCGTTGTCCTCCGCATTGTTATCAGGTGATGCTCATGTCGATGCCAGCAATGGAAGAAATCTATAAACGATGTTGCGGAGTTACCGAAGACAGGGATCCCGATCGCGATTACGTGCACCCGACCAGATTGATCAACTTTTTAGTCGGCCTGCGTGGGAAAAACGAGACGATGGCTATTGGTGGTCCATGGAGTCCGTCCTTGGATGGTGCTAATCCGGAAAAAGATCCTTCAGTTCTGATAAAGACTGCAGTGAGGACTTGCAAGGCTTTGACGGGCATAGATTTGTCGAATTGCACTCAATGGTATGATTCGTAAAATTCAATTGATTGATCGATCGATGCGAGTGTACTTTTGTTTCTTGTTGTCTGAATAGCCGATTGATGCACGCTACTCTAATGAATCGTCAATGGATTAAATGAAACTCTCGTAGATGGTAGCAATTACTAATGCAACAGTTATTACACTTGGTTGGTTTTTTTTCATTTCTGATGCACCATTAGCTTTCATGGAACAAAATGTTTCTACGTATTATCGTTTAAATATAGCTCGTTAAAATGACAAGTAATCTGTATGCGTGGTAAGTAAGTTTTCAGACGTTTCATTCACGGCTGTGCGTTGGCTACAACCTGTCCGAGCAATAAAAACATGGTGACGTCGAAGAGAAGACGTTTACGTCTGCTATATATTACGCTCACGTTACGTATCTGCTCGGGACACGTTCAACGAACGAATTATCCCTAATTATTAGCTTGTTATTTCATCATTCGCAGCTTTTGCCAGGCTCGTGTCTGTTGATTAGTTCTAAAAATCTTTATTTCCGTATACATTCCTCGATGGATTCTGACGATTGGTATCGACAACCACCATGGCATGGCGTCATACGGCACGATCTCTCGCTGTTGAAGAGAAAAGAGCAGGAAATTTGTTGAACTTGTAGCCTAATCACTTTGCCGAGGAGGATACACACTCGTGATTTTGTTGTACCGATCCAACCGCAATGCTGGGAATCGCTTCGAGCGTCACAGGCCAACTAGGAGACAATGACTGACATGACAACGTCGCGTATTCATTCGTTTGCACAAACGTTATTTCTTTCTCGTGCAGAATTTTTGTTCGTTCGCCGGCAATGCGCTTTTCGCGGTGCTTCGTATAGCGGTGCGGCGGCTAGCGAAGTTCGCAAATTTTCTGAAGCGTTTTTTTAGGCAATGAGATTGCCGACATTAACCTCAGTTGACGTTTGGGTATTGTTTTTCCTGCGGCACAGGTACCGGTTCCTGGAACTCTACTACAGACGCGCTGAGACGACGCACAAGTCGGGACGAGTGGTGCCTTCGCGTGTTGAAACCGTCATACTATTTCTCCCAGATGTATGGAGCTGTGTCCCAACCAGACTGGAATGGGATGGCCTTCATATCAACTATAAGAAACAACTGGAGCGAAAGCTGACACGAGCTGCTGCTAACCCCGACGATCCGGACGCTGGTGCAGATGTTGACGAGGCTGCTGCTGCTGATCAAAAGGCACTGCCCACACCATCCCATATTATTCTTACATTTCTATATTACATTTACGAACGATCACGCAGCTGTTTTTTTCCATTACTAAACCGATGTTTCAGTAGGTAGTATGCTTGCCCGTCGATCTCATAGTCAGTATTGAATTTCAGGGAAAAGATGTGAAAATGTTGAATGTCATCTCGTTATGACAATTTCCTTACGATATTTGTCATTGCATTTGGGTATTCGTGGCTGAAAACGATCGGCGTGCAACGTACAACGGATGTCCTGTGAACGTGTAGGCAGTTGCGTTGCGCTTCCCACTAGTTATAATTTAAAAAAAAAAGAGAAAAAATACGCGAACGAGACGGCCTAACTCGGAGAGGAACGCTACGGAATAATTCTGCATACCTCTTCCCCCCCCCCCCCCCCCCTTCCGAGAGTCACTAAAACAAATCTTTTTGTACCTCGTCATTCGTTTCTATACATATACCACTGCATTCTTCTACTGAATATTATTTGTCCGTAACCAACCAACCACACCGACACCAGATCCAGGATAGAGAGTCTCTAGCAGTTACTCGAATCATGTCAACGTCACCGTTAATCATGTGTTATACCAACGTGTATGAAAGCTGAGAGAATGAACCGAGAGAGACTGTTTCTGATTGGTTATAGACACCGCTTACGTTGTAGTTCACATCGCACCATCATTCTCATTATCCATCACTCAACGTGCTTCTTCTTTTCAGGACGAATCCATCACTGAGAAAAAGGATCCTACGCACTATTCGGAGCTAGATCCAAAAACGATGAACGTGAGTCACTTCTACATTTATCTCGCTAATTTCTATGATAAACTTCTATAAATCGTCCTATCGCCTTCTGTAACGTGCAGGTCAGCGACCTACGACAGGAATTAGCTGCGCGCAATCTCAGTTTCAAAGGCTTGAAATCACAGCTATCGGCAAGGCTTGCCAAAATTATTAAGTCGGAACAGGCCAAGGAGGAAGGACGGCAGGAAGAGACGGCAGATAACGAAAAGGATGATTCCCCCCCACCGAAGGAGGAATCCAAAGATGAGAAAAAGCCCAAGGATTCCAAAGAGGTAACATCGTAAATGCACAACTTTCTAGCGTGAGAATAATAAAAACCTTGAGAATATCTCCTCGTAGCATGACGAAGATAAAAAAAAAATGTATGAACGGGAACGTGCATTGCTTGAAAAACGTTACATGCTTCCCGAAGCATCTCACATCATTGTTCATCCTTCAAAAACTGCGAAGAGTGGAAAATTCGACTGCACTGTTATGTCGCTGAGTGTTTTGCTCGACTACAGACCTGAGGATACGAAAGTACGTAGAAAACCTGATTAAGTTTGAAAATGTACAATGATCTTGGACTTATCGACGGAATCAACGCTTTTCTAGGAACATTCATTCGAAGTTTCCCTCTTCGCCGAACTATTCAACGAAATGTTGATGCGAGACTTTGGTTTTCGGATCTACCGAGCTTTGTGCGGTCTTCCGGAAAAAATCAAAGAGAAAGAAGATGAAAAGAAGAAGGACAAGAAAGACGAGAAGAGGGATGAAAAGGATAGAAAAAAAGAAGATGAGAAAAAGTCTGTCGGTCGAAAGGATGATAAGAAGGAGGAGAAAAAAGATGAAAAGAAACGGGAAGGTAGCAGAGACAAGAAAGATGATAAGGATATCAAAAGCAAATCTGACGATAAGGATAAGGATAAGATGGAGGAAGATGATGAAGACGACGACGACGAATCTGGGGTAATCATACGAACATTTGATTTATTTGATGCATAATAGTCATAGAAAGTCTCATTCTGGTCTTGAAGGATTATTTGGTGGTAATTTCTTTCGAAATTATATCATTGAAATTCATCGTGTGCTTCATTTGTCTGATTCCAGGATGACACAGACTCAATGAAAGACGGAAAGCGGGATAAGGACAAGGATGAAAAGAAGAAGAAAGCTAAGCTGTACACTCATGATCCATATTTACTTTTAGCTTTTGTGTATTTTGATCAAACGCACTGTGGTTACATATTTGACAAAGATATCGAAGAGCTGATATATACACTCGGGTTGAATTTGTCAAGAGCACAAGCTCGAAAGCTGGTGCAGAAGGTAGTGACAAGAGACTCGCTTCACTATCGCAAATTGACAGACAGATCTAAGGAAGATGAAGTTAAAGATGATAAAAAAGATGACAAAGATGTCGATAATCCTGAAGGTGATGGGGACAACGAATACGTATTGCGATCGCTCGCTCTCGGTAAGTCGAATCTGGCTAGAAATCAGGAATTGACAAAAGTTTAACTGAACATATAATATAATTTTCGTACAGGTAACAAAAAACTGTTGCCAGTGTTCGTGGGAAATGGTCCTGCTTCCAAAAGAGCGCGTCGCGAAGATAGCAGTGAAACAAGTGGCGAGAACGAAACAATCACAGAGGGTTTCGTTATGTACAAAGGTTCCTTCTTGGACGTAGAAAAATTAGTCAATCAGTTGCAGAGGTCTGAAAAAGCTAGGCTCGACACGGAAGCTCGTATGATGGAATTGCAGCACGAACTTGTGTCGCTCGGTGAAAAGTCATCGAAACAAGGCAGCACGATCAAAGACCTTTCGGACGATTTGAAATCTTACAAAGACAAGCTAAGGAATACCGACGATAAACTGAAAAAAATAACGGTGAGTACCATAGCGCCTTGTTTTTTGAAGTGGTTATTGAACCAATTTTTTCTTTCCTTTAATTTTCCTGCGTTATGTCACGAAACATGCCTTCGAATTTCAGACGGAATCCCACACGTACCTGTCAGCGTTGAAAAACGTGTATCACGTCGCTTCCAAAGCAATGCCCGATTCAAAAAGAGTCGAAATAGTTGAAATCCAGGATGAAAAGAGTACGAGTGAAGTGAATGGTGCTCAGATCGAGCATAAATCTAAGTCAGATAGTCGATGGAGTGACAACAAAATTAGCGTGAAGAAGGAGGTTGTCGATGCTGAGAAGGAGAAAAAATGAACTTTGATAAGAAATTATTCATTAAGTTTAACACTAGAAGGTCGTAAAAGTGCCACGAGGTATGAAACTGAACATACTTTGACGCCCAGGAGTGATATATCTAAAAACAGATCGTTTTTTCCTAAGATCCGACAATTCTAGCCTGTGATTAAAAAAGAAAAGAAACAGATAATCAAGGTTTTAAAGGTTGTTCTCAATGAGGGTAACTGGCTTTGTGAAATCTTTTAACTTTCACCTATAAAGTTGCTAAAAATTAGGTGGAAGTGGCAATTGAATACACATCAATTCGTTTACCAATTTGGAATAACAAAGATATTTTGATATGAATTTATGATACTTTCTCATTGCCACTTTGATTTCAGGTTCCTGTACGTCATGTTTGCAACTGTTTTATTAGACCCATACATGTTATGATTTTCTATCTTTCAATACCATATTAGATATGTGAGAGTCGATGAGGCGTATTCAACTACATTCGAGCGATTTCATATAGAGACATTTGGTTACGATCGATAATCCTTTCAATCACTATTAAAAGTTACTCCCAGTTGAACGTGGACGTGTCAGCTATTCTTTTCCGGTGCACTTCTAGAAATCGTATGCTTCTGATTAAGCTGAATTTTCGTAGAAATATTATTCTACAGTACAATGAAATACCAAAAAACAAAATGCGTTGGAGTTTATCAAAGATTGAAATCTACAATCTCTCTTTGGAATGTCTCTCTACGAATACTTTTCATAGTAGGAGAAGGTGTTATTCGTGAAGAATGAGTCTTGAAATAATCTGCAAAAACGCTTAAAATTCTCGTTCATGTAACTGCGATATTTGAAAACGAGTTACGCAAGTACGCCACATCGTATGGTTCCTTAAACAACAGCTAATGGTTAGACGGGGAATAACTATTCAAACATTTTATTTCTGAATTGAGTTTTTTTTCGTTTGAAATCCGAAATTTTCGGAAAATTATTAAAAAAAAAAAAAAGAAAGAATGGGAAACATTCTTGGTAGCAACAGAACTGAAGAATTTCGGTTCACTTAGCCAATTTGTTTTTAGCCAAAAATGATCTGTTAAAATCATCAGCTCAATTGAAGGTTCTTTGAATGCTATGCATAGTTCTTGTCTCAGCTATTTTGCAAATAGCATGCAAAAATTTAAATATTATTTATTGATTTGGCGAGTCAATGACTCGGTGTTTCAATCTTTGTTGTGTATATATTTGTTCGGTTGAACTATACAACCGCGTTATGAGGTATTTTTTTTTTTCATCGGAAGCAATATCTGTATGACGAGACAACGCAACGAAGAATGGAAAATTGAAAGTACGATGCTTCGTGTTGAGAGTCAAATCGTTCTTTGTTGACGTACATGCTGCGAAAGCATCTTAAAACCTCGCCATGACTGTACCACTTAAATTGTAACATTTTAACTATATAAAAAGCGTTTGTAAAATTGAAGTTATTTATGTTCAGACTAATTTGGGAGACAAGACGAAAACAAAACATGTTTTGTATTCTCAACAATTATATTAACGTAATTTACCCCACCTCCCTTCGCTTTTTGCGTCTTATACCACCTTATTCGTACAAAATCAATTCCAATTCTAACGGTAGGCAACTCCGATTGTACGCAGTTCTTGTTACGTGATTTATTCGCAATCTCTAACTCGCCATGGGAGTCTATATCTGTCCGCTATTCATCTGGCGTCTCGATTCGATTATATTTTTACAATAAATTCCCCGCAATTCTGATAATAACAAACGATCATAGTTCAACTAAATTGCCGTAACTTTTCCTGGAGAAAAAAAACGATACACGAAGCGCTACGACCGCGTAGGTATTTCTTTCCTTTCTCGCGGATAATCCATCAACTTCACTTCGTGTTTTATTTGTTGAAGAAAAATACTACCAGTCTCCTGCCTTCCCGTACGTGTAGATGCGCGGAGATATTTTCACTTCCTGTTCACATTTATATTCGCTGTTCTCACAGGGGATATAATTTATGCATCTACGAAGTGGAAATAAAAGTTTTTATGGCGATTGGATGAGTAAGGGATTATACTTGTATTCGAAAACATGCAGCAGATGAGTTGTGAGAAGGAGTATAGATTAGCTGAAACGGGGAATCAATACCTTGGCGCATGACGATATGGAATCCCCGGTGCCGCAAGATTTGAGAGCAACGTATCCCGTTCTTGTTTCACATCTCTGCCTCTCGTTCTATCTTACGCCAGATCTCTCCTTGGACTTCTCTCTTGCCGTTTCCCTTTCCCGCCCTTCTCCAGCCACGAATAAATTGAGTAGTTCGGAATTGTGCTGTGTCTCGCGCTAGCGTCGTTAGGCGACGGTGAAAGACCGGCTTTGCAGTTTGCAGCATTATATACAGATAGAGTTTGCTCGACGCTCGAGGTCCGACGTCACGACGCATGTTCCATGCTATTGAATATTCGAACACCACGGTGAATGACAGACAGACAGGTGGTAGTGTAAGAAGCGCAACAACGTCGATCGGCAGTACAGGTGTGGTTAGTTAAAGCGTGCGGGATTTTTCTTACTTCAGGACGAAAGACGTAAACAATCTTATAATTGATATACTTGATAAATTATTATAGTGACATGTGCGCGTGTTGTGTGTAGTTGATCGTTCAAAGTGTTATGATGTATACCGCGGATCCTATAATCGATTTCGACAAGATATTTAGCTGCGTAAGGAAAGGTGAGTAGAACTCATCGTCGTCGACATGCGACGTCGCGTACGCGTCAAATGCACGCGATGCATACCTATTCCACGGTCATACGTATCACATCGTATCGTCTGGTATCGTCATCCATCATCTCGACCATTTTTGTCTTCCCGAAACACTGGTTGGATGTAGGTAACGACGACGTAGATAACGTTCATCAGCTGATACCTCTTATCTCACCGTATTCCAGCACGAAACAACCATTTTCGTGACATAAATATCGAAAATTCACGCGCGTGGATCGCGAGTCAATAGCCGCGAATACCTAACACTTGAGTAAATTCGAACCGAAGAAAAACTAGGAAATAACGTTTCACAACGCGCGCGTATGTAGGTAAAATTGACGTTTCGCCATTGTTACGAAACCTGTCATTCGATTTTTTCCTAATTCAATTTTCAACGGCACCGAACTTCCACGGAAACGCTACGTGGTATCGAAACCTAATAGAAGCCTTGCAAGAGATTCGATAGTAGACGGTAAACTCGTGAATTTTGAAATATGCTCGACGAGGTCGAATCTGTTGGCTCGTATTCACCTATCGTCATGTTTTTTTCCTTCGTGCTTCGTGACCCAACATTCTTTCTTACAACGTTTCGACGTGCAGCTGTACGGTAACGTACGTATAGCTTGTATCTCGATGAACGTTGTCGCATGTTGACGTGTTTTATGTTTGGATCGAAAGAGTCGCATAGGGGAAACACAGCGACGCGTTGTCACTGTCCGATCGGCGTGAAATGATAGAAATTATTTATTGTTTTCCAGACTTTTTAAGCGAACAACCGGAAAGACTCGGCTCGAGGGGAGGATTTTTATTTTTGTGAGTAATTACGGAGAACTGAGAACAATCGAGTCAGGGTTATGTACGATCGGCTTTTGGGCAATGGTGTGCATGCGCGATAGATGCTGTGCGTAGTGTGTATCTTCTGAACGTGGTGGCGGACTAACATCATGTTACGAGATCGATCGATGATTCGCAAAATCGCGTTCGTTTCGCTTCCATCGACGAATATCTTACAATAATAAATAAATAAGGCTTCTCTCATTAATTACAACTCTCGCATTGAATTCGGCTCTAGCTTGCGGTTGTGGGTTAATTACGACAACGTTTTCTCGTTATTCGCAACTCCAAGTAAACGATGATACCTACGATAACAAAAACAAGCGCGCATCGAGCATCGGATAAAAGTAACGACGAAGTAAAAAAATTCCTCTCTGCTTTTTGCATCCGTACGCAACACGTATCTACAAGAAATTGGACTTAATTTCTGTAGAAAGCGAATATGATGATTGATTGTAGTTTCTCTTGACGTCGAAAAAACACTTTTCATCGACGATCGCTCGTATCGAATTTCTCCATCTATTCACATCTATCTGCTCTACTCTGATTAATTTTTGCTATTTTCAACCGTTCGCTAGAAATATTTACGACCTCTAAATATATATACGACATACGTTTGATGCATGCACGAAACCTTGACGCCGAGAAAAACTGAATCTGCTTGGTAGTAGCGATTATCATTAGAATTAACCGACTAAAATTTTACACTCGAGTGATAATGAAGTAATATATGCTGATAGCCAGCCGCTGCGAAGGTCGTCACGCTGCCATTGATTCACCAAACTTCCTTATTCGCGGCTCGCTGCAGTGCATCTTTCAACGATCATTTAATTCATTAACATCGAAGCTGATCGATAGAAGTTGATTATGGATTTCACGACGTATTCGCTCGTGGTACAAACTGATTCGTACAAACGTCGTTACGATATCGTATGTATATATATATATATATATATATATATATATATATATATATATATATATATATATACGAGGGTATCGTGTTGTTTTATAATATTTATAATATATAAGGAGTCGTCGACTCCTTGGGATAGTTTCAATCTTCGTACCATATACGAAGACGCGAGCATGAATGCATCATCGTGGCGTAATAATACGTTGCTAGATTTACAAGGAAGACGTACCTCATCGTTTCGTACACATTCCTCGATTATTCCTAACTGTTTATACCCTATTCGTCGTAATAAACTCGTCATACCGCGTTGTACTTTCTTGGCGTATCTTTGCATCGATTGTGATAACGGGATAACTTTTTATTCCGTCGAGGATCACAAAGGTCGAGGATCACGAGCTTTATTACGAAACGCGAAGACAGCTGTGGAAATGAAATTACACGAATATCGATTCTTGATCGTTTCTCGTTGCCACGATTACATCCGCGTGGTCATCTCGGAACGAATGTAACATCCAACGAATCTTCGAATCATACGAGAGCTGGTGGTGGGAAAATTTGCATCAGAACGCTCCTTATTCCAACAGCATGACGGATACAACGTTGTAGAAATGACATATTACTACTGGGATTAGTCGCTATACATTGGTGATTGCTTGGTTGTGTGGTTTGTATCATTTCCCTTGGTGGAATGTCCGTGCCAATCGTACTCGTCGTTATGGCACAATTTTGTGAAGAAAAAAAAAGTTTCATAAATCGTCTAGGGGGGAAAAAGCTTGGAATTATCGTATTTAACTGATTTTGATCTATCGTTTAATATTCTCAGGATACGTTCGAGTAAAGTTGGCGGATCTATATGGGGCAATGCGTGTCTCGTAAGGCGGGCACCGTCATCGCAGCCTCCAACGGATCGCCGTATCGCATTATGGATAAACCCTCCAAGAACAAGGTGAGCAAAATCGACGATGACTTTTCAATTTTCCCATCAATTTCTTCGCAAGAAGTCGTCTTCCCGAGAAAATAGCGACCTATTCTCCGTTGCCCAATTTCTTTCAACGATCGAGTTTTCAGATGTTATGGTTTGCTAGCAATGGGAGAGAAAACGTGATAGCAGTAAGGTATTTCGCGGTAATTATCACCGACACACGATACCATTTGACCAACCGTAAACTGACCGCAGCTACGAGAAGCATTCAACGAAGTTCTTACTCTCGATTTTCCTTGCTGCTGCCACGCTTCGAGAATTTGATATCTATTTGCAATTCCATCATCGGCATCATGTGGGCAGTAGCACGTAACACACACGCACACCTCTGCCGGTCTTACACTCGCACCGAAATAATGATACGCCAACAACGAATAGAAGCATTTCCACGCGCGTTAACCAGTTCTCATTCAACTCTTTACTCGTGCCCACCCAAAATGAATTTTCACCTTTTTTATTCCCATTCTCAGCAAATTACAACGTTCCTATTTAATTGTTTGCTTTCTACCGAACGGTATACGAGATCAAATTTATTCCACGAGTGAAACTATAGTTCCGGTACACGCAATACATGTATACCTTTTCGGTCAGGTATATCTCATACGCGGTCGATACAAAAGTGAAAAAATAAACTGTCAGACCTTGGCCTCGTCCAGTATTTCATTGATATCGTTATAAATAACTCAAACACATAGGTATATGTTATTGAATCGTGCGAAAATCGCTTTTGGAAAAAAACGTTCAAATCTTCTTTCTTTTTTCCCCGATCGGGGCTTTTTCTTCGACAGCATTGCCAGGTCGGTTCGCGTCGTGTCGTCGGGTCGGATCAACTCGAGTATCTCTTACGCGTTACCCGAGTAAAAGTTCTCGCATTTCAGTAGGTTTCTTTTGAAATGGTACCTAATATCAAACGGTACTTCTAGTTCCGCACGAAGATCCTCCTCGTTGATAAGAAATCGTTTTTACCTGAGTACTGTTCAATTCTAACGAACCGTAACATGTTTCTGCTCGATTACGCCTCGTTACCGATTACGCCCTGTGTATATAACATCCGACGCTACGTTGAACAAGGATCCGACACGTTCCTTCGATACCGTGTACACGAAATGCTTCCAAATCACTCGAGTGGCTGACACCTCTCCAGCGATAAGGTATCTAAGTCTCGTAAGCACTCGCCGGGTGCCCGAGGTGAGAACGGAAAAAATCTCGCACGATTCCCACTGAAAAGTTGCCGATGAGCAACAATGCGATATGATAAATTATCTTTTCGGCTCGGTTGCTCCGCGTCTGTGTTTCGAATCGGTAAGAGGATCTTTTTGCGGGTCGAAAACAATCTCCACCGCGCGAGATAAAGCGCGATTGTCCGTCCGGCAATTAATCGAAGCGAGACGGCAAGTAATCCGGGCAGGTGGTTGAGGTGGGCTCGCGCGGACCTTACTAGCGAGAAAAGACGCGGCGATGTGACCTGCTTTCAGACACGAATGTTTTGTTTTGCCTCGCAACTGAGATGATAGTCGGATAACATAACCGGTTTTTAGTAACGACAAATCCGTGAGAAATGGCAATCCTAACAAAATTAATATTCATTCCAACACCGGATACTTCAACCCGCCGAGTATCCCGCGGAGCGTAGGAAAAAAATGTACCGAAACTAACGGGAATCCGAATTTGAATGGAAGAAAAATTCGATTTGTCACGATGGCCAGTCGTTTTTTTCACTCTGCTAATTGTAACGGAATGGAATTGCATACCTCAGCGTTACTATCAACGATTCCTTTGTACCTACTCGCGTTTTCATTATTTTTCGTCAAGTTTCAAACCTTGTACGCTGTCGCGTCAAATTAAGTGATCGGCAAGCTAGTAAAACTCACAGTCATCGCGAGTCTTCGTCGATGTTTCCATCTAATTTTCGGTTTTCTTTCCTCTTTACGAATAACCATCATTTTTTCGTTGTTTTCAACACAAGCAAAAATTATACCTACGCTGAACAATTCTGCGAAAATATCATTTTCAAATTCGTCATCGCCTTAACTTGCATGTTCGTCGAATGCGATACGTTTTCGTATTTTCCTCGTTTTTATGCGTATTTCTGTTTGGATTTTCGTGTTCGTTCTGCGATGTCGCGAGATAAATAATTCGGCCCAGAGAGAATTATCGTGCGAAATAAGGTATTGGATATTGAGTCAGAGGTCCAGCTGTGAAACGTTCCATTTAAAGCCATTGTAAAACGAACGCGATATTGACCCTCGAGGCATTTGCTCTCTCCCCGATGCGAGCTTTCTCACCGAGCTCTTCTCCACTTTAATTTCCGCGCGATACATCTTCCGAATGCATTGTTTCGCCAGAGATAGGAATCTACCAGACGAGCAGCGCAGGCGAGTCTAATTAATATCTCTTTGTGCGTTAATTTGTTTCTCTAACAAAAATCGTACCGTTTTCACGTTCATTAACGATAACAAACGCAATTTGCGCGCATCCTTTCGCGAGTAAACGAAAGAAAAAACCGTACCACGGGAAGACCAATCAGCTGCGTTCCCTCTTCTGCAAACCAGTCACGTGCATATTGTTTCTCCAATAACGTAGCAAAAATGTTTGTACAGTTATCGAGAGTAGTAAAAAAAAATGCCGAGCGCCTGATCGTATGCACGACGGCGAACGGCTATGCTCGCGCGCACGTTGGGTTGCCTACCCGCAGGCGAACCGTCTCCGACTCTGAATCGCCACGCGTGATAATGTAACCATTTTACTTTCTAACATTCGCCTCATTGTTAACATTTCGAAAGGCGCCCCATTAAATGAACGTGAGATTCACGTTTTTGCGGAATTTGCGAACGCTACAATGAAATCTCACGCGATTATCTCCAACTACCTATATAATTGTCATCGTATCCAGTTATACGCTCAATTTACCTATTCCTTCTCAAAGAACTTTATTCCCGATGTTATCTCCGCTCACTCGTTACGAACATTTCCAGCAGTTTTTTCCTTCTCCTTTTTCTATTCTTCACACCTATACACGACTTTTCACACTACTAACAAACCGTCAAATGCAAACCGACATGCACGATTCGTATGTCGTAGCGCAGCCTGTTTTTAATGAACAATACAGGTTCCGTGTTGTTTGCAAAAAATGATCGTCGAGTCGACCGACTATCCGTATTTTTTCTAACGAAACGAGTTATGATCGAAAAAAGTACCTAATCCTATCGATCATACCGATTCGAATGAACATATTTATTCTAGAAATCGAGGGAACCAGTCAATTCAACATTTTCTGTACGACCCTCGAGGACCAACTTCAGCGGGGTGGTTGGTTACTCTACCGCAAAGAATCGGACCTCCCCTTCGGATGCGGTGTTATTGATCGTGCTGGTGCGACGCACTGACTCATTCCCAGCATTACTGGCTACACGTGACCTTTCCACCATCCCTGTTACCTACGCAACATCTATGCGCGATCTTCCCGTCGAGCGATCATTGCTCACTGATGCGTCTCCAATATTCTCTCCACCTCGAGCACGTACCTTTGAACTTCGTCGAATTACGAGCAACCAAACGTCGAAGTGATTATGTCATCGAACAATATTCGAAAATATCGCGCGGTATCAGTACCATTATTATCGTCCTTATCGACCTTAGTCGTAATGTCACCGATGATCAGATCATTGGAGTTGTTTTGAATCCAAATACGGAGCGAAATTCCAACTTGTCAATTGCAGACACAGCTTTTTGCACAATCCGTATCACTCGTCGTCGATTTGTTGCGCGCGACGCGGATCGTTGTTGGTGGCGCGATCTGGTGGTAGATCTTTGAACCGCCGAGCAATGATTCGTCTCACCTTTCTCTTCGCACCCGCACTGTATGCACGCTACCTTCATCGTGCGCACTGCTTTGTGCGATCTCTATCGATACCGCGGCGAGATCTTTATCGGTCGAATATCGCCGATAATTGAAAGTCGACGTAAATAAACTTTTGTCACGGATAAACGAAATTGAATTTCTCCGAAGTGGAAGGTCAAGAAAGATAATATCTTTCGTCCACTAATCTCAAAATTTAGGGCTTCGTGGCCATCGTACGCTTGGTTATCGGGAGATTTCCCTCGGACGATAAACACCGTTATGCTAAAGGATCGCTAATGCGTACGAGTATATCCAGGCGGACGGAGATGATAAAAAGAGCGAGAGACCTATTACCGTCGCGAAATCAGTAGATAATCCTTAACGCGTCAGACACGATACCGCGATGCTCGATGGATCCCCGGTTCGATCGATTCTACACTCCTTTGTGATCCGAGGAGTTGCTCGGATGTTTGCAGCCCGGAAGACCTACGCGTGTACGAAATCACTTTACAAGATTATATCAGCCTAGAATTACAGGTGATATCGATTGACCTCGACTACGGAATATCTCCACCAAAATGCTGTCCAGTTTTTTTTTTTTTTTTTTTGGCTTTCTTCAATTTTGTTTAGGCAAACGCTCATCAACAGTTTATATACGAGTCGTTCGTAATTTCGCTCGGTTGAAAAACTCGAGCACTCCTCGGTTCAAGAGAACTTTCGTATTTCAACGTGTCAAACGATCCTCGTTGGTCTAGTATATTTTTACCCAACGCGCTTCGACAACAACGAGTACACCCGTACGTGGCTCACTTCGTTGAGCATTTCACGCTCTTCCGACCAAAAGCAAAACCGTGACCTACCCCACGAAAAGAATTTGGACCACTCGAGCAAAGATTGCTTTTTTCATCGGAAAATCATTTGCAGAATTTCGCGTATTTTTCAAACACGAAATATCAGTTTTTATTCGGAATAGAAAAATAAATTTAGTCCTGAAACGAAGAGATAGGTTTGACATTATGAGAGAATTTTGTTGAGAGTGCATTTTCGCATCGTTACAATGAAGTTTGCCGCACAAAGCGCCGAAGGTTAGAAAACGGACACTTAGAAACGGGCCGAGCCACGTCATCGGGTTGCAATTAGTTTACCACCTCGGCTAAATCTTATCTCTACTCTGGAAGATTAGCAGTGAACGACGACGTACGTACGCTTTTATACCAGGTCCCAACTATATTTAATTACCTCGACAGTCACAGATTAATTTCGCGTGGTATCTGCGTGCTCCTCTCGTTCCCCTCGTTCCTCGTACCTTTCTTCTTATTCTTTTTATTCGCCGCACTCTACTCGTTCAGATTTGACCTTATAAATCTGCCAGCTAGCAACGGCAATAGATACCTGAAATTTTGCTCACCAGACTTTCGCGACTGCTTGTCCCTGGGGCCAATATTTCGTCGACTCGCGACCTTCGATTATTTCTTTTCTTTCATTCGACTATTCCAACACTGATCGCAAATAGATAAATAAATTTTTGAAAAAAACGTCTCGCGTTTTCCCATCGTTCCAACGCACTTCTCCATTTTCGACCGGAAGCAGAAAACTATTCGAACGAAACGTTACGTTTGCTAACTTTGCCAATAACTCGGGACTTTCCACGCGATTTCTCGTCTTCTTTTCTGCAATAATCGCGTAGGTACAGAAATATTACGTTACTTCGCGATGACGTTTATTGGATCGCGACGGATTTGCTTAGCGATACGTAAGAGGAGGTCATAGAACACGGTGATGCCGAACCAACAATCGGACGTCGATAAGATTTGTAACAGAGAAAAAAAGGAGAATTTCGCCGCTTGGCTTAACAAGCGGAAAGAAGTGGTACCGCTCGGTCGTCGAACGCTGATTAAAATGATCCGCGACTCGATGCTAATTTTAACTATTGGCTCAAATTATGCGTGAATCGAACGTTAAGTAGAAGAGATAAAGACTCGTCTGCGTCTTCGATTTCACGCTCAACTTTGTTTCGCGTCCTGATTGTCTCTGAGAGTGAACGAACGGAGCGAAAGAGACGAAGATGGAATAAAAAAAACACGTCAAGCTACAAAAGAACAAAGGATGAGATAGAGAGGGCGAATCCGACTTCTGGATGCGGAGCCACGAAGAAAACGTTCTCGTTGCTGCTACCAAGCAAAACGAAGCTTGTCGAGCGTAAAAAAATTATTGAAAAAAATTAAAACCGCTGCGCAATGAAATTATATAAATCGGAAAGAAACGAGATCACTTTACTCTTATGCAAGGTGGCGAAACGGTCGACCTTCCCCAAGGTTAAGCGGATCAATACGCCTTTATGCGGACCTTCCTGAACCCTCGCACCAAGGATTCGCTCCTGTCGACGGAACCAATCTGTTTTATGCGGCGCTTCATCCTAAATTTCGCAAAACGTAAAGAAAAAAATGACAAAAAATTGGCTTCTTTAACGTAAAGTTGAGGTATTGCTATTTCATAAATTTCGCAAAACGTAAATAAAAAAATTATAAAAAAATTGGCTTCTTTAACGTAAAGTTGAGGTATTGCTATTTCATTGCAAATTTCTAGCGAACGAGTTGAGAGAGGAGAAAATTCGGGAGAATAAATTGACTCGAAGATGTAAGAATCTAGCAATTTTTACGCGAGTCACGTAGCTGATTTGTTCTCCTCTGGTATCGACGTCAACGCGGATCGTCGTTTGAAAAAAAATGTCGTGTTTTTCGTACAGACGACGACAAATAGTATATAAATGGGATCGTAGGCGAACCAATAGTATTGTCGTAACGGGCGAGAGAGACGTACGAGAGACGTAGGTGTACGTACGTACCTACCGCCCTTGGTTCTCGGTACCTACGGCATCTCCTTGCCCCGCGAGCCCGTCACTCCGAGTCCGACGTTCAGCTATCAGCGACGCCGGCGAACGTCCTCAGCTACGCCGGCGCAGTGCGTCGGATCAATCGCTCGCGGGTGTCCCGATGTCCCTCCGAAACTGGGAGCCGGGAGGCTCGCTTCGGCTCGTCAGAGCCGGTCGAAGTGTCGCCAGCGATAGATACCTATCCGATGGTAGGAGTCGGAGATCGAGATTTACGATCGGTGTGATACCAGCGGCGGGGTGCAGCGAGCGAGGTTCCTCGTAACGATGGGAATCGAACGACATGTACGGAACTGGGAAAGAGTTCGCGAATTTCTAACCGCGTTCTAAATATTTCTAACCGCCCGTACTTCTCGGTACAGAGAAACGACCGTTTCTCCTATGTCGCGTGAAAGAAGATACGGTTGTGAGTGTCGGTTTAAAAATAAGTGGCTCTTCTTCCTAAAACGCCGCGATGGTCGTCACGCTCCGTTATGAGGCGAGGATCCGATGAGCATATTCATACGCGAGATAATCTGCTGATGCGATTCCATTAGAGAAATCACGAGCTTCGAGAGCATGGATTATCATCACAGCGCCGCGTTGTACGACGAGGATTCCGACCTCCAGGAATCCTTCGCATCGGTAAGACACGAAGAGGGACACGACGATAAGAGAACCAATGAAATGTGCTCGTCGTGCGAAACGAAATAGCGAAAAATCAATCGTCCCCAAATTTTCGCGAGACTGGCTCTCGACCGTAATCGAAACTCTTAATGCCCGTCAAATAGCTGTTTATCTCGCGACACTCGTTCTACCATAAGTGCTTAATCTTCTTACACAGAGTTGACGTGATACGTGTTTTTCGACATCACTTGTCCGACGATATTTATCGGACGATAAACGATGATAAACACTCGATTGAACACTTTTTTTTTTAAGAAAAGTTAACTGATGATCAATAATTTGGACGCGCATCAATTCTTCGTCGTTCGGTAACGCTGGATATTGAGAAAATATTGCAAACATGTGTCGATTGTCTCGTCACTTCTTACGTATTCAGCTCGATAAAGTTTCCTCAAATTAAACGTGCGCACGCATGAAACAATGTGTATACATGTGTATTACAATGTATATATATATCGCTGTCATTCGCCTTGTCGTTTCATGTAATACTTGATGTTCGACCAGACATTTTTTGGAAAGTTTTCTACAAATATGTTGAACAGATAGCGATGCGGTCTTCGTTGAATGATATCATTGCTCGGAAATGAATGATTAATTGCAATCATCGTCCAAGTTGATCAGTAGACTGGTTAAACAAACATCAATCCTTGCTCCCTTGCATGAGTCATATTGCAATCGAATTCCGTTCTACCATTCTCCATTCTGGAAACTACAGTGGGTTGTGTACTTTGAAAAGACAATTACAACTCCAAAGTTCTGTGGATGACGCTTAAGATACAGAGATAAATGGCCATGATGTGGTGAAAAATAAAAAAATTGTACATCAACAGACCTGTTTGAGTCTTGTGAGAATTGCCAATTTATAGAGTTATGGCAGGCATTTAAAAAATAATGAGATCACAGCTGATTTTATCCAAGTGACTCCATCAAGTATAACGTTTGTCGAGCAAATTTACTCATTTGTGCGAACAATCGGTTGTAGCAACCCATTCAGCTCGATGAAAAGATAAGAAATGTCTTGTAACTTTATCGACACTTTTTGCGCATGAAACTTTGCTTATCATCGGCGGTATAAGAAATCAATGATGAGACTGTATAGCAGTTGATCGATTGTTATTGACGATTTATTTTGAATTTTGTTTCAGGGAGACAATAAAAGTTCGAGTAAAAGGGGTATGCCGTACACGAGGGGCACAGCAATGTCGTTTGGATTCCGTCGTAGGCCGACGACCGGTATACCGATGTTAGTTAGCGGCCCACTCAATTCAGATGTTCACGAGTCGCCTCATCCTCGGTCCAAGTCAGCGGGGCACGAGCAAGAACGACGTGGGCAGATGGGCAGAGACGAAGATCATCACAGATCTCAGAATGCATCGGGACGATCGACGCCGCGGCTTGCTCCACCGAAGAAAGAAGCCAGCGGAATATCGATCAGAACTAACCGTTTTGGTTTCAGACAGCCACAGACTAGGTACACGGATAAGGTTAGCGACGTATGCTCCCATCACAATGGTCAGTACAATCAGCAGAAATCAAACGACAATTATCAATGCAAACAATCGAATCGCCGACTTTACACGAACTCGACAAACTCCGGATCAAAATTGAGACCGTCTCCTGTCAACTCGCCGTACAACAACAATAATATCCTTGTCGCTGACTCGAATCACAGAACCTCATCCACTGAGCCTGTCAGCAAGTATACCCTGCACACCAGTCATCTCCCGCAGCCCCAATTTGCTGTTCGAATGAACGATGCTAACTCAAAAATCGCAAAAACAGCGGCGAATCAGAGCAGAAAAGTCTCCTCCGGCTCCAAAGGCTGCAGCTCCAAGGAAGGATCGGGCACCGAAGATTCAGGTGTTGGAAGTCAATTTGGTTGGGGTGATGAGGCCACCAGAAGTCAGGAGCACGTCGACAGGAGGGAAACCGGTAGACCACGACACTTGCGAATGATCGTCAATGGGAAAAGTTTCGACGTGCGAGACGTGCGCGATGACAGCACGGTCACGGAAATTTCTGTTGTTCCTCTGCCAAAATCTTTTGCCAACGTTAACTTAAACAGTGGATTTGTTAGAGAAAGAACCTCGCAGTACCAACGGGTTATCAACAAGGACAACAGGTACAACGATTCGCTCTCGACAACCTCGTCGGAAGGCTACGACGAGGGTCTGGGCGAGGAGAAAGTCTATAAGGACAGATCACGGTCCGAAAAAGTTCCTTCCGTCAAATCAGATTTCAGCCCACCAAGCAGCGATGATCCTGAATATGGACACGGCGAAGCTATGGCCGACGAGTATTCCTTCAGTTCCAGCGACGAATGTCGCGCCAATTACAATAGCCATGTGAAAAGCATAACCGCTGCGGTGAAAAACGGTACGCTACCCAAAAACGCGCTGAGATCGGTTCTCCTCACCATCGAAGATCCAGCTTTCGCTGCCGCAGCTGCGAACTCAACTTCTCTCATCGACGATGAGACTTCCCCTGTCGACAGCCTGTTCGACAGCCCTACGGCCAGTATTACACAGTCGGATGGACGTAATTCCAGAAAAGAAACTGCTATGGAAAGATCGGGCAATACCATCGAAGATGATAGTCCTGGAACGCCCACGAACGCTTCGAATTCGTTGAGTCTATCCGAAGGAAGAGAATTCTTCGACGATGAAATTGCAGATCAGCCTGGGCTTACCTTTGACGAGACATTGAGGCCTGGTCGTGACTCCGAAACGTCTGGTGCAGCCAATCAGTTGGCAAATGAGAACAGTTACACTCTTGTCGAATCTCTTCCGAAAGCTGGTAAATATTTGCCATCATCCTTGACATTACCACCCGGTCAAATCAATGTTACGACACGACGTAACGTGTAATGCAATTTACATACAATATGCTCGTTCCATATTCGTTAAACGAATAACTTTGAAAACGCAATTGCAGACTATTTCATGCTACGTATCAATTTCATTCGGTAGACCTGATTTGTATATTTCCAAAATTAAGAGAAGAACCTCGGTAAATTTACTTTACAGCAGCAAGATTGGGAAAAAGCGTAGAGAATAGTCCACTTCACGGACGAAGGCTAAGTCGTGCGGGCAGTGTCGATACCTTGTCCCCGTGCGAATCCATCGCCTCTGACGACCTGATGTTAGACTACGAACGCAGCGATGCAAGTTCCTATGAAGAATCTACTCACCGGTAAAAAATATGATGAGAGCTAATCTAATGACGAGAATGAATTGGAAACTTGCTAAGATCAATAACACGTCGCATTACAGATTAGAGTCGAGTCCTGCGCTCCATGAATTGAACGATGCCGCGATTCTATCCGAATTGGAAGCTCAAGGCGAGGTTGTGATGCGAGAATGGAGTTCCCTGCTCGGAGCTCATCAACCAAATCAGGAGTCCAACGCAAACGCTAATAACAACAACCTCAACGCGAGCAACAATAACAACAACCATAACCCGACGACAGAATCTGGGTGTGTATATCTTTCTGCAATAATCAGTTATTACCTGGCTATGGAAACTTTCCAACATATCATTCTAACACCTTCATCATTGTCAATTCTAACATTTACCAAATATTTTATGATCGTCTTTATTAATTCTTGACTAACTAAGACAACATCTACATCAACAGCTTGAATTTTGGTGTTGGGCTTTTCAAGTTGTCCATTACGTTCCTGTCTTTTATTCCAGGAAGTGACTCGTCCCTAAGTTGATAGTTATTAATCGCACACTGTTTAGCGAATCTTCGGCATCGAAGAACAAATGTTGTACAGTTAATATATCACATGCTTGACGGCGTTAACTGCTAACCACACAGTCTTACTGGAATACGAAGCATGCTTGCGCCACATGACTTGTGTCATTTTCATTAAAGTTGTAGAAAATATTGAACCTAGAATGCTAAGCGTTTATATAGACTTAGTTGCTTGATTTGTGTTCGTTTCCGTCTCAAAATTCGCGTCAAACCCGAAAATCATCGGTATTTCTCGAGTAAGCGCATCATACTGTATTAATATTAGTACAAGTTTAGTCAAACCTTGCATTACTTAAAGATACTACTACAAATCTAGAATCAAATGTGTTCGTAAACTAAAAAATGAAGGCGGATCTGTCGTTAAATCTTCATGCTATCAAACTGGCACTTTTTCTCAATTACATTTTTCTACGCCAGTTATCTGTCTCCAAGACTTTGAGACGCCTTCTATGTATACGTTGATCCCAAGAAAACATAGCGATAGGCTCGCCGCTTTGTCATACTATCAACAAACTGTGTTTGTACATAAAAACGCTTTAAAACGTTGTATTCAGATCAAAGATTGGCGGATCGCGGTGCACGTGGACTTTATATCAACGACCACAGATTAGACGATAACTTCCTTGTTGGTTGTTGGTTGTTCTTGTTCCTCTCTACGAATCCTGGTATGTGTAGTACGTTGGATGTGCAAGCATTTATCATTAAATCCCGGCATGGAACGTCGAGCAACGATTGTTTGACGCAGACGTTTTAATTCGGTAATTGCTGAAGGGTGCGACGTCACATTTCCCGTTAACGTAGCTGATGCACGGATGATTGCCATGCAAACACAAACGTTTATCGATACAAACAGCGGTAATAAATCCGAAAACTAGAGCAGATCAAATTGCTTGTGAAAAATCGTCGCGAATAGTACAAAATTCTCCACTTTTTCGGCCCTACGTTGATCACTCGCAGTTCGTGCTTTCCATCCGAAATTTGTATAATACGAATATCGTTTGTAAATTTACCTACGCATGACTTTATCATTTTTTCTCTGCTACGTCGTATTTTCATCGACACACATTCATGCTGTTCAACGTAACGTGACGATTTTCTTTATTGGTCGAATTTTGTCCAAAATGTATTCTCAAAGTAGTGCGAAATTTCGTTTCTCCCACGTCGGACGATGATCCGTCAGGCGCGTTCTTCCGGCAAAAACTAGCTTGACTAACTTAAAACACGCTTGACTAAGTTACGCCGGGAAGAACAAACGAAAGAAAGAAAGTGAGAGGGAAAAAATGTCGGAAATATCTATAGTTCGTAAAAATATCGAGCAATTGTTGTAACCCAGCGGAGTGAAAGTTACACTGATGCTGCTGAAACGACGTTTTCGTATTGGACGCGAACGATTCATTTTTTTAAATTTTTTTTGACGAACCAACGCGCCTACCAGAAAGAACCGTGTATATTTATATCGTCGTTGCGGTAAAAGATTCGTGGTTTTGCGTGATGGTAGATCGTAGCAGTTTACTCTCTGTCGTTCAATATATCGACCGGTTATTTCTGTACCTGGCAGCAAACTCGGATGTAGGTAGTCGGTTCTTTGTTGGTTCAATATTACTGTCGCGAACCACGACACAATTTCGTACGTCCTTGCAGATATTCGCAGAACACGTAGTTGATAACCGTACGAGCTAAGAGACTGTTGCAGCCACATTTCACTCGACGTGGATTCCGTAGCTCAGACTTTGTACCACGACCAACGTGCAATTTTTCCTAATTCTAATTTCTGCCTGGGGCTCGAAAAAAGGTCGAAAAGTGTTGCATTTTTTAATCATTTCCACTTTTAACGCGCCACCGTTTCATTGTATTCTTCAGCCACTGTTTTTCTCTCGCGCAATAATTCTGCTCACTTTATCACAGAAAGCGTAGAACGAACTTGAGATTGTTGCGAATATGTAATTTTCTCCAACCTCGAGATAACTTTTATGTATTAGCGCGAAAAGTAAGCTGGATGCTGATAATAGGAAATCAGTATTTCTACCTATAAATGTCGTTCCGAGGCGTCGATTATTTATCAATGATTCATCCTTATCGTCGAGGTGTATAATCCACAATGAAATGGAAAATTTCTAAAGCAGTACAGATTCGAATCGTGATAATCGCATTGCGAATTACACTGCATCGTAAAACGTGTCGTTAAACATCTATTTTACAACGCATTTTGTACCGACGTATTTTTCGATAGCATCGCGTATACCTAACGTACAAAAGCAGCGTCGTCTAAGCGTGCTGTTGTCTTTATTCGCGAGCCCTTTTATCGCGTATCCTTTCTTTGTTCCGTTGCTACGTACATACTTCGGGTATGTCGCAGAGAGAAACGAATTACGAGGGGTACGATTTACGAGGGGGGGAGGGGGGGGGGGGGGAGAGAGAGGGATTATAACGGCAGCTACTAAGTACCTCTAGGTAGCAGACATCAGGGTAGGTGCCAAGCAGAGGGAGAGGCACGTGTTCGAGAAAATATGAGAAGCGCGTTGGCATAGATCGACCATGATCGGCGCTACGCCACATGGCAGGCTTAGTCACCGACCAGCGACCCTCCGTTTCTCGCATCCTCCTTCTCTTTCTCTTACCGTTCATACCTCGCGCCAGAAAACTCTCCGCACGTCACGTACGTTCACGGCCAAATTTTTGTTTACAACAGACTCTCGATATAAACCCTACAATTTTTCTAACAACTTCTGTCTTACAACGATTTTCACATCTGCGAAGTTAGTCACTCGTTTTCCATAGATTTGTATCTTTTTATCATTTTTTTTCAATACTTTTCGTTATCTTTAGCTGCGACGCTCCGTCGGTAAAACAGAGTGCAGCGGTGATAGAGAAATTACAAACGTGTCGTAAAATGACGCGTTCGCTACTCGCCATAGCCTTGTCACGGCGTAGGATGACCACTTGCCTCCTCGACGACTCGCATTTTTACACTGCCTCCGTACTTTCGTGTGTAACGCTAGGAGCAGTAGCGTTGAACGAGCTGAGAGCAGAGTGACGTTCGTCGTTCGTAGTTAGTTCGCTCGCGGCATTCGTCGCGCACGGATCTGTCGACGGCTAGACGCGAATCGTAGTTGTGTCACTATCATCGTAATCGCGCTGTTCGTAAACCAATTCGATCAATTATCTCTACTAATCATCTCACAGTCACAAAAGTGAAATAAAATTACACGTGGTGCGATGTTTTTCTCGTCTCGTATCTGCATTTTCTCACACATCGATGTATAGATATCTATCGCGTTGACATTACTCGTGATGGATCGTTATCAATAAATTCTGCATTCCTCCTTTTCTATGCCTAGATGAAAATCAGCTTGACAGTCGTTACTTACTTCCTGCAAATTGAAATCTAAACAATTATCGTAGTCTTAATCGTGAAACGATTTTATTCGTCTGCATGTTTGATACTGTAACGTTGTTATTAGTCATACGAGCATCAAGGCCAGTAGTTATCGACACCGAACTAGACTCCTATCAACAGAGATAAACTTTTCTAATGACTGCAAAAAACCGACAAGAGAACAAGGAAAATTGGAACGAATATAGATATTTTTTCATCGTCTCTCTTTTCGATTTATCATCACCTTGCATCGTGATTTACAGACTCCGGGGGAAAAAAAGTCCAACGGAAACAGATATTCGCTTACTTGGTGATAAAACGCGGTCTTTGCATCGCGGGCTGCGTACCTATATCCGCGATGCGTGAATAAAACAATGCAAAATTGAACGGCAATACATATCGAGTATTTCATGCTAGTTGAGCCGTGAAAAGAATATCTTCATCGCGACAAATACCAAACAGTTTAACTGTTACATCGATCGCGGTATTTTTTTTAAACGTTACACTCTCGTCGTTTCAGGACTGAAAACAGGACAGCTTTCTACTCTTATAACTTCTTTGTTAGACATTTTTTTGTGTTTTTTTGCCCTACGAGCAACGTCGTTCGAACGGTTGAATCGGAGCACGATGCCTCGTGTTTTTTTTACAACGAACAACGATCTAGTGGGATATGTTTCTTCGTTACCGAAAAGACTGTTGTTTTCATAGCGGTTTTGTAAATGCTCGTAAAGAAAGGCGAAGAAAAAATTTACCCATCATTCGTTACCATAGATCGTTATTTCTGTAGCCGACCAAACGAACAGACGATAATAACAAGTAAATACTTGACGTACATATTTATTTATTTTTTCGTAGATCATTTCTCGAGAACATTCTCTTTTTTCCGTTGTGTTCGTCTCATGTTGTACATAATTGGATATTTGTTCGTAACGCATCTGTATGATGTTGTCCGTACCTATGCTGCGGGGCTTACGAACGAAACGCTTGGTTGAAATATAATGGAACAAAAATTGCCAAGAAATCGTCGATACGCAGTCGAAAACGATAACGTTTTAATTAGTTGAATCTGGCCAGAGTTTGAATCGAGCGAATCATTCAGAGGGAGTGTTTTGTGTTCTAGCGAGCTTATAAAGCGAGTGAAGCAAATGCAAATCGCTGAGGACGCTACGGGTGGGGACTACTACCAGCTGACATATCCTAACTAGCAAAGCCAATGCCCAAGCCAACCTTAGTCTTTGCCGACCTTACAAACAACAAAAAAATATACAAATAAATGATAAAAAAGCAACAAAAAAAATAAACTCAAAATACCAACTAACAAAATATCATTCGTACACCGTAATCAACTGTATACTATTAACAACACTAATAAGAGGATAGTGGTTCGAGGCTTATTTATCTGTAACGACTACTAACAAACACTTGTATTTCTTATAATCGTGCATTAATCCACTCAAACTAATAACGGTTACGAGGACTTTTCTCCGTCAGTGTCGGCAGTGCGTGAATGGATCCGTGTAGAAAACGAACGAAACTCTGAAACAGTTTTCCTAAATCCGCGTACAAAACGGAGTGAGAGTGTCCAGTGATGCGATATTGTGAACGATTTAAATTGATAATCATTTATAACGGTATTTACTTATCGAGGCGTATGCTAAATATCGATAGATTGTAGGAGAATTGTATTGGAAGGTATTCACAGTGCAGTCTTCGGCGATTAGTTACAGGGATAGTAAAATTAAAATGGCGAGTAAAACATATGGTATTTTCATAATTTCATACAAACACGAGGACCAGATGAGTTGTCTAAATAGATCAATTACGAAATAGGCGAATATTTTATTTTTCTTAGGAGACACAGCGTAGAGAAATAGCGATCTAATTAACTGCAATATACAAGCATGATACTTATATTCGATATAAATGATAAGATTATATAATCACGTACGATTCTAAGGTTACTTCGTCCCCAGCAATTGAATTTTTGTCTCGTCGATCGTGAAAAACGAAAGAAAAAGGAAAAAAAATGAAATGTAGGGTTGGCAGTATCGTGACCGTTATTCCACGAACGTGTTGAAAATTAACGTACCATTTCCGGTCCAAATATAGAAATAAATAGTGATAGTTAAAATAGTTCAAGTATTTATATTACGTAAGTAGCTTAGAAACGTAATTGATAACGATATATTACCCAAATATATACATATATTTCGTGTCTATATATTGAAAAGTATAATAGATTTGGAAACACATGATACGAGACTAAAAAAACAAATAAAAATGACGAAACAATCGAATGTCGCGCGTGAAAGGTGAACAACAAGTAACGATAATAATTAACCGATGAAAATCAACGGTGACTAATTATTGATATCGAGGTGACCTTGACTGCAGTTCGGTGTCCGTCGGGAGTAAAATGAAAGTCGTCAAAAACTGGTGAAATAAGCGATGAAAAAAGATTCGCGTGTTTCGTTAACAACCTAATTCACCGCTTCTTCCTATAATACATAATTATCGTGTGCTAGACTTTGTAAAAGTGCCAAACAAATAATCACAATAATCTCGAGACGAGAAAATTAACGGCGTAAAGTGAATGCGAAGAACTCGAAAGGAACAATACACGATTCAAAACGCAAATCATATTATTACGAGCGAATTATGAAGGAGCCAGCTTCCACGGCTAACGGGCCATGTGCCAATTCCGCAAACTCGACATCTTCCAACGGGTAAATAGTTCTGCACTATATTCTGCATCCATTTTCCGCGAGACTCGCCCCCAATTTTCACCCGGGTGGCCAGACACCCTTAAAAATAAGATTTTTATCCCGCAAATGCGCTCGGGAAATTCAAATTTCGCAAATCTGTCGACTATAATTTTTCTGCACTCTGCTCGTTGTAAGCGTCACGTTTTTCCGTTTTTTTGGCCGTACGCCTTCTTGTTCCACGAGAAATTCGGAGGTTGCGAAAATTGAATTCACCCGCGCGAAGTATTTGACCATTTTTTTATTGTATCCGCTCGCGCCTGACGGGCGGCAACCGTATGTACATGCATGCGCCCGATACGGTTGATCGCAGGAGGAAGATTTGTTTCGTTGATTGCGAGATGAGACGGAATTTTTGACGGATCAAGGAATTATTGTCCGCTCGCATGTCGGCACGTACGAATGCAATGGCCGATCGATAAATAATTACTATTAGTTCGTACATTATCATCATCGCATGCCACGTCGATATCAATGTGTAAATAACTTAACATATAGTATTTCTATACTCTAATTAATGAATCGTTGTAACGATGAATAATCAGTGCATGAAACATACCCTCGTTTGTTCATTTTTTTCAGATATAATCGCTAACATTCCTTTGTATTATATACCTCGCCGATTTCTTACGTACATATTTCCGCTATTTTGCTTCCCAACCGGCAAACTTGCTGCGAAATTCGAGCAACGGCAGAATCTTATCGCCGAACGTGCTCGCCGCTCGATTTCCTATATGCTCACCGAAAGTCGAATCAAGCAGTTTCTCGCATCACAACACAACTCGAGCTCTAATTTCAAAAATTCTCATTCGAAGTTTTATTCATAAATTCGTACTTAAATTTATTTTTCAATTATTATTCTGTTTCCCGAATAATATTTCCCCTCGGAAGAAGGACAAGAAAAACTCGCTGCAACGTTGAATAATGGAAAACATATTTTTTTAACGTGAAACGATTCGTTTTCACTGAAGACCAGTGGAGCGTCTTGCTACCTACGGTGCGTTTCTACTCGCGTGACGCTACGTCGACGGCGTTGGTCTAAAATTAATTTTTCGATCAACAACTCGTTTGAAAATACTTTGTCTCCCATATGTTCGGACGAATTCCGAATCCGCGACATCGGTCGACCATTATTAGTTTAATTGAAAAATCCACTACATGGGAATGAGAACGAAGATATGTCGTTTCCGCTGCTCACAAAAAGAAACGCGTATAATAATTTCTTACAAAACAAGAGAAAAGGAGAAAACTGTTTTTTTTTCGTTTGCTGAAAGCAGTCAAAATTTTACGGTCCGTCGTGAATTTGGAAAAGAGGAGAAATGTAGTCGCAAATGGAAATGTAGACCATTTTTCTTTCTAAATGTGGAGGAAATCGAAGCTATCGTTTTCATTTCCATCGTCGCGTGGTGAAACATTAATTGTCCGTGGCTGGGAAGCAGCCGGATGAGATTCGATCGATTTCAGGTACCTACTCGTTATTCCTTTCGACATGTCGGTTCAATTTTTAATTGAAACGAGCTCGGTCGTTGCCACCTCGAGTAGCTTCTTCGCATCCACGCTTTCCCGCGGTCACGTTATAGCGGTTGTCGCCGATGGTATCCCGAGGGTCATAGAGCGTGTCCGTCAGTCTCGACGCCAGGGCCGTATCAAACTTTGCGAAATCTACTGAAAGCATCCCAAAAAAAACATCGCTGCATTCAGTGGAAAGAAAAAAAAATAACAAAATTGTCATTAAATCTACAAAATCAAGCTGGCTGTAATTTCTCAAAAATTATACTGTTTCGAGAAATTCTGCTTCCTGCGTACCCTCCAGTAACAAAACTTCCATTACCTCATATTTATCCCCAAAATTCAACATTTTTATTCCGTTTTTAGACGAAACTATCAAACTTTTAAAACTATTTATCCATTCGAGTCGGAAAAAAAAATCAGACAAATTTTCTGCAACCTCACCCAAAATGTTTCTGAGCATATGGCGAGATTTTACATGGAAACGATAAATTCTTGTGGTTTAGACGAAGAATTTTGTGTATGGTAATGATTCGCCGGTGAGATAAGAAAAATCGGGAAATTCACGTTGATTACATATTCCGTGGCGAAACATTTGAATATGGAACGAGAGTGGTGTAGTCAGCACCGGAAACTGAATTATCGCGTGAAACAACGAAGAAGTTGGGACGAACGACCGATCGACAATGGCTCTGGCGGCCCGTACCATTGTTTCTTCGTTTTGTGGTAACATTCAGAGCGTAAAGAAGTTGTCGGACGTAGCATCGATCCGACGGGAATTTTGATGCCAGGTTTGCAGTTTCATGGGACCAGAATCCTCGTTGCGTAATAAATTCCGCCTCGTCGTAAACGTTATCAGAGAAGTTGGCAACCATCGCGTCTAGACGAGGGGTGAAAAGTTATATTTTTTGGCACTCGGAGTAGGAACCATCTACCGAGAGAAAGTTTCAGTGGCGGGTGCGAGAATAGCGCTGGAATCTTTGGCAAATAAAAGCGGAAATGCGATTTTATTTATTCGTTCCAACAACTTCCAACGGCTTCCATCACCGATGCTAAAAAAATGTTGGCACTCGTCGTACCACTGTTTTCTGCTGGAAACATTTCATCGGTTGATCTCGCGATCGTCGAGCTCGTCTCGGAAGTCGCTGTTGGCGGTGAGCACAGAAGTCGCGGTTGAATCCTGGACTTTGGAAGCTGATACGACGATACATGATCATGCCGTGGTCGTCTCAGCTCCATTACACAAATCTACAAACAATCGTCATGGAAAAATATAGTTTTTCTCTCCTTCGAGATACGCTCGTCTATTTTCAAATATCTACAACTTTGTACGATTCGATCAACGATCACGATCGTAGCAAATTATTTTTGCCTGCCCTTTTACCAAACCTTCCCTCATCGTTTTATTTTCAACAGCTAGAGAATATTTTTACCAAATAATTTCTACCCGAAATGGAATATCTTGCCCAAAAATTCCGACACCGCAGTTCGAAAAATCATTTTAATTTACCGTTCACGAGAGAAAAATGCACACGTGTTTTTTTTTTTAATTTCATCGATATGTGCGACCTCGAGAAGGCTTTTACGTGTCAAAGAGAAAATGAAACTTCTCGTCGCGCGTATGTGTAAATCGACGCGATATGAAGCTCGAGAGGACTTTTTATCCTCTCGACTCGGTAAACTCTGGTCACGCGGACGGATGAATTCTTCCGCCTCCCTGCCAGACAGCGACGGGCATTCGTAATGTATCCCACTTCCCCGACGACTAGGGCTGCTGGATACGATCGGGGTTTGAACTTTTGGCAAGCTATGGCGAAAACTGCAGCCGACGCGTTGTCTGGCACCCCACGTCCGCTCCGCTCTTCCCGCGCCGCGAGTGGTACGCTCCGAGTAGCGGGGAACCACCGACCGTCCGACCAGCTCCGGTCTGTTTCCCCTGCCCGTTCTCCTCGTTTCATCGAGCTCTCCCTCCTCTACGGTTCGTCTAGTTCCTCCAGGGAAAACCTAGTTACTCAACTGCATCCGTGCAAATAATTTATTTGCGAGAAGCGCTGATTCCATAACTAATTAAATTTACCTCGCGAAAATTGTCCCTCGATCGATACGAGTTCCACCGAGCTTCTAAAACTCGTTCTACGATTACGCGTTTTCCTCTTCAGCGGCGACATTGCTATCGGGGTTACGAATGATCGAATAACGTTTGTAGTTTAATTGTATGAAAAATATTATTGGGGTTTGCTTAAAAAATCGTACATCGATCTGTGTACAGAAATAAGCGGAATTCGCATGGTCTTCTCATTTGAGGAGAGAAAGGGGAGGAAAAAAGGTGAATCGAAAGGGAAGAGAGTAGAATTGCGGAGTGAACGTACGTAGCGCGCGGCCTTCTGTTTTCATCGGATGAAAGAGACCCTCGTGAATACGATGCCGCTCGCAAGTGCTTCCCATAAGCCTTGTGAAGTCGAGTGTTAAATGAAAAGTAGCATTGTTCCGTGAATTTATTCGCTGCCTAGCGATTTCGTACGAGGGAAAGAAAAACAACGTTCGATCAGTTTTCCCGAACATTTTACGTCGCGGCCTGAGAATGAGGACGAGAGGAAGCTGTTCGATATTTCATTGTTGAATATTATTACGTCGGTTCGTTGAAACGCGTAGACGCGAAGTTCCACGCACCTGTCGCGTATCTAACCGACTGATACAGTACGAACGAACCACCAAACGTTCGCGAAGTTTTGTCTTCGCTCTCCCTCCGTTCCATTTCCAAGGTGAACGATGCCTGAGAACCAGTTTAAACGATTTATCCTACGCTCAAAGGAGTCTCTTTGTACACACCATCTGCGAATACCGCGTATACCTCGAACAAAACGTTCGATTTCACCAAAAATGTACCGTTCGCCTAGAATTATTTTCCCTTGCCCCATTAAGTCCCAGGCAAAAACCGAGCTACATAGCATCAACCTAACTACGCCAAGCTCTATTTTTTATTCTGTCACTTGCAATGGTTTTTAAAAAAAATTGTCCAAACAAATTATGATGAAAGTTGTTATGTTGAAAACCTGATCGCACGAGTGTTCTACACACGTTTTCGACTCGATTTTTTCCGTACAATCGTGTGGTGCAAGCAGTTTTTCGAAATTAAAACAACTTTCATCGTAATTTGTTTAAATGACTATTTATAGGAAAGTTTCTACGGAAACGCGAAACTAGTGCGCGCTGAGACGAACGAATCATGCGATTCTCGTTTCAATTGTCTCGAAAGATAGAGCCACTCGTCGCACCTTGTTTTTCTACCCCCTAGAACCGCTTCGTGTCCTTTTTTTCCTCCGTCAGCGTCGGAACAGTTATCGACCGCGGAGCGAATCCTGGATGGAAGCGCTTGCGCGGATCGCGGCTGTACGTATCGCTGTCGTTCCGTAACTGCAGTACTACTAGTTGGATTCCGGCGACGTACTTTCGCGATTGCCGAACAACGAAGTTCCGTCGCTTTCGTTTACTTTCGTTCGCGAGAAACATCACATCCGTTCGCCGATTAACTCTCGCGCTCCCAGCATCGTCAAAAAGTCCATCCGTTCACCCATCGAATACTAACGATAGCTGGCCATGTACAGTAGTTATCGCAGAAAAAAACAACGATTCTCAACGCTGCTCGACCACGTGTCGCTATTTATTTCATCGCGATTCTTCGAACTCTCGATCGATTAGTTTCCTTCGCACAAACCAATCCATCTCGCGATCCATGATTTCCGTATCGCAAATTCTACAAGAAATTCGCTCGTGATTTTACATAATTCTAGTCAACAAATTAAAAACATGGCGAGCTTTTAGCAACGGAGATATCTCTGTCTTAAAATGCTCCCGTTTCGCGGGCTGTTAGCAAGTATAGGGCGAAAGATTCTGATAGTAAAAATCGACCGGTCAAATGTACTAAACTAGAACAGTAGGAATTCGCGTGCGGTTCTGTGGCGTAAATTATTTCGAAGCGTTCGATACTTCTCGATTTTGGTGCTTCGCGTAGCGTTTTATTCGCGAGAACATGAAGAAATATTCGTTATTCCAAAATGTATAATACCAGCAAAAGATGATCAATCGTTTCACTTTCCAACATATTTTCCTGATTTTTCATCATTCATCTGACGATTCTAATATCACTACATCTACGTTGTCCTGTGTCGGTGGTGAATTTTTGCAAATTCAGTCTTCTATAAATTTCCCCTGCAATTAGTGGGATTCGCAATTTTTCGTGTTAAACTGCGTTAAAATTGACAAAACTTTCATTGACGTTGGCAGACCTTTGCGAGATATTATTGTATAGCTAGATCTTTTCCTACTCGATTTTTTGTTTTCGAGGCAGAAATTATTTTTGCGCGGTCGCGATTGAGAGAATATTTTTACCTGCCAACGTGCGATGGCATCCGAAAGTGGTCGCGGTGCTAGGAGAAGAACCGCGACTTCTTGCACGCGAAGTCGTAGCAATGAGATTCCGCACGTGGCCGACGACGACGCGGAGGATTCTGGATTGTCTTCGGAAAGCACGACGCCGACGGGAGGTTCGCCACCTCCTAGACGACCGAACGCGTCGATGACCAACTTGTCGACGAACCTGGCTAATTCGCTAGCTATTCGTGCCATATGCGAGCGCGGAAGGTAGCAGGTTTCACCTTCGTCGTGGAAAACGATCCCTGAACGAACGTTTTTCGTTGCTTGTTACAGAATTGGCAGCGGCAGGACGTCCAGACTACTTCGCAGCAGCAGGTCTGGAACGGACTCTCCGAGATCATTGGACAGCGTGCGAACTCGTCAAGTTTCCAGCCCACTGAGACCGCCGAGAAATGTAAATAACGTTGCCATACGTGCATCAAATATTCCCATTATTTTTTAATTTTTTTTCAACAATTGTTTACAGTGACTTTTTTTTGTGAGGAATCATTGTTTGATTTCAAGAATGATTGTATGTGGTTTTTCATTCGCTGAAACATTTCCTGTTGCAGATTCAGTCTCCGAGCTTAGATTCTGGGGATGAGGGAAGTTTGAGGCTGGAACGAGGCACGTATCAGTACATGTTTCAGGACATCGTCTCCATCAAGACTATGCTACTGAAATTGAAACGAGTTCTTCAGGAGGTAAGATTGGCTGACGGTGCGACGAAAGCCGATAGGCGATGTAATTTAATGTTTGTTTGCTATTTATATATTTTTTCTCGTACAGAGCTTAATCATGCTTTGTGTTTTGTGTGTTTTCATAATTAACAAGCTGTTTCTGTTTTTTTGCATTATTTTTTGGTCATCCTTCGTTTTGCATTGCACAAGTCAGGAGAGAACGGTTTGACGAGGGTACGTTACAATTTTGTTTGACTTTTAGTTTATATAGCTTGCCACGCTTTGCCCTCTCATCGAGCTGTGCAATTGTTCAATCTATACCAACGTGTATATCCAAAACTCATCGTTGTCGATGAATGCAATCGCATTAGCTGGATAAGAGGCCGAAGCGTGCTTGTGTGTGAATTCATGTTCTAACTCGCATTACTTACACGTGTCATATTTGTGACAATAGTTTATAGAAATTCGTTCTAAAAGTTGTTTTCCCTTGCAGGCAGAAACTCTCAACCCATTCGATAATTCAATGAAGGTAAATCTTTGTTCTTTCTGGCTAAGATCGCCCTTTGCTCGACTAATTTTCTCACTGTTTCTAACTTCACTGATATTTACAGAATGGTCTCTTCTACAACCTGAATGAAAGTGGAACGACGGATGCCAGTACATCTCCAGGTAGCGGTGGTAGTAGTGTAGCAGACGAGTTGTCCGATTTGCGGAGACAGGTCGTTTTCTTGCAGGGGCAATTGGAGGACAAAGATCGTACAATACAACTACTTCAGGTAAAAGACCAGGCAGTGTTGAAAAGTAGCTAGCAAGCACGAGTTAAAATACTTTGCGAAAGAACTCGGTTCGCTCGTTCTTATCATATCTGTGATAATTTTAATTTTGTTGATTTGTCTATGCTAAACAAGCACTGCTTTTATTATTCATCGCAAGCGTAGGTGCTTGCGAAGCTAATTTGCAAAATGTGATTTCTATTGTTCAGATCCAAATGACAAAGTATCAAGGAATCAATGGCATCGATTCACAGCGCAGCACTGGTTCGTCCACAAACGGTAGCATCGTCGACAGAGAAACATGCAACGCAGCTACGCAAACGGACAAAGTGAGTTGGAATAAATTATAATTCGTTGTGCGTTGTGCGAATCCAATTTGCCTTCCGCATTTTTACATTCATGATGGCATTTAAGATCAAATATTTCAACGACGTATCTTATATTACAACGACGTGTAATCTTTTATCATTTCAGATTCGACCAGTGTCGGCAGGCCCTTCGTTACTACAGTCACTCCCGCAGGACGGCGGCATGGGGCCTCTCGTTAGGTAAGCATCGATGAATTCCAACTGCTCATAACTTCGTTGGTACGAGAGCTCCGTCGATACACGTAAATTAATTACCCCTATATACCTGAATAAAGATCAGTAGCTGAACCCTCCCCCTCGAAACAAATCTCTGTTACATTTCACATCAGTTGTGCTCAATTTTGCATCCTCGTTGCTCGTCTCAACCGACAACATTTTCAGAAGAACGTTACCTTATTTCATATCATACAACGTCATCGAGCACCTCGGAACTGTAGTAACTATAACTGACTCATTCCCACACATCTGTTTCACGCAATTTATACCATCATCGTAACATGTAAATAACTTGTTCTTGTTGCTGCCCTGGTCGTCGTTGCACTATCCTCACCACGTGACACAGCTTCAGGATCGGGAAGGTAGAGTGTGTCAGTCTGTGTGATCTAATATTGGGATGCCTGCTACTCTGCGTCTTTTATTTTCTCATTTATCTTCATCTCCTTTATTTTCGAGTTGTGTGTCCTATGATATAACCATTATATTTTATCGTTTCAATAACATCCCAAATCACCGATGCCAAATAATATATAGATGAAAAGTATGCAGCGGCACATATCCATATTCCTATCATAGAACGATGAACGAAATGAATATAAACTGAAGACTATTTTTCTAATCCATGAATTCGACACGTTCATTGAGTTACTTGTTAGTCACGTTATTTGGCGTTGGTGATAAATCACGTATTGCATGCACATCGATAGACGGATGTTTGTAAATCCAATTAACTCACTTGATAATGAATTATTCGTGATAATAGATTCCACTTTAATGACGTTGCATTAGTGCTAATATAAATATAATGCGTGTCTATCTATTTTACGATATCACAGCAAGATAAACTTTGCTCGAAATCAATTCTCCCAGATTATCTAATTGATACGTACATTTTTCTCGGCATGGTATAAACTTGGTAGATTTGTATGATCGGAAAAAAGTAGATTTCTCACGTGTTTTATAAATTTGTAATCGATTCACTATTGATAATGTTTCACGCTGCCTTCGTCAGCCATGCGGGGTAAGTATGACGGTTTCGTGTGCATCAAAGTCTTGTCACGATGACACTACTAAGCACAGATTTGTTGAACGTTTCAACTGAATTATAAGTTTTCAATTCTTTCTTATTTCAGCTGGAGTGACTTGTGGAACCAAACACATCCTTCAACGCCTGCAGCGCTGAATGCTTTCAGGACTCTACGCAAACCCAGCGAGAGCTCGTCGCGATTGGCCAAATCTCGTCAAAACCAGGCAACGACGACGTCCATCGGTCGTCCCAACGATAGCGGAGACAAACCGATCGCGGAGAGCTTACCTACCCTGAAAAAAGTTTCGAAACCGAAAGATCCGAGCCATAGTCGATCTTCGGAATCGAGCGCGAATATGAAGGAATGTCAGAGTAATAACAAATGTGAAGCTAACATGCCCTCTAAGTCGTCGATTCCAACGCCTAGAAGACTCACGACGTCAACGCTTATTCCACGAGCAGCCAGAGCTGTCTCGGCAACAGGCCGATCGCACAACCCATAACTATAATAGACCATAGGAATTATTTTCATTTGGAAACGATGATTGTGATAGTAGAATGGCGTAGATTCTTCCCTGATCCTGGATAATTTTTTCATCCTGTTCCTCGAAGTTGGCGTTGATAATTTCATCCGACCGTTGACAAAATGTTACTTGGGTAGTGTCAATATAATTTGGCGACATCGGTTCGTTATGTTGGAAGGGGAAGAATTTATCCTAATGTTTCATCGTGTCGTTCGGCATCGTGTTGTGAAAAAATCATTTGTTCGGTAATTCATCGGAGGAGTTATATTTTATTTATTCGATTGGTTATAAGATCAAAGACTTCGCTAATTATTTTTCCCTTCGGAGTGAGTGGATCAATTTAACTGAGAAGAAGCAGAATACTAACTCGGTCCATGGATGTTAGTGATTCAATAAATTGTATATAATACGTGCGTTTGTTCGTGATAAATTCCATACGTTTTTTTTTAATGTGATCGTTTCATATTTATTATCGCGAATTCGATTCGCGAATTTTATCGACGTTGCGGTGGAGAAAAGAGCTTAAATTTTCAGTGACTCGTTTCATCCAACTCCGAAAAATGTTCGCCGCGTTTGTTGATGAACCATTCGTCCATTTGTTCTGAAGATTAAATTATCCTGATCTCAAAATATCACGCCTATTTTTCGCTTATGCCAGGAATTTCAATATACTACAATATTCGAGGGCCTATCGTGTCCCACAAGATTTTGCTTTCTTGCAACAGCGATGCCTTGACAAAACGTATAAAATACATATTTCACGCTACCGCCTTTCGTCACGTTACTTTACCAGTGAATAACAAATGCGGTCGGTATTCGTATGAAAACTACGACTTCCAGTAAATTTGTTATGGTTTTTCGAATGTTCAACTCCATCTGAGAATGACTCGTTCCTCATCCCAATTTTTCGCATCTCGTTTTCAATTTCTTGTCCCGATGCCCAGGAACTGTCGCAGATTGAAATAAATCCGGCTTGTTCGCATCTCATTCCAAATGGATCCGAAACAAAACTTGTATACCAAATAAGGAATATAACGTATATGATGAAAAAAATCCTCCAATTGCTAGAAAACAGGCCAATTTTAAACACGTTTGCTCGTATTTTACCAGTATTTCAATATTTATTCGCCATGTGCATTTCCTAAACTGGATTCAGGTAGTTTTTTATTCTTCGATGAGATATCAAGTCGTGTCGAGAACGTGGTATGAAATGTTCTAATTATTCGGAGCAATGTTATTGTTTTTCGTCTCTTCTTTCTACAAATAATTGTCAAACATTGACCGATGATACGTGTTGTCGTCGGTGATGTCATCGTCATTAGCCTTTTGGGTTTCCGTTCCTGGTGCTATGCCAATCCGCAGTGTGAAATTTGTCAATTCTGTTTGTTAAAACTAGACACGAAGTGAAGTTTTTCCTTTTTTGGAAATTATTTACAATCTAGTTCGAATTTTCCATACTGATAGACGTTGAATATATGCAGAATAACTGGTATCGATGATGATTGGAATTTGCAAGATGAGATGAACGAGAATGAAAGTTTTGTACAAAGCTACGTGTAGAATCTAGCCATGGCTCTAACTTTAGTACGACTAGTTTTAATCTCGACGCTTCTCTTAGCATTTGCAATTGCGCTTGGAAAATTTTCAAATCAACATTTTACCGTCAATTGAAATATGAATGGCATCGATTCCCAGCTGATTGCCCTTTATTTTAATATTTTTTTATCGCGTGTGTCTTAAACGTTGATTCGACAATTTTCTCAAGCAATACAGCCAAACCGTGAAACGAGCGAATATTAAAGAAAGATGAGTTGAAGAATCATGAAAAATATCAGAACCGCAGCCGTACGAGTAATATCAACATCCAATCTTTCTATAGATCAGTTTATATCATGATAATTGTATAACAATGTAACTTGACTATTTTACCAGTGTCGAGCACCAAGTGGGCAGAATCGACGGAAAAGGCGCTAGAATTATATCCCTCGGGACACATTTTGTGTCCACGGTTCCTTCTCCGTTGACTTCGAATGATTTCCATTTTGTAAATTATCAATAACTATCTAGAACGTTCGTTTGTTGCCATTTTTTAGGGGAAAACAGGTTTATTAAACTTTAACTGATCAATTACATTCGCAAAGCTCCTGATTTTGTCGATTATTGCATTGCGTTTATATTGGAAATCGTCGATCCCTGATGTGTAATTGATAATGAAAAAGAAAAAGAAAACTGAAATATTCCATCTGTAAGTGTCCGATGTTAGTGATTATATCAAAGGACAAAGCTGTCCTATTTAAACCCGTTACATGGTGTAGCACTGATAGCGGTGCCGCTCGGCACCAACTAGCAATCGAATGAAAATTGAATAAACTGTATTTACTCGTAACCGAAAGGCGTGCATTCAAACTTTGTCTATTAGGGTTGTTCGTTACCTATTAGCATATCATTTGTACATTTGTATATATATATTCATTATCCTTATTATTTCTCAATTCCGGTATTATTCTAGGAATAAATTTAGTTTTCTTTAATCGGTCCATTTATGATTATTTTCTCTGTATTCCTCGTCATTGTTTCAGTTCCTCTACGTGACCAATTTTTTCCCCTCATTTTTATTTATCCCTATAATTAACATATCTTTAGATTTTCAGATTAAATATCTACTTCAAAAAATATGATAATAGTAGAGGCTTCCGGAGTATGGGGAAACCTTACGACGCATTGGCATAGATGTCGCAACAAGGATACAACTTTCGATACGTTATAAGCATCAAGAACGAGTAAGAAATCGTAATAATACTCAATTGTTGGTATTCAGATTTGGAACGATATATTTATGTGTATTAGCGCGAGAAACGCAGGGTCTCTAGAATAGCTGTAGCGTGTAGTTACCCTAAAAGTACCAAAATCCTAGTCAGCGCTAAAATAATTGAAAAACAAAATACACTTCCATTTCACGCATTAAATCACAGATGAATAATCTAACGAGTTGGTTCAAGTGCTCGCGAGTACTGCTGCAAGGAGCGCATATATTTATTGAACATTATAGACATATTTAGAGGTGTTACATGAAGTCTTGACATTTTTGATGTTATAATATTTGCATAACAAAAATAAATCTAGTAGTCTACATAAAATTCCTCTACCTTATTCTCTATAACATATTTTTTTCACTTCGATGTCAAAGCGTCGTTCACCACTGGGACTCGACGATAACGAATTCATAGCCAAAACGAATATTTCCCAAAAACGATAGCGGTGTGCAATTTTTAGGCGATTAATCATCAAACTCCCCTGACTTTTTCATTCTTTGTGACAATTCTACTCTAGACACGATGACGGATAAAATCCCATTGACCTGACAAGATGAAAAGTATTCTCAAAAAAATGATTTTGCCCGGGTGTTGGAAGATGACAAAACGTTTGCGCGCTTGTAAAAAAAATAGGCCTCATCAAGAAAATTACAAACGTACAAATTATTCGATACTGTTATCAGAGTTAATCATCATCAAGCAAGATCAACTTAATCATGACTGTATTCATTAGATCTAACGTCGAAGGGCCTGAAACTCTCGTTTAATAGTGTTACGATTATTCATGTGTATGTGTATTTATATATATATATATCATAATTCCATTATTTTTCAATTTCACCACGGTTTTGGCCCATGAGGATGATGTGGCCCATGCGATCCACCATATCGGGGCAAAGTTGCGTAACCGCCATAGGGTACCTGAGGTGGTACACCTTGTGGTCCTGGGTAAGGATAGGCATATCCTCCTGAAAAAAATAATAACAGCATCCACAATTGTTAAGCAGATTTTCAATTTATTTGTTTGTAGTGAGTCGTACCTTGGGTGGGATAAGGCATAGTCGAGTAATTGTATAAGCCGTTGTATCCAGTTGGCATCGGAGGCGGTACATATGTTGGATAGGGAGTAGAAGTGCTCGCTCCATATGGAATAGGCATACCACCTTGATACTGTCCAGTTGGATATGGTAGTTGGGACGTACCTTGTGCCTGAGGTAGCTGCTGCGGTGGTGCATTAGCTGAAACCCGATTGAACGTGTAATAATGAGGAGTAGTGAACCAAAGAGTTACTTTTTTCGAGCATCGGATCATAGGATTGAATGTTGCATACTGATGTTTAATTCGTGATATTTGGAAGAGATTTTATAATTACCACCGTGATGAGATGGTATGGACGGCGTCTGTACCGGGCCTGTATGACTCAGATTGGTCGTTAAATCTTTGAGCAATTCTTCTTTTTCAGTTTTTCGCGCAAAGCAAAAGTCTGATATTTTATTTTGGAAAACCAGAAGAAGCTAGAAAAATATTTTCCACTTTAGTCAAAACACGCCTCAGATTTGACATACCCGATGAGAGGGAAAAACTTTTTACCTGCGTCAAATCATTGTAAAATTTAGCACCTTCCTTCAAGTTATTATCAAGTTCCTTGAAAGCATCGTGGGATGATGCCAGCTGACACAACATAGTTTCACGCGAACTTCCAGTGCCTGATTGTTCATTGGTAAATTCAGCATGAGCGGACTGCATACAGATGAATCGGGGAAGTAATTGAGATTGATGGATGAATACTTTGCGGAAAAAAAATGGTAATGAATTATTACCTGGATATTCGCAATCAAAGCCTCTTGACGTTCTAAGCTCTCACGAACTTGCTTTTGTAGCGGACCGTAAGTTTGTCCAATGGACTCCACGGACATATTTGGTTCGTCGATTCCTCCGTCCTTAGACAAAGCTGATAAAAATACTGCTTTCATGTCCGTTGCAGCTGACTTTAATTCGCTTTCAATCACATCACGTTCGGCCTTCAATGTCTCCACCTGTTGTTTCAATGCAACAAATTAGTATGATTTTATTTCGTTACAAGCTTTGGAAAAAATGCCAAACAAATTTCAATAAATAAGATTGTACGATATGTGTGATCTTACATCTTCCATTAGTTTGCGAAGCCTCAAGACCGCGCCACATTCTTGTATTGCAGATCCGGTCGGTACTGCATTCACCAATTCACTTTCACTTTTACTGAGAATTTCCATTCCTCCGCGGAATTTTTCGAATCTTTCTCTTACGACCTGATTTTAACAATCACGAATGAGCATGATGCACATCGATTAACATCATGTAAATCATATGAAAAGTAAACCAAACCTTATCAGCGGCGACAGCATTATTAATGATTTCTCGATATTTCTGAGCATTCAGAGTGAATTGTTCGGTGAGTCGAGCACTCGGTATTCTAGTCCACCGTTCTTTAAATTGTTCCTTCAACTGATCATCGGACTCTTTTTCTTCATTCAGCATCCGTTCTGACTGAATTTCAATCAAGGTCAGTAATATTTCTGCACAATTTTCGAAACTTGGTTTACGAGTAACGCACCTCGTCGAGCAGGTCCCTGTTCCTTTGCAGCGATTCAGGGAGTTGATTGATGGTTGATTCTAAAGCTTCTACACCACCCGCATTTCTGACGAACGTTGCTTTATCCAACACCGATTGAGGTAGTTCAGTGCCACTGGTATCCTCGATGGCGGCAGGTAAGTTCAAACTAGCTAAAATGCTAAAAATCATCAAGATTTTATATATGTTCCGAAGAGTTCCCCAAAGACATTAACTTACCTGTTCATCTGTTGAGTGGATTCTCGCAATTTTGAAATTTCAGCATTAACAACCTCGTTACGACGCATTTCGTACGATGACAGTGCATGGTGTACCGCGACGGGTAGAAGATCTTCAAATAAGTCTATAAAAAAACAATCCCGTAAAACTCAACTGCACTTTCAAGCAGGTCGGACCAATTTTACAATCACTGACCTTTGAAATTAGCACTGAAGGGTTCCGAGGGTGGGATCAATTTTGCGACGGAAGCCTTTCCAACTGGCTCAAGAGACTTGACATCCGGAATTCGTTCGTGATATATAAAATCGTTATCTTTTTTAGCCTCGTTATGATTTCGCTGTGCCTTGTTCGCATAATCTTGGAACAAACTTGGTTTGTTCGCCCGCTGTTGGGCTGATTTGAACAATTCAACGGCATGCTAAGAAGGTAAAGATTTTTGGTTATTAAAAACATGTATGCATGCAAGTAAATGAATTTCTACACGGCAATTTATGGATATGATTCTTGAGTAGAATCATATACGTGTATAAATATAAGAAAATTCACTTCCTCTACGAAGAATGTTCATTCTTTTTCGGTAAAAGTGTTATAAAACTTGGTAAATGATTCGAATAAGTTTCGAAGTAGCGAAAATGCAAGCTACAGCTATGAATAGAATTAGATTACCTCTAGTCTGGCGAGTTCCTCACCCACAGATTTTTTTGCCTTGCACACATAGCTTTGATACAATTCGGTCATTGCTCTGTAGCCTGCTTGTTTTCCTGCAATCTGAATAAGCCAAAATATTTTTCCGTACCAGATTTGATACTAGAACAACGCAACGGTTTACCTACCAATGGAACCCAGTCCTTGTCCCAAAATGCGCGGAAGATTTCTTTTTGGAAATGTTTTAAGGCTTCAGCGTAAAGCTCTTCTGCCTGAGCTGCGAGTTTAGCAACTACCCCATCTTTCATGGAGTCATGAATGGCTTTATGTACGAAAATCTCTTGAGCTTGAGCAAGCATCAAAGAAGACAGCGCAGCCAAAGTATCAGGACTGATATCTGGTGTTGGTTCTTGTTGTATAGCCAGCATAACATTACCTTTTAAATAATTGAAAATTCCAGCTGCTTGCTAAGGGAACAAAAATTCTTGATTACCTTCAGGTTGTAGCAAGCAATTGCGTTCTATTTGAATGAAGTGAAGAGTGAAATAAATGAAATTCCAGAGATTGGTACGGACGTAAATTTACCTGAAAAAGCTTTGCAGCTAATTTGAGCCCCTCGTCGCTATCTAAGGATTGAGTAGCTGCGACAGAACTTTGAAGAGCCGCGATATTGAAGAGCACGCACATTTTTTCATACGACAATGTGCTGATAGCTAAGAAAACGACACATGATTAAGGTCAGATAAGTTTTTGTGGCGAAACATTGGAATATCATACGTAGGATGAGAATTTCTTACTCAAGCTTAATTTTCCACCGAATATGGTACGATCGAACGCATCCTTCCATTTGAACGGTATTTGAAGCTCGTGTGCGGGAATTTTTCCCTCTAAAGCACATATTTGATCGTAGTAGCTGCGAAGTAAAAATGCCTACTTGACAAACTCCGTCTTACGTCGAACTGAACCGGATTGCAAAACGACAACAACGACACGATTGGCAAGTGCAACAGAGTGATTGAAATTGACGAATGAGATTTGGTGAATCATTTCAAATTAAATGTTGCTCTTGACATTGATGATTATTAAATGATATGAGTCATACCTGTAAATAACCTCCAAGGAACTTTCGTATTTTTCAAATGCACGCCATAACGCGTTGTTTCTTAATTTACTAAATTCACCTATAGCTTCGGAATATTCTTTCTGATTATTCGCAGAGTTGTAAGTAGATCTAATCACGTTTGTCAACGGTTTGATCACATCAACATCCGACGGTTTTTTCAACGGTATAGCTATCAAATCTGCCATTTTGACGGCTCGACTGACGACTGACCAGTGACCCTCACTGTTAACTGACGATCACGCCTGTCTATGACCGGCGGTACCTCCTTCGACGCACTTTCGGCTGTTTTTCACTGATACCGAATCTTTCTGTGCTTTCACATGTGGATTTCAGCGAGAACCAATCAGCGAGCTCCGTTTGCCCAAGAAAACTTGAATGCTGCATCCTCATTGGCTGCTTCTCGTTGCAGTCGCCAAGCGATGATGATTAATCTTCGTCGCGGTCGGACCAAATGTTATTTGACGTTCGTATGAATCGTGTAATGAATGACGTTGATATACACACCTTTAAGATTTTAGCGATTGCATCACCGAAACATGAAATATTTTACCCCCGAACTGTCAACGCTCGTGAAATACTGCATCTCCTAACGCGTCATGTCCTGTTCGTATGACGTAGTTCGATCGAAGGAAAAGAAAATATGAAGGAAAAAAAAACAGCAGAATGCAATTCTTGAGAATGATTTGAAGATCTCGAAGATAGTTGAACAAAAATCTATGGAATGGGATTCGCGTGGTTCGATACACGATCCTGCACTGTTGATTTCTGCTAATTACTAATTACTACTGTTCGCGCTCACAGTCACACTCGTACGCACACACAGTCGCACTGTAGTCACGTCGCAGCATTTTTTTGCCCGAGCGAAAAAATATTTACGACATTCTCTGGCATACTGTCACGCGGAATTCTATACATCTCCGTACAAGGACTTAATGTTATTGAGTTTCATCGTTAATTCGTCGAACCTAGGTAAATATACGATTAATGGAATGTCAATAATTGCGTATTATTTTCAATAACAACATGACCTAATTAATCTTCATATCACCTTGGCAATCATAACATCAAGACACAATCGACTTCCGAGTTTCGAAATACTTTCCAAAATTCTGATGTGTAATGTTATTCCAAGTTTTACAAAATCTTTTGTTATATTTTCATTAAAATATGATCACCTAACCTCGACGTTCATTTTCAGCTTGATTTTATTACCAAAATGACGTTGATCGACGGCGTCGGAGACGAAGTTACTGATTTTTTCATCGTCGTTACTGTAGTGCTGGTAGGATGGTTGGCTTGGTGTTCAACGAGCATAGCCGACGAACCATTGATACGCACAGTCTTAATTTTACAACATCGTACACGTACGCGTATCGCTGAATTACGTGCAAACTTACAAACAAGCGTCAATACGCTTAATAGAATACAAAATACAGAAACAACCGAGGAAAGCACGCAACCTAATGAGAACAACACGAGTACGGTTGATCCGCAGTGTCCGTCACCGGTGCCCGTTTCTGGTAAATATGAATTTTTATCATTTATTTTCCATTTAACAATTGCGATCTATTTTAGTACCTAGTGAGGGCGAAGCGGAGCCCATAGTCGCTTCTGTGCCTGCTACATCTGAGGAAGCTCTCATCGAGGTGATGGATACATTCAATAGCGAAGATACCGGATTGCGACGACGAAAAGTAACGAATAATACGGAATCGGATTCCAATGACGTCACAGATGCATCAACTACTCGTGAACCAGAAAATTCAGAAAGTAACTGTGAACCTACAATCGATAATAATCAAATCACGATCAAGCTGAAATTCATCAACGACGACCAGAAGTTGGTGAAGGGGAGCTTAGAAGAATTGTTGGGTGATTTCAAAAGGTATTATGTCCACGCAATCAATTGATTGTCGCTTCTCTTACAGTTATTTTCTGTTGATTCAGGAGACACTTTCAACCTGAACTTCAATCGCAAAAACGGGTGCGTCTCGTTTTTAATGGGCAAGTCCTTCAACCTGATACTCGTACTTTGGAGCGTTGTGGCTTATTCGACAATTGTGTCGTCCATTGCTTGGTGCATCAAGCACGGCCGAATCCAACTCCGTCCGTTCAGTCGTCAACATCAGACAACGCGTCACCTTTGTACTTCAATCCTCAATCATTCCAAGACTTGCCGACGAGTGCTGGACTAACAAACGTCCGTCACGAATGGGACTTGAGCCGATTATTAGTCAGTATTTTGACTCTGATTTTAGGTCTTGCCTGGTATTCCCGTTACCATTATGCTCAACTGTTCACGGCAACGACAACACTAGCGCTTTACGCGCTCACAGCTATTTTCACCGTGTCCCTGTTCGGGCATTTCTTTCCCGATCAGGACAGCATAAGAAATATCGAATAAGTATTCTTCACACTAATCATATGATAAACAAAACTTACATCAAAGTCTTTCGTGTTAGATTAGAGGATAGCATTTTTGCCTGTGAACATTCAAACAAAGGCTACAGTAAATTTCACCTGACTAATGATTGAGGACATTTCAATGTAGCAATCTCGTCAGTGACAGCATGTCAAGGGTGTAATACTGGAGTGTAAACAAAATGCTACCAACTAAAATTTTGGAAATGAAATTTTGTGCATTTTCCATGTATGTAGATATTGCGTTTTGGTGAGCCAAGACTATTATTTGAATATGGAGTGTGCAAATTGTACGTAAATTTTCGATAATCAATCCAAAATCGAATTTCTGAAAAATATAAGGCAACTTGGAAGAATGGGAGTCAGGGATGAAAAATCATGTAAATTTGACGGATATCGAAACATTATGGGTAGTGCGAAAGATGTACAATGAAAAATCGGTGTGTACATTTCTTATGGTGTAAGGTATTTTTAGACAGAGATTTCCATCTCGATATTTGTTTTGCGTTCTTTCTTCAAAATTGCGTCGCGATGTCTCGCCGTATGGAACGTGTAGTACTCGTCTTATCACGCTAAAATATGAGCAAAAAAAATTGTAAGATTGATTTCACGACTCGCGGTTATTCTGTTACGGATTACACGATCATTTTCTTGTTGTAATATATTACAAAATGCCTTTTGTATAATCTAGTTACTCGTAACGAGATAAAAATTTAATTGAGCCTGTTTTGATGTCATTAGCTGACTCAAATTGTTTCGTACGTTGTATAGATAACAAATTTTATCCTTTGTCGCTTGCCATTTCCCTAAAATAGTTTAGCGTTAACAAAGAAAGAGAAAAACTTTTTCACAAGAAATGATGCGGAACTTGTTTCTCATTTTATTCAAAACAGGATTTGAATCACTTGCGGAATAAGTAGACTACAATTATGCTTATTACTTTCAAGGTTTTTTATTAGTACTTGTTATTATTGTTATCGAAAATAAAGTTTTATTTAATTTACGAAATTGAAATGTTTTTTTTGCAGAACTTACAATTACTAGAAGTAGGTTCAAAAAATCAGTTCGAAAGGCAATCGACACTTTAAAAGTATCTTCTGAACCCGTTACGTACATTTTTCAATATATTATACTTGGAAATTCGTTTTGTTTAAGTAAAAACGGATTCAATGAATCGAAGACTATACAGTTCATCGTTGTAATTTTCTTTTTATTCAATAATTATCTCAATTCTGACAAATCATATGTACACACCAATGCAACTCTCAATTGCAGTCGAGTCTAAATAACATTTCAGCTATAAATTTGATCGGAAACGTATTTGATTTTTTATAGCTATGCAAAGTAACGATCGGCTTGCATTAGAAAACTTCTACTAGTAAAAAATTTCAATAAAAACGTTACGTTTAGTTTGGTAATTCAGACACAAATCTTTGTCTCGCTCAGTTAGACTTCCAAAGTAGTTGCGTTCAATTTCATGATGTTATCTTCTGTTAAATTGGAAACTTGAATATTATCAAATACTGTCAACAACCTATTCCTAAACTGTGCAGAGTTTAGAGCGAAATTTCCTACAGGATTTTCAAGTAAGACGGTGCCCTTTTGTCCTGTTCGCGAGTTGACGTTAACAAAGTGACATACTAGCTTTTCATAATTTTTAACAGGCCCTGGTGGAGAAGAGCCAGTGGCCACCACTGATATTGTCTGCTTATTCAAAGATAGAATGGGAACTGTTTGCGAAATTTGTTCCGAGTTTTTGTATAATCCAAATGACAAGCCATAGATACCAAATATCCGCTCGACCTCCGAGCGAAGCTGATCCCAGCTAATCGTCTCGCCGTTCGAAGGGTTTTTCAACAAAACAGCAGCTGCGGTGTTGGTTGCGCCATATCGTGGCTTAAAATTGAAGAGTTCTATGTTTACATATTCCGAAAAGGGCTGGATAGTAGAATTGTTTAATGCAGATGGGGCAGAGACGTCAACTTTAGTTAAAACGAGTTTCAAATTAACACCTTTTACTTTCTGTTCTTCTTCTATGATAACCGAAGCGTTATTGGTCATTTCTGAAATACGTTTTTGAGGCGTTTTCGTGATTCCCTCAATGAAACCTTGATAAGCTTCGGCTACACGTGCCAAACTACTCTCAGTATCGTTAATTTCATAATAAACTATGGCATCGTCCGATGGAACAAGTTGTGCTTTTTTCCTCAATTTTTGTACGCGGTTTATTATTTCTCTGGCAATGCCTTCATCTTGCATTGATTCATCGGGCGTAACGTCCAAAAGGATCAGAATGTCACCTTCGCTGTGCGCTTCGTACTGTTCCGATAGCTTTTCGGCTGCTGGCCCCGTGAAGCTAAACATGAGACGAAGATCCTCTGGTCCCAACTCGTGCCCTTGCACTTGAATCTTCTTCGTTGCTACAAATTTTTGTAAATCCTCGTCAGAGAGCTGTTTGATTGCCTGTGTCACAGCCTTGAATTCCCCCTTCAATCTAGCACCAAGTGTTTTGTGATCTGGTTCTGCTCTCAAAGTCACGCCATATTTCTCTTTATCCGTTGTCACCGTTAATTCTTTCAAATTCAATTCTTCCAGGATGTAAGTCTTGAGGGAACTTATGTCTTCGAGCACTTTGGGATCTCTGTGAATGACGATCACTCCTGGCAGCGGATACTTGACAGGAATTGTTTTTCTGTCTCTAGCCACACGACCCAACTCGATCACCGTTTGCATACGTGAAACGGCTGCTTCGATCTTCTCGTCTATGAGTTCCGGAGTCGGATCGGGTATCATTTGATAATGAACGCTGTCCATATTCGTTTTGGACAAGATAAACTTGCACAAACGTTGGAACATGAATTCGGTTAGAAACGGAGTAAAAGGCGCGTTAATTCTGGCCATTGTATAAACGACGGAGAACAATGTATTCAAAGCATGACGACAATCGGTCACCCCGCCATCACCCTTAATGCGTTTCCTATTCATCCTAACATACCAGTTGGTCAAATTATCTATGAACTTGATGAGACGAGGGACGACGGTGTAAAGTCTGTAAGCTTTCATTTCTTCTTTTAGAAACTGAAGTAAGGATTGCGTGAATGAAGTAATCCATTTATCCATTATGTTATCACTCAGATCGAAAATGCTTTTAGCCTCGGTAAACACAAACGCTGTTTTTTCCTCTCGTTCGAATCTCTCAATATTCTGCATGAGAAAGCGGAATGCGTTATACCAGGGCAAGAATACGTCTTTTATAATATCTCGAACGCCTTCTTCTTTGAAGCGCAAATTTTCAGCTCTGACGACTGGAGAATTAATTAAATACAATCGAAGAGCATCTGCGCCAAATTTGTCAATAACTTCCATCGGATCGGGATAATTCTTTTTACGTTTAGACATTTTCTGTCCGTCAGAAGCCAATACAAGACCATTAGCGACCAAGTTTTTAAACGGAGGTTTTCCAAATAGTGCAGTTGAGATGACGAGAAGCGTATAAAACCAACCACGAGTCTGGTCAATGCCCTCGGCAATAAAGTCAGCTGGAAAAGTGTCTTCGAAGTCTTTTACACGATCGAAGGGATAATGCATTTGAGCGTACGGCATGGAACCGGACTCGAACCAGCAATCGAACACTTCTGATACACGCTTCAGTGGAGGTTGCCCCGGACGTCTCGATGGAATGGTGAGATGATCTATGCTCTCACGGTGTATATCTTTTATTTCTTGTCCGGTGAGTTCTTCGAGTTCGCGAATACTTCCGACGCAGATGATCTCTTTTTTATCTTCAGACATCCACAGGGGAATCGGATTGCCCCAATATCGGTTACGACTTACTGCCCAATCCCTGGCATCTCGCAACCAGTTGCCAAATCTCTTGTCTTTGACGTAATCTGGAACCCAGTAGGTTTCAGAGTTTGCAGCGAGTAGTTTGTCCCTGAAATCTTCGACTCGAATAAACCAAGATGGTACAGCTTTGTAAATCAGAGGAGTATCCGATCGCCAGCAATAGGGATAACTGTGCTTGCTGGTACCACTGTGTACCAATTTTCCTGATGCTTGCAAATATTTGATGATGTTCTTATCGGCAACTTTAACGTGTTGTCCAAGAAAATCTGTGACCGGGTTGATAAAGTTTCCACAATTGTCCACGGGACAAATAATATCTTGATCGCGCGTTATCACACCAGCTTCTAAGCAGCATCTGTGAAAATGTTAATGTTGTTTGAAAAAAATTTATACAATAATACAATCAGGATATATTCTTATATTGATTGATGTTGCTTCAAACATTTGGGTCAGGATCAAAATGTAATAAGTTTAATGCATATTATATCTACGCAGCTCATCAAACCGTTGAATTGTTTGCTAGAAAATTTGATCAAATTTCTTTTTTTACGCAACTCCCGAATTTCAACTTTTATTATCTCATTCAATATCTTTCTCAGTACCTGTAATCATCTTCTCCAAAGTATGGTGCCTGATGTACGATTCCTGTACCAGATTCAGCTGTCACGTAAGTATCATTCAAGATAACGAACGCTCCTTTTTCTCTCAAATGACTAAAGTAAGGAAACGGAGCTTCATAACGCTTGCCCTTTAAATTACTGCCTTTTCGTTTTCTTATAACGACGTACTGATCTTCAGATTTATATATTATCTGTATGCTGGACTCTAGTATGATATAAGTCTTGTTAGTTGCTGTATCTTTTATCTCAGAGTATTCGAAGTTTGGATTACAGCACAAAGCCATGTTGCTTGGTAAAGTCCATGGGGTCGTCGTCCATGCCAGAATCGAGACATTTGGCTCATCCAGAAGTGGAAAAGCTACCACAACCGAAGGATCAACAACCTCTTTGTAATTCTGACCAGATTCAAAGTTTGATAAAGGCGTATTGCACCCGGTGGAGAATGGCATGACTTTCACACCCTGATACACGAGACCTTTGTTGTACAATTCTTTGAAAATCCACCAAATCGATTCCATATACCACGGATACAGAGTTTTGTAGTCATTTTTGAAGTCGATCCAACGTCCAATTCTTCCAACAATTTTCTCCCATTCGGATGCATAGCGCATAACGATGCTTCGACATTCTTTGTTATAATTAGCTATTCCCATCTTTGCTACATCATCGGGGCCTTTGATTCCCAAAGCTCGATCTACTTCAAACTCGACCGGGAGTCCATGCGTATCCCAGCCAAATCTACGCTCGACGTGAAATCCTCGCTGATGAGCATATCTTGTCACTATATCTTTAATTGTTCCGGCTAAAATATGCCCGTAATGTGGCAAGCCTGTAGCAAAAGGTGGACCATCGTAGAAAGAATACCTGGGCTTTCCTTTTGACTGATTCAAACAGCTTTGGAAAACATCCAACTTCTTCCACAGTTGCAGGATAATCTCCTCTTCTTTCGAAAAGTTAATGCTGTCGGGTAATTTTTCCGTCATTGTTTAGTACTTTGTTGTTGGTCGAAATTTAACGAATGATGCAACGTGTTTCGATATTCCAGAATACCCGTGCTTTATTTCAACGAGTCATACACTACTCTTTCCAACTATACGATTTTCAATTTCATTTTAACTCGAAATATGAAATAAAATCACGCTGTCGATACAATTTTTCAGCAATCAACTCGGTGAAATTATACCGGCTGTTCGGAAGGCAACGTGTCTTTAAACCATCCTCCTATCATCCAGCGAATCAAGTGAAATTTGATTCCATCCACGATAGCCCTAATTTGAGGTTACGTTTTTTATGCTCTGTTCATATACACGTACTCAGTTCGTGGTAATCATAGGAGGTTGATGCAACAATCACACTTCCAGCAGTGCTATTAGTCGCGAGGTCGACCAATAGCAGTGCTGGGAGCACATATTGTGTAGTTAATTAGGAATTGTGATTGGTCGAAAAGTTAAGGACATATTGTGACTCGGACAGTCCAGTATTGACATGCGCGACCCAATGCGTTCCGCAATAACGTCAGGTATGTACCTGCATCTCGCCTACGTGTTTCGTGGTGTAATAAAAACATGGTACATTTGTCAAAAATTTAAAGTTCAAGTTTCAGGAAACATCGAGGTATATTGTGACATCGTTTAAATCAATCGAAAGAACTATGGGAAAAAATAAGGCTCAGCGTACGAAGAACAATGCGAGGGTATTTATTTCATGTAAAACAAACGTCCATGTGTTAGAGCAATACAAATTCTAACCTGCGATTTCATCTGCTACACTAATAAGATATTCTGTCAAATATCCTCTCGAGCAGCAAGTTTTTTCCTACCTGCAATGAAGTGATATTTTCGACAACTGCCTTCACGTCATGATTTCTTTACAGCCATCGAGCAGTGGTCGTAGTGCCGAGCTACTTGGTGATTCGATGCCAAATTTTGTTGGTTTTTCGGCTGCCAAAGACGGTGGTTATATTCCACTTTTACCAGGACTAACGATTAGCAACATAAATGAGATCGACATTAGTAAACTGGACTCAAATTTTCAACTCTTGTTGAAAAAAATGAACAAAAAAGATGGAACAACAAAGCTGAAGGTATTCTTATTATCGTGACATTGAATAAATATTTGCTATCTGACTTTTTGAAATCCGTGGTTATTGAGTATTCCAGAAAACACAACCGGCTGTAGCAGACCTTGAGCTTAAACTGAAATTAATTTTGTTTTTCATTAGGCTTTGCAAGAGTTTACGGAATTATGCAGAGCTTCAAAATTAGAAACAATCGAAGCAATTCTACCCTTTTGGCCCAGAATTTATTGTCTGCTTGTAATTGATGTTGAGCACAGGGTACGAGAGGCGGCACACGTCGCGCATTTAGCTGTTGTAAAACCTGCCGGTCGAAAAATTGCCCCTTATTTGAAACAGCTGGCAGGACCATGGTTCACATCGCAGTACGATACCTATGCGCCAGCAGCATCTGCAGCTTCGAATTCCTTTCAGGTGACTGTATTGTCTGTTTACCTTTGACTTGTTCCTTGATAGCATGACTTATTGTATGCAATTAATGCTTGCAGGAGACATTTCCACCAAATAAATTGACAGATGCGATAGTGCATTGCCAAGAAGAAATTTTAACCTATATCTGTGATAATATTACTATTCAAACACCCCAAACGTTGGGTAATCAAAAGTGAGTCTTTCGAGTATTTATGTTCATTTCAATGATAATCCAAAATATCTAGCTAATTCTTTGACACTTAAGGACAGTTACACCCGAAGAAATGGAAGCAAGATATCAAAGATTGTTGATATCCAGTTTGCAAGGATATTGTTTGTACCTGAAGACGATTCCTCGGGATCAATTGGAAAAAATGTCTCACATTCATGCCAAGATATTATCAAGTAATAAATTCTGGAAATTGGCGAAGCATGAAATACCAATAATCAGAGCAGCCTTTTTCAACGTTCTCTCTTCAATGATTCAGTATAATGAAATTCTCTTCGTGAACGACAAGAAAAAGCTCGTAACGACCATTATGAATAATCTTGACGAGACTGAACCTGGCGTTTTGCCTGTCATTTGGGAAGCAGTGCTACTTGCTACGTGCAAGATCGAGGTAACTTCCGTTCATTCTAGAAAAAATTTCAACATATGTAATGTTCGCCTTTAAACATCAGTAGATACGTAGAACTGTGAAATTTATTTTTCTGTTCATAGGAATGGCACTCTTTGGTTAATATTGAAAAACTTATCCTTCCTAAATTGTGGCACGTACTAAGAAATGGAGGATACGGTAGCGCTAGTGTCATTTATCCAAATCTTTTGCCATTCATCAGTCATTTACCAGCTCTTTCCATCAACAAGGCGATCTTATATGCAAATTTCTTCGAGAATCTTCTAAAAGGGTAAATATGTCTAGCCTATTACAATCTGGCCTGTTAGATCCCATTCGAAAATAGTCTTTCAAGGCTTCAATGCAATTCGAAATGTTGAAAAACCTGAAATTCCTTGCATTCTTGTGTCCAAAATTATACTCGTAAAATTGTAGTTTGTATAGTTCACAAAATCATAGCAACGTCATGACATTTCAAAGCCAAAACCAAAATTAATGCTACTGTGACTTTTATTGAAAACAATAACAGAATATATTCTCTTTTATCATAACAGTTGTAAAGTGAAAAGTGTACAGCTTAGTAATTCAGAGATGCTTGCCGTAGTTAGCTCATTCGTCGAATGCTTACGTTACGTGATTCTTGTGAACAACGATAATCAGGAGTTGTGCGAAAATTTGCTTCACCAGCAGGTAAATATGAGATTTGGTAAGACAGTTTCTTTTCAACTGTATCAAGATTTACGAACTCTTTGTTTCTGGTAGTTATTTACAGCATTGGAATGGTGCTTGAGTGATTCCTCACCCGTGAAGTTACTGTTCTACAATCAAGTAGGACAGCTAATTCGTAATTGGAGCAAAAATCGAAATTCTCCTGACCACAGATGTTACTCGAAATTGGTGAATATATTCTGGATAAGCTTGCAAAAAAAATTGTTAAACTTACTGCAATTATCGAAAGACAATTACGACGAATCTTATCACGAAAAACTTCACGAATCTATACTTGATTTGCTGTTGTCATTGAAAAACACAACGATTCAAAGTCGCAAGCATCTGAGAGTCAAATTCTTCAACCTTGATACACAAGCAAATGAAGATAACAAAACGAAATCAACAATCTCCGACAACGATGCTGTTTATCATCAAGAACTGACTGACCTCATTAATCATATCACTTTCGCATATTTCAATGACATTCAAACAGATTCTACAGGCTTAATTTTGAAAGCTTTCTATAAGCTCGTCACCAATTTCCAAAGTGAAAAACTGTTCGACTTTCTTGCTAAATCCTATGCTCCAAACGGAACATTATTCGAAATTTATAAGAGCAGTATTGAAAAATGGTTAACAGAGAAGCCAGAGCATACCCAAATCGTGATAGAATTATTGTTTTATGTCGTGAAATATTTGGATAAAGCAGAGAAAACACTCGTTCTTGATCGCGTAACGAAGGTGAGTGACTTCACTTTTTATTTTCAAAAACAAGAGACAATTATAGTTATTTAGAGAACTTTTATTTTTATATGTATCTAACTTTATCTCCATAGAGAAATTTAAAAGTTGACAGAACGCTTCTGTTTTATTAATACAACAAAATGCATTTAATCATATTTTTACTCTGATAGATTACAGACAAAAATGTGTTGATGCATGCTGTAGAATGTGGGCTATCCAAACAATACAGAAACGATGAAGCCGTGAAAGAATGGTTCTTACTGAATAATGTGTCTTCGTTATTGACCGAAATCGCAACACAAGTTACTACCAGGGAAGTTGCATTTGATTCAGAAATACACAAACATATTCTCACATTGTGTTTTGAATGTTCAGAAAGTGGAGGTAATTTTCTCAAATAAGAAAACATAAAAAGACAAAGTCAGTTGAATGCTAATTCAATTTTTTTCAGATTTAATCATCAGTCGTGAGCTGTTCGACGAGATTTCATTGATTCTGTGCTCGGCCCTGAACGGTAATCAGCAGGATAGTGTTAAATTTGTTGCCGAATTGCTCTGCGATTTATGCGTCATCACATGGAGTCACAAGCAACCTACGCAAGGAGCTATCAAGATTGTGAAAGCATTGTTCGAATTTAGTTGTCGCGATGATTTGGATCAACATCTGCACGTAGCAATGGCGGTGGAGAATACTTGGCAGAAGGGACTTGCAGTATTTAGGCAAAAAATTCTTTTGTCTCAACTCATTGATCTTACAAAAAGTGGGGCGAACGTAGTTTGGGGAACTGTTTTGGAATTGTAAGTATGGTTTATATTTCAACGTAACCCTTCTATTTTGAATTTTCCAAATGCAACGAAATTAGTAATAAGTAATTTTAATTGAAAAATTGAGTAGTTCAAAAATTTCCATGAGACGTGTAAATCTTATTATATTTTAGAGAACATGTCCAATTCCGGGAAAGCTTAGTCGACATTGCAGCTAACTTTATAAAATCATTGGTCGATGATGACAGCCAAAACGAATATACGACGGACATCGTGTCAGCATTCATGAATGAAACAAATATAGAAAATTGGATGTCTCACGCAACGATAAACGTTTTGTACGCAGAAGTGATATCAGGAAATTTATCAATAATGGAAACAGCTTTTGAGACAAAGATAGGCGATAGTTTCGTAAAAATTGACTTGGAAGTCGATTGTCCTACCAATCATATAGAAAAATGTGTAAAATGGGCTTTATTCAATATTAAGCTTCTAGGAAAACTGTATGTAAAGCAAGAAGTTACCGAAGACGAAGAAGATGACGAAACATACGAGACTGAATTAATGAAAAACAATTGTCAACTTATCATTGAAAAAACTTTGACAGATATTCTTTATGTATGCGCTATTGGATATTTATATCTTCGCTATTATACTTCGGTGAGTACATGATTAGTTATGGATGTATTTTGATATTTATGGATTTCTAAACTATGATTAACATTTTTATACTTTCTTACAGACGGAATGTTACAATAACATTAATTCATTACTTACTGATCTGAAAGCTGAATTCCAGCACATATACCCTCTTCTTGGAGGAGACATATCGGGGAACATTTTATCAATTGTTTCTGGAAAGTAAGTTACTTTAACTTTCGTTCAAATAAAATTTGTCCACAAATTTCCTTCGCTATCCTTTGGAAATATAGACAAATAATTATATTTACTCAACTTCATCGCTTCGCTTACAGTGCCTGCGCTCACGTTGGCATTTGGCCTCATGTATTACGTCTCTATTGTACGGAAATGGCTCCACGTACAGATTCACTAACGTTTTTAAAAAATCATGTCATGACGTTAAGCGCTGCTTGCAGAACTTCTAAGGATGTAGAAGTAACTCTTCAGGCTATACAGGTATGGAAATTGGTATTGCCTGCTCTCTTTCTAAATCATTGGCCTCGTTACAACAATGCTATTTTTTCTACTGTAGGTTTTCTCTGATTATTTAAAAGTTGAAGATATACCATCCAACTTGAACAGTGACGTCGACACGCTCGTCGCAGCTCGCAGTTTACTTAATAAAAAACAAACCGAGGAATCGCCATTCTTCATATCGACTTTAGACAGAGTTATTCAACGATACCGCGATCAACCCAGTTTTTTGCTCTACGATAGGTTTGTGGAAAAATATCTCGACTGTATACTTGACACACTGGATTAAATTGAGTAATTCAATTTTTCTTTTCAGCGATATATCTAATTGTAAATGGGACATATTTAGGGAATCCTTCGAAGTTGTGAAATTTTTAATCAAATGTGTAGCGACGATACCAAAGAAATTGAATAACGATCATTGGGATTTCATACTGATTTCCATCGCGTCATGGCAACTTTCCATTCATAAGTCGAAGAAACAATCCGATTCCTTGAAAGTGTGTATCAAGTCATCAAATATATCTGTTTGTATATGCGTTTTTTTTAAATTGATGTATTGCTAACAGGTCGCAGCATTTATAATTGCGGTCAATCAATTATTCCGAGTTTTACGAAAGCTGCTTCATCAACACGAACAAGAACCGATCGAAGAACTGCCCAAAACAATACTCGACGAATGGAGAGACATATTTGCTGACGATGTGCAAACAGTTACCATTGACACGTGGATGTACTGTGCAGGTATACAATGCCAACAGAAAAAGGACTAGTACAAAATTGAAATCATATTTACACCAATTCTATAAGAATATACAATTCGGATTTTCAATATTTTTATGAAATGAAAAGCCAGCTAATAGTAAAAACATTTTTTCTTCAGATTTGTACAATGAACGCAGTCTAGCATTGAGACGAGTTGTTCTATTGGATAACCTTGGAGAAAGTTTAACGCTAGTAGACGAGCCAATATTCTTCAAGCAGTTGAATAGTACCTCGAGCATCGGCTCCATCAATTCAGAACAGGTCATCAAATTATCTCTCAAATTACTCCAGTCGTCAGTACCCAGCCTTCAATTGTCCGGTTATCAAGCTTTGAAGAAGATGATCCCCGAGTTGGTGAACCGCGACAAAGCTTTGATCGAGCTCGAGAAATTCGATTCCAACAAATTGAATTTGAAAAGGCTTGAAAGCGTGTTAGCCAATACTCAGAGCATAGTGAACGCGATATTATTAGATTTCAAGTAAGTTTCATGGCTACTTATGAAAAATACTTTTAAAAAACTCGCTATCATTTCTCAATTGTAGATTGTGCGAGACAGTTAGCTGCTCGATTCAACCCTACACCGACTCATACACCTATACTCTTTGTTACTTATTTGCCTGGGCGCTACTTTTGGACATGTGTTCCCGCGCACATGCTGAATTGCGTTATCAATACGCTGAGTTACTCAAGTACGTATTCCTATAATTTGACCATTTGATAAATACTCCATTGGTTTAATGAGCTATCGAATATATATTTTTTCACGATGTCATGATGAATTTTCTCAATGTAGAAATGACTACTTCCCGTGTCTATTGAATAATCTTTTCCGTCTGATGCCCATTGAAGTTCTTCAGGATAATAAAAACAAAACTGCAAAACTACACGAGATCTTTACAAGTATTCCTTCATTTGGTTTTTCTGGTAGGTTTCTCACACACGCTACTTTTTTTTATAATACTTGCAATTGACGAATTATTTCATTCTGTTTCTGAATGCTTTACAGAAAGTTGGACTGAATGGCGGTTGGATCATTTAGTTTGTTGGTTGTATGCTAACAGCTTGCGTCAACTCCCTGTCCTCGTGCGACAATGGTGGGGCAGTACGGAAAGTAGAGTTGCCACGACCGTAGAAAGAATTACGACGCTGTACGTTAGTCCTATTCTATGTCAAGAAGAACTGAATTCCAATAATCTGACTGACATTGAAAACCTGCAGGTATAAAACTCAATTTTCAATGATAATCAATTTGTTTTACAATGTTGTTAAATTTATTTCGTCCATGCAGGTGAAGATCCATGCATCGGCCAGAGAAGTTATCGCTGTATATCAGGTTGAAGATGCTAAGCTGGAATTGACTATAATCTTACCTGTTAATCATCCTCTCGGACCAGTTATAGTAGAGCCAGGACAACACGCGGGTGGTGCTGCGAAGTGGCGGAATTGTCACATGCAACTTTCAATATTTCTTACCCACCAGGTTTGTTTCTCATGAAATCGCCTAAACTAATTTTAACAATTCACGATTCACATTTTTTTCAAGAATGGATCAATTTGGGATGGCCTGACGATGTGGAAACATAATTTGGACAAAAGGTTTTCGGGTGTGGAAGAGTGCTATATTTGCTTCAGTATCGTTCACGCTACTTCCTATCAAATTCCAAAATTGTCATGTCATACTTGTCGTAAGAAGTTTCATACTCCATGTCTGGTAAGTAATATGTATTTATTTTTGCAGATACGTTATAAGATATATGTATCTCTTATCGAATGTAACCCATCTGTTTAAATGTCTTCTTCAGTATTTTCCTCAACCATGTACGCAACATACAACGCATAGACTTGCCTAGTGTGCCAATTTTATTCACCCTGGTTCCATGATTTGTTCGTAGAGAGACTACTATGCAACTTTCGTCAATCTCTGTCGACTGTTCACTAATGTACTTTATGCAATGATTTGAACTTTGTGAAGATAACCCATATTTACTCTTTATATTTTCAGTACAAGTGGTTCAGTACCAGCCAAAAGTCGACGTGTCCGATTTGCCGAAACATTTTTTAAACTGAAGACCTATTTAATTTCATTGAGCGTATGTCTAAACGCTACAGAAAAGTTGTATTGCTGAATGATACTGACATTTCATGTAAAAAAAAAATGAAACTGTCGTGATGTGTATATCCGTCATAAAGAAACAAGATGTACAATATGGTTTTGTAAATATAGTGATTTAACGAGCAAACTTTGATGATAGAACAAAATAAATAAATGTTTAATTTTCTATATTTATGCATTCGCCCAAGATTATTAATATAATTTGAATGTAGGAATAGAACAGCTACCAGACACAAAACTCCTCACTTTTTTCTTACCCCGCCAGATAAACCGAACTATGAAATGGTAATAGTTAAGGATTTACACAAATCTAGTTGTAATATTTTGACGAGGTACAAAAAGTTGCAACCAAAAAAACAATTTTCTGCACTAAAATTTCGAGTTTTTATCGCCTGTATTCCTTGTTTGAAGAGATGCATACATATTGTAGTACAAAAATTGAATTTTGTAATAGATTTCGCAATAAGATCACGAGAAGACTTACTATGCCTGTCATAAAATCGGCTCCATTGCAAGCATAAGAAAACACTCGTTTTTAATCCCTCAATATGAGTTATCCCGAAATCTGTCCGTAAATCTTACGAAAAGTAAGCATATTCGAATAAAAAATATTTGGTAAAATGACGCGCTGAATAATAAATACAATATCGACAGTAATTATGCAAAATATAGGCATCCAACTTTGAAATCTCAACTTCAATGCTACAACTCCGTAATTTTGCATTTCAAAACGCGTTCGAGATGCCGCCGAGCGCGAGTCGTGCGGACGGCTGCGCTCATTGGTTGGCTTTAAATAAATAGTCGTAAGCGAGATATCACGTCATGTCGGCGTATTTACGCCATTTTGACGATATCTCGCCGTGTAGTAGATGGGAAAGCACGCGAAAGTGAATAAGGAATCTCGCACGAAGCGGGTATAAAGTTTGAATAAATCGTCTAATATCGATTTTCGGAAACAAGAGACGCTCGAAAGTTGACTAATCGAAAAGAGCGATCGAAGTGATCAGAAGTGCACACCGGATCGTGAACGAGCGTTCGACGGGACGAGGGCAGGCGATATTAGGCGAAGTCGATAGCGTCGGTTGATCGCCGTTAGCGTTGGTCGATAGGAGTATCCCGTTTGCCTCGTTCTTTTCGTAGCGAGAAATTGAAGTTCGATATCAATACTAAAATAATTCATCAAAGCTGATCCTAGCGATCATAATATTCGCGGTAAATTCGTTATTCTCTTTCAAGTATTCGATATTGTTGTATGAAATGGTGTGTTTTAAAGACGCTATGATTAAGTTGAAAATTATGCAACGCTAGAGACGTCCATTTTGGAGCGAAATGAAGAGTGTAACGTATCATAAATAGAAATATCCGTACGATTACTTATGCCGTGTAAGGTTAACTCTGTTATATTGTCACAACAATGTATGATGCTGTATGATCATGGCTTCGAAGCAAGTAGTTACCTCGAACGGTATGAGGTCTTGCGACGATAAGACTGATATGCAGCAAATGGTCCTCGCTAAAATGATGGAGGAAAAGCACACATACATGTACAAAAAGCTCGTCGTACCGATGTCCATGCGTAGTATTTACTGGAAATTCTTTGGTTTCCCAGCAACGGACGACGGCGATATTCTTACCAAAGTTAAAATTGTCTGTATATTATGCAAAACTCAGATCGCTTACAATCGTAACACGAGCAATTTGAGAATGCATCTACAGAATAAACATGCCCAGGAATTACTTGAACTAGAAACAACGACGCCTCCCCGGCGACAAACTCTCACGCAAGAATCGAAAGATCGCCGGGCACAAAAACGAATGCTGAGAGCCGGGTTAACCAACACGCAGCATATATACACGACGGCGGCAGATGGAACTGTACAAATTGACGGTGATATACAATTTATCACCGATCCTAACATAAGCCTTTCAAACATTGAAGATGATATCAGTATGAGTCAGCCTCTACGCGTGATGATAAAAGGAAGCTCCAGCCTGACAAATTCCAATCAAAATGTTGCTTTCCTGATGCCAGAAGAGAATCAGGTTCAGCAATCGAGTATTGATGGAAAAACTGTGTCTGACGCGATAGCTGAATACATTATAATGGATTTACAATTACCCGAAGTTGTCGAAGGTCGGGGTTTTCAGAGACTGATAGCCACCTTAAGGTCGCCGTGTGAAATACCTAGCAAGAATAAATTAGAGGATGAAATCATACCGAAAGTATACGATACATTCAAAGAATCCGTGGCTGCAAGTTTATCTTGTGTTACGGGTGAATTTGGCCTAGCCGTCGAAGAATGGCGATCTAATTCCGGGGAAAGTTTTGTCACTGTATCTATATATTATCAGAATATGGGCGAATCCTCGCTGGAATGCAAAATTCTTTCAACGTTACACGTACCTGTCGATTGGGGTGAAAGCCAGTGGGGCACAGCCCTAGATACCCTGCTCCTCGACTGGGACTTGCGAGTAGACAGAATTACCGCTGTTGTTGTCGGTACATCACGACCCGAATTATTAGCCGCCTTAGCTAGCAGAGATCTGGCACTTGTGCCTTGTTTGCTGCATACGCTTCAAGTTTGTGCCCAGGCGTGTTTCGAGAATCCTGACGTTGCTGCCATTTTGGCGAAATGTAAAAGTTCCATCGGAGCAATCGTTAATCATCCTGCTGCTTCGGCAGCATTGATGATGCAGGAACAACTTTTAGAGGTAGGTTTGATAATTAACCAATGATAAATACGAGTCTCATGAGATTCTTCACGATGTTTTTCCAGCTGGAAGAGAATGCTATGATCATGGATTATCCACCTGTATGGACCTCTACTTATCACATGCTTGAACAAATGTCATTGCGACGAAATATAATTTCATCACTTCTAGATGGAATGGAAGGAATTGATCCGGATGTGATTAATTTAAGTAACGAACAATGGAAGGTCATAGAAGATCTGGTTACAGTTTTGGAACCATTTAAAGTAACCATAATGACGCTGAGCGAAGAGAAAATGCCATTAATATCACTATTAAAACCATTGTTATGGCAATTGGTATCATCACACTTGAAAGTCAAAGATTCCGACAGCGAAACCGCTCGTTCATTTAAAGAATCGTTGTCTGATATGCTTTGCGAGCGTTATGCTGACCCCAGCGTAACGCTACTCTTACAAACTGCGACCACTTTAGACCCACGGTAAAAATTTGATATGTAATTACTGATTTTCTTCCGTACATGAAAAGTAAAACAACAATCGTCATTGTCAACAGGTTCAAACAATTACCATATGCTACAGATGAGGATAAAACTTTAGTGGCTGGCCCAATTAAGGAAATGTTGACTAAACTGATCGAAGAGGAAGGCATAGATCAAAACAGTAAGGTCGAAGAAGAACCACCAAATAAAAAGAATCGTCTCTCTGGTATGAGCATCACTGAAAATTAATACTGGTATTTAAATATTGGTGTAAAACTTCCTGAAAAGACTCTTAAAAACTCTTTGTACTTCTTCGTACAGGTATGGAACTACTGCTCGGAGGTTTGTGTGCGACCAAAAGTGGCATGCCAGCTGAAGAAAAAGCAGACTTAGAACTGGTACAGTACCAGTCAGAGGCAACGGCACCCCTCGATTACTGTCCCCTGCAGTGGTGGGCAAAAATTTCAGCCAAATGTCCGAACCTTGGAAGATTGGCGCGCCGGTACAATTGCGTTCCTGCTTGTTGCGCCCCTCCAGCTCGCATCCCTGCTGACGCACAAGTTCTCTATGATACAAAAAGAGCAGCTCTGCCACCTCATTTAGTGGACAAATTGTTGTTCTTGCATGGGAATCATAACGTATGAACGTATGAAGTATAGGTAAATATTCAGTATTCAACATCATAGCTTATGAAAATAACATTTTTTTTTTTTAGATCGATTATGAGGAAAGCACGATTCCGTGATATTACGACGCAGTGAAAGTATCTGTGAGAGATTCGTCGTTCTCCATTGTAAATCTTGTAAATTTGACTTTTTTAACCGTCTTGTATTGAGTCAAGGCTCGTAGTATCGTATCCACCGATGAAATTCAGTGTCCAAATATTTGCATACTTTTTATTTTAAAAAAACTCATTTCATTCAGGAAGAATATTTTTCAATGATTAATGTAAGCTAATTGGTTCTACAATTAAGTAAGAAAATACAAGTGTAATTCTTTGTAATCGTAATAGAGTTTCTACATATTTTAGATTTTATTGCATCATTGGTATTATTATATTTGATTTTATGCTAGATCTTCGTACATCGCCTACAGATTCGATTCATTGGTCTGCCAAATTTTGTTCTCCCAATATTTGTCAATTTCTTATCATCAAAGCTGGGAGAGATGCTTGAACGATACCCACGTACGAGCAAAACTTCCATCGTTATTACTGCTACAGTATATTCAAGCTGTTACTAGGCATATGTAGTACAGTAATTTTAGGTAAATTCTTCAAAACTCGTGATTAATTTTAAGATAAACATTCCATTGGTTGGAAACTCGACTCGATTTGTCAGTCGCTCAGCATTTGTGGAATAGAAGTTTCCAGTGCTCAAAGCCATCGTTACATTGATATTAATGATGTCTCATAACTATTTATAGGATTACGCCAATCGCTTGTAAATAATTCGTTCTGTACATAATTTCTCCGTGGCAAAATCGAATCTTTACATCATGAACAGAATATTGAAACTTGAGATTTTTTTCCAACTGACTGAAAGTGAAATGGGGAAATAAAAAAATTATTTTACATTGCTGTACTAATAAACAATTCAACCCAATTAAGCTTATCTATCCGTTATGTAATATAATATTATATATGATTACGGTCGTGTTACAATTTAATAAATTACAGCAAATATAATAATGATATCATCAGGTTGTCGATTGTATATCATAAAATAGTTTTATTATACATGAAAAAAATATGACACAAACGTCAAGTTTCAACGAATTAAAAAAATTGTCCAAAAATTGACATCTCTCGAGAATGATTTCAATCATTGCACTCCTTGACGTATATTTTTCCCTGAGATAATTCTCATTGCTTCAAACCAATATTTGCTTTAAAAAAATTCATTTTCTAGCGTCTTAATACTGTGCTCGTTATGTGGAATAATGTTCTATACCATTTGCATCAAAATCGTTCGACAGATTTTCATTTATTCCTGTAAAATTGTACAAATGATATTTCGCGATCATATTTTATCAGCGATTAGATATTTACAATTAGATATTTCATTGCAGTGATATACTCGATATTGAAGGCAATGAATGATTTACAGACAGGAAATGGAAGAAAATTAAATGTTATCTCTGAAGAATCACGGGAGACTTAGTTGTTTTTGTACCCAAGTTGAACCTTCGTAAAATCTCGGATCGCTGATTCTCAGTGCAGCTCTTTTATAGAAATAATAATAAATAACTGCAACTATATAGAAAAACATTCAATGGATGTGAACAAAATTATGTTGCCTCCCACGATGACCGAGGCCAACGAATAAACTTACCTGTTCGATGTATCGAGTACAGAGCATGGAAGCCCTTGTTCCATGATCGTACGGTAGCAGATGTCCATTGAATAGTTACGTGCCAAGAATGCAGTACGATACTGAGAATGAGGTAAACGACGCAAACTACAAGCGTCAATCGAAATCTGGCGTATAGTAATTGTATTAAACCGACCTGAAATTAGAATAAATCAAACGTAAGATCACATTGATAATATTATTTTCTTACATAATCTCACCTGAAATATATACGTCGAGAAAAAACTACCCAATAGTAATGTCAGCGATACGATTAGGCATAAATCTTGTACTCTATAATAAAGTAACATTTATACTACGTTCGATGTTATTCATTTTCAACTATTATTACGAGATAATCACGTTACAATGCGATGAACATAAGAATAGGCAGGAAATACTTGCATGTAAAGAATCAGCATATCGACTGGTAGATCCTGAATCAATATAATGAAGGCATTCACCCCAATATCGTAGACCAATAAAATGTATTGGATGAATAATATTATCGAATACTGTTTTACGGATAAAAAACTCATTTACGACGATTCGCAATGGATTCGCATCTATCAAAAACTCGTCAAGACATTTCGTCTCGTAATATTATTTGTTTTGATATTTCAATCTGTTGTCATGGCAACGAGTTAAACACCTCGTGAGACTGTAGTATATATCTGACGATGATCCCGCAATGAAATATAGGTATATATTTCAAATTAGAACCATATAAAATGTTACACTTCTCAATAATATTTGGGCATCCTACGAAGATGTGGAATCTGTATTCCAACATCAACAGTACCGAGTAAATATCTCCGTAAATGAAGACAAACTATCAAAAGATGCTTCCTCTGTTCAACTATCAGCCAGATTACGATTCTGAATGAAGGTCAATGAAAAGTCGATATGTTAACATTTGCTACCAAGTTTTTCTCTCATAATTTAAATTACATAACAGTTGCAACTATTTCTCTTCTAATTCTGCCCATTTTTTCTGAGGTATCGCCTTGTGCTTTTCCGTTGAAGGTGTGTAAAGTTTGAAGACCTTGTAATATTGTAGGACATTCGCTGTAATTAGAAATTTTCTAAATTCGAAGACATTCAAGCATTTTACATAGACAGGAAACAGATTAACATTAACAAATTAATTATGTAGGCGATAAGTATCAAATTTATAAACGATACGTACCTACAGTATGCGCATCAAGTTTATATTCAGCAGCTATATCAGCTGCGGTATACTTAGATGGTTCCAAGGTATTTTTCGACATGAATTCTATAGCTTGGCGTAAGGTACAACTTCCTAATCGAACTTTTTCAGGTTCCACAACCCCCCATTCTGGCTCTGCGACGTGGTACCTCCGTTGCGGTAAAGGTCGGTCCGGATTATTTTGCGGACTTTTTTCCACAATCTGCAAATACGTCGTAGATTGTGAATTTATCGTACATTACAGTTAAATTATCCGCGTAACTTTGTAGCAATAAACAATACTTCTGAGTCTCTAGAAGTGACGTAAACATCTTTCAGATATCCATCTAGTTTCGCATCCTTTTTATTGTGCTGCTCAAGAAAGTCCGGTCTACCTGCAAGCAACGATCAGATCTAGATACACTTCATTTGTTTTTGTCGCTTTGAAGTATCGTCAGCCTTCCGCAGTGGTTTTGAAAAATAAAGCGAATTATACCTGCCTTGATTCAATAATTCCGATTCTTTTTTAGTTATTTGGTGACGAGGAGCGGGAGTCGGCTTCTCTTTGGAGATAATTTTGTGCGCACGACTTTCTATGTTATAATTTTGCACTTTACGCGATAGCATTGACATTGCCTTGCCCATTTTCAGTCACGTATGTACGCAAGAAGCCTGTGACAAAAATTAAGGAAACATCATAAACGGATATATCAGTTATTTTGTACAGAAAATGTGGAACATCGCGAGATTGCACCGCAACGAGAAAGTAACGATTACGAAAACGAGAGGTTAAAGCAGTTAAAGTCAGTTTAGGTTAGGACCAGTTAGGACGTCGTCAATAAAGCTGGGTTCGCTGAAATACCGAAAAATACGAAGATTTACGAATATGACCGAAGTCCGCGATCTCCGCGCCACCTGCGTTGAAAAATGTGAACGAAGGAAGAGCTGCGTTCTCGAAAACATCGTTACCGATTCATTTGCAAGCTATCGATATCATCCGATATGTCTTGCACTGTTATTTAAATGACGCACAGACCTTTTCAGCAACATGCTCGGTCGATTTCGAAATAACATGTTACATTTCTGGTTCCCGCGTACAATGAAACGTGCAACTACGAAACAATTGAAGGCGATCCTCTACTTTCGGCTCCTGTTTGAAGGTACTCGAAAGTAGCGCCACTTTTTGGACAGGTTCAATGAATGTTTCACAATTTGAAGAAATTTTTGATCGTCGGATTTGATTGTTCGAAAATTTGGTGGATACGGATGACTTTTGAGAGATCCGACGTATCTTTTAAAAGTTTCGACCGCGCGGGAGATGCGTGTAATGAGTAAGAAATTGTGAAAAAGAGTGTCAAGTCAGTGGAGGAATGTGGCACTTTAAAATGGCTGCCAGCTACTTTAGTAATTTACGGCTGTATCTTTCTTTGTTATCGCTTTTATGATTTTTGCCTGGAATTTACAAATTAAACGATTATATTCGTCGCAGAGTGTTTTATCAAAGGTTTGACGGGACCTCATCTACATTATCGTACGACACCATGAAAATGTGAGAACGTAATATGCTCGCGGATCCCCAGACTGGCATCGCTCACGATTTAAAGGAATTTATATCGAGATATTATTCAGTAAGAGGTTTCATCTATTTCACAAAACGATCCGTCCTCTGTCGGTTCGGAAAATGCATAAATAACGAAAGTTTAACGATCCGTGTTACGTCGATAGGTTAGATTTCTAGCTGCGCGTGCTATCTCGACCCAATCGTTCGTGAAAACAATAAATTCATCGTCATTTCACTACTCTGCAATTATACAAAAATTTTTAACGATTGGCAAAAGAGTTGACGTTCCATCAAGTTCGTTCCACCGAAGCAATCTGCTAAATATCACGACTTATCGTTTGTAACGAAAACTGGTGAATAGCAATCGGTTAATCAAAGTGGTCCAGAATTTGTGTCTACACAAACATGAGACTAGACTTAACGTCTCTTTAACAAACATTCCCAAAATTTACCGTGCGTCAATTCAAAGTCTATCAAAATTTCACCTCCGTTCGGAACGTAAACACAGTGGTTGAAAATTAAGTGAAAGCAAAGTGGTTGCCTCGACTTGTGCCATGTCAGCGGAGGATTCGCAACGCCGGTTACAATAATAGGCTATTTCTTAATCCTTGGGTAAGGAATTTGATGTATTAATAACAGTTATCACTCGGAAGATTGAGCGTCGTAATATGTGATGCTAAACTGTTCTTACAACCTTAGGTTTACACATGCCAAAGTTGGATCGGAGCTAGGTCCCAGGGGGCCTAGCATGGGCCACTATGAATCCACCTGCGGTCAGCAAGTCGAGCACTCGAGGCTCTGGGTACCATCAGAAGGCACTAGCTGAAATCCGCAATTCTTTATTACCTTTCGCTAATATCGGAGGTACAGGCGAGGTCGGCTCCAGTGCTGCTAGTACCATCTCGACGCTATCGACGACGAGCGGTGTTAGTTCGGCATCCGGTTTGAGCGGACTTTCAGCTGCTTCAGGATCCAACGTTGATAAACCCGATCAGCGGCAGGCGCTGGCGCAGCTGCTGGCAATGGGTTATTCCGAGGTATGTGAACGTGAGAGAAATTTCGAATGTTACAATCATTCGTAATACTTTTGATAACTACATATAATATAATTTTTAATAATTATACGTATCGATATAGTTATTTGCGATATTTCGAACTACGGAGTTCATTTGTGAAAGTGATTTTAGCGATAGCTAAATCGTAATAACACGCTTCCAGTTTTATATCGGATTTGAAGTTGAATACATTTAGAATTTACGTATAATCTGAAATTAATGAATCGATCTTTATGCTTACAGGATACAGGATTGCGTGCCTTGAAATTGGCTGGATGGCGCATGGAAGCAGCTATCGAGCTGTTGAAGCAGGCACAAGGGGAATCTCTGAATGGCTTGGCTAAATTGAATTCGAAATTGATACGAAAACCGAGCTTAGAACGAGAACTGAGCCTGCAGCGAGGTAGCCCTGCGTTGGACAGTGGAGCAGGAAGTTCTCGCTCGGACAGCCCCCGTTTGGCAGAACTCAGTCCGCATCCGCAGCTTAGTAGGCAGTATTCTCCGAGTAATTTTGTGGAGAGGGAACCACCTCCACCACCACCGCCGAGATGCAGTTCGACTCCTCCTCCACCGCCGCCTCCGCACGCTCCGTACAGCCAGCCAAATGTACCAACAAATATGCAACAGATGCTCAAACGGATGTCTCCCGCGCCTGTTGTACCCTCTCGTCCACCACCCGCCGTACCTGGAAATTCTGGTTCGATATCTGGTTCTGTAAATCCACCGCAACGAGGTACCAGTCCGGTCGCGGCTCCTAACAATGGGTCGGGTGGACGACAACCAATGATCGTTCAAAACGGTCCGCAAGTCCAACAACAGCTTTCGCAACAGATGCAAGCACTTAGCATTTATCAATCAACTAGCGCTGGTGGGTCAGGATCTCAAGTGGAACCACCGCCACCGTACCCTATCGTTCCCTCGTCCTCGACAGGCCCCGTTCAGCCGCCTTCGTATAGCGCATCCATCCAAAATCGGCAAAGTCCGACACAATCGCAACAAGACTACCGGAAAAGTCCATCTTCTGGAATTTATTCGGGTCCAACGTCGGCTGGCTCGCCAAGTCCCATCACGGTTTCGACCGTTTCTCCCAGTACCCAAACTTCCATGGCTCGACCAACGCCTTTGCAGGCGTGGGGTGCTCGCCAAGCGAAAACCCAACCGCCAATCATTATGCAGTCCGTAAAGAGTACCCAAGTCCAAAAACCTGTTCTGCAAACGGCCATAGCCCCAACATCCCCACAGCCGATATCTACGACTAGTAACACTCCACCGCCACCTCCTTCATACGCTTCATCCATTCAACAAAAACAGTTGCAACAACCACCGCCAGCTTATCCTCCCGTCAACAATGTGTGTTCGACACCGGCAACTTCTATGAGCGTCGGCGTTCCTGTCGGAGTACCGACAACTGAACCGCCAAGTTACGCAACAACGATGCAAGCTCTGGCTGCACAACGAGGCGCACATCATCCTTTACCTCCACCACCGTATGGAACGCCGACAGATGATTCTTCTGGTATATCAACGGTCGAGAGTGGTATGGCGCCAAGGTCGTCGCCGATCGCTCACCACCCTCCACTTCAGAGGAAATTCTCCCCGGCTGAAAGTAATCAACATCCATCGGAGACACCGCCTCTTCCTCCGACTGCTTCCTCGTCCGTCTCGTCGCGTAACAACAACAATCATCCGTCGCTAGCGAACGGCAGCGGTGGTAAAGGAGGTCCGTCGTTGTCGTCGTATAAGATTAAACATCAATCTCCGATACCAGAGCGTAAGCACATGAGCAAGGAAAAAGAGGAAGAGCGTAGAGACTGCAAAGTGCGAAATTATTCGCCTCAAGCTTTCAAATTCTTCATGGAACAACACGTGGAAAACGTTTTAAAATCTCACAAGCAACGATTGTATCGTCGTTTTCAATTGGAAACAGAAATGGCTAAGATCGGTCTCAGTGCCGAAGCGCAATGTCAAATGCGAAAGATGCTCTCGCAAAAAGAGTCGAATTACATTAGGTTGAAAAGGGCCAAAATGGATAAGTCTATGTTCACCAAAATAAAACCTATCGGTGTTGGAGCTTTTGGTGAAGTTACGCTCGTCAGAAAGTTGGACACAAATCAGTTTTATGCCATGAAAACGCTGCGGAAGTCGGATGTCTTGAATCGCAATCAAGTTGCTCACGTTAAAGCCGAAAGAGACATTCTTGCAGAGGCAGACAACGAATGGGTCGTGAAACTGTATTACTCATTCCAAGATAAAGATAATCTCTACTTCGTGATGGATTATATACCCGGGGGAGATTTGATGTCGCTTCTCATTAAATTTGGCATATTCGAGGAACGACTCGCAATGTTTTACATTGCCGAATTGACTTGTGCCGTTGAAAGTGTACATAAAATGGGATTTATCCACAGAGACATCAAACCTGACAATATTCTCATCGATCGGGATGGTCACATAAAACTTACAGATTTTGGACTCTGTACAGGCTTCCGTTGGACCCACAACTCCAAGTATTATCAGCAAAATGGTACGAAGCTCATCATTTTCGTTTTTTTTACGCTCCTCAATAATCGTTGCTAATTATAATCAGGACTTCCAGTGGAAGAAGAATCCTATTTCAGCTTTAAGAGCGAGAAATACTTGTGCATAGCTAGTTACTAATAAGTAACAAAAGATTAAATAAGTATATAGTCTGTAATGAAACTCGTTGCATTAACAGTCGATAACAGAGCAAGTCGTATTAGATTCGTTAGTGAAAATAATATTTCTGATTTTACATCTGGTATTGCGAATGTTTACTCAAAGAACAGTGAAGTGAGGATAATAACTATCTCGCTTCTTGTTTCCCAGGTCATGGCAAGCAGGATTCAATGGATCCAACGGACGACTGGAATAATGAGTGCAGATGTAACCAGCTTAAACCTCTGGAGAGACGGCGTCGCAGGGAACATCAGAGATGTTTGGCTCATTCCTTGGTCGGTACACCAAATTACATTGCACCGGAGGTTTTACAGCGGACAGGGTACACTCAGTTGTGCGATTGGTGGAGTGTTGGCGTCATTCTCTATGAAATGTTAGTAGGTCATCCGCCGTTTCTCGCAAACAGTCCTGCCGAAACGCAGCACAAGGTGAGTACATATAATAACTTATAACAAGAAGAAAAACATTCTGAAAAGACAAAAATATGAAAAATGAAACTTAATGGGAATTATTTTCATCTATAAGGTTATCAATTGGGAAACGACACTGGATATCCCAAAAGAAGCAAACTTGTCACCGGAGGGTATGGATTTGATTTTAAAGTTATGCGTGGGAGCGGATCGGCGCTTGGGGAAAAATGCGGACGAGGTAAAGAGCCATCCATTCTTTTCGAAGATCGACTTCGAGAAAGGTTTGCGTCGTCAGGTTGCGCCTCACATACCACTAATCCAATATCCAACGGACACGAGTAATTTCGATCCAGTAGATCCGGACAAGTTGCGAAATTCCGAATCGTCCGATTCGAACAAGTCCGATGAGATGTTAGATAATGGTAAACAGTTTCACGGCTTCTTCGAATTTACCTTCCGACGATTTTTTGATGATGGTGGTGGACCTGCTTACCCTAGTCGAATCAGTTTGGACGATAACGACAATCAGGGTCCGGTATATGTATGACATTAGGTTTTATACAAGGTAAAAATGTTGGCTATTTACCTTAACGCACCGACAGTGAGACTTCGCAAAACATAAGCAAATGTCAAAGGACAAAACGGATAGTTTCGCATAGCCGTCCATTTACAAGCTAACATCATCCTTACTGTACAGATTTGAATTTGAATAATTGTCAGAAAAATCATAAGACAGAGACTTGTAAATTGACGAGGATATGAATTGAAACAAATGGAAAAGGTCGTCAAAAGGGTATAAAATAAAAAAAAGTGTCTCGTGGTTGGGCAACGTACTATCATAAAAGAAAAAAAATGTAGTTTTGCAGATATTTTTTGCTTGCCATTTCATTCATGGAGATAAATTTTTCATTTTATCGGAAAGTACACGTTTATGTATGTGTCTCAGCAAGTACTGTGATATTGCAGATTATTAGCGTAATGTGGCTTATATTATAATTGTAACGGTTCTATTTAACGTTTTCTTTTATATCAAACGAAAAACTATCGCTAATCTATATCATTATTATTATTATTATTATTATTATTATTATTATTATTATTATTATTATTATTTTGTATAGACTCTGTGAATGGATGTAACGTGTTCATTGCGTATAATGCAATGTTTTCTTTTTCGTGTTGAAATCTTTTGTAATACTTATTCTACATACGCAGCTTCCTTGGTCTGACGGTGTTTCACGTTAGGCACATTAATTCACTTGTTATTCTTTTTCTTCTTCTCGTTAGTTCAAGAACGAATTAAGTGTCGATAGTGTTGCCACTTGATTATTTCGTTATTGGGTATTTCATCGGCAATTATTATTTTGTACCACACTTCCACCGACTGAGATACCACGTGCAAAGAGCTCGTACTGATTTCCTAGACAAGGCTCCAATCTATCCCGAGTGATACTAATATTTTGGATTCAGAATCATAGAAACTCAAACTTGCATTATCATTCACGAAACACTAATTCTACTTTCGCATTCTGTTGAATCATAATATCTTACACTGTCGTTCTTATCATTATAACATGATCGCTATAATCCTCGATTTAAGTACGGAATTGGAAAGAAAGTACGATCAATAATTTTTAAAAGGCAACGTATGTACTGTGTACAAAATAAGAAACGTGGATTTTCACAGCAACACGCAATATTCGTCTGAAAAGATAATTTTTCTGCATACATAAATCAGACCGTTGCGTTCGGCGGAAAATGGAAAAGTAAGAACTGCAAGTGCCTTTATTCGAAAACAGGTGAACAGAAAAATGGCAGTATAAATATCTTTGCTAACTTCTACTGGGCCGAAGATACAAATGTGAAAGTCTGTAACAGATTTATTTGGAAGAAATGTTCCGGTGAAAGGGTGAAAGTACGTAGGAAAAACAGAAAATGGTGTAAAGAAAAGCCTTATTTGTGCCTTAAAATTTATAGACGCGAGGATATAATATAAGTAAATTCAGTTTAAAATAGTCAATATACGGTATCATTGCAGAGTCGCAGTGAGCGCACATGCATCTAACACGTCGGACTATTAACGAATAATATTACTTATAACACGATACAGATCTGTCTATTATACTTATATTATTATAAAAAATGATTTTGATCTTCTTGTACATTTTGTAATATCTTTTTCCCCCTTTGTAATTATATTATAAACATATGAAAATATAAATTAGTTTCTTAAGACAGTATAACATGTGAAACTTGTGTACATATTTTGGATGAGTGTTCTAAATTAAAACTACATTTAATGCTAATCATCGTTCCAAATTATTTTCTATTCCTCACATTCTTATCATCGATACATCAACAAAACAGCACCAAATTGTGGTGAAAATAGTGATCCGTAATCACGCGGAAACCCAAATGGAAATGATAATTCTTTACAGAAATTCGCTCCCCAGTCATAATCTCATATGATATATGATTTTAGTAAACAAACTCTTACATCTCTACTGTGGGTTTTCTTACTGGTTCACTCGCTGCCACATAATAGAATGTTTCATGACTGATGATCGAGGCGAGATATTACGAGTGAAATAACCGCCAGAATTTGTATCGATTGTACGTTTTTGTGAAATCATGTGAATATCGGTGATACGGCCATTTGAAAATTGGTTCGCCGACGCCGAAATAATGCTCAGCCAATGAACATGCTCGCTCACTAATCTGCTGAACGCGCGACAGCAGACTGCTCCAGACGACACGAGTCAAGGGGTACTGCAGGGCGCTGTACTAGTGATGGCGATATTTGCTGAATGTATCGATATTTGGTATCGATACGTATTGGTGATCAGAGTATCGATACAGGCACAATATCGGGAATGCAATATCGATATCACCGATATCGATACTCAACAAAATGCAAACAATTTTTTTGAATGATTCTTCATTTTTTATATTTATAAAAAAAGCACAGATATCGAACATTATAACAAAAATACACAAAAGTAATATACAGTAGGGTGCTTTTTTCGCTCCCAGCCTGAAATTTTGTTGGAAATACCCAAAAAAAAATCCCTGAAAATTTGAGCACTTAATATTAATACTAAGTACTCGCTCACAGTGTGTGAAGATTTTCCATTTCAAATACACGTAAACTTTGATATATTTTTTTCTTATTTTTATAGCTCAGCGGCATTTTATGGTATCAGCTCGTCCAAAGTCGAGATTTTCTCAGAATTGAATGTTCTACAAAAGTGCCCATTTCGGCGTAGTCGTAAGTCACATCGGCAAGGTAGTACGAGTCACTAAACTTAATTCTTTCATAGAATTCGCGTTTTTCTGTCATTATCTCATGAATAACAAGACCTGCAGAGAAAATGTGAATGACAAACTTGTAGGAAATTTAATTTCCTATAAAAAAGGTCGAGTGAACCAAATCGCTAAGATCGATATTTCTCGAGATATTGAGCCTTGAATTTATTTTTGTATGAAATTCATTTTATGAAATATTTATACGAATTTATTTATTTTGGCTTTATGTGTTATGGCTCCCTACGCCACATATCAAATAAAAAAACGGTTGTATCGAAATTTCGATATTCATGTATTGAGTATCGATACTTGCAAATATCGTTACGGAAAGTATCGATACAAAATATCGATATTTGGGGCAAAGAGTATCGATATTCCAAATATCGATACTGTATCGCCCATCACTACGCTGTACCATTCTTGTGCGCTCGCTGTGTTGGGCGGACGTTGTCTCTGTGTGGATTATCCGAACAATTCGATCGTATACTCTCCTAAACATAAGTTGCATTATAAATAATCCTCAAATATTCATCGACATCGAGAGTCGTCTGTCAAAGTAACGTAACGAAAGAAGTAACGAAAACCACGTGAACATGAGTCGCATATTGAAACTTTTGAAAAGCAAAGAGACTCGTGATTATTTCACGAGGTAAATAAATGATGATTAATAACAATTCGACCAGATTCATACGACAAGTGAATATATATGTACATCATTTTCGAGCATCGACATTACTATGCACAAATTTGCTCAATCTATTACTGCAAAACTAATCTATATATAGTCTAAAGATGCATCCTTACCTTACCTAACTAATTTTCTTTCAGCACACATTTCTGGGGCCCCATAACAAATTGGTTGATTCCCATCGCTGCCATCGCTGACATTCAAAGAGACCCCAAATTTATCAGTGGAAAAATGACTTTCGGTAAATATTACCTATCACAAACGTATTCCGTTCTCATTCTCTACCACGTCTCGTTCGTAGGTCAAATCGTTAAATATTTATCGAGTCATTACGACCAGTTGGTCAAACACGCATAGGCGTTGCGAGGAATGATTATCGTATTAAAGTTTTTACCCGCCTCGACTCTGTAGATATTCAAAATAATTTCCTCCGATGCCGTCGTATAATTTTTCATTTAATTCGTGACGTAAGCAGACAATTGCCACTGTTGCGTAACGCTATTTGTATACGGTCTACCGTAATGAAACGTGATTCTGCTCTTTTTGCCATAGAACACCGAAATTCAAATCAATTGCATTAGCTTCGCTCAACTTGATAGTGCACCTTATGTTTTCAGGCAAATTTTTAGTTGGAAAACATCTCATTTTTATTTAGGAATTGTTTTTTTTTTACTAAGATTTACACTTTTTCCAGCATTGTGTTTGTATTCTGCGATGTTCATGCGGTTCGCTATAAAAGTACAGCCCCGTAACATGCTGCTCTTCGGTTGTCATTTTGTGAATGAAGGCGCGCAGCTTACACAGGGATACAGATTTTTGAACCATCATTATTTCAATAAGAAGAAGGAAGAATAACGACTTGCTCAATAATAACGAACAACGATGTTCAAAGATTGATGTAGATATAGTTAGGTATCGAAGATTTTATAATATATGTTCATCATGCTGGTTGATGGTACAGGGACTATAGCGAATAAAACTTCTAATACATTTAGCAAATCAACGAGTTCAGAAAGTATTAGATAAATATCTGTCTTAGATCAATGCATGTAAACATCAAATTATTTATTCGTACGTACTCCAAAGTTGTGTTATAGTATCTGTACAACTTCTAGTGCTCAATTTACTCACGTACATACAATTTATCGTAAAGATTTATTTATTAGATACCAGATATACTCGATGATATTATTTATGTACGTATGAATGAGAGTCAGAGCTCAGACCTATTCCAAGATGAAAACAAATGTAAATAATTTATTTACCACAACGAAGAATATATAAATCAAGCGTGTTCGATTAAAAATTCCTACATTGTTTCATTGTGTTCCCAAACTTTCTATGGTTGTAAATGGCTAAGGATATTTCATAACACCAAGCATTGACTTCTACAAATTAATGAAATATGCGATACCAGCAGTTTAGTCTAAAAATCAATAAAGCCTCCCAATTCCATCTGACATTTCTCCAGATTTTCTAGTATTCCTGAATTTGGGATTTTTTCTACTGCTTTTTTGATAATCGTGAAATAAATTACACGGTATAAGTATCAAGTAAGTAGTTTACCTGTGGGTCATGGTGTTGTGTGAGAACAGGATATGGAATTCGATAAGGTAAAATTTGTAAATTGAATAAACGGCAAGTTTCTAAGTATAAAAGTATAATTATTCTGTTATTCATGACTAGGGCTTCACGTACATTTATATATAAAATTATTTAACTTTTATTGAGGACGGTGTGCCGATCATCGATCGTTATTATCAATTAAAATTACGTTCCATAAGTCTTATCAACAGACACACGATATGCGAGGCGCTCGTCATTGAATCTGCAAGATATGTTTAAAGACAATAAAAATATAATTGCAGGTATACTTATGTTCCCATATCTTAGTTGTGATCCCATAGAGATTTCCGACGGTAGCACGTTTGTGCGTTGCGATAGCATCAGGCGACTTCCATTCGCACCGGATTAATTTTTTGCCACCTCTTTATAGTCCCTATTCTTGTGGTATTATGGTAATGATAGATTCAGCTTCGCTTTTCGATACAACGTGTGGAGCTGTGATTGGACGATGTAGATTCGAACCACTTGTTGTTGCTCTCAATGCTAACGGCTCTAAAGTTATTAAATTCGAAGTTCTCGGTCTCCCATTCTCGGATGCTTGAAAAACACTAGGAACGCAATCAACGACTCTATTTGCGTCTATAACATTATTAGAAGCATCGCCGGCCGACATTGGCGTCGTTTTATTCGTATATGCTGGAAGAAATCGCCTCAATGGTGGAATGCTGATTCGCTTGCCTAGAAAAGTAAGAGTACACAAATTTGTAATTTGAAATCGAAGACCATTGTGTTTCTTTACTTACCATTTCTTTGTTCAGAAGTAGATGAACTTTTCACTTCCTGTAAGACGAAGGATATTAGTGCAAACTGGGTATGTTGCAAGTAGACCGTAGTTACCTTTAATTTTAACAGTTCGTGTATTGGTTTAAAAGGATTTGACCGTATCGAATCTGTTTTTGAAAGCGTTGGGGACGACGTGACCGACTTAATTGGAAATCCATTTCTGTAAGGTAGTTCCTTTTGCAGACGATTATCCAAGGTCTGATAATTTTTCAATATCGTATTCAACAACCATCTAGGAATAAAAACGTATTCAACCGATACATCGTCATATGCAAGAAAATTGTTGTGTTTCATATTGTAATGTTCATTGGGTAATTACTCGTAGCCACTGATAATTCCGTCTGTGTGTTTTCGAGAATTTACAACACGCCAAAAACAAGAGCATGTTTCCACTCGAGTCGGACATCGCGCAGCATTAGCGACACTTTCTATGTTCAGTTTTTCAACCAGATCCAATTCATCCAGAGCTCCAGCAACATCCTGCTTATTTGCTAATCTGTATATAACATTCAGAACGATACATTCCCACAATTACGTGATCAAAGATAAGATAAAGTCAAGTGCGATAAACAGAAATCAAATACAATAAACTTATGGTACACTAGTCATAAGGATTTGTGTACACACATTTAATCCTATACAATGAGACGTGGATTTGACAAATCTAAGAAAAGTCAAACGACCCAGAAATGACCAAACCCAAATACGAAGTGCCCAAACGAACTCTGCACATTAGTGGCAAGGCAAACAGTTTCTATAATTATCACTCGACTGTGAGTCGTATGTTTTCCAAGTACTTGAACAGGTGCAACAAAATCATGTATATTTGTCTAGTCGACTTTTTTTGATGATAGAAGGTCGACTAATACTTAAGCAATTCAAGTTAGTTTCAAGATTACTCTTAACGTTTTGCTATGATTTGATAGACGATTCTGATATATAATAAGATACAAACACATCGTTTTAAATCAATATTCGTTACGTTTCTGCGACGTTACAAATTAATACATCGGTAACCCAATTCGATGATTCAAGTACATTGGTAGCCTGCCAGAAATGTACACGTCTATAATTGAACAAATCATAGTACAAGTGATGCAAAGTACAGGTATAAAGTTTCAACAAATAAGCAGAAGTACTATTCAAGAAACTGTGCTGTGATGATCTATGCGTGAAATTTAATGTCTACCATAATGCAAGTGTCGCTTCTGCCCTAAATGGTTGTTCAAGTTGTGCTCAATATCAGTATGAGATGGTTGAAGCAGCGAGTGCGCGATACTAAGCTGAGGTAGACGCATTTGTGTAGAATTGTTGTCGTGTGTAAGCGCGTATCTATAAAGATATTATATCATTGTTCTCACAATAACAACGGTTTGCCTGAAACATGTTCATGCGATATTAATTCTTCGAGAATCAATCGATTTTCTGTTAGACGAGAAGTATCGCTAGCGTCCACCGCGTATATTAGACCGTGCACCTAAAATAGTCGGTGAAAGAAACAGTTTTACAATTTTAATGTTCCACGGATATTTCATACGTCAGTTAGAGTTGTTGCAAGAAGTTTCAATAATATGCAGCGCGTTATACTCACATCGTTATAATACTTTGGCCATATTGATCGAATTTGTGAATTTCCACCTAGGTCGTACAGTTTGACATTGCACGATTTGTATTTTAGGGATATCGTTCGAAAACCCATAGTAGGCACGACATTTTCATCCAAATCTATTGAAAGAGAAATATTTTGTTACCCATGGTTTATTATCACCTATGAAAAAATTGTTCACCTCCGGCTATTTGATTGGAAATTAATGTTTTTCCAGCTCCATCCAGTCCTACTAACAGTACGTAAATATTCCTGGAAGATAATCATGTGTTTTTCAGATTCCAATGATATTGATAAGCATACAAGGTGTATGGTTGTTCATATGATCAACATTTACCTCGGAGTTTGCGTTTTTCTTCGAAATTTTCTCAACACAGCGCGAATGCAGTTTCCCATTTTGATTATATTTCACATATAACCTCAGTTTATTATTATGATGTGATCTTTATTCGTCGTATAACCTTACTTGCATAATAGAAGTAAGCTCGTTATTTTGATTTTCTCGTTCGAAAGGTCAAACACAGTATTTTTTTATATCGTGCGATGTGTTTGACAGATGACGTGTGACGTTTGCGCGTTCCTAAACTTATTCCGATACGTACGAATCAGGGGTTTCACCGTGTTCACTGCGCCCGTGACACACACACAGTCGGACAGACGCGGCGGCCATCTTGTCGAATCAGGTGTACGTTCGGTTGCCATACTGTGGGCACTTCAGGCGCAAAATCTCTTCATCACGCAAAGTTGACCGGGTTTCTATACCATACGCTATATGAGACGACCTAAAAAGACTGTATAGGCAGAGAAAACGTTAAATCATAAGTTGCCTCACAGTTTTCTGAACAGTAGTGTTTTGTTTGTCAACGCTAGCGTTGAAAAAGTCGTAGATATCTTCATATATTTTATTTCAAACATCTGTGGTTAGTACAGTAATGAACAACTTTGAACATTTTTACAGTATATCGATAAAACAGTAATTACTGCACTATTCAGGTAGTCAGTTAGTCAATTTTAACCGTATTTTTCTAAAATATATACGGTTTCGAAGACGAAATAGAAAAAAAATCACGAAGAAATAAAATTCTGCGTGACAATCACGGTAAAATAGATTTTGTGGGAAATTTTGGGTTGCTTCTCGTAGCAAAATGTCAAATTTTCAAACGAGATTGCTTAGCCTTGTTCTGGTAGACATCGAGAGCGTGAAATTGGAATTAGTAGTCAAGAATTGTATCTGTTATGCAACGAATCTCGTTGTTCATATACGTGCGTTAGTTTAACTATATAATACTGCTCGAGAGTTCATTCAGGTAATCAACCACGTTTTCAGTATCAATGCAAATTTGACTGCTCTACGTAAAAGAAAGGTCGAAGAATAAAATTGGTCATCCAGCAGGCGACCCAAAAGTGTAAACGAGATCTGAAAGTAGACATCATCGAGACTCTCTTTTTGCCTAGGAATCTCGCTGGTGGAAAAATCGAATGAAATTAGAAACAATAACGATGATCGAACCAGTTTATTGTAGTCCATAAATATAACATCTTCAACTCGTTTTATACGTTTTCCTAGATTCCTATTTCAGTTTATCAGTCGCGCCGTTCTGAAAAATACGCAGAAACGTTAACGATTACTCGAGATGCGAATTGAACGAAGGAACAAGTTTTTTTGGTAGTTATTTACCAAAATTTCAATTAGTCGAAGCTTGTGACTTTTGTCACCGGATTTCATGTGCTCGCCGGACGATGATGGTGCTAGGACGAGTTCGTCGCTTTCGGATATCTCACGCGGCTCTAATACCTCTTCCGGAACGAGGCGAGGTAATACTTGAACAGTCGCACCTCGGATAATACCACCCTCGTCGTCGTCATCTCCGGCTTCGTCATCCCTAGGCCAATACAGATGCAATAAGCAATAATTTTTCTAAATTTTTCCACCCCAAATCCACTAAAAATATTATTAACGAATACCAAGCATTCGCGTGTCGATGTGAAAAATATCAAATATGCATATAATTATTAATATACGTGAAATAATTAAGTAGTCAAGCAAGTATAGAGGATATGTCGGTTGGAACTTCGAAAAATCCGCATTCTGGAAGTAAGTATCAATGTTCAAAGGGAAAATAAAAAAGCATGAATCAACGAACGGGTCTGTGTTTGAGTGTGATTATTCACTCGCGTAAATTGATTTTCAGACATATTTTATCGCGAGATTCTGTGATTCGTCTACGCATGAAGTGGTACGTTTACGGATAGATTTATGATTATCCAACGTACGGCAAGTCGCATATCGAACGACGGAAATACGAAGCCAGACACATTGCGACGCGGAATAATGAAAAATAAAAATAAGCAACAGTACGACCACGTGTCGTTATGCAAAGCGCAGTGAAATGCGGAAGGAAAAATAAGACGAAGTGAGAATACAAATCATCGATGCACGTTACGAGGATAAAATCGAGGTAGCATGCGATGGAAATTATAGCGCTGCGTGGAGATAACATTTCAGGTGTCGTAGGACGAGGCTGCTGCGATTTGAAATAAAGTCGATGCGCGGTGAGGCGAAACAAAAAATAATAATAATAATAAAAGAAAAAATAAAATTCCCAAGCCGCGGCATTCATCGCGTTACGAGAGCGTTAGCGATTTGCTTTTGGTTTTCTTGCTATACCGTCGAATCGCGTTGATGTTGTCCGATAAAATCGCAACGTCGTCGTTCGCGTTCCATCCACGTCGACGCGAATGAATTTTCGTCGCGTCGTACCAATTCCCACGAAATTTATTCGCCGAAGGAGATGACAATGGTCGAGTCACCAGACGAGACAGTATCCATTGGTCCTGCTGCAAGGGTTCCTCGTCGTTGCCTCGCGGAGCTGTGATAACTGGACGAACCTCGGCACTCGCGTAATGTCCGCTTCGTTTTCCATGAGCTGTGATTTGGGTACATGTACAATAGTTGGTGGATGTTTAACCACGTTGCGATCAGTATCGATTCTTTAATAAACGCAAGTCATACCTCCCCAACAGGAATGTCCGTAGCTGAGGCAAGAGCCTGCAAAACGAAGATACACGATTCGATTTCATTTCATTCGGATCTGGCAAAAATCTTTCCGAATTTACTGTCGCGAAATATTAAATTTGAGGTAAGAATTGCAAAATATAAAATAGAAGACTCCAAACCATTTTCCCTTCTGCACGTGCTCAATCCGTTAAAGCCCAAGCTAACCATCCCATTCATAGGCAAATGGCGAAGAAAATACCCCTGTTTTTTATTTGAAAAAAAAATATATTCAAACAAATTATGATAAAAATTGTCGCGTTGGAAAACTGTTATTCTGATGCTATCGAGTCCAGTTTTCGCTTGAGCCCTCGTGCGTGAGAATCACTTTGGAAAATTCCTCCTGTAGTTTAACGATTCTCGCACCAAGCTAGCAAATATTTCTCGCTCTAGTTGAAAATCATAACGAGGCGCGACGCAACAGGTGGTTGTGTCAAACGCAGGTGTCGATGGAGATTCTGCCAGGAAGGCTATTAACTATCTTCGAAGGGAAGTTCGTCGGTTCTGAAAAATTTGTTAGCCACGAAATATGCCAACGACTTTTTCTGTCCCACGCTGAACGTGATTAACACGTCGTGATTCCGAGGAACGTGACGCAAATTTGTTGCGAATCGTTGACGATTCTCGGAAATTCGCGGGCCAATCTCGTTATAGCTGCGGTTTTTCAACTAGCTATCGCGTGGCTTTAATTCTAATTAAATGTTCACTTGTAAGCGCGTATACGAGTCAGTCACGCCCTCGACTGTCTCCCTGTAGAGTGAAATTCAGCAGATTCGACGATAAGCATTTTTCCCATTACATTTCGTCAATTCCCTGCCGTCTGATATGCCCGCACACACACACACACACGATCGCGCCGATATTTGCGCGTATCGCCAACTAAGAGTGAAAAAAAACCTCTTCACAAAAGTCAGCGATATTCGTGTCGTGATTTCATCTTTATCCTTTTTACTACATTTTCCGACAACGATAAGTTCGTGGAACAACGAGCTTACCACGAAAAATTAATGGACAATCCTACAACTATGAACGCCAAGCGACTCGAATTTGAAATTTTTTAGTTAGATTATTATTGAAAATAAAAGAAAAATGATGACGCTGGCAAGTTCATAGGGGGCTCGCTATTTCATCTTAGTGTTAGCATAAACACGCTGGCTACACAGCCCCGAATATTGGATCGTCAATACTGAATTTTACAGTAGCGAGTTAATTAGCAGGAAGGGTTTGCATATTTAGACAGAAGATACGTATACGTATTTAATATAATATTACGTTGACGATTGGACCCATCGTCAAACCGTTCATCTTGCCTCGCGAGAGATCGCGATGGGTAATCTGGAATGCGACCCACGACTCGCGTATCACGCGTACGTATCGAATAATCACGTGATAATAAAGCGGGGTGGTAAGTCGACATCGTAATCATACTCGCTAGTTCTCGTTCACTCGACCGACGCAAATATTTGACGCGCGATACACACCTTTCCTTTTTTTTCCCCATTCGTAACACAGGTATTATGTTCCCTCCAGAGAAATTCATCGCAGTGCATTGCTCATTATTAGCGAATTTCCATCCCCCACCGTTAATCACCCCTCGTCAGAAGATCCTTTCAACGTTACCCATTCACGATGTAAAATAATAAAACGACCTTGCAGATATTCACGAATTTTGTCGATGAATTCTAGAAACAAAGGGAAAAACTTTCTCAAAAGCTTCGCCATTATTGCCGAAGGGCAGTAAATGGTAAAATTGGGTTTGTCTGAGAGGTACGCGATTCGAAATTAATTGTCGGTGTGGTGAACGAAATTGGACGAGAGTTGATTCGAGAAAGAGAAAATAAATGAAACGAAAAAGCTTCGGTGGTTCGGTAGCTTTTGTTACTCGGGTTTCGGAGTTATTAATATTCGAGTAAGAGGAAACACTCCTGTAACGAAGATTCGGAGAGTTACGGATATTTTATGGATGGGAAAGAACGAGAACGAGGTACTTCGCGTAACAAGTGGTCGATGATGTCAATATTATTGTGAAAATGAGCAAAGCTCAAAAATAAGAAGCTCCTCCACTTCGAGGCGAAATTAAACGAACATTTCTGATTGTCGAATGAAACGAATATTGCCGTTGTCGAACGAGTGGAGAACGAAGATTCGAAATTGAACGGCTACGAAATTGCGGAACAACAGGAAAGGGAAAAAATTACGATATAAGAAAAAGAGGAAGAGAAAATAAACGAGGAGAGACTAAAAATAACGAAATAAACTTCAGGCGTCGCAAAAAAATTGACGGAAGAGACGAACCAAGGAAAGCTTATTTTCTTCGGGGGAAACGGATAGAAAAATAATTTATGAAAAACGAAACAGCAAAAATGAGGAGCGAAAGACCAAGAAAATGGAAATAAAAAAATAAAAAGAAAGTGGATCATCGATATAATGATAAAGTCAGATGGAAGTGTGGGAAAAGATGAAAGAAGTAGGGATGCGAATGAAAATAGAAAATAAAAAATGAAAGAATAAAAATAAAAATAGAAATAAAAATGAAAATAAAAATAAAAATAAAAATAAGAATAAAAATAAAAATAAAAATAGAAATAAGAATAGAAATAAAAAACAACGTCAAACGGATCACCTAACGCTGAAAATTTGTTGACCGTGAGCTTAGAGAAACGAGGGAGGCGGCGTTAGGATCGGATTTATAATTCCCATCAGTGTTGATCGAGTACGTCACAAGTATGCTGGAAGTTTCGTCGTGTGCATTCGCCGACACGTTTTTCTATCGAGGTGTTGAATCTGAATTTAATCGCTGGCCGTTCTAAATCTCATCAAATTTCTCCTTCCCACTCGTATTTCCCATGCTTTTTTTATACTTTGTTTTCGTTGGTTTTAAACAGATTATTTTATCGCCCGTTTGGATAGACGGATCATCTCGTTTTCAATTCCCATTCGAGCGTCACGACGTTCGACTCAGACATCCGATTAAAAAAAAATCCGCGATAAATCTCTGCACGTTAATAAAACAACTCGATAAGCCTGATCTGTTCCCCGATCCCGTTAAATTAAATCCACCCGAAAAGTGGACATCGACGCTGGTTTTTTCTTTTCAATTCCAATTTTTTTCTCACCTACGAAAATTTACCTGCATAAAAATATGCTTTATTATTTCTACCAATTATAAAGAAATCCACTGTCGTCCGATAGATTTCATAGATTCGTCACAAACAAACATTTTTTCGCCAAATCGTCGCTCTTCGCTCGATTTACGACGCGTTGGCTCGTTTCTCCAGCGATTTTCACGATATACAGTTAACTTTTTTCTCGTTAACGCTCCTGATCGAAGGATTCTTCCATCCAATTAAAATCTACGTTACGATGACGTCTTATCTCTCCTCTTTTCATTCGCTATCTTCAAATTTCACTGCTCGATCGTTTCACCTTTCTACGAAGATGCGTCGCTGCATTTTTTCTCTGCATACCTTCCACAACGTTCGTCGAAATCTCCTACATTCATCAAACCCTCGTGGCAAACTGAGAAGACCGAAATAAAAATTCAGCGCAGCTCAATTTTCAATAACAAAAATTTATACGTTAAATACAATAAATTCTACGTTCGAGCACCAGCTAGAAAAGTTTTACTTCTCTCTCCAAATTATCTCACTTGTTCGCAAACGACTCGATGCAGCGAAGAATTAAGAAAAATTCACCTTTCTCGCCAATCGACAACGAGGAATATTTGCTGCTAATTTGTGAAAAAATCTTTACGAATTATGGATTTGACGAACGAAGTTCTGTCACTGTACGAGGAAGCGTATTAAAAAGATCCGCGAAGATTATATACCAACGTTGTAAGTTCAGTTGAGTTTAGTTGGGAACAAAATAGAAAGGATTATAAGTTATAATTTATAACCGAACAGAGGTGGTATAAAGTCAATTATCCAGACAATTAACGTGTTTACTTTCCACCGACTTATAGAAATCGGCTCAAAGAAATTTCACAGTATTCACGCCACAATAATTAAAACTGTCACCAGCAAGTCAATCCGAGGAGCCAGCAAATTCCGTCTTTCGACGAATTTCACGTTCATCTCACCAGAAACTCACCAAATATCTATTTTTTACCCTCAAGCTCATCCCGATATTATTCTTTCAATTTTTTTTTCACTCGATCAAATAAATACAACTACGATTCCTTTCCCCCTCTAGTATAATTTCGCAAGTAAAACATTTTCAAGCCCTATTTATCAGTAATTTTCAAGCCCATTTTTTACTCCACATTCGAACAAAAACTCTGTACATTTCGTACAACAACAAAAAACTTGTTTTCCTTCCTCGCGGAATTTTTCCCTTTGGTATTTGGGAATGTATTCCTTCGAACTGGCTGTTTTCAACGAATTCATTGCAATAACTGTTATTATGGAAGTAAATGTTCTAATAAATAACTTTTTCTCGTTATGATAAATGTTGCAAAATTGGTAGATGATTTTCGAGAATATTGGTCCGGCGGTTGGGAGGGAGATTTTCAAGGCATGGGGAATAATTGCATGCGGTACCGAGGGCTACTGACCTGCGGCGCATCCAGCGAAACAAAAAACCAAGACGAACGTCAAAGACCTGGTTGCTGCGCAAGTTTCCATCCTCTCGACGACGACCACTCGGCGCTCTCGCATTGTTCGCTGTGCGGTTTTTTTGCGATCCTCGCGCGATGTCGTTTCTCTCGAACGTGGAGAGAAGAGTTGTTGTCTCTATGCCAACGCAGTCGCAATTTCGACCCTTTACTTATCTTACCACCTTCGCGGATTCCTGGTGCGTTTCGCCCGACGGCTTTTGCTCCCCCGACTACGTTGAATAATATTCTCTTCGCGGGCTTTCACGTTTGATGTTTACCCAACGGCGGATACGTCGGATCACACCTCTTTCCCGCGACGACCTTTGAACACACGAGCAAAAACCGTCAGCTTCCTGACGTCAGCGCGCGAGAGGAAAAGAAGAACGGAGAGAAAATGACGAAGATCCACCGAGCACCGATGAACCAAATTTGGGACGAACGTCCCATTTTCCACCGAACAACCCCCGACCGAGGCAACAGGTGACGCCGCGAGAAATTTCCTAAAAACGACAATTATTTTCCCCCAGAATTCCAAAGCTCGTTGCGAAAGCTCAAATTTTTTCGGTGAGAAAAAGAAAATCTCACGTTGACGAACGAAAAAAATGCGTGGCAAGGAATCGCGTTTTTTATCAACCGAACAATTGGGGAAAGCACAGGAGTTTGTAATTATCGACGATGTTCGGAAAATACTGTCGGAAAAAAACGGAAAAAAGAGTAATCGGAGAGGAGATGAGAATCGTAAAAAATAAATGGTAACGAACGCGCACAATTGTCACCCTTTTTTTTGATCCCCGTCACTCGGCTTTTACCGACTAAACGATAAGTTGTCTTTTGGCGAAAAATACTTTTTTATTCCTCCCTCTCGCAGTAGCTCGAAAATTTCCGGTCTCGTCCCGTACGATGATATACCTAACACACGTTTGCACCTGAACTCGGGCTGCTCCCTCGTTGGCACGAAGCTTTTATAGAGGTGGGCAACGTAGTCAGGGGTGCAGTAGGTGGGGTGCTAGCGGCTGACGGGACACGTCGACGACGATTGCGCGACTACGACGACGACGACGACGACGTACCCAACGCAGGATCATCGAGTTCGTAGGTGTTTCACCCCACATAGCTACACGGCTACAATAAACGTACGTACACGCTGATACTACCCAGGGGACTGCACGTTCGTTTCTTAATCAAATATTCGACGTCGCCTATTATCTTTGCTGATAACGGATCGCGGGAAACGTTCGTTCGTTCGAATTTCCCGCGTTCCTTTACACGCGCGGAAACGATCTCTCGACTCGATTCACCCGCCCCAATTTTTTCTCCGTACTTCCTAATAAATTCGTCCCCCAAAATCTCCTCTTCTGTCTCCTTTTCTGGCAGCAGTGCTGATTTGTCAATTAAACGGGTCGGCGAGTAAAAAGTTTTTTTCAATGCTGTCGCGCGAAACGTACGGATTTCGAGTTGCTCGTTCCAAATGGATGAAAAAAAATGTGTTTTTTTCACTTTTACAGAGGCGTAATATTTGTAGAATATTTGGGAAGAAAAATGCAGAAGAATTTGGCTGGAGAAGAAAAAAAAGTGGAGGTCGACAGAGGAATAATTTGTCTGGAGAAGTATGCAAAATCTGGGGGAAAATGATATTTTATTCGAGAGCTTCGTCGTTCGGTGGCGGAAAAACGAATTTGCGGATGATACAGCTTAGCTGGATGCTTTTCGAATCGTTTTTTCGCGTTTTCCCCCGCTCTTTTTCGATTCCCAATTTCAAGAGCATCGTTTTAAGCGGGTCTCGTTGAAAATATCGCTCGAGCGATAAGCGTGGATGGATAAAAAAAGGGAGACGGAGAAAAAAAGGAACAAACTTGCGTTCATTCAATTAGTCGATGCCGGGTAAACGGATTACGCGAATGACTGTGACGCGAGTTTATATTACGACGCGGTCGTATAAACTGTCCCGAAATTCGGCAAATGAACAACGCGAAAGAAGCGTCATTTCATCGCGGGTCATTTGGAATCAGGCAATACGCGCGAAACGTATTCTCGAGCTTCGTACCGAAACCCTGTTTTTATTCGTCATCCACGTAGTGTAAAATAAAAAACGGGAGCGACGAACGGACTCTCGAGACGAAGCATTTCCGAGACACGCGTGGGATCCGGATGACAAACAAACTGCGTCTTGGAAATCTTACGATAACACTTGGAATAATTCGAAAGGCGTTTTCCAATAACATTTGATTTTACAATTTCCCCAGAAATTTCTCACCCTAGACGATCTCTCGGCTCTTTTCGTTCGCGAAAGAAAAACGAGTCGACGGTATTTTCGCAACGTTTTGTCCTCCCGGAAAAAACGAACGAATCGTCGAGTACCCAAATATTTTCTTCTTCCCGCCTCACCTATCGCCAGTTCCAACTTTATCGTACGTTCTACGTATACGCCCGCGTGTTTAATTCGTCTCACCGACAGCCTCATGTTTCCCCGCATTTTTAATACTTTCCTTCACATTTTTTCATGCAAACGTTAAAATAGTTTTCCGCGTAGAAAGCGCGATTTTTTTTCTATTCGTAGCTCGAAAGACCTTCGCGGAAAAAAGTCGATTTCTTATTCCACGAACCGCTAGTTCCACATCACAAGAATATTCTCTGAAAAAGTGGTTGCGATGTTGCGAATACTTTCGATGCTGTGGCAGGAGATCTGAGCGACGCGTGGGGAGCAAATATAAATATATTCGCCGGTTTGACGGAGCTCAGTCGAAATGCATACGAGAATCGCGCGAAACATATTTATACTTCAGTGAAAAATACTATTCATCCGATTCCTTTCAACCAAATATTTTTAGACGTACCTATAATTGCCGCTCCTTCGCGATGAACCTCCACGTTGAAAAAAAATTAATTCAACATTCATTTTTTGCATAAAAACGTCCGGTGAAAATTCGATCTTTTTACTCTAAATGCCGCCATTATTACAATAATCAACTTTTGAAACTTTTTCTTGCTCTACCGACAGCGTACTTTCGCGTGGATTCTGAATTTTTGGTTTCCATTGAAAAACAAAAAAACTGCAGCTGCTGCGCTTCGACATAGTGGGAAAAATCTGCTCGACAACGCTTCGTTGCTGGCTGCTGATGAATACTCATTTTCCATTGAAAAAAAATGTTTTCCAGTCTTGGAATCTACAATAGAACAGGTAATGTTTCGTCCAGTAGTTGCGTTGGAAAAAAATCCCGAAATTCCTCGTCGTTTCCATTTATTTTATTGAATATTTATTTACAAAAAAGGCAACTCTTCAAGAGGTACGCAAGTGACTCACGTTGATTTCTTTGCAAAGAAACATAAAAATCAAATATTATTACATACAGTATAACCGTGGATTCGGCCTGAACTAAAATCATATAAGAATCTTAATTTTTAGTATATTTTTTATTGCAAAACCACTATTTTTTTTTCGAAAACGGTTCGCCATTTTGGAGTTACCTTTTTTTGTAAAGAAATATTGTGCGAGAGGAAAGAAAAAAATGTTGTTTAATGTATTTCAAGATATATTGCGTATTTATTGAGCCAGAAACTTTTATATTTTACATATATCCGTGTATCGTGGCAACGTGAACGAAGATTCGTTGAAATAGCTTCGTTTGGGAGCGGCTAAAGTAGACTGATTCCTCGAGACGTGATTTTGTGAAAGAGACTTGACTTTCTTTCTTGGACGATCCGGAAGTAAACACGTCGATGCATGGATTTCAAAGGAGGAGCAGCTCGTTGCAAAGCTCGAAACCGTAGGAGGAGAAAGTTCGCGTGTAAGGGATAATATTAACGTGGCAACAATAGACAATACTTCGTAGATAACAATGGGTGTGAATTGGTTAGTGGTAAAGCCTAGCGATAGCTCCGGTTTGTTTAAACAATGGGTAAACAATGAAGCTCGGACGTCAGTTCGTAGCAATGAATATTCGGCAGCTCAAGAGTGTAGGTAGCCGCGTTATTCTTGCATATCTTACGCGTAGGTGAGTAGATATTGGGTAAACAGACTCAGCGTCACCGTCTCCTCGATGCTCGCTGCTGTCGCATCTCTGGGTCCGCGGCGATCCGGGGGATGATACCTACACAGGCACGCGGGAGCGAAGAGATCCGTGTAAGTTGTTCGTACGGCGACCGCTTTCTTCGACGAAGCTGTGTCACGAGTAATGAAATTATGCCGGTCCGGTGTGTGGCAGTTTGTGGAGGACGAGAAGCGACTCATTAGCATCCCGTTTCGAAGCTAGTTACATCAACCGCGATACCAAAACGCGGCGTAGACTTAATTAATTTACCGAATTGCGAAGCTAGGACTCCGCGTCGTCGTTTGTTTCGTAAACCACCTACTACGATCACGATACGGTTCCGCAATTTCTGCCAAATGATGGATACCGAGCGACGAGGACAACCGTAGTCATCCTTCCCCCCTAAAACGGGCAAATTCATCGCGATCTCGTTCCAACTTCTCTTCATTTTCCTCGCAAGCTCACCATTCTCCGTCGGATTTCTCTAAAGAAAGAAGAAATCCCAGATTCGGGTCACTTTTTTGTTGTTGGTATTTTGGTATTTGGTATGCCGAAAAATGCGTACTTGTGCAGTTTCGCCAGATTCGTCCGCGGAACCACCGTTCGCGAAAGCTCCGTGTAAGCGAGTCTCGTACACGTAGAACTTTCCAAAAATCGTCACATTCTTATGCCACATCTAATAACATATCATTTAACAATTATTCTGTCAAAATTTCGCTAAGATTCGAGCATTGTTCGCGGAGATATACTATGTTAAGCGACGTGGCATCGGGCAGACTTGAAAGCTGCTTCCATAGAAGCGGCAGCTTCGCGCTTAACGCCCACTTTGACCGCGTTTTCCTCAAGAGTAGAACAGAATCTCAAAAACGGCTTCACCGAGTGCCTTGAAATTGTTACCAGTTGTTAAAGATGTTATTGTTTCGCGCTTGAACGAAAGCTTTCATTATTTTAGATGTTTTGGGTTTTTTAGCCCATAAATGAGCGTTTTCTTGAGCAAAAAGGTGGACTTTTCTTAACAGCTCCGTCATTTTGGGCACAATAAAAATTCTGAAAAAAGCTTTCGATCAAGCAGAAGATAATTATATTATTACTAACTGACGAAAATTTGAAAACATTCGGCTTTTTTTGGAGTTGGATTCGTGGTAAAAAAACGAATTTAATTAACGAAATACTCGGTGTACGGATGTATTTGCATAATTTCACGAGGCCATTTAATTCGCAACAAGTGAATTCTTTTCGCCGTCGAGGCGAATTAGAAGGCGGAATCGCGATTATCAAGCGAGAAGCTTTCCTATTCCGAGGCGTTTGCGGTCAAGTCGTTCGAGAAAAAGACTCGGAGTTTATACAGTAACAGGTGTCGAGTACCTGTTAATATTTGCAGAGCCTACGAACGTTGAACGAAGCAGAACAGAAGCGATCTTATTACCCTGCCACCTGAGCTTTCGCCTCGCGCGTCGGAGAACGCGCGAGAGCTTTCGGTCAATTTTATTCCCTACGTTCGGAAATTAGACACTGCGTGGAAAAATGTTTCCGGAAAAAAACGAGGGGTGCTGGATATGATCGTGCAAAAATACGTCGTGGATTTGCGTGTTTTTCTGTCGAAAGCTCCGCGTTTCTCGGAGCGCGCGTGCGTGTGTTTTTTTTTCTTCGTTCCAACGCCGACGCGAGGAGCGAAGACGACGAGTGGCAAAACACGAGGAGGAAGATAAAAGTTGGCTGGGAGGAGGTAAAAGGATACGGACCGAAGAAACTGGGCGAGACTGCGTTTTGCTTTTTTTGCGTATCGATACTGATTTTTTGCATCGATACCGATTCTCCGATGCGGGTAGCAATAACTCTTATCTGGAGAACGATAACAGTATTTTGGGAATGTATATACGTGTATCGTTCGGTGAATATTTCGCGGACGAGCTCAGACCAGCTTAGGCTTGGATTAAGTTAGGCTTCGACTGACATACATTGGTTAAATCATGGTAAGTTTGACGTAACCCGCGATCGACTTCGTGCTCCGAGTTCGAGCGGAATATAATCAAATTTCAACCTGGAGCAGCAAACGCGAATAGTCGAGCGTTGTATCTCCAGGTCGGGGAAGAACTGGTCTTTTTAACGTACCTTCACTCCAAGAAATTCAACGATTCCGTTTTTCGAACCTTTCAGCATTTCGAATCGTCCGACATTTTTGAAGACGAGAATGCATAAGGAATTCGCGACGGGAAGCGCAGTTTTAACGTGGGATTTTGCAAAATTCATCGATAGCTAATAGCAATACATCGAGAGAACTCGTAAACAAACGTCGAACGATACCAACTCGCATAGGTAATTCTATAGCTACAGGAAAAGCTAGAATATCGGCTCGAATAAGAGACCCAAGGGTTCGCACGGTTTGATACATAGAATAAAATGATGGGACATAGTGAAACGTACTGCAGGGAAATGGCAAATGTTTCTCGGAATATCTCTCTTACATCGCCGAGGTCTGCATTCCGTTTACGATCGACTACCCTCGAGCCGTACATTCGGTTATTTGGGTGAGAGAGAGCTTTCAGTTTTGTTCGGGAATCCAGAGTCTCATTCTCTTAAAAATTCCACTTCTCCCTTTTTGCTATTTATTTTTAAATTTCTCTTCATGAAACACAAAGTATCAACATTTTATCGCGTTGCGGCGTATACTTTTTTCCCTCCTCGGCAACTACTAAGATTAATGGCATCAAAATGACCATGCCATTCGTAGGCAAATGGGAGAAATACCCGTCTCGTGTTTTTTATTTTGCGATTTACAATTGATGCATCGAGGAGTTAAAAGAAGAAAATTAAAAAGTTCGGCACAGTGAAGGCATATTCGGAGATGCCTCGCGAAAATTGTAGGGAAATAATTACGATGATGGAGCGAGGGGGAGGAAGAGTTTCACGCGTCGTTCGCTTACATATGCGTGGGGGGGACGGATAGACCCGTCAAATTTTGCGACAAGGCTACATTATTGAGCCTTGTGGGAAGATCAACCGGCTTGTAATAGGCGCTAACTTAATTTGCGGCCCAACTATCTCTAACCTCTCTATCTTCGTTGCTTCTTCTCTCATTTTCTATCTTCTCTCTATCCCACAGCGGCGAGTATCCTCGTTTACAGAGAGGTCGAGTACCACGCCGAGTTTTACGATTTTCACCGGCCTCCCAAGCTTCGAGAGGCAGTTTCGTCGCGTAGTCGCAGACACCTGGCGATAAAAATGAACAACAAGGAGAAAGAGAAACTGGAATCATTAGAAATATTGGACAGGATATACATGGGTTTTGTCTCATCTGACCTGCTGCTCTTCATCTTGCTTCACCCATTACAAAAAGCTTGCTACGCCGTTGACTCGACTGTCCACTTCGAGGAAGCTGAATCGATACTCGCTTCATCTTTCCTCAAAATCACGCGGGATCACGACAGATTTATTACAATTGCTCCGAGTTAATCTGCGATCAGAAATCTGCGGTTGAATTTTTGAATATCTATCCCTGTGTCTTCAGATTGCAGCTGCAGAGGCAAAATTATTTGGGTGGCTGTAGACGAGGCTGTAGCATTTGCAGATTTCAAATTATGACTTTCGCTGTGAGTCGTATCTGAAAAATGTGTGTTCACGAAGCTTTTACAAACATATCAGAGCTTTCGTGCTTTCTATAAATTAAAATTTTATTAGTAAAGTTAATTGATACTCGATGTAACATATTTTATTGTTTTTAATTGTAGCTTATGATTTTTTTAAAATTTATTAGCCAGTATCTAACAGGCGAGTCGAGGTATTTTTTTTCTTATTCTAAGTAAACCTTAAGGCAGCGATAGGCTGTATAACTTGTTCTGCGCGTCTCGAGGCTGGAAAGTCGCGAGATCGTAGTATGAAAAAATTGCAATTAAGGTACACAACCGACCGGAAATTTAGAAAAAACTCGATTTCAGTCCTTCGTGAATCTGGGAAGCAACAACAAAAGGTTTGGACAATATTTTTCGAAACAATTCGAGGCGCGTCCGTGAAAATTACCGGAGATGTGAAATTTACGACGAAATGGGCTCGAGAACGTTGAAAGACCGCGAAAATAATTCAATCATCCGTCATCGAGCCCAAGATCGACTCTCGATAATTTGAAGCTGAAGGGTGGTCCCTGAAAACAGTTCAAATTACTGCCAGTTCCAAGTAAATCCAAGTAAACGAGAGTTCGAATGAAAGCACACGTGCATACGTACATTCGACGTAATTTTACTTACATTATTATACGTATTACGTATGTAATTCGAAATGCGAAACATACTCGATGAAAAGCTCGTTGACCGAAAATAGTCGGTGATTTTCTTTCCAGTTAGCAGCTTCGTTTCTCAGTGTCCAGCGAGTTTCGATGGCGACGAGAGCTGACAAGGAGTCATCGCTGGTTTTTGTCCCGAGGGCGTAGGAGCGAAGGGTACGGACAGATGACCTTGATTCCCTCAATGTGACCGAAGTTGGTGGTTGCCCCTCGCTAGTACCTTCCTCGCCCTCGCCCTCGTCCTCCCAGGCCAACATTTCAGCCTCGGTCAGAACTCCGTGGACCCCGGTGTTATCAATATGACCGAGATCTCCCAAGGTCAACCCACTTCACCTAATGTACATAGAATCCAAACAGTTCTATACAATTATATACATTTTTTTGCAATTTTACTCAGAATTTTATCGGCATACACCATTTTTATACTTGTCTCGGGCCGATGGGAATATCTCCCCCATTTCTCCAGAGCATATCTCGCAATTTCTTTTTTATCGTCTCGAAATATCGTATTCACGAGTGTTGACGTCCAAATGGCCGAATTCGTTTTTTTTCTTTCAGGAAATAAAAGTTCAACTAAAAAGACCCACCGCTCATCCGCAAATTACTTCTCGGTCGAAAAAAGGCGACGTCCAATTTAACTGCCAACGAATAACAATAGCAACAACAACAATAATAGCGGTAAAAATATTCGTGGATAATTATGATCGTGGAGACGCGTAAAATTCCTGATCAAATCATGAAACTGAAACGAGAAGGGGAAAAAAGTTAAATCCAGCTTTGGAGAAAAACATCGGTGTATCTATGTTTCGCGTACGAATGTAATGTGGCATGTCGATACACGCCATTTAATCCTAGCTGCTGGACGATCTGTAAATAAAATAGCTGCCAATTCGTGCATATACGTGCGACGCCGCCTGTCCGATTCCACTGCAACGAACATTTTATAATTCCTAATGCATCAAACGCGTCGTATATAGATACGGAATTATTTCCACTTTTTACTTCTCGTTCGTTTCATCCCATCCGCCGAGAGGTAGGTGGGGCGTAGTCGCGTGTATTTATCGCGCTCGATTCGCACGGCGAGTAACTACCGTTGCGCAGGAATATTTTTATTACGACAAATTAAGAACAACGATAGTTCTATGGTAGGAAAATACGCGTGGGTGCGAAAAATCGTAGAGCTTAGTCAGAGCCTAGTCGTTCGCGTCGCGTAATAAAAAACAGACCGGATGAAGTCAACGTCGCACGTTCTCGCCCACCTCCGATTGTCGCAAGCCTCATTTTGCGAAAAGTCCTCGTCGCTTTTTCATCACCGGCGAAATTTCGGTGAATATTTCGGTGAAAATGGAGTCAATTTTTTTTTCGCGAGAATTCGACGTGCTGGTAGAAAGTGGAACGAGTTTATACTACTGCGTATCGACATTTACATCGCGATTGGCCATCGACCGAAAATTTCGAATCGATTCGACGAACCATTATTGATAATGGCACGAGACACTCGCAACATCTCTGTCATTTTCTGTAACGCGAGTGACTCCAAGCGCTTATCTGACTAACAAACGCGCTGGGAATCTCCGTTTTCACACTTGCCTTATTCGGAAGTAACTCGACACAGGTGGACAGATTAGCCAAAAAAAAAAAAAACGTATCATTTACGCCGCCAGTGAATTTTATTAATCTCTTTAAAACGAATTCTTTGCAGGGTTCTTCACGACTATGTGTTATATTTCTCTGTTGTTTCGCTTCGCCCCTACAGGGAGGAAAAAAGCTCGTGTTTTTTTGCTCTTTTTTTTCACATTGAACTGTTTTTCCAAATATTTTCGACCGCATGCTGGTCATTTCCCAGATTCGTGTGTAACGCGTGGCTATGAAATCTCGCGGGGAATGAAATCTCTGGCGCGAAGCAGATTCACCTTTCGGTCGAACTTGTTCGAGATGAAACCTTGCGAATATTTCTACAACTTCCCATCCAAGCTACCATTTCAGCCCTATTGCGAGGCTTCGATGTCCCAGATCATTTCCTTGCGACTCGCAGCTTAATAGCTTCGCAAATATGAACTGCAGCGATTCGATGCGCCAACGAATCAACGAGTTTATCGATGTTCGACTACGCGTAATCAACAGACTCGTTAGAATCTGAACGCGAGGAGAGCAAAAAAAAGGAAGAGAAGACAACGGAATATAAATAAAAAAAATGTTTTTTTTTCAAATCAGAAAAGTAAACGACAGTTCAGTCGGAAAGTGAATGATAAAAGCGATAGATTCGTTTCTCCGAATTTGTCTGGCCCATTTTTTAGCCCTCCCTCTCGCTCGCTCCTCTCTCACGCTGTGAAGATCCTTCGTCCATCGCGAACGAACCGAGCTCGTCGGTGGTATTGAGGCGTGATTCTTACACGGCGAATTTATCACCCTTAGCAACGTGGTATTATCGAAACTCTCGTCAATATGTCACAGGCAGACGAGCACCGTTTTCACGTCGCTTATCTGAATGCGCTGAGTGATCTTGTTACACGATGCGTGTGCCAATTTGAGCAGAATTACGCGTTCACGGTAAAAATCGAACACGGTCTTATAATAATAATAACAATAGCAATACCCTTTTTATCTCGCTCGTATCATCCAGTTTTGCTCCCGAGCTACGAAGAAACGGAACGATTGCAATTTGGAGACGAAAAAAAATACTAAGATTCCCTATCGAGAGCTTAGTTGTGAAGATACTAATTTCGAAATTTCGAAAGTTCGCAGCGTTGTCCAAATTCGGACAAAAATTCGTATCTAGGGATGATGGGCGAGAGAGTTTGGTTATTTGGTTCGTCATTGTCCATCGAACAGTAATTGTTCGCTGTATCGGTAGTTGGAACGTTGATAAGTAAGCTAACTCGTCGGTAAACCATTCGCCGACTGTAGAGCTTACGTCGTTTTGTGCTTCTCGTACAGCTTTTATCGACCGCAGGTTACTGTTATTCAGCGACTAAAACGGGATTCACGCTACCAGCGTCATTATTTTTGAGCTCGGCGTTTCACCTGTCTCCAATTTTAAAAACTTGTCGTTAGAACAAATTCCATAAAAAGCTCTTCAGCGCGAAGTAGCATCAAACTTAAGTTCGCCATTCATAGGCAAATGGGAAAAACTAAATACTCGTGTTTCCTTTTTTGTCGCTGTTTACGACAAATTATTTAAACAGATTATGGTAACAATTGTTATTTTGAGAAACTGATCGCACCAAACGATTCTGGAAATTATTGAAAATTGGCTTTTCGGTGTAACTTTTCCCGTAGAATTTATTGGTGTAACCAGTTTTTCAAAATAACAACTTTTATCATAATTTGTTTAAATAATTTTCTCATAAACAATTGCAAATGGCAGCAGAAAAAAACCTAGTGCTACCTAGCCGAGTTTTTGCTGGGTAGAATTTCGGATAAGATTGTGAAAAATTGAGATATAAATTTTCACAAAACGTTTACGCAAAATGAGGCTTCGAGGAAAAAATTCGAGGCTTTGAAAAACGGATGGAATTTTGGTTTTCCCGATTGTTAATTTGCTTCGCATTATTCATGTATCCGCGCAGCTTGCAGTCGACTTCATCGAGTCGCGTGAAACTATGTCAACGGTGTCAAGATCCTCTGTGGCCAGCTGCTCGAATGCGTAAATAATCGAGTAACTTTGAGGCCAGTCAAAGTCGAAATCCGAGGTTAGAATTAGTTTCAAATCCCTAAATCATCCCGACCGCGCGCATTAGTCAACTTGATTCTCCGCCTTTGATCGATGTGACGTACGTACATTCGAGTCACGGAAATCGAAACTTGGACCCGGTAAGATCGAGCGTCGAGCTGGTAGACGAAGGTCGAGAGAAACGTTGGCCATTGGGACGAGGAGCGAGGAATGAAGTGGAGGAAAGAAGGAAGACGGGGAAAGAAAAAAGGCAGGAAAAAAACGGAAAAAAGGATCACATCGTTTCTTTTACGAGAACAATCCCCGTATGAAATGTAATCCGTTCGACGGGAGCAACAAACCGGCGAATTAGATTTTTTTTTCCCTGCAGTCTGATGGTTCTTCAGATCTCAGGTCACCTTGACTCTTCTTTTTTTTCATCCCAGACTGCTCGCTATCTGGACCAGCTCGCAGACGAAAGGGATGGTAGTTTCGAGGATTTGAAAAAAGGAGCAAGCACCAGGCTGGGGGAAGGAAAATTAACGAAAATGGAGACTCCTGGTCACCGGCAGCTTTCTAATTTTGTCGAGGCGTGTACGTATACGTTGTTCTCTTTCGAGCCAATGCGATCCCCATAAAAAGCACCTCTGGTGCAAAAACCTTTCGCCTAGTTATATAAATGTGATAGTCACCTAGAAAAAATACATTCTTATACCAAGAAAACATCATACACTTATTATTTTATACAAAAATTCCTTCCTCGTAAAAAAAAAAAGATTCGAAATCAGATGCTATTGCCTAGTACCGATATCACGTTGTCTTTTTCGAATTGACAATTAGGCTTTTCATAACACGGTATTGACAGCCTTCCTGTCCTGCCACGTAGTACCATAGATATAACGATAGAGGACTGACGCCTCCATTGGTTCACCCAAATAACATTTAAAAAAAATAAAAAAAAAATTAAAAAAAAATTTGGTGGTAGTGGTACTAGGCGGGCCAATATTTCGTATCACTATATTGGGATTATTGACATGGTTCAACCGCGGTAACATTGTACTTATCTGGAAAAGGCCCGCCTAGTACCACTACCACCAAATTTTTTTTTAATTTTTATTTTATTTTTTTTAAATGTTATTTGGGTGAACCAATGGAGGCGTCAGTCCTCTATCGTTATATCTATGGTACTACGTGGCAGGACAGGAAGGCTGTCAATACCGTGTTATGAAAAGCCTAATTGTCAATTCGAAAAAGACAACGTGATATCGGTACTAGGCAATAGCATCTGATTTCGAATCTTTTTTTTTTTACGAGGAAGGAATTTTTGTATAAAATAATAAGTGTATGATGTTTTCTTGGTATAAGAATGTATTTTTTCTAGGTGACTATCACATTTATATAACTAGGCGAAAGGTTTTTGCACCAGAGGTGCTTTTTATGGGGATATCACTACTTTTTGTAGAATTTGATTAATTACGTAAGTACAATCATTCTCGTATCCGTAATAAATCGCATAAATTGTCTATCACCCTTGAATAAAAGCAATAATAATATTTGTACAAAGATATGTACATATATATACTAGGGGTTCCGCCCCTGCGCGCTTCGCGCGCCAATTTTCCTCGGCGCGGCGCGCCTCGGGCACTATACATTACATATACATACATTACATATACATTACATATAATACTGATCGAATAGATTTGTTCACTCTAAAAAATACACCTACATACCGTGAGTATTCGTGTATCTAACTCTTCAGCCATACCACAATATTCGTTAATCTTTTTCGTTCCAGATCCAGCCTCGACATTCGAAGATCCTTATTATTTTGTAGTTTATAATTGTAATAATTTCCAACTATAAATAAATGATATTCAATAATATACATGCGTAAATAATCTTGAAAGTTGTTTCCGTTTGTGGCTTACTACCTTAATTTGCAATCTGAATGTGATGCACTCTCTGTTAATGTAATGACTGTAATTCTCTCTATTGCCTGGTACTTCTCCTTCTCTACACTCTTTCACAGGATTCGCTAATAAATATTCTCGTGACTTAGCTACTTTAGTTGATTCTGATTTGCATTGAATCGTTTCAAAAATATTATTCATTTGCCGAATAATAATGGACAGATTATCGGTACAATTTTTTCATACTGTAAGTCCTAACCGCAATCTAACCATATAATCGTACTCCGGGCGCTTTGCCTACCTGTCAAAGCAGAAGACAACCAGCGTGAACAAAGAACAGCGGAACGGCAATGCCGTAAACGCCAAATTCGGGATCGGACCGATCCAACTGACCCGCATAACGAATCTCACGCTATAACTAAAGACTGTAGTAATCATTCAATTCAACCCTGTGTTGTCAAACACTTACAGTTATCTCATAAAAAAAAAATATCTTACCGTACCTCAAATAATCTTGTTCTGAATTATACGAACAATTACGACCAAAAATACATTGACACATACCGTACTGTAGTTGGTGAAAATAAAGAGCTAACCAAAGCGCCATCTGGCTACGTCCATACTTGGTAGGTCTCTTCTCTCTACCTAGCGAAAGCCACTCTATACTCTTTATACCCATAGGTTTCGTGCCACATACTTGGTAGGTCTCTTCTCTCTACCTAGCGAAAGCCACTCTATACTCTTTATACCCATAGGTTTCTTGCCACATTGTGTGACGTCACTGACTGACGGAGACGACGAAAATGCGATCTCGTCGATAACACGTATAAATTACTTGCATCGAAATCTTCGAATAATAATATCTCAGCTCTACGTCCACCGATTCGATCGCAATAGGGCTTAAATTAAAGCTCTTCTTGGCCACATCCTGCAATAATTATTACAATTCCGTATTTATAGCGAGACGGAAGAAATTAACGATCATAAATTTCCTCAACTGTCACTCAGTTGCCGTTCGGGTATATAGAGACTCTGTCAGAGTCTCGCGCGGCGCGGCGGAATTTTTTTTTTTTTTTTTATATAACTAGGCGCGAGACTCTACCGAGTCTCTTGATAAGATCGCCCCAAGTTTCGTTCGTCTAGCTGAGATACGGAAACTGAAGAGGCTGGAACGTCTGCAGTTTGGTGAATTGCTGACTCGACACTCTCGAAAGATTGTCGGATCGCATTTTCTTGGATTTAGTGCTCCGCGACAGGATCGCGAGGCACGTTGTACACCTCGGTTTTATTGTTTCCCGATCATCAGGTCAACCAGACCACGTTAGTTGGTTCCAGTCGCATACGTTTTTTCTCAGCAGAAAAACTTCTCCCCCCCCCAAATTTTGCATAGTGCAATAGGAAAGATTTCACACTTCTTCTCTATAATATTTTCTTTCCCAAAGTTGATAGAGATTTTTGAGCAGTTTAAAAGTAGCGATCAAAAGGTAATTTTTTACCAAAAAATGGAACTTTGCAAACTGGTAGCTTCGTAAATGAGGATTTCACCAAATTGGTGGCGAGAACATTTTTTGTAGCTGTTTAACTTTACGCGATCGCAATTACCGAGCACACACGCGATTTTATCGACAATTGAATTTCCTACAAAATAGCCTACGAGAATCTCCGTCGTGAAGCCGACAATTTCGAACACATACCCGTATTTTTATATCAGTTCTCGTAAAAAATACTGCGAGCGCGTATCGCGGCTGAAATAATAATCGGACGAGAAGAAGTTATGGCGAGGTTAAATAGCCGCAAAAAGTGTTCTCGACATCAATTTTGCGAAATCATCATTTAAGAAGCTACTGCTTGGCAAAGTTACATTTTTTCGTCAAAAATTACCTTTTGATCGCGGCTGCTGCTGCTACTTTGAAACTGCTGAAGATATCTAAAAACTTTGGGGAAAAAAAGCATGGCGATAAAATTCTAATACGATGTCTGGGTTTTTTCTTTTCTGCTCTTTTTTTTTCGTAAAAAGGTCGTAGGCTTGGCGAAAATTGTTCGATAGATCTGGGAGACGACACGGATCGTTTCGAAGTTGGGCAATAACGTCGCGAGCTCCGTGCGAGACGAAAATTTGTAAAGTTAGTTAGATGTACTTGGTGGGAAGTAGAATTGACAAATCGTTGGATAAAACCCTCTTTGTCGAGGGTAGAGCTTCTGCTTAGGAAATGCTTTCGGCCGAGTCACGAGCCACGTGCGCCTAACGTCACGTATCCCGTGTGCCGCGTAGTCCCTCGGCCGAACAACGCACATCGGCGTTAGGCGGGTTGCCAGCGGCGCAGCGTGTCTGACCTACGAGGGATTTAGCTACTTGGTTACGACCTCTCGTATCTTGCCTGCACGCGTATATTAAATTGCGCCACGCAATTTGCGACCCGCGGCGTCATTTTTTCGCTCTACCTTCGATCCGAAAAAGCGAAAATTATTTTTTTTTAAACAACAAACCCGACCGCGTGAAAAAATACCGACTCGAAACAGCGAAAAACAAACTCCAGAATATATTTCTACAGAAATGTCTAATTTCAATGGATAAATAATTCATCGTGCCGTGTTATTCGTTTGAACCTTGGACAAATAATAAATGAAATACGTACTATAGATTTATTTATTCTATTTTATAGTTTCACTTAATGGCCAACAATTCAACGAGTACCTTTTCTAACGTTCCAGTTATATTTGTACTACGGTATATATTTTATGTATATACTGCTCGACATTCAGACAAATAACATTGCAGCACGAATTATTTATATATTGCCGTTCCAAATTTCTGTGGATAGATATTAGAGGTTTATTACGAAGCTTGGTGTGCGCTTTTTCAAGCCAGTATTTCTTAAGGCAGTAGAGTTTTTTGATTATTTTATTAGCTGTGTTACTATTTTACTATAATTTATTTCATTTCACACTAAAAAAAACGACGAATTTGCGACAAACTCCGCTCACGCGCGTCTAAAAATGTGAGATCGTTGGGAATAAGGTGAATTTAATGATAAATTCGAGACGTATCGACGGCGTTGCATCGGATTGATCCGAGATAAGCATGCGATTTTGTCGCGCCTCGATATCATCGCGAAGGTTGAAAAAACGGAGATTTCATTTGCTAGATACAAAACCGAACCTTGATTTTTATCGCAGAGTTGATTTTTCATACGCAACAAAAGAGGCCACGTCGCGTGCTGCATTCTTAACACATCACGCGCCACCGTCAGATGTAATCCGTCGGCGGAAAAAATGTCGTTACGTCAAGAATTGCGCCGACTCGGGAGATACGACGCATCTTTATATCGATTACACGTAACCGTCGAAGATTCGATCGACGTGCATAAGCAGCGACGAATTATTCGAATACGAGTTAAAATTACGAATCCGATTTTCCAGACAAATATCCGCGCGCGCCAGTCGAGCGTTTACGTCGTTTGTACATTTTTTAAATCGATTTTCGTATTTATACAACTCGATTGGGGTTTTTTTCGTCATTTTTTTTACCGCTCGTCGAGAGATCTGAAAAGTTTGACTGGCGCTCGACGACCTCCTTTGATCGAAAGCCTGGCAAACCTCGATTACGAAATTCAAATATCAAATCCTAAACAAATACTCGCGATGCAAACAGATTTCGATATAATAAGATAAACACGATTCTTCCGATTTCTTATCGTGGCTCCGATGAATCATTTAACCAGCTAATGCCGAACAACCGGAATAAACTATTCCGATTATTTGACAATTACCAGAATACCAGCTGACCCGGCAAAATTGTTCTGCCACATACCTTATTTCCAGAGAATATTTTGGTTCATTCCAAAAAAGGAATATATTTTTTATGCTAAAGTTGTAAAATGGCAGAAAATAAATAAATATTAATTGTGCGTGTGAAAAAATGCCGTGGGTCCGAATCTGAGCCGCAACTGACATCGTTTGGCCCTGCGACTTATTGATTGTCATTGCGAATGCCAATCTAATAGGAAATTGAACGCGTTTGAGTTTAATTGGCACGTCTGTGGGAATCATTGGAATTCGCGGCAGCGAAACATTTTCAGCGCGGAATTCGCCATTCAAAATGGTGGCTTCGATGATGTTTTTCATCAATTTTCTAACGATGTCAAATAACATTGTAACCCATCAACGAAGTAAGATAAGCGGAAATGTTGAAAAACTTTTACGAATTTTTTTTTCTTGGTATACATTTTTTTATTTGGTGTCCATCAGATTGAAAAAGGTGTTTGCAGCTGTGGAGCACTCTACTGTTACGTCACGCGAACGCAAGCACCATGAATTAACGTAGAGGTCGTTGTTCAAGCTTTACGTACACACTGCTGCAATAATTCGTACGTATCGAGGTCGCGAATGCTAAATACTTTGTTTTCAAAGTGAATAGGAAATTATGATTTTTTGCTGATCGTTTTTGAATTAGTCTTCGGTTCTGCAAAGCCAAAACTTTCGTTTCCTACCTAAAAACCGAAGTTCCCAGCGAAATCTCGGAAACGGCAGAATCCGGAAGCGAACGCGTATTATCTTTATGTTCCCCCCTCGAATCCCTTCAAGTTTTGTATGCAACTTTTTCTTGTATCTTTTTTAGTTTGCGAGATATTCGTCTAGGGCGGTTGAAATGGCGCACCCTGTATAGACTCGTCCGTCTCATCGAGACATCCGAGCGCGGGTCGTCAGACTTTTCCAAGGCATTTCCGACTACCCGTAGGCCAACGAGGAAGGGAACATCGGAAAAATTTGTTGGCAACTTTAACAGTGTTCGCTGTAGGCGCAAGTAGTAGAACACAGTGGAGAATCCCGAAAGTTGTCCGGAGTCTTTGATAATGGCGCGGACTCTCGAGATGGTTAATTTTCATTAATGTCGTCGCTAGCGCGCTCGCCCTTAAAAGGGTTTCAGGGTACGAGAGGCCCTGATGTTTCCATCTCGCGATCCGCGTAGCGAAAAACGTAATAAATTTATTTGATCGATCGCAGTCTCCGCGAAAGTGGATAAAAAAAAAATTGGTTGTCTCGTTAATCAAACCTTCGGGCGTATCGCTTTGCGATTATCGGCTGCAACCGCCGCGTTTCGCCTATTTGCGCGTTCATTTGTTAAAATAATAATTATGATCGTGCGACAATTCCTTTAGTAGCGAACGCGGCGTAAAAAGTTGACGGCCCGAGCGTATGAAAATGTTTCGTTAATGAATGGTCGTTAGGGAGTAGCTCGTTAATCTGGTCGAGAAAAGACCCTTGGATCCCGTTATAACGAGTACTAATGAAGAAACAATTAGCATAAGGAATAATAAAAAAAGAGGGGAAGTATATTTCGTAGCTGGTTAGTATCATTTTGAGGCTGGTTTTCCCCTCTCTGTCTGTGCGTCTCTCTCGTCGGTCGCGACGAAACAAAATTGTTGGTCTATTTTTTTTTTTTTTTATACAATTCTATTTTGCTTTATTTTCATGCAATCGCGACACAAAAAATCTCTCTTGTCCCGCGAGATACCATTGCGACGGTTTTCCTATTTTTTCCCAACCCACCGCGCGTTCCCTTTCGGCTGACTCTCGGGACGAAAAGCATGGAGAGTCTGGGAGGTTCGCTGTGGAGAGGTTTCGCCACCGCGACGGAGGGGTGCGAGGGTCTAGATGAAAATTGCTTCTCTACTAGAAAGAGCTGCTCCTCGGGAACGACAATGTGAGCAGCTAAAGGTCATTCTCGTAAATTTCCCACACAGCTCAATTTACTTTTGTTCCTCGTGTAATTAATGCACGCGTTCGTCGACGCGGTAAGCAAATGGAAGGAAACTCTCGCACGTTTTTCCATCGCACTTCGATTCATTCGCATGGTAACCGGCCAAAAACAAACAGTCCCGAACAATCGTTTCTCGCAACACATCGTTTCTCGTAGCGAGCGATTCTCGAATATTGTTGAAAAAAAAAAAATAAGCATCCGTTGACAGCTACTAATTTTAGAGCGAAGATATCTGACCATGAAAAGTAGATGGTATCGCGAACAAAATTGTGTCAGAGATACGAATGACGCAAGTAGCGATAAGAAATGAGCATTTCGGTCAGAGCTCACACATCAACTCGTATTTTGCAATCGCCAGGGAGTTATAATTTTTGTAATTAATTACACGTATAATTATTATACGGTCGCGTAGAGCTTGACCTTGAAAAATGGACGCAAATCACGTTCAAAAATTGTTAGCCGGATGGAAAAAACAAACCAACGTTCAGCTTTAATATAGTAGGAGAATCGCGTGGCAGGTTGAGTCTTTTCACCAATCATGCATCTTCGAATCTCCATGCTGCAAATTCGATCACCTTTGAACTCGTATTTCCGGATTTCAGAATTTGTTCTCCAATTTTTCGGGAAATATTGTCCTAGTCCAGTTCCTTTCGAACGAGTGGTTTAAATTTTTCGTGGGATTATTTTACTGGAAGTTATTGTACTGCGGTGGTATGGTGCCACGACCTTGAAGTTTGGCCTTGATTTTCGAAGAGCTGTTTCCACATATTTTTGGGGGTAAGCTAGGGAGAATGTCGGTTAGAGATTCTTCGTGCGAAGATGTTGGGACGAAAATGTGAAAAATCAATGACAACGATGTTGGGAGACGACCGAGGAAGGGAAGATTCGGCGAAACAAGGAAAATAGGACGGAGACGGCGACGAGAGTATCGTAAAAATATTCAAACCCTTTTTATCGATTCTCTGCACGTAGCAAAGAATTTGTTTCAGGCATCCGTATCAATATAACAAGCTCAACGGGGGAAACCCTGTGCGGTTACGAATTCGCAACGATCTCGTCGCGAATGGATACATCGAAAGTTTTAGGGTAAAAAGTGAAACAACCCCGGGATAGGAGCGCGGAGACGTCCGCGGAGAGAGATCAGTTTCCGGTCGGCAAATAAATATACGACCGATTCTACGCACGATTCGAAAAGCTCTACTTTTCGTGCGAGCGGAAAGCACAGTTTCGGGGCCACGTTCGAGCGCGCGCGAAAAATATTCGCGCGATTCTCCTTCGAGCCTCGTAAATTTCACCCCGCTTTTTTTCTTATTCCATTTTCTCGTCACTCTTTTATTTCTTTAGGATCACCGGATACGATTCTGGATTCACGAGCTTTCGATTTCCCGTCTCGAAACACATCAGCACCACCCGAACGCGTAACTCTCGACCCCACCGATAAAAACCTCGCCGTTTTTGGAAATTATTTTCTCAAAATCACAATTCCATCTGACATAACAACGACTGGGCAAAAAAATTCAGCCCACTGAAAACAACGAATTTGTAGAATTTTTCTTCTTCCTTGCCCAAATCTGTCGGACTATGGTGGAAAAATGCGACCAGATAAGGATACCGCGTTAATCGAAAATTAATTGGACTGCGATAAGCATTAACACCGGTGGAGTATAAATCTTGTATTCCTTGCTTTTTCAGTTTGCTGCGAAGCTTTGGGTTTTTGCCAACAAGGATGCACGCTTTGGTTTGCGAATCGTCGCTTGATTGTCGCGTTGGGTGATGGGCGCGAAGATTTACAGCGATCCAAAGATCTGTGCGAATAAACAGAGCAAATGTCAAGTGTAAGCCTCGATTTAATCGTTGATAAGAGTAATCTTGATGACGCAAGTAGACGATAGATACGACGAGCTGCTCGATCTATGACCACGGATACGACGTTGCATCGCGCGATGATCGTAACGCTTTATAAATAAAGTGGGCATCGAATTGATGGATTCGTAAAATATCTGGAAGGATGACAAATTAGTGGAATATTAGTCTGATCGCCCGACCACAGCAGACGTACGACGAGCATGTGTTGACAACGTGGTTGCGCAAAAATTCATGAGTTGTCGTTGGTTGCAAATTAGGTGGGAATAAAAGTCGAAGTAACGACGTTCCACGTTCGTGGTGCAAGATGACGATGGGAATTTCAGTTTTGGTGCGGAGAAAAATCTGGGAACCGAATGAGAAAAAATCTCACAATTGTTAGCGGCTCGAACTCGTTTGAGATTAGTTATAAATCAAGAACAAACAATCGATAAAAATTATCTCGATGACGCGATGCGAATGCGGTGCGTTAAATCTCGTTCTGATTAGAAACGAGACGCTGCACGAGTCTCGGGTCGACAAACCCGACATGTAATAATAACAATATGAGCAGCTCGTCGCGTTTTTTATAGTGTAAAAATAATCGGCGGAAAATGTGAGGAAACAACGAGCAAACAATCGGATCGAAGGGGCCGAAATTAGCCGAAACGTGTGGCGAAAATTGGCTCCCTGGCGAAGAGCTGGAGAGTGGAAATTCCGTGGAAGAAACAACGAAGCAGAATTGCGAACTGGGTCAAATAGTTCGCGAAGGAAGAAGTGAAATACAGAATAGTGGGAAAATCTTTGGATCACGGGAGCAATAAAATGGGTCGAATGAAAGTAAGCTGGAAAGTAGGAGAAAAAATATCCGAGCGAGAGATAGGAGTATAAAAAATTGCGGTAATAAAAAACGTGCAGCTCGAGATTAAGAGAAACGGGGAAAGTTGCTGAAGCCATATTCACCACGACGAAAGGGGAGGAAGTGGGAGAGGAAGCCAAATGATTGGAGATTGAAATGTTTGGGGAAAAATTAGCTCGTTGTAGAATGTTTCTCCGCGACTTTTTTTACGTTCACGTAAGGTGAAAAGTATCGTAAAATATTCGGTGTTTCGCGCGCGCGTTATAAAACATAATTAATTACATTAACGTCGCGTCATAAAATCACATACGCGCGAAGTCACGCAACGCCAGGAGCTCTGCGACCACGTGTTGTACGATTCTTCTCCCTACTTGCAACGTTCCAACCATTGTAAATTTTTTTCTCTACAATTTGAACAATCAGTCATGCTACGTATTTACCCCAGATTTTTATCAGCCACACGAAACGTTAACTCCAACGATTGTAAATCAAATACGGCTCTATTTATACGTGCGAATCAGAAAAGGAGTACACAAAAAATGAAAATAAGGTTTAGAGAAGAGGAAATATTTCTCTCTCACTTCGTCTTTCGCAACAACAAACAACAAAGTTACGTGAGAAACTGTGGCGAAAAAATTAGATCCACGTCAAAACGTCGTGGGCTGCATTTTTACCCATCAATCTGGTCGGCGAGGTAATCGTGTGGATTTTATTACGGGACAATTGTCCTTTTCGAGGGGGTTTGAACGACAGGAATGCGACTTTACGACGCTGACGAGCGGGAACGTCGCGCGACGCCCGACGTCTCTTCAGAAAAGCGAGAGAGAGAGAGACGGAGAGAGATAGAGAGCAGCGCCCTCTGCGCAAGCACAGGTGTAAGCTGCGCTCACATATAAATGCGAGGCGCGAAGCTCCGGGCTACACTTCGCGTCAGATACGTGACATCCGACCTTCATCTTCCTAAAACCAGACTTCGCGTTAACGAAAAGGTGAGTGATGCCATGTATTTATTACGAATGGATAATTATTCCCCGTAAATAAAAACAAACCTACTTTTCAATTAATTCCAACCGATTCGCATCGAAATTTCTCTCGCGTGTTTTTTTTAATTTCCTTCCAAGCATTTTGACACCACTGAAAAAAAATCCGTTGCTCTTACAATTTTTCCAACGAAAAAATAATTCCTTTCTGTTTTTTTTTTAACATGAAATATCATTCTACCTAAACTTGCGGAATGACTAGTTTCAATAAGCAGCTTGACATCTATAATCGTGTCACGTCACTCAAATTTTGAAAATTCGTGTGGCTACATTTTTCTGTTAGTATGACAAAAGTGCAGTGTGTATTGTTAAAATTTTCGCTAATTTTTTTTTTTTCAAATAAATCCGCTACATTGTTATTGGAAATTGGATCGAATTCCTCTTTTGAAAATGATGGTTTGATTTAATTACAATTCTGAAATTATTGAATTTGTATTCTTCCTAATTACTTCTTTCATCGGAAGTTCGTTTTGAATTCGGCCGGTTTGTTTTTTTTTTTAAATAGTTTTTCGAAGAGTCAAGAGTGAAGTGCAAAAATGAGGAATTCGTTTGGCGAAACGCGAAGGAATTCGGGAAGTGTGAAAGTTTCGATGAAATAAAAACGAAGGGAACAGTTGAAAAATATTTCGCGCGGTTTGACGCGACATGTTTGAAATTCCTGGCTGACAGGAAATATTATTTGACGATGGATTTCGAAAAAATCCCAAAACGAACGGTATCTCGAAATGAACCGCGGCGTCGGAATGCCTCGTGTAATTGTTTGTAAAAAGTTACAGCGCTGTAATTAGTTTGTTGAAATGATTTTTGTCTCCTGTATATCTCCTGATAAAATTCCTCAAATAATGTGCGTAAAACGAACTGAAGTTGCGCGTCGAAATTGTCTCTGTCAAAAGACCATGAGCTGTACAGAATTGTGCGTGAAATTTGTCAGAAAGGCTAGCAACCTGGTACGCATCGATACACAATCGAAAGTCAATTCTCTGGGTAACGAAGTCATTTGTAACCAACACGCGAGCTGTTCGGCAATTTGTTTCATCAAAAGTTTAATCTCGCGAAGAAACAGGTCAATTTTCGAACAGGTTTGTTTCGACGGAACGATAGTCGTCGGATGATCGATCATCGAGTTAAAAATAGCCAAACTGCGACATCCATACGTTCTACATGCATTTCGTCGCGCGAGTTTCTCCAAAACTCGAGCAACATGCGACAATAAAAAACTCTGCTTTTACAATGCCACGGTAATAAAAATCACGAAGCGACGAAGCGATAAGAATCGAAGGCGCAGGAATGATACATAACAGGATAGATAAGAGACAATGATGATAATGATGCGGGCGTAGCGTTCGTTTGTTTCGAATTATTACGAAGTATTCGTGTTTCTGGCGTCGCTGGTCGCGAAATTTCTTGACGCGCTGAATTGAATATTGCTCCGTATTTTAAATGCGAGGGAGAATCGTCGGCGATGCAAAACGTGACTATTAGCATCCGAAGACTGGGTCGTAGAAGCTTAATGCTCTCTCCATTGTTACAGCGTCGAACGTGGCTTCTGTAATTTTCGTAACGACATCGACTTTTCGTCGGTTACAGGAAACAGACTCACCGATAAACTGTTCGTAACGCGATTTCTAAAGAAAAATAAGAATAAAGGCGAAGTCGCGTGCGAGGCCGTGAAGTATCGGAGAAACATTTTACATAGCATACTCATCGGGGTGGGTCAAAAAAACCGACTATTATTTCAAGAATATCTTAGCTCATCATTTTTCAAATAGTCGAAATTCCACCGTTTTTTATTCCTAATTTTGTTGCTGGTTACCGTAAATTTTAGCGCACAAAAAAAATAAGCTCGTCCAAGTTTCAGCCCCAAATATGTATATATAAGTACCGAAATTTGCATGTGCACCGCTTTTCTATGGACGAATTAGAAAATCCTACTTTCGATGCTCTTTAATTTTTTTAGCATCTCGTGATGTATGCTCATTAATAACGATACTATTTAATAAACATCAAAAGCAATGCATTTACAATTGTGTGAAAATAAAATAAACAAGCTTTAGGAATAAATATTTTGTAATTAATCGTAACGAGCAAAAAAGATAGTAAGTACAACAAATTGAATTTGGCATGTTTTTAGAATTTTCAAAATTTGATAATTCAACTGGTTCTATGAGGAAGCTGTTAAAGCATCATCAAGTGACATATTTTCATGGGGGACCCGATAAGAAATAGTCACTTTTTCGCGCCACCTCAGTACTTGTACAAATCTTTGCCTACCATCCGCGTGATGCGCGACACGGTTGTAGCGCACGACTGATTGCAAGAGGTTAACGGTGATCGTATCAGGCGAATTATAATAACAAAAGCTCACATTCAACGACCTCCAGTCATCTTAGCGTATAAATGATCGCTCCTGCCTACATACACGTCGTGTGAAGCGACGATGCGCGTACACCGCAATTTATACGGGCCGTTCCATTCAGAGTTTGCTCTTCGTCGCGTGTAACGCGATACGCGCGTTTACGAAGAATAATATTTGTATGCGAGAGAGAATATCGGGAAATAGAATTCATTTGCCTTTTTCACGGAAAGAGCGTTATTTCTCGGCCGGTCAAACTTCGATTCGCGTACCTACGTACGAACTGACGGCAAATAGCGCGCGTCCGCCCTCGAACGACCGCTACTACTAGCGAGGAGCGCGCTACCGCTGTTACTTTGTTTTTTGTACGCCGCGGTGTCCGCAGTGAAAGACGCGAGGTCCGTATCTGATCGGACGTAGAGAATTAGTCTGACTCTAAACGGACGTTACCACTGCGCCGCGGACGTGGAGCAGGCCTCGGGTATAGGATTGACGGGAAAATAGGTGTAAATTGCAAAACAGCGCGTATCGCGTGACCCACTTTGACTGACAATGAAATAAGGCTCGAGGACCAATTCCGTAGATTCGGTCGAATGTCGAATTATGCAAACGTGTTTCGGCGCGAATCCCGATCTAAGTCACCGCTATTCGCAATTTCACACAAATTTACCAAAATTACATTTTCGTTAATGTTTTACCATTTCTATTGAAAACTCCATTTCAGGTGTATTTATCTTGCCGCATCTCATCGTACATTACTCTCGGGAGTCTGCCTTCGGATTACGAATTTTACACGCGTAACAATTTTCCCATTTACGAATCGCGTTTTTTCCCACAAATTTCTTGTTTGCTTGTTTTAAATAATTTCCGAGATTTTATTTGATTGTGGATTTATTTTGTACGCTGAGAAAAATTTTCATCCGCCTGACTGATCGTTTTCTTATAGAGGAGCAATCAATTTTCATACACGCGGCAAGGCTCGATGATTTCTCAATAGGTAATCGTTTGTCGACGCCTTTATTTTCACGATCAAACAAAAAAGCGATCGGGGATCGGGGAAAATTATTCGGTCGTAAAATAGGAAGCTGGCAACTTAGCGATAAGTGGGTATTGCACGATGGAGGGTCTGAAAGACGAAGCTTGCAGCTTTAATAAGACACCGACCAAACGCCTCCTCCGCTCGTAGACCACGTTCCCTTCCCCCAACGGCGTATAGATTTCGCGTGCAAAATAGCGATGTTTCACGTTCAATAACCACCGTCCGATGTTTCCTACGCGGGGGGATTAAACGCGAGAAATCGAATGGGTAAAACTTACTCGCGGGGAGAAGAGATTACGGAGAGCAAAGAAAATGACGAGATGTCGCAATACATTAAGGAACTATCGTAAAACCATTCGTTGTACGATTCTCGGAGTTTCTTCCATATATACGCGAATGACCGCCGTCACTTTACGAAGTATCGTTAAAATTGTCGTTACAAAAGCTGTAATATTCATGAACGGTTTGCAGCGCCGTTAACCTCCGTCATCCATTAAATTTCTACGTACAGCTACGTTACGGGAAAAAATGTTGGAAAGAACATTATACGGTCGACGTGAGCCTGTCGCGATCTCGATTTCGTTCTTCGCGTTTCCCTATTTTTCCATATTTTCCCCTATTTTTTCCTATTTTTTCCTGTTTTTCCCTATTTTCCCCTGTTTTTCCCCTATTTTTCCCTATTTTTCCCTGCTTCTTCGTCGCATCGTAAGACGTATATTTGACGGATATTTTCGCGGCAAGGGAAAGAAAAACAAACGAAACGATTTTTCGCGAAACGGGACCAGGAACAAAGATTCCCACGCGACAAATGTTCTCGAAGGCTTCCGCGATCGTTTTCTCTTTGATTTATCACCGACGCGTCGTCCATCACTGTGCGACGTCCGCCTTGAAATTTACGAAGGAATTTCGTTCTACAAATTTCACATTTTCCGAACTTCATTTGAATTTCATGATGGTGGTTTCGCGTGGTGTTCACTGGATCGATCCTAGCCTCGATTTAAGTGACAGCTAACCCTCGCGCGACCTATGGGTCGCACAAAAGGACCAGAGAGCAGAAATCCTTATCCGAGGGATTTCCCTACGCGCTCGACGCCAGTGGAAGAGAAACTGTTATTAAGCCAAATGTTTCCGAATCTCATCGCAGCGCGTCTCCATCCAAAATAAATGGAATCACCGTCGTCTTTAATTTTCCCAAACAGTAGCAAAAGAAATCGCGCAAAAAAGTATAAAAAACGTTTTTCTGGGCAGACTCGAAAAAACAAATGGTAATTTCCCAACAAATGTGGGAAAAAGATGGAAAAAGCACGAAAAATTTGAGAAAAATTCAAATCGCAGCGGAAAAAAATCCAGAAATTTATAAAAAAAAGGAACGTGAAAAATACTTTTCGGGGTTTTTCGCAGTATCAGCGCGAGGGGACGAGAAGTTATTTATGGCCGCGACGAGCTTGTAGTTTTCCTTAAATCTCGTCGAATGTTGCGGGCACAAATGATGATAGACGATCGTAATTCGGCACGCGACAGCTGGGCAGTAATATGCGCGAAGGAAATACCGAGGTGATCGGCGATATTCGCGAGCTGAACCGTTCTCTCCGGTTCCCCGGTAACCCTCGGCCCTCAATTTACGGGAAAGTTACTTACCTCGTTAGACTTTGGTTTAATCTACTCGAAAAGCAACTTCATTCGCTGTACATCGCGATAACTTCGAGTCAATACTCGCGCGGATCCCCGTTGAACTTGAACCACGCCGCTTATTTACGAACGTAAATTCTCGCGGCCACGTCTAATCGCTTCTCGCGGGGGACCGAATAACGAATTCAATTTATCACGTCGCTCGTAATTAAACAAACAACAACAATGATCCCCGCCCATTTTTTATTCCCCCGTTTTATACGTCTCGCTTACAAACCCAAGAAAACCGAACGGTTCCACCATTTTTGGTGTGTGATAAAATAAAAGTTACTAGAATTTTACTTCTGCTCTTTTCCATAGGAAAAGTTTTGTGCTCTCGTGCCGCGCAATTTTCCGATCGATCTGTTTCGTTTTTCCGAGTCGTCTATTTCCCAGTCTTCCGGAGAATTAGGATGTTCCCGAGGTTGGAGTCGGGGAATCGAGCTGGCGAGATTTAAAGGCGGTGGCTGCAATTTTTGTTGGGATAGTAGATTAAAGAAATCGCGGCTCACAGAATCGATCGACGTTCGGTAGAAGTTATCGCAGGTTTAATCGTTATCGCGGTTGATAATTAGATTTTACGAAGGCGAGACAGCTTTCATCTGTTTGCCATCGTTGGCATTTAACAAGTGTGGCGTGTTTGCTCGCCCTCGGGTATGGGGAATGCACGACGTACGTTCGCGATGCACCACCTGCGGAGATTCGCTGGAATTGTGGTCTGTATACATAACCATTACTATACGTGCATATATACATGCCTATATGCACCTAACGAGATAACGTTTATTCGCACAACGCGACGGACGAATGCGCGTCTAATGGCTTTCGCTCCTAGTCGCCTGGTCGCGATGCGCTCGCGCATATGTATCACTCCGTACGACACGCGGTGAATCCTTTGTACTCCGAAATTTCAGCAGGAAATGGACTTTTTTCCTATTCTCCCGCGCGCCACGTCGATTTCGTCGTACCTCGAGTATCTGGTATCGAAATAGCGTGTATTTTACCGCTCTTTCAGCTTAAACAAAAAATTCTCCCTCTCCCTCTCTCCCCTTCCACCGAATACCCATTTTTTTTTTTAATTCGTTCAATTGTCAGCTAGATTTCGGAGCTTTGGATTCGATGTGGCTATTTGTGCCTTGGGTAATTGGCGGAATCGGCCGTTTCTTGTACTTCCCATTGGTGGTGATACGAAAATGGTTCCAACTCGCAGCTCGCGTGGGACGAATGTTTCTTCCAGTTGGGTCTACCTTTATTCGAAATTTTGCCTGGAAACAATCTTCCCACCGTTTGATTGTCGAGAACAGAACCATTATTTACGCGAAGCTTTCATTCCCCATTGAATCCAGGTACAAAGCGATACCTGCGCGGAAGCTTCGTTCGCCAACAATGCCATTAATCACTCGAAGCGTTAACTTAAATAATAACTCGTCGCTGCATACTCGCGATAACTGCCAACATCGGTGTTTGGCGATACATACGTCGACCGATCCACCGTCCTTCTCTTCGGGGTTTTTTTTTTCTACCGAAGTTCCTTTTTTTACCAAACGCATTTTTTTGTGCCCAGTAACAATTTTTTTAAAAAAATACGTTTCTTCCATTCATTTTCCGCTCACCAAACCTCGATTTTTTTATCACTCCCAATTCGCTAGGAATTTAAGGACAAGTGACGCGAGATTGCTGAATTTTCGACGACAATAGACCAAACGGTTTGACATTTTTTTAAACCAAACCGAAAACTCGTTTTGCTTGGAATGCCCCGTATATATTTCACAGGCACGCGGGGACTGGTGTAATATTCCGGTACGCGTCGTCAGAAATTTCATCGATAGGTACGTCAATTGAACGAGTGGACAGATGAAAACAATGGCAGACATCTGTGATACGTATCATTATTTCTAGTTAGTGAGTGGAATTCAATCAAGGGAGCGATTCGCCGTTGCGATGGGAAATTCGCAATCTCGCGTATCGAGAAACCAGTTTTCAAAATCCCTGCGCAAGGCAGCGACTATTTATCCAAAAGACTGGCTATAAAAAACCAATTTCACCCAAAAAAGGGGGGGGGGGGAAACCGATTGTTTCCAAATTCTCAGCAAGAAAATATAAACGAGTCGAGGTGAGAACGAGGGACTGAGTATTTTTGACTTGGTTCGTGCTTTTCGTCTGGTTCGCGTCACACCGAATTTTCTGTGAATTTTCTGAGAAAGCTCTGTGAAATCAATTTTCGTAGAGACAGGAGAAGCTTGCGATGCAAATTTCGAAGAGCAACGAAAAAACGACGTTAAAAGGAGGCCAACTTTATGGAATTGGCTGACGAACATGATTTTGAAGAAGCATGCTAAGAATCGTGCTTACTTATAAAAAATTTCTCACATGGCCCGAATGCAGAAATGGAAAAATTGAATTGAAAGTAATTAGCGGAGACGAAAATGTCCGGAGTAGAGAAGAGTAGGCGTGAGTACGTAGGGTGTGTAGTATTCTCGAGGAACCGGATGACCGAGGCGAGTTAATCGCGAAAGTTTGAATCGTCGAGTGAATATAAGCGTACCAATCGCGGTCTCTTCTTTTTATTTATCGCCCTTTCTTGAGTAAATTTATACGAAAGAGTGGAAGAAAAAGCGCGTGATAATTCGGTCGTCGGTGGGGTTCCCGCGTTCCCACGAGTGTTTTCACGCGGCCACGAAACCGCGTAACGTATTCGCGACGAGCGAGAACTTTTACTGAATATTTGAAAGGAACGCTTGGCTCGAATAACAATGGCTCAAAGCTTTATTCGCGGCAAGTGTAGCGAGATAGGCCAGCGCGACGTAGAGGCGAAAAATAGAAACGGAAAGAGAGAGAGACGATGAAAGGAGAATCAAAAAGTGGAAGAGAATTGTCGAACCGAACGAGCAAAAATAACACAGCGAGAAAAATGTCCACCGGATTATTTGGCGATTTTTCCAAAACCATTTTCCATCCGCGATCACAGAAATTCTTTTTTTTTTTTGAGCTCGGCGAAGAGGTGAAAGCAGTTTTATGGGGTGCGAGAGGAAAAGTGCGGGGGGGAGAGATGTTTCGAACGATTAGAAACTAGCGGTATCGCCGATCTCTAGATCCACGGTCTTTGAGCTTCCTGTTGAAGATCCGAGCTGGCAATTAACGATCCAGATGTAACTGGCACCGGGCGAATACCTTTTAAATTGGATTTCCCACACGTTTGTTTTTCTTCTCCTTCGTCGTCGATCCCGCAAGAAAAATAGTCGCGGATTCTCCTGCATGTATAGACAACTCGGCGAACTTTCTCACCTGCGCTCGACAGCTTTTCTCCCCGCTCGAAACTTTTTACTCGGACTTCGCCGCATTCGGATTGAATTTGACAAGCTGAAATTGATCATCCGGAAAATTATCGCGTAATTGGAAATATTCGATTCGCGAAATAGGATCTACGAAATAATTTTGAACTATTCTCCTCACATTCAAGTTTGGCTCCGCCGAATTTCATGGCCAGAGCGAAATTAACCCATCAAAATTAACCAAGTTCCAAAATTAACCGTGTCATTCGTAGTCGGATGGAAAAAATATCCGAGCTTCTCGACGACGTTCGGCGCGGCGGAGCAAAAGGTTGCGCGACGATGCGCGAATTTCGCGGTTCAAAGTCGGCGTGTTTACGCGAGTCGTTCGACGCTGTGGGAATCCGTTCGTCATACGTTGAACTGCGATCCCGCGGAGTATAAAGTTGGGCGGAGAAGTCGAAAGTTTCGGTAAGTTGTCTCTTAAACTGGGATCTCGCGTGGCGTGGGAGTCGCGGGGACGAGATTCAGGTGCGTGCGAAGCTCCGTCAGTGGAATGACAAACGATGGGCGACGAAAACACGCGCGTGACACGTAATTCCGGGGCGTAATTTGGGGTAGAATGGAAAAAGCAAAGGAATCAAAGACCCGCGGCGAAAGTATTTCTGGGCGTTGAAAGAGGAAAGGTGCTTGAAATGGTCACCGCCGTTCAATCTGTGCCTTTGATACTCGACGCCATCCGACTGTCTTTGTATGTATATATATATATATATATATATATATATATATATATATATATATATATATATATATATATATATATAATCGAAGTGCGCGCGTCAGAGGCGAGTAGACAAGTCCGAAAATTGTTGCTCTCGAAAGAAGATCTTGCGGGTACGTGTGCCGCAACTCGGAGGTTCGGAGAACGCGACCGGAAGAGTCCCTCGCGTGTGATTTTTAACGCCGGTTGAAAGTCGAAAGCTCTCCGGAGGTGCAGGACGAGGATCGCACGGCAGGTCATATCCAACCCACGTAATTACCTGGGACCGAATCGCCATTTATTTCGAGGCCAACCCACGAATTCTCCTCCCAACGGTATCATTCTCTACACATCGGCAACGTTTTCTCTGCTGCGGCACAAAAAAGAAACAAACCAAAAAAAAACACCTTGTATCTCCTTCCTCCCCATCTCGTCGCCTCTCCTTTCTTTTTCCTCGGTTCCAGGACGAAGAAACTCGCTAGAAATACACCCTGCACCTTTCTCTGTACGTATTACGAAAATTTGCGTACAAATTCCTCCGCTGTCTTCATTTGCTCCGGAGCTTTCGAGCAAAAACAGATGAGCACATTTTTTGTCATCTGAAAAAATACATATATTTTTCGTGGTTCTCGTACTAGTAGTTGTTATTGTTTATCCTACTAGTCGACAAGGAGACGAAGCAAGTTCTGTACTGCGAATTTATCGAATAATATCGACAAAAGTATGAAATCTCGAATGGTGAAGAAAGAAAGATGAAGATTTCTGCGTTCGTGGAAATTGAAAATGTATACTTGATTTCTAAAATCCCGCGAAATTTGTTGATTATTAGAAATATTGGCTCGTCACTCCGTTGGAAGTTGAAGGTGGAAAAATAACGCGAGTCACGAAGATGCAGAATAATTTGGGAAGAAAAAAAAACTACGAAATGAAAAATCTCGTTTTCGCGTTCGATTGTTTCCTTTTATATCGGTCTCCTCGTCGCCCAGAAAAATCTGGGCGCCCAGTGTCGTAAGCATAGATTGGATAAACAGAAGCGAATTGTAAACTCGAGGCAAGATTAAACGGCTGATGAAAAACGCTACGTTTTCCAGGTCGCGCGTAACCTGCTTAACGTTCCTTCATCCCAATCTCGAGGCCGAACAATGTCGTTGATTTTTTCGCCGGTTTCCCCATTTTTACCCACTACTACTCGGCGTTGTTCTTTCAATTCTATTTCCCAACGGAATAATTATTTCCGATCTGATTCGACGATATGCCAATTAAATTCACGCGCCACGCGACATCTGATCGTCCGTGAGCTGATTTTTATCGCGATCGTTTCTGCTTCTCCCGATTTCACCTTCTCCTCCCACCAAACAATTCGCGACGATACTGCGAGTATTCGCGGGGGCATCGCGAGATTGTGAAATTTATTTATCAAATTAACATCTCGCTCGAACGAGACTATCGCGACTCGTCGGTGCTTTAATTGCCTATCTATACGCACAAGCGCCACTCGATTGCATCGAGCGATCGGCGTTTCGTTTAACGACACCTCGATAATATCCCAGCGTAGTAACAGCTGGCCGAACAAAGAGCTGGAATAATTTCTAACGAACATCTGACGTCGCGTTAAAAATTCTACTCTTTCACGCTCGTTAATGGACGACGAAATGCGAATCGAATTATAGGATGCGGCGCGACGCTAAGCTCTTCGCGAATGAAAGTTGACAACCTTCGTACGAAAGCTCTTAGCCTTCGTCGACTATTGATCAGGGTTCGATGTGCTTTTTGTACAGATTCGCAACGTCGGAAACGAAATTTATTTATTCACCTATTTATTTATCCACTTATTCGTTTATTATTATCCAGACGCAAAATTACATGTGTTTCTGCAGATCTAACAATCCTACAAGGGTAAATGATAATATACTGAAAGCTTAACATACTAAAAGTAACAAATGCACGGAAATTATACATCAGCATGTCGATAATAATACAAAGAAACGAGTATACTATAATTATTATACGCAATTATTGTGTACATTCTATACTTAAGTAATTTTAGCGGAAAACAGAAAACGAGGTGTTAACTTATTTGAGACACGCTCATTTTCTGCTTTTCAATTTAAAACGTTACAGTTTATCCATTTCTTCGGTATATATTCATTTTGTTGGACAATTTTTTTAAATATGCACTGTGTCACTATTTTTTTGTGGATTTTTTTTTCATCTCGCGGTCAAAAACCGCGAATAGTATTAGGATAATGTGAAATTGTATCACTCGGTTGAGTGGTTTTATCGTGCAGCCGAGGAGGAAATACGCGATTTTAGGCTGCTCTGAAATTTGTTTCCATTAAGAAAACGAAAAACATCGCTCCATATTTTTACGAAGGGAAGAAACGAGAGTGAAAGGAGTTCCGACGGGAAGTTTGGAGCTGATTGACGTCAATTGTGGAAATTAAGTGAAATTAGTAGGATCGTTGGCAATTTGCGGGCCTCATAGGCGGTAACGACCGAGCTAGATCATCGCAGGGTTCCATAAGCTTCGACTCTCTACGGGCAGCCCGACTGTAATCGGATCCGGCATCGATCTTTACGAGTTTCAGCTCTTCCCTAAAGACGTGAAAAGCCCTCTCTCGGCGGCAAGGATGATCCGAGGGTCGTAGTCCGTGCCCGAATTTCCACGACGTCCGCGAAACTTTTTTCCCTCTTCAATTACCGTTTTTCGAATTTCCGCAGAGACTTCCGACATCCAGCGGCTCACAGAAATGTGGCAAACATATTTGCCGGTGTGTGCAATAAATTGTCCTCGACGTTTGTCGTTGCCGGAAAAAATCGGGAGATTTTTTTCCCGAGGAAAAATGGATCTGGGAGGAAGTTCGAGTTTTGCAGAGATTTATCAAGTTGACCGAAATTCGTTCGAAAGCGAACGCAGATCCGTCGTAGGGACGCGTGATCGAGCGCTCGATCCCTTTTCCGAGCGAGAAAAAACAGATTCGACGACTACGAAACTATTTCCGCGCTTCTCCGTTTTTTCATGCGAGATGAAAGTATAGATTTGCTGTTGCCAATGTTATTAATAGGAAAATGAAACAAAAATCCCTGTATTTTTTAATCCATAATTGGCAATTGCTTATCCTTTTCAACCTTTTCAACTTTATTTCCGCTTGCCATTTTTCTATTTTTCTCGATACTTCGCGCTTCTTTTATCTTCGTATCGCTTTGTTTCTCGATCTATTATACTTCATCCGTTCCTCTCTGCTGGCCACATTTTTCTCTTTTCTCCCCTTCCCAATTACGACTCCTCGTCGAGGAAAAACTTTCCTCGTCGTAGGAAAAAAACGCTCGTCATTCGTATCCTCGAGTAATCATCGACGCGCGGCGACCGATTTAGCTCAAACTTTACCAAGTTATTCCCCTTTCAACCGAAATAACGCCACGAACGTGGGAATTTTCTGCGAAACGTAAAAAAAATAACAACACGCGCTCGACAGATTAGTCGGAGGTTCACGAATGTTTTGGAGAAAAAATAGTCGAAGTTCGCATCGCTGTAGATTCATCGATACTGATCGTATCGAGATCAACTAGGAATCAAATTGAAGCTTGAACTCTCTACTTTTAGACACATTTTGAAAATTTGAGTTCGATTCATTATCACTGGAGTTATACGACGACCAAGCCAAACGCGTCGAATTGGGAAATTTTTGTCAAACTTCACAAGTTTATACCGTGCGAACTAAAATTGCTAGCTCATTGGTCTTTAGGTTTTCCAAAAGATTGGTTCTTCTCCTTTGAAATGAGTGGTTTGAATTTTTCGTGCAATTTTTTTTCACCGACTTATCGAGCTTCGCAGCAAAAACGACAATTTTATCGTGAACTTCGAACCCCTGCGGTCCTGTCGCGATGCAATATCATCATACGCGATGGGAGAGACGAGCTTTAAAGTAGTAGCTCGACCTGGTGCTTTTTCATTAGCTGCAACGCGGCAGCATAAAAAAAGCTTCAGAGGAAATAGCTGGAACAAAATGGCTACATAAGAAAAATATTGACGTGAATGCCATCCAGCAAGGAAGCAAAAATTGCAGCAAAATGTTTGTTTGGAGAAAACAAACGCGTGGGACGGCAATTTCGACTTTTTTTCTAGCTCGAATAATGTCTTGTGTAGAGTTTGTGAAACGTGATCAATGATGTAAATTCGGTGGGACTGAAAAATGTGCTTGAGGTCGAGGGATTCGAGAAAAGGGGCCGGCGGTGACTCGAGCTGTTGCTTGCGAAGCTCTCGAGCCGGTGAGGGCGGGTTGTTCTGGCGGCTTCGTCGGGAGACAAAAATGATTAACATCCATCCGCGGGCGGAAGTTTGACGTGGAATTACTAACCACTTACACATAAATTCAATTAACCCGTTCAGAACGGTGAACGACATAGTCTCGGCGTTGATTCGCGCAGCTGAATTCCATGTTTACATCCCTCGCGTACGACGCGTCCCCCGATTCGAATAGCGTAAAAAGCTTGTAATTTCAGAACCAGAATTTCCATCGTATTCAGATTCGACCAATATATTCCGCTCCGTATTCCTCCCTCGCGAATCGCGAGAGATTCCAATACCATTTCAACGGTCCGCGAGCAAAGTGCGTATCTCTATAGCCACGGGAGACCAGACCAGATATCGCAATATCTCTTCTTTCTTATTCGACCCACCTGCTTCCCGCGTTGCATTCGTTTCTTACCCGCTTCCCGTAAGATTATATATTTCAATAACAATAATAATAATGACAATAATAATAAATACGTAAATTCAAGGTCAAATGTGAAGCTTTTTCGTAGATTTGTAGGTTCGCCCCGGGATCACTGATCGTCGTGATTGATTTCGGTGGGGAGGAAGCTTTTCGAACGGCCAAGTTCGAAGTTGAATAATACTCGGTTGACTTTCTAACGAGTCATCCGCAACGTCACGCGAAACTCGGAAGTTATTAAACTCGCCCCGTTGTTGCGTTGTCGAGAAGAATGTAATTGATGTTTATTGATCCGCGGTCTGAAACGAAAGCGTCGTTGATGCAGGAGTATCGCGCTGAAGCGACTGAAATTTATCGTAATTTTCGCGATAAGATTCGAAAGAACTTGAGGGAAATTTAAAACTCGAAGCCTCGAAAAAGCTCTCTCAGCCACGCGACTCTCACCGATAACGCGTTGTATCGCCGTGTTGGTGGGAGGCTGAAGCCCTGCGGGCAGACACCTCGACGCTTTATTCTTCGTAAATATTTGAAATACTAGTCCAGAGTTCTACATCCGGCGTTCAACTTGGACATTTATCACCGGTGTTTGCCATTTACCATATTTTCTCGACCCAAAAGCGAAGGAACGTCCAGCTAAAAGGGATAAATTTAACTCGTTCGCAGAATTTCGATGGGAAGAAGAAAAACCCAGCAGAGAATAGAAATATTCATTTCCATTCCCCTTAGGGCGATTTTGCCGTCCTCCCAATTTTTTCACGAACTCTGGAGCTCGACGTATACGGAGCTTGCGCTAACGCGGACACGTTTACACCAACGTCGAGTTTTTATTAGAAAAAAACCGCAGACTTTTCTGATCTGTGTTCAATAGCAAAGCTTATCAGCCTTCGAACTGAGATCGGAATTTGAAAAAACGAGCTTTTCTTCGGTCTCGTGATCGGGGAACAAATCCTTCGGCGTTTTACATTCTTATCAAATCTTGTCTTCGCCAGTTTTTTTTTTCGCGCGCAGAGAATCTCGTGACAGTAGGATTTCGCGAGGCACGAAAAAGCAGCGTTGGCGAAAATTCGTCGCATGGCGTTTGGAAGAACGATAAGATGGGGGGAGAAAATCGAACGGTGGGTAGTGAAAAAGGTGCTTGGTCGAGCGGCCGTTAAGGACGATTCGTAGGAGAGATTTGCAGCAATTAAGGGAGATACGCAGAAACGAGTCGAGGACAGTGGAAAAAGGACCAAACGTCAAATACGTTTTGGTAGCGAAGGCTCGGGGCTACGCAGAATCTGAAAAGGCCAGGATCTTGTAACCTTACCGCTCGGAGGCGAAGGGGCGATGCGAGGGTTGCGAGAGGGCTGGTTTCCGCCTTTGTGGGAGACTAGCACAAAAGCCAGAGAAACGAGGCTGAACCTTGATCTCTTACAACTCGCCAGCTCCGTACAAGCCGAGATTCGTATCTAACGATATAACTACGTATCTTCGTCTTCGCGAGCCAATATTTGTTTATTCATTCGAACCATTATAAAAGAAAAACTCTAAATTCGAAAATTTGAAACGATGCGATATAAACCTTCAGAGATAAGCAAGGTCTGCCGCGACGTATAAATAGAAACCAAATAAAAATAAAAACGATGGCTGTTCCGAGCTTCCACAAAAATATAAGAAAATATGGAAAAATAGAAACAAATATGAAAAAAATATAAAAAATATTTGTAAAACGTAAACATAAACTATAAACAAATATCCAACCAATTTCAGACTCGCATCAAGCTCCAAAGTCACGCTTCGCGAGAATAATCTTGCCAAGGTTACGCAGCTTAACCTTTTTATCCGCTCTCTGCTCTTTTATACGTTGATGCAACATCTTACCTGGTTTTTTTCTCCACTTCACTTCGAAAGCCATTCTCTGTCTCTCCCTCTCTCTATCTTTCTCCGCGAGCTTCGCCTTCGCAGCGGCGCTTTTTTGCGACTCGGTGTTTCGCTAAGCGGCGATAATGAAAATTTCTCGAGAAACGAGAAGACGTGGTGGAAACCTTCGCGAAATATCGTCGTCTCGATCCGCTCGGCGATATAATGTGTCGTCTGATATCGAAAGCTCTGGTAGCAACCGGACCACGAGAGACCATTTTTTCGCCTCCAAGTTTTATAGCTGTCTATACGACCGCGAGTCGGCACGTTGTTGTCCGATTCTCGCCGCTTTTTTATCACTTTTTTTATTACGCTCGATCATTTCTTCGGGGGGGAAAAATGGTTCCACGACGAATTGGTTCTGAAATTGAAAGCTGCGCGTGAATTTCTTACGAATCTCGAGTTACCCGTGAAAAGGATTCCGAACCCATCAAAAGTTGTTATTTTGTACACCTCGTTGCACAAACCTATTCTACGGAAAAATTTACCACGAAAAGATTTTAAAAAATCGAATATTTTTTTTGTGTCCGACACTGAAAAATTGGTTCTCAGGCACCTCGAGAAAGTGCTCGGCAAATTTGAGCTCTTAGCATTAGTACGAAGATCCTCCGCGTCACAGTTCTCCATTTTTTCTCCCGTCCCTCGTCAAAAAGATCATATCTCGTTATTAATCGATCGTTTAATCAAATCTCTATACATATTTTTGTAGGAAATTGAATTCAGACACGAATATCTTCGCAACGGTTGGAGTAATCGATTAAACACATGAGACCTTTTTTGTAGAGGGTTCAATTTCCTACAAAAATATGTATAGAAATTTGATTGAACGATTGTTTAATAATGAGATATGGAATTTTTTACGAGGGGCTGCAGAAAAAATGGACCAATTTTACAGTGTCGGAAACAAGAGGAATGCTCGATTTTTCTGTATCACCGTAATGCCTACGACTGGCATAGTTAGTTTGATGCTATCCAGCCCCGTTTTTGCCTGGGCCTTGATGGGTTAATCTCGTTATTTCGATATACCTACACTCGTGACATTTTCCGCGCGTTTCCAAATAACGCTTAAATAATGATGTTTCCGTGACAAAGGGGCACGATTAGCGATATGAAATGACCAATGAAATCCGAAGGCGGTTAATAAACGTCGACGCTGAGCCGAGCACGGCCTTAAACTTTCCGCGTTCATCAAGTATTTAGATCCGACGCGAAGCGTACCTCTCCGCGAATCGAATTAAGCTTCACGCCGTTGAAACAGACTCGACAGTTAAATACGCGTTCATTTTATTATCCAATCGAAAAGCATTCTCTCTTCCCGCGGTCTAATTACGATTCTTCGTCGAAACTCTCTCCATTTCCGTTCTCTCCTTCCCGATACGTGATCGAGAGCAACCAGAAAAAAGAAAAAAAAATACAATACAATACACACCAAAAGGCTGTTTTCCACCCCATTTTCTGGACCTTGCTAGCGACCCGGGCCAAAAATTACAAAAATAGGTTACAAGTATACGAGTCAGTAGGGCTGTTCGTTTTCTGAAAATTTTCAAAAAATAGCGGAATCAAAATTAAAAAAGGCGACAATACCGCTAATTATCAAATCATTTTTCATTGTTGAGCTTTAATAAAATTAAAAAAAAATAAAAATAAAAATCTGGGCAAAACGAGCCTTAATGAGAAAAACAAATGAATTTTTTTTTTTAAATTCTGTTTACAATAGATTTTTTTTCTCGCGCAAAACTCAACATAACTCGTCGTCGGAAGCCTTATGATATTTTGGGGATGATCTCACGGCGTGAGAGAACTTTGGGGTGAATTTTTGACCCGCGTCAACCCTTGTCAATCAAGAACATACGCGAATTACCTTTTGTAAGGTTTGCGTGATACAAAAAAAAATAGAACGGAGAATAAACGTTATAATTAATGGTGTTTTGGATTTTTCAATTTTTTTAAAAGCTCCCCTGTCACTCGAAACGTATCAAGTGGCAGCTGTGAATTACATCGTCTAGTGGAGCTTTCGAAATTGTTTTGATTTATTACGCGGGGAAAATCCCAAAATCACGCCGAGCGAATGAGAAAGGTGAAAGCAAGTGAATAGAACGCTCGTGGGCGGTCAGAAAATTAGCGCGAGCACGCATCGATCACCCTTCGAGCAACGATGGAGGGTGAAGCGGCGTATTTATAAATTATCATTGGGAAGAGAGAAAAAACGCGCGAGAGTGACCCGGGAAGCCGCGTGCATCCGTTCGTAAAGTCGCAACAAAGTTTTGCCGCGTAAATACCTGTCTTATTTCGACGCCCGATCGCGATAAATTATTTCCCGTGCTTACGCGCGATGCGGGCTGGCACCCTCGTTCCAGACGCGTGACACGTCTCATGCCTCGATGATCAAAGAAAACAATCGCGATAGCGATTATAAAAGTAGGGCGGTATTCCCAGTCAAGATCGAAGCCCTCGGCACCCTCGCGAGGCACCTTGTTATCGCCCCAACATCCTCGTTGTTATTATCACTGTATTATCTTATTCCTCCGTCCTCCTGCCTCCTCTATTTTTACCACCCCTCGACCTTTTTTTTCTTCAAAGAACCAATAAAATTCCCCCATCTCTTTCCACTCTTCTTCTCGCCTCGTTTCCTGAATTATCTCCCCGCTTCCCGAACACACGAGACGAAGGCTTCCTCCTCCGGAGAGCTTTCGCAACCTCGCACCGTGCGTTGATTTTTTCACCATTTGTCTACTTATTTTTTCGTTTTCCTGTTTATTTTCCTGTTTATTTTTGCCTTCTTTCCATTATTTTCCGGCTGTTTCATCGATTTTTTCGTTACTTCGTTTACCTTACCACATTTTTGTTTATTTCTGCGTTTCTTCGCTTGCTCTTTCGTCGTTTATTTATTCGTTAGTTCGTTTATCTGCTGATTTTTTTGTTTAGTCCCACAATTTTTTCGTTGTTTCGTTTATTTTTTCGTTCGATGGCGGATTTTTGTTCCGTTTGTTCCGGCGGTTTATCGAGCGAGGCCCACGTAAAGGCGGCGGCGTTGAGCGATGATCTCGAGAAGTCGAATCCCCTCGCTATTGAAACGATGCGACGCAGATCTGTCAAATGGCGGCCGGCCGGGAAAATCTCATCGAGAGTTTCGATTGGAAAGGGAAGACCTCGACGTCGTATTTCACGAACGGCGTCAAATAGATCCTAGAAAACGTACGAGGTCGGAGTTTGTGTAAAGGTTACTTGACCCTCGCTACACGCGTCGCAACTTTGACGAGAACTGCGAACACGTTGAAGTTCGATACTCCAATCATCGTCCCGAGCTTGCGGCCACATCTCGAATGTAATAGCCAATCACCACCTCGAAACTCCGGCGCGGCTTTGTGGAACACATTTTCGGCAAATAAGAATTTTTCTTCCAACACATTTTTCATCCCCGTAGCGTGCAACGGAAAAGCTAGGAAAGCCGATGCTTTCTCCCTCCACGGACATTTTTCAGCTTAAATAAACACGGACAATCGCGAGTGGGGTGGAAAATGACGGAGAGCTTGTCTGTCAGCGCGCAGACTTCATCCGAAGTTATACTTCGCAGCCTCTTGATGATGTACCGCACCGACTGAAAATAAACTCGGAGGGTCGTAGAATATCTTGAAATATCTTGAAATATCTCGAAATATCTTGGAATTAGTTCATTCCCAATGTTTACGTTTCCACCAGCTTGCGATTCCGTCTCTCCCTGCACCGCGAGGATGATGCAAGTAATTTTCCAGCGAAGCACTGCGACGTCGATGTAACTTTCTCATTTTCGAAGCTATCGACAAAAAAATAATAATAATAATTCGCTATCCGAGCACGACGAGATGCGAAGCTTAAAAAATAGTCGCGATCAGGCAGTACGAAACTGCTTTGCATAATAATAAATAGATGGAGCACTAAACTCAATTGTGAATCCAACAAATTCCGTATTTCGTTTCACCTAGTAAATATTTCCGGACTAGAGAACAATTTGCCACCGAAGAACATCCCACAAATTACAGGCGACCACATACGGGGCATTCCACGCCAAATCGGATAATCTGCAAAAATGTTATTTCTGATTCCCTCATTTTTTTCATATTCCCTTGTGCCCTTCGAAAAAATTGTCCACGTATATTTTGAGATTTTCCCGATCACTCGTTGAAAGACCTCAAATTTCGTTTTTTTTCCCCGTAACTTCTTTAAAAATGGAGCCAACTACGTGTTATTTTGATGAAAATGCTCATTTTTCGAGAAGGTGTACAAACGTTTTTGCAAAACGTCAAAATACCAATTTTTCAAACTGTTCAATTCGGCCTGGAACGCCCCTTATATTCTACCAATGCTGACAATAAAATAACGCGAGTAGTTTTCTTTTGCTTAACACGTAACATACATTGCAAGCAACTTGAATGGACTGATTTATTAATTTTTTTTTTCATCACATATTTAAAATACGAATACAAAAGTTGTTTGGCGATGAAAAAAATGGGAGCGGTGCTTTTATTCTGGGCAGTTTGAGGTTTCGTGCTTTTATTCGCGAATACTCGAAAATCTGGTTAAAATCTTTTACTCGTTAGGCAAAATATTCGCAAAACTCGCAAGGATCGTTTTATAAAGAAGCATTATTTCTTCGCACACAAATTTTTGGGTGAAAATTTTTGGGTGTAAATATACGTATAACTGTAGGAAAAATGCGTAGACGAGAATGAGAAGTAGACGAGAATGAAACAGACGGGTGAATCGTGGAAATCTAGGCGATTCGATGCGAGCAAAGAGGAAACAATCGCGCTAGATCACTCGCCTGTTTATTGTTGTAGCAGTCGGTTATTGATTGCTCCCAAGACTCGATTCCATCGCGTTTCGTGTCTCTCGCGTTACGTATCCCGCGAGAATCACGTCTTTGTTTATCTATCCGCGGTGAGCTCTACGAGGCTGGTAAAAATTTATAGCGAACTTCGAGGTGATTTTCTCGGAGAGCGATCACATCGCGTCGGAATACGATCGCGCCTCGGTTTATTCCGATTCATTTTCCGTTACCAATTCGATCCCCGATCAAATCCCAGTTTCCTGCAGCGCTCGAGCGCAGTCACGATTTTTCAGCATCGTAATATTTTTTTTCTGCACCCTGAACCATTTTTTTTTAATCGTCTCCATTTTTTGTGACGAACTTCTGAGACGAATCTCGATGGAGACTTTTGTTTTCGGAGATAAGGATCGTAGAATTAGCAGTTCTCGTTTGGTTAACCTGATCGTTCCCTTGATTCCAACTGCGACCGAACACACTTATAAGGTTGCACCATCTACGAGGACAAATTTCGTTCCCTTTGTCGAGCTCAAACGCTTCGAGGAAACACAATGGCATCAAAGCTCCGCGAGCGCGCGTATTCAAAGCTCCCTCATTTCTCGCATCCACCCTTGATTTTTCCAAGTTATCCAGCTTCATTTCCGCCTCCTCCATCGATCAATCCTCGGACTATTACCCCGATATGTGAAACGTCGCGATAAATAATGAGACGATTCGTACGGCTCATTTACATACGTGACAAACGACAACGTCGATCCGGTTTGAAAAATTGAAAAACGAAATTCAATTTTCTATCAAATAATCCCCAAAAAAATTTTTTCCTACGATTGAAAATCTTAAAGTGATCTAAAATTACCTTTCGAAAACAGCGTATTTTTAGTATTCGAAATGAATCTACGAAGAAATTCTTTAACCGTTGAAAGTCGAAAAAATGTAGCCTCGAGAAAAATGTTTGTTCTCGTTCCTATTTGCAATTTAAAAATCGTGCCGCGAAATTGGAAAGTCTACGCGGGGGCAACTTTCTCGTCGAATCATTGGGATGAGAGTTGATTATTATTATAAGACTGCTTTTTGCAATTTTCCCCTCAGGCTGAGAGTAGGAACTTTGTCACCGGTTCGGTAAAGTTTCGTAATCGATTTATCCAAACGAGAGTCGAGGAGACGATGGCTCGAAGATTTTCGCCGATTCGAGCACCGAACGAGCGCGTGTTTGGGGTCGGTAAGCGTAATTAGCGATCAGTCCAATTATTTATTTACTATACCTACGTTCCCTCACGGTTATCTCTAAATACAATCAACGCTCTAACGAGAGTCTGTTTCAATTACCCGCCATCGATTCGCCCCGAAACAGTCCATATTTACCAGCCAAGAATAGAACTCTGCTCGTTCTCGATCTCCTCCATGCAAAAGCTCTCGAATTTGTGCCAACCTTTATTTTTACAAATTCGTTTATTAAAATTTGTTTCCGTTCATCTTATTGAATTTCTATGAGAATGTATGTATTATAGAAGGAGTATTCGTGTTAACTATTACGTTGTTGTTAATTGTTGTAATTAAAAAATGGTCGGGGTAATCTCTGCATTCTCGTCGGTGACAAGTCGTTTATCCGGATAATTCGCCTTCGTATCAATGCTCGTTAGGTTCCTCGTATTTAGTTGGCATTCGCGATCCCAACGGGATGAAGTTTCACTCGGACGAGTTAGACTCCGCGTCGTTCCGCGGCTGTCACCGAAATTTCACCGGAGGGATATACCTGCTTATACGAATGTGGAAACTAGCTCGTCGGTCTCGGGATTTCGACGACATCCGCAACCCTCCATCCGTTGCGTAACTTCTGCATCGTTCGCGCGGGGCGCGTTGTCCTGGAAATTTCGAGGCCCATCAAACTGCTCGCGGGGAAAATAAAAGAAACGAACCGTATTCTTCGTTAGTAGCGAAACGTAGCTGCGATATGTCGAACGAAACGTTTCGGAAACGGTGGACGCCGATGACAGATCGTAAAAGACACACCATCTGCCAATGACACATCGCTGGACAAACTTTAGGGATCGTAACGTGCTTGCTCTGGCGTAACAACATCCTTGGACCGTAATATATAACTTTGTTGTAGTTCGAATAGTTCGTTTTACGTGCGGGACGATTTTATTGATTTGTCAGCTTTTCGTCACCTGGCGCGAATCAGGAATTACGTCAGCGAAGATGATTTGTATCGTAGTATTATATGTCTGGGGGCAAAATAGAGATGCTCGAGGAATGGAATACGAACAAAGTGAAAGTTTGATGAGGTGTAACTTCCTTGATAATCAACGTATCAAGATCAATCAAAATTCACATTGAAGATCCAAATCTCTAGTTTTTGGCGAGTTTTGAAAATTTGAATTTCGTAGGTTTCCAGCGGAGATACAGGCCAATCCATTCAAACTCGTCGAAATCGAAATTTTTCGTTCAACTTTGCCGAGTCACACGGCCTCAACGAAATATTCTGGCTAATCTTTCTTTGCGTTTTTCAATAGATTAGTCTTTTCGCTTTGAAATGACTGGTTTAAGTTTTTTGTCGGATTTTTTCTCACCGAGTTATCGATTGTCAGAGAAAAAATGAGAAGTTCCGTCTCGATGTCACGCGGAGCGAGGCGAAATGTCATCGGTTTCCGCGGCGTCTCGCGTACCTACTTGGATCTTAATAGAATTCGCCCCTTCCCTCTAGTCTTTACATCGTGTTCGGCACTCGTGATACTTTTTAGAGATTCGTTCGCGGGGTCTTTTTTCTCGTCCTCTCGAGACGAGAGTAAAACGCGAACGGGGCATCGTAAAGAAAATGCGATGGGATTGCGAGGCGAAAGGGCTCGTTTTACTTGTTGGGTTAGAAAACGCGAGGCTCGGCACTGTGGTTGATTCACGCCGTTTCGAACGAAGGAATGGGGCCGAAGGATCGACTATTCGTCGAACCTTTCTTACAAACGACCCATCGACGAAAGTTTTCTCATTGATTGATCCGGCAACGGGAAACGGTTGACCCGGTAATTCGACGTTGTCGAAAATTCTACGTGCGGTCTTTTATGGAGAAAATAACCGCGGTGCCAATTACCGAGGAAATCCGTTTCTCGGCAACTTTTGTCCCCGCAGAATTCGCTACTCGGTGGGAATGAATTGTTCCCCCAAAGGAGGACTAGAATCGCGTCATTATTTCCCACCTATCTGCACCTATTCTCTCGCGACTGTTGGTCCCAGCGTAAAAAAACGACGGAGATAAAAAGACCAAGGCATAAACAAACGAAGAATAAAAAAGCGAAAACGAATCTCGAGCTTTCTCGTCGCCGGGGCGATGAAAAGTTGACGCGAGGAAAAAATTGACATGTAAACTGCGGGATTTAATTAACCTCGTCTTGCGAACAAGCGTCTACCGTCGAACAAAAAACTCATGGCGGAACCAAGTTTGACGAAGCACGATTACTCGATGCTTGGATAGTTGTTGAACTTTACAAGCGAAGGAGTTGAAAGTTTACGGCCGCTGTTTACGAGCCTCGTGACGTCAGCCCGAAATTCATTCTTTGCCCACGACTACAACGACGACGTCACGCCACAACAGATTCGCGAAAAAATAAACCCTTCAATAAACAATTTCAACAAACTTTTCCCGCAAAAAGTCCAAAACATCCACCACCATCAAATGATTTCCCCTCGTTCGCCATCAAGAATCAATCACGACTCGCAGCATAAGGATGAAAAAATGTTCCATCCGTACATAAAAAATGACCAATGCGTCAGAAAATCGTACCTGGCAGTTGCTTACATTATCGAAGAACCTTACGTGCTACATAACTGCAATGTAAAATACGTATTGAAAATTATAAAAAAATTACGCAAGTCGTGCTGAGTAAATTAGCATTTATATTTCAATTTTGTAATATTTAATTCCAACTTAAATTAGTTAATATCTGAAGTTTTCATATTTTCATCAAACTTACACACATTTTTTGCAACATATTTGTTTATCGCATTCCGTGATATTTACATTTTTATTTCAATTCTCCGCGTCGAATATCATCGCATTTTATTTCCACTGCCGACGACGAGCGAGGAGAGTAAAAAGAACAGGATCGATGCGAGAAGAAAAAAGACCCAGAGGAAAAATACACGCGTAAACCGAATCTATCTCTTATTGTTAACCAGCCGCGACCGATCTAGTTTGTTCGTTTCCCCCGGGATGGGACATTTTTTACGTGCCATTTTTTTGTAGAACTAACTCGAGCACACGTTTGTTCGGCTATAGCGAGTAAATTCTATCCGGGGATGTTTGTCGATCGTCGTCGCGCCGTAAATTAAGCGAAGAGAGCCGGCCCAAAACACCACCGAGGTCTTAAAAAATGACAGAGTGTTTGTTTTCCAGTTTATCCATGCGTTCGCACTGCTACGAGATTAAATCTGGGTGCGCGTTCGCGTCTTAAGCTTTCATTCCCGTTGCGTATATTTCTTGCTCAGCAATTGTATTTTTATCGTGCCCTTCGCGATGATATCTTCGTTTTTTATCTTATTATCGGTTCGCATTTTTGTTACGTTCGCGTCTGTTTGTTTATTTATTCGCTTATATGTTTATTTCTTACTCGTTAATGAGCTCGCCGGATGACCGGTCCGGCGATAACGATGATCCGGAAACGTTATTACCGCTGATAGTATTAATGGACGGACGGGTTATTCGATCTGGTAACGATTTTTTATGACACAACGTCACCGCGAGTGCCTCGAATAGCCTGGTATATGTGATAGTTATATCGGGTCACAACGAGCGCTTCCCGTCTTTTGGCGTGGAATAATGGTCAAACGAATACACAGCTACGCCGAGGCGCGAGAGAAAAAAATATATTCCCGACATTTTATTTCCGCCGTCTGATCTTTTCCTCGAAGTTGCTTACGTCGTCGTCAACAACGGGGGAAAGTGAACGAGAATTCGGATATCGGATCCTCGGGGACCGGACTTGGTCGATTATCGCGAGACACCTTTCTGATAAAAAACGAGACGAACCTACGTGATAAAAAAGGGATAAGTGAGCTAAAACGAATTAAAGGCGGGAAAAAATCAAAAGATATATCAAAATATCAGATACGCGAATTTGGAGAGTCGAGGCGTGGACGAAATGAAGGGGGGAATAATTCGCTGAATTAGAGATTTCCACGTCGTTCGTCGACCAATGAGCGATAAGAAAAAGCGACGTCGGACATTTTACGACGACGAGCGCGGTAAGGGCTCGTGATAACACGGTGGATTTAGCGTTATTTACCTCGGGCCGTGCGATTAGAGTTGTTCCAAAGTTTCTGACAACGGGGGGGAAAAAAACTTGTAGATAAAGGATGGCGCGCGAGGTATGCATTTACGCAGGTTCGGTATCGCGGTTTCTGGGATAATCATCCCTCGCGAAAGAGACACGCTCGACGTCGTCGCGCGTATGGTAACAACGGGGTGCGTCTGACGCTGGTGAAATTATCTCGGATCCCAACCTCGTGATAACGCGTACTTATTGCAACGATTTTACACGCAGGCTTACGCGGTGATGGTCGTCGGATAAACGTACAAGGCGAACTAATTAGCCCATTCATCCCCAAACTCGAATGACGAACGCACCTTTCCCAACTTTTTCCCTCCCATAGATCTTACCATGAGAATTCGCTGGTCGCCGCACCTCTGACGCGATCTGTATCCTAATAATATCATACGATCGATCACCGATAAATCCACGTTCTCACCTCGCAGCTCTCATTTGCCATTTTCTCGTTCGCCGTACGAATTTTTTAAAAATTCGACGCTGTTTTTTTTTATCTCTCGCGTGCAATTTATGGAGTACAAATGTTATTGCACCGCTTTCGCTAATTTTTTTGACCCTCGTCATTTGTTATTCCGCATCTGCGTTTTTCGTCAGCGTTTTAGTAACGATTTTTCATTTTTTGTTATTTTTTTTTTGGCACGTATTCGGCGCGGAAGAGACAGTAGAATCGGAGAATCGTCATGGTTTCGCATGGTGCAATTAGCAGTGGACGAGCGAAATCAAACGCGAATTCGCGTGGCAACAGATGGTGCAACCTGACGCTGAATAATAGTCGATTCGTTGGGAATCATCCAGCCGAATGCGAAGACTCAACGTATATGATAGACCGAACGTCGTGTCGCGATATTCTGAACTAAAAAAACTCGTCTCTGGCGCGAGAAAAAATGACCAATGTTCATTGTCGAGAATCTGGCGAATTTCATTTAATTTTTATCACTGCGTTATTTAATTCGATCATGTTTTTTTTTTGGTCGTGTTCGCCTATTACTCGATGTGAAAAATGTTTCTGGCGATACGGGGAGAAGTTGGCTGAATTTTCGGGCCGTTTCACGGTTTTCGCTCATTTTTCACTCTCGACGTCTGAAAAGTATACTCGACAGAGGCGCATTGATTTAATGGAATTAATAATCGAGCGCCTGGCGACTCGCAAATAGGCAACCGAACACGCACGTCGTCGTGAGACCGTCATTCATCCATCAGGTGTCGGATTTCCCCAATTTTTTTCCCCGCTCGCCACTCCGCTCGCGAAGAAGACTTACGCGATGAAAAATCACGCGATCATCGTCCCTCTCTCCATTATCCAACGAGATATTAGGCCTCCGGGGTGCAAAAAGAAAACAGATGTTGTTCGCGAAATCTTGGAGGCTGTTTTCTCCCTCTTTTTTCAACTACCAAATTCGCGTCTTGCCGGGGGGAGAAAAAAAATGTCGTCGTCTTCGCGGCATTACTCTTCGTCTCGCAATTCTCTCAGCTCGACAGCGTTTTACAAAATGCGACACGTTTACGAAATAAAAATTCCCTCCCCCCCCCAAAAAAAAAAAAAAATATCAATCGACGCGCAAAAAATTGTGTTCTATAAATCGAAATCTCTCTTCATTTCTGTTGCAGCAACAAAATGCCGATCTCCGACTTCCGCAAGAACAAACTACTCTACGTCTTCAACGTCTTCTTCGGTGAGTCTCGCCATCGTTGTCATCCCATTACACGCGGCGCTTTTCGAAGAATGATCTTTTTGCCACCCTTTTATATATAGTTTTATATAGTTTTTTTTCTTCTATGTATATATATATAGAAGAAAAAAAACTAGATCTGTATTTTCGCGTAGCATACGGTAGATATGATAGACGTTGGGCGGATAAAGGAACGGATGAATAGCGTTGGGCGATGCACGATGATCGCGTCGATCGATATACGCGTATATCTATTTATGGCGAGCGTGGCAAAAGGAAAAAGTATAAACAACACTGGGCGGTCATAAACAAGCTGAACATTTTCAAATTCCGGTTCATTTCAAACGCTCCGAGTGCTCGCGAAATTTTAACAACGAATTTCCGCCATCTTATCAGCTCCGAATTCCATCTCAGCTTACCACGACGACCGCAATGTTGATAAATATTTTCCGATCAATTTTCTCGTCAATTCGCGCGTCGATGTACGCGTACATTGGCACGTCTCTGCGCGTTTCCTCGCGATAAATACGCGTAACGAATGGATCGGAAGTATGAAACGTCGGCGCGTGACAAGCCTGAGAAATGAATTTCTGGACGCTGGGTCGGAAATGAAATGGAAAAACTTACGCCGTTGCTTAGGGGACTAACGATTTTTGATTCGGAACTCGCGACGCGAACGGCAAGATTAGCAGACGTTCTCCAAGGAATACCGGGGAACGGGTAACCCTCTGGCATTCTAGACTTTTTACTTCTCAATCGAGGGACCCGCCTTCGATATCACCTCGATTACTCACCACCGACGACTCTCGACGAGCCTGCTATCGCAACATCTCCAGAGAAAGCTACCTACACCCACGAAAATCCATCGTCGCTACCAACCGAAAAGCTCTGCGGTTCCCTCGAAAATCCCCTCGGTATTCGCGTAAATTGAGAAGAAACCGATCAAACGCGGACTAATAGACTTTTATAATAATAAGGATAACAATAATAAATAAATGAATAAATATTCTATAACTCCACTCCATCTGTGTACACGAATGTATCTATTTGTAAGCCCATATAACGGCGAGTTTGCAAAGTATCGATGGTCGTAAACTTGGTCGGGTGGACCGGAAAATCTCGAGAAAAAATCGCGAGGTGGAGAGGAGTCGGAAATTGAAAATGCTTCAAGTTGTAGCAACAAAAAAAAACAGCGACAATGAAACGTCCTGATCAAAGGATATTGATTTTTTAAGAGAGAGAGAGATCTATCAGACGGGTACTCGTCGGCTGATTCAACGATAAAACTGTCCGGACCTCGTTTAAACTTCACCGTGATCCCCGTAAGATTTGCGAATGAACGACGAGAGTTGAAAAAGTAATAATTTGAAAGTTTGGAAAATTCGCGCAGGAAACATTTTGCTCCGACGTTTTTAACGTGGATTTTTTTTCCATCGCCTGAAATTTGTTCATTTAGATGAGAAATTACGGGGGAAAGATTATTGCCACGTAGTTGTGTGTTGGGGGTAAAATTTCACGGGTGTCGGAGGCGAGACGTAATCGGTTTGAAAGAGAGAAACGAGAGGTGAACGTCAGAGACGAATGGTCGCGATATATCCACACGTTTTATCACGAGTCTCGAAGTTTTTACGCAATCGGATTAAACTCTTTGGTTGAAATCGCGCGGGGTGTCCGCGACACGTGGGACAAGCGTTCTTCCAAGGGTGGGAAATTCTCGTCGATAACGTTTGACAGGAATTTATTAGAGCGGTAGCTCGGTACGGTGCGAGGATTTCGAAAGGGGTGAATTGGCGTGCGCTTGACGAGCGTTGAATGGAGACGGAAGGTGGAACACGGACGTGATAGACGGAAATGAAAAAGAAGGAAAGAAAAGTGCGAGATTGGGGACGAGTGGAGAACGCGGGCGATTGAATTAACGCGACGATAACTGTGAAAGCTCCGGAAGTCCGTGACGATCGTGAGCGAGAGAATCTCAAAATTGTTTCAAAAGTTTCAAAATTTACCCTGCAGGTTTTTTCCTGCCTGGCATATTTTTTAAAATGTGAAAAAATTGAGGAAATCGGAAATGAAATTTTTTCGAATTGTTCGATTTGGCGTGGAATTCCCCGTATGAATTCATGGATGTACGTTCAATTCCAAAATCGAACATTTGGCGAGTAAAAACCGGAAGGAAGGTTGCGGAGCGTATTTCTCGTAAGGAGTGTCACTTCTTTCATCTCCTTCGCTGAAGTCCGCCGCGACGTAATGTACGAGTGAATTACGGCGAGTTTCCGACCCAGCGGGATCGAGAGCAAGTTTGTTTCTTCATTCGGAGTTCGTTGGGGAGCAGCATCTCGGGCGAATAAATGGCGTGGGGAGATTTAATAAAGAAAAAAAATGAATAAATCACCTCGCTTTATTTATAACGCATAACGCTTCCGTGTCTTGAATTACAGATGTGAACCAGAGCGGAACCATCGAGAAGAAGGACTTCGAGCTGGCGATTCAGGTGAGGGAAATCGACGCGATTATAATAAAAGGCGCGAAAGTTTTCGCGAGCAGGGGAATAAAATGAAATGATGAAATTTAATCGTCAGCGTCTTATACATACATATATATACATATACATATACATATATATCTACAAAATGTTACGCGTAATAATATTAAAATAATTCCATTTCACGGTGGCGCCAGAAGCGGATGAAATTTCTGTACGAACCGTTTTGAATGATCATTTCGGTAATTCGTTTTCTCGGCAGTATCTCTTCACCACGTTTCCATAATCCCGAAAGATACGGGAAAAGCAGTCTTTGCCGAGGGGAATATCAATACGAATAAATTTCTTTAATCAAGTATCCCTAAGGAAACTTTATCAGATCGATTTATCAAGCTCCTGCCACGGACGAAATGGTCTCCTCGGACGAAAATAATTTCGCGAAGAAAGTCAACTTTCCCCGAAACAAAGAAAAAAGTGATTTGGCGAAAACGTGAAATTAGTCGATAAACGCATTTGCAAGCAAAAAGTAATATTAATTTACGGGCATTTAGAAATAATTAGCGCCAGTTATCTGTTGGGTGGCAGAGAATACACTTTTTTTGTACCTCGATGGTGCGTTTAATAATAATCGATGCAAATTATTTGTTAGGTATAGGAAAAATCGCAACATTTTTGAGGGTTGAAATTTAGTTTGGTGCTTTTATTCGGGGAGAAATTTCCGCGAATTCAAATCGAAGCTGCAAATGGACGAGAGTGGAGAGAAACGACGTTGTTATCAGAAACGTGTAGCCCAAGGAGAAACATCGTGTAAAGAGGGAGATATTTTTAGGAACAAAGTGAATCGTCCCGATGATAAAGATACGTTCGCGCAGGTTTAGTCCGACTCGAAGATTTAGCTTCGTAAAGCCGAGCCAAAGTTTGCGAGCAGAATCCCGTTGTCAGGCGAACGGCTTCAGGGATATTACCCTATATTACCGGTCCGCGCCAGTAGCTTGTCCCGCGGCATCTTGCTCCAAGACAAATAGATCGTCGATTTATCTCAAACCCCGCGAGCCGGGTAGTTGAAGAAGCGAGGGGTGGGGGCGAGCAAACAAAAAGGAAACTTTCAACCTCTTTCGATGCAGCCCTCGTAGGCCCGCTTTTGAAAATCCCGAGAATCCCAAGAGAAACACGTCACAGGCTTATATACATAATGGAATTCGGGGCCACGAATTACTTTTATCGCTGTCCGGTCACCAAATAAATCCGGCGCTCTTCCCTTCGCTGTCCCCTCGACTTTTCAGATTTACCTCGCCGCATCAAGATCTTCGACATAACTTTGCGGAAACGCTCTCGAAATTACGATTAACACTCTCAAAACTTTGCTATTTATTTATTTTTTCTTGTACAATTTTCGTTCGGTATTTGGGAACACAAACTAATACCAAGTCAAACTAATGCCTAACACGATCGCTCGATAGTAGACGTCTGGAGAACAGTACCCCAACGGTTCGCTGAGCTCAAGGTCATTCGCAACGACGACGTTTGCTTCGATATGGTGCCGGATGGAGTACATCGAGTACCAAGAGAATGGGACTCGTAGATTTGCCACGGAATGGCTTATGTGATTCGCGTCTAGCGCGGGACCACGTCGATACGTTGGTTCCGATGCCTGGAGATGGAGAACGTGTCTCGGTTGAAATTTGCCAGGTGTCACGTTCTCCGAATTGGTTCTCACAGATCTATCGCTCGGAGCCTCGGCAGAGATCTGAGAATCTTCCGTCTACCTCCGTGTATTCTCGCCAGGCATCGAATCTTCGTAAAACGTGATCTTCGGTTTACTGGAACACGATTAAAATTAAATTAATGACTGGATAATATTTTTTTGTCAATGAAAAAATTATTGATGATTTGTTGATCGACGACTCTTTTTTTTTCACGTCGTCCCAACCAGTTTCGACACCTTGGGCATTGGTGAGCACGCAGGTGGTGAAATTTTGTTCCCAAACGAAGTTTGGCTAATAGAAATAAATGAATATAAGTTAATTTTGCCGTACTAAATGCAAATTCGCTCGCTTTACATGCGAGCACGTAACTCGGTAGTTGAATCACGGTAAAATAGGAAGCATCACAGAGAATTCCAACGGATTAGCTCAACAGTCCGAAAAACGAATCAGAATTTGAGTAATCCTTGGCGCATTCGCACGTTTAGTCGACCATTATGAGCGGTGTGTAAAATACGAATGAGATAAAAGTACCGATCGTCTGCGGACTCAGCATATAATCTTCGAAAATGTGCACAAAGCATTTGGAGTATTTTGATGATTCGTCTTTTCCAGAAAATCTGCCAAAACAGAGGCTGGGCGCCGGGCAGTCCGAAGAACCAGGAAACTCACGATTCGTTGTTGAAAGTTTGGGACGGTTTGAGACAACGCGCCGACGCGAATAACGACGAGCAGGTGAGTACGGGGTGTGATATTTCTACCGTAATCAGGACAACCTCCGGTGCATTTTATGGTCGTTTTGTTATCGCCGCGTTAGGTCGAATAGAAATTAATTTAACCGCGCGCACTTTGTGGGACAGGTGAGCCGTGAGGAATGGGTTTCCATGTGGGAAGAGTATGCCAAGGACCCGTCTGCCGCTCTGGAATGGCAGCAGCGCTACATGAACTTTATCTTCGACTTGGAGGACGCTTCGGGTACGTTTGATTATCCCACGCTGTAAAACAATCCCCGACGATAATTCCGCAGAAATAATAATCTCTGTTATCAATTTATTTACGCTTCTCATCTCGATATCATTTCCCACACGCAGCCGACGGTACCATCGACGAGAACGAGTTCTCGAGTGTCTGCAGTACCTACGGCGTTCCTGTTAGCGAGTGCAAAACCGCTTTCAGCAAGTTATCAGGAGTAAGTACATTTTTCTCATTTCTATACAACGCGACCTCCGCGTCTGCAAAAACAACGAAAATCGGGTCAATCTCTCTCGCAGAGTTTTACAATCCGATTACAGTTTCCATTCCCTCTACTTTTTCATCGTATCGGTTTTCATTTTAATCGTATCTCGCCTTCTCGCGCCACTCGTCGATCTCTCCGCGAGTGACATTTCACAACCTTCCCCCTAAATCCAATCCTTCGTGTCCATCCTGATTTTACCAATAGATACAAATAATTTTCCACTACAACGACCAACGCGGAATTTAAAAACAGTAAAATTCTCCATTTCCCCGAAACTAACGATATTTCCCACGCCCGAGTAATTAACGTCGTTATTATTCGTTGATTGGTTTCATTTAATTCTGTTGCTTTGCCCTCGCCGAACAGAAGAAGGAAATCAGTCGCCAAGAATTCGCTGAACTTTGGAAACAATACTTCGCCTCCGACGATCCAGCATCACCGGGAAACTTCATATTCGGAAAAACTTCATTCGCTTAACTTGTCCACACCTCCGATTCATCGATCTTCCGGTGACATCAATACGCCACGTTCCAATAACGAATTATTATTATTATTATTATTATTATTATTACCTATCGATAGTTATAACCAAGATTCATATCTTCGTCGATGATTATATCAATGAGAGAATATAATAATATATGTAAATATATGTGTATGTATATACATATATACCTAAATACATATATATACATGCGTATATATGTATAAGTATATAGATGTATGTGTATGAGAATTGAAAGAATGATAATATCTGGAACCGTTGAGGGCAATAAGCTCTTTCTTCGTCGATATGAATGTGGACGTTTATCTTGACTGTCCCTCGTTGTCCTACGCGTACAATAACTATGCGAAATGAGTGTTGAAATTAATTTTCGAACAGATGTCTCTACATTCGAGTGTGCAACAAAATGAACGACTTATGATCCGCGTTACTCGATAAGAAAAAATAACGATCATATCGATAGCGCATATCTATTGCAAATTCGTCTCGATTAATTTTAATCGACACGTGTGATACGACGAGCCTACACGTGTCACGTATTCGACGACATATCAGGAAAAAAATTTGAAAAAAAAATACGGAGAAATAGCAGAATTTACAGACGTTACACGTGCACGTATCTATTCATCTATACATAATGATACGGATATGCTTTTTCCATTCTGCAATAAATCACAACGAATATCAGTATTCGTTGTTGTCAGTTCGCTGGTGTTATAGTCAATTGAATCGATGTGAAAGCAATGAAATAAATACGTTAATCGTTCTCTAACGACAGTGATTAGAAATGAGTAATATGCGTAATGTGTATGTATATATCGTGAGTTTGAATTTTTCCAATATGAAAACGAAGTTTCCTGAAACGTGGAAAAGACAAAATCGAAATCTAACGGATTTTCATTTTTTTTCAACTCGAAGTCAAAAGCGGTAGTGAAGAAAAAAAGATTACTCATATGTAAATATAATAAGCGAGGGATTTTGATATCGAAACGTTGCTAACACCGAACATACATATAGCGTCGCGATCGTCGCTGCGGGCGCAGAAAATTTGTAACGTTTTTCAAATACGATATGTAAAATGACTCGATTACGTGGTAAAAAATAGAACGATGCGAAAAATAAATTATTATCAGTTTCGCGATAGTCGACATGGTTTTCATTTTCTCGTTGTTTTGTATCATGTAAGGAAAGATAACGTATTACGTAATTCATCATATCGATGTACCGTTCTTCTCTCGTTGAATATACCTTACTCAATTGTAACTGTCGGATATGAGAAATAAATTTAACGAAAAATAAATATTCATGAAGAAATGAAAAATCTTCGCGTTTACGTTTATCGATTCCCCGACCGTTTTCGATATCCTCGAATTAAATGAGATGCTGTATCCACCGATCGCCCAGCTTCCGGATGCATATCTGGGTGATGAACTCTTCCTGTCAATCGATCATCGAAAAATAAACTATTCCATCACTGCCTCGCATCCTGTTATGCTAAACCTCGAGTTTTATCAACTTTTTTCCTATAATTTAAATATTAGTCGGTTTATGAGGCGCGTGTAAACATGGAATTTAGCCATCGTTTCGTATATCGGCTCTACAGGAATAGAAATGTGTATCCAATGCTTCAAGGTCTTCGTACATAACGTAATCTACTTCGACATCCCGAGGTCAATGAATAACCGCGGCGACTGTTAAGAAAAAAAAATGCACAAAAATTCGTTTTACTTCATATACACATAGATATACGTATATCAAATGCAAATGCCTTCTTCCTTATACAATTGTTAGTAGAGCATTGCGAAGGCAAATTCTGTTGGGAATCTGTATGACAGTAGGTATCGCTATTTCATATTATACGTACAAACACAAATTAATATATAAGCATCTGCAAACCTCAATCTGCGCACATTCACAGCAATTCTTTGACCGTTTCGAATCCATTGGTTTCTTTCGCGAAGTTACGAACACACGATACTCTTTCAATCGTATCGTCAGGATTATTTCACTGCAACAAAACGATCGCAGTAAACATCGTATTTTGTAAGTCAATAATCTAGTAACAAGAATATTTGATAATTTTTTTTCAACCCCCCATTTTTTCCATCACGTATCATCGATGTTCGGTGGTCGACTTTATTTATTACTTGAAAATGTTGTAGATTCTTAGCTGAAAATGATTACTGTTTATTCGTGGTTGCTCGCACGGAAATTGATCGGAGATAAACAGCGAGATCTTGTTATCCTCGGAAAATGTCGTACCTACCGAATCATACCAGGCAATCAAATCTCTGACGGCACCGACGCAGGTAATATCATACCTGTCTGTTTTTATGGAAGTATATGAGATCTTCGCAAAGTAGGAAAATACGTATAATATCTGGCATCTAATACTATTCTCTTCTGGTTTTCTCGCATGAATATGAGCAGGGACGCGTAATCTCCGTTTTTCGCGCGTGCATCCACCCTCAGGGCTTTGGCCTCTCGATGGTATGCAGGAAACGAATAATAAAACCGAGAAAGAATCTCTTCGTCTGACGAGTCCCGGCAGTATAGGTCAGCGATATCGTGTAATATAAACAAACAGCGTACAGCGAGCGTAGATAATGCAGATTATCGAGATCCGCAAGACATTGCTCCCTCGGCTCGGTCAATAACGCGAACGTGAATAACACGTGGCTCGCTCTATCTCGGTAGATAGGCATGGTCAACCGCGCGACGATGCGATAGTGATAGCATCTATCAGTCGTCTCTTCGTTATTTCTTTGTCGGTACAACGATATCGTCTGGCTACCGTCGCGCAGACGAAGCAGAACAACCGAGGCAATCGAGAGGTGTTCACTGGCTTCGAGTTATCCGGTTTCTCGGTACTTAAAGTACTACTTACTTACTTGTATCATTATCGACGAATAATAACGATAGGTACACTGCGGACGCTACGCTCTCCACGCATCGCATACCTGACCTCTCTACTTGCCTCTATACTCGCCTCGCGTGGACTTTAAGAACAGACGACGATCGGAGGACATTGGGGGATGGCAGGCCGATATGACATACATGAACAGATGAGCGCGACCAAGAGAAATGATGAGCGACTCGACGAGCCTTACGAGTGCATAGATTGAAGAGAGTACGCTTCTTACGTACCATATATCACGTTGTAACGATGTAATGGATGAAAGCTGCTTCGTGTCTGGTAAGTTTTTTATCCACGGAAAATCCCTTCCCAATAAAACTTTCGTGGCAACGATTACGTAGCCGGTGTTTCAACGCGAACCAGTGTTCCGTGACGATTTGGACCTAACCTCAACGGAGGATCGCGTCTCGCGATGAATCCGTTCCAACAGCTCGATCGCGATCGAAGTCCAATATGAAATTTCCATCGGCGCATTCGGATTCTACTTATATTTTATCGCGGGAACTCGATTTCACTTGCGCCGATGATTTACCTAATTCAACGTTCGCGCGATATGTACATGCGTTTAGATTGTTTACGCTTTGACTCGATCAGTAATCGCAATTTTTTTTCTTTTTTCTTATTGCATAGTAATTAGACGATGCAACGATTGTTGTTAAGACGAGTTGACGCCGCTTTATCCAACGACCAACAGCTGTGTCCCGTTTAACCTTGATGTTATCAGTATTAGTAGATATCAAACCACTTTTATAACGATATTTAACCGGAGAAAATTCCTGACTTCAATTTCGTCTCCCAATGATATCTGCTATCACGACTAACATGTGAGTCTTCTTTAGATAATATTATTACGATACGATCCGTTCGATTTTGCCGAATATTCCACACTTCCATTTGTAACGATTCGTACTTCGTTGTTGATCGCTTAACCGGGGTGAAGCTCTGATAATCTATGTTATTTCCAAAGTCTCGAGTTGAAAAGAACGACGTCTTGATTGAGGCAGTCGTGTTCGAAGCTTCTGTCAATGGTGTAAGATCTCCCGACACTCCTCTGCAATAACTTGAAACATTGCTCTTGAACTTGTATCGTTCGCTAAAAACTCACACTGGCATAGGAACACAACTAACTGCAAGTAACGTCGACGATCTGTACAAGTTACAAAAACGCGTTCTAAATCTAAACCTAAAATCTAAAAAGTGACAAATGAAACTAAATTAAAAAAACAATCACCATACAATAGCGTACAATTCATATGATTTGCCCAAGATGTACGTAAACCAGCAAAATATAATCCACTTTGTAAAAGTTACGAAACCCGAAGTTAACCGAGCATATAAATAGTCATAAACGGGAGTTCTAAAAAATACTCAACAGACGTGTAAAAAAAGCCAAAAAGTTATAAAAGTTTGGAAAAAATGTAAAAGATGCGTATATACAGCTAAGGAAACTCGCTTACCTGATCATATTAGTGGTGTTGATGTTCTCCAATTGGCAAACAGGCTGGAATGCAGCCATGATCTGGAACTAGACGATGCCGAGGAAGTAGAAGAGATCGCGATGACGTCGTTAGCTAAGCTCGTGTACGTTGACACTTATTCGAGACGATCGCAGTCAAGAACGGAAGATTTGGATGGCGGAGAAGGTTTGTCGTTGGCGTTTGAAAATTTGTTTCACATGCCATTCGAAATCGTGGATAGATACAGCGGCGTATTGAGTACGTTAGACATTAGTCACAACCACTTCAGTAGGTAAGAAAAGATGACGATTACCATTAGGTGCGCAATAATATTATATCCAACATCGCTGTTGGAAATTCTCATTGCTATGAAGAAAATGAGAATTACTGATCGAGCACTGCAAGACTTGGCATTGTTTTTCCCCCAGAAATCTACAATTTCTCGCTGAGTTTGATAATCTCACGTCGCTTAACCTTGACCACAACAACATAGATAGCTACACTGTTTTTCCACTTATGCCAAAACTCGAGTTGTTGTGGATTAATCATAACGACATAGACGATTTATACCCGTTTATAAAAAATCTGCAATCGAGTCTTCCCAATCTGCGATACTTGTGCCTCATGGGAAATCGCGCAGCACCGAGTTACATCAATGGGGGCAGTTTTTACGAATACCTTCAAAGCAGGTCAGCTATTATCTTCTTGAATATTAATGTTCGCAATTTTCATAGTTTACCTCGTTTGCAGAATGTTTCTTTACAATTGCAATATCATGCTTTTGCTTTCATTTTTTATACGGTGTTTCAGTATTTTTCATATAGATTTGTATCGTCTTCTATATAGTCCCATCGAGTTGTGAACATAATTATTCAAATCAGCAGTTCTATTCGCATGTGACGAATAGCGAAAGACAAATGAAGGGCTAACTGGCTCGTACCCTTTCAGATTATTCGTCATATCATGGTTTCCGCATCTGATACATCTGGATGATCGTGCGGTGACAACTGAACAAAGACTGGAAGCCAAGAGGCTGTTCAAACGTCCATTTTTGGACCACTTAACGGGGAACGCTCAGATTCCAGAATGCCTGAAGCACTTGCACGACAAAATGTCAAGTATATTCACACGATCGTCATTGTCAAACGCGTCCAAAGTACCTAAAGGTTCAAATTTCGTCATATAAGGCAGTATTAAGAAATCTTTTATAATCTTTTCACGAATAACAATTAATTATATGAAAACTTTTAAACTAAGTATTTTAATCCCCTAAATATGTCAGAATGAGGATTCAACGCTTCGTCCAATGACGATGTCGTTTATCGACGGGCATACAACTCATTTTCTCATTCCACTATTGCCAAAAAAAAGGAAAATTAAAAACACAACACTGCTAATTTTGCTAACAATTCGTTGTACAAACGAATGAAAATAAAAGAAGATGGAGCATCGAATGTCAATTTGTGCAATTCTTGTGCCCCAACCGTTTCGCTAGCAACATCTTATCGGTTCCTCACAATCATATTCTTTCCACGCAAACAAGTTAATTTGTGGCAAAAAATCGCATAATGTCAAAGGATTAAACGGATGAATCTGTTCGAAAGCTTCCGCTTGTATCGTTTCGAGGTCGTCACTGGTGTCACACAACAGTCGAGCCAACGATGCCTTCTCGATCTCTTCGATTTGTTCTGAAAGTAACAAAATCATTCAACCTACGTTCTTCTCCGGTGTTCAAGCGAGACGTTCTTTTCGGGTTACCTCGCGTGAAAGGATAAGGTTGATCAGCATTGTCGTAGAAATATCTGTCTCCGAATTTACTTCTGTAAAATTGTTCCGCAGTCAGACACCTCAGAGTCGGACCTCCAAGACACCCTCGCAATTTCGTCTCTAATGCAGCTCCGACCAACAAGTCAATGTCATCCACGTGAGCGTAATGTTCAGCGAGCTTCGCAATTTTCTGAAATTCAACTCGCCTATAATATGACGACTACTACTAAATTTTACCCGATTGGCTACGATATCAAGTATAGATGTGAATTTAAAAAATCCGTTGTCTTTGTATATTGTAGAAACTTCGGATGAAGATAGCCCCTATGTTCGCACACGATGGTACTGTGTTTGTACCGTGATATACCGAGCTCTATCAAAAAGATACGGATGCTTACCTCGAATGGAATCTCTCCAATGAGATCAGCGAAGGTCTCAGCACGTCGAAGGCCACAAATTTCGCGATAAGCATTGTAACCCTGAAGACCGTGATCTCTGCCCCTCTGAATATCAACCGCAACCAGATCAAGTCCATACGCGTTGCTCGACCGAAATAGATGTTCACCGATCTGCAGGAATGATATTGAACGACACGAATGAAACTATGCATCCAAGTTGTGTCGTAACACTGATAACTCGACGTAACAAACCTCGGGGTGAACTCTGTCTCCACGTGCTAAAGACGGTTGAGTTACAAGGCCTCGGATAAGGTCGTCGAGATTGGTCCTCTCTTCTATGATCTGTGGTCGTAAGAAGTGATCGCTGAGTCGCAAAATATTCGAGACCTCACGATTCTCTGCGCAAAGTCTGCGAACAAACCCAACAACATCGTCGTTATCATTTGATCGTCGACCATTGAATCGAAGGAACAAATTCATACTCTATAGCTCCGTCGACCAACGAATGTAAGGCTCGAAATGCACCATTGGAAAAATCGTTCAGGATGGTTGGATTCACTCGAGCGTCATAGTTCCAGTCATGAGAAGACGTCAATCGATTTTTCTGACAATACTTGTTGCCTGTGAGAAAAAAGCAGCCGACGAATATTAAGATAAAGAAAATCGCAATCTTAAGAAACTTCTCGATGGATCATCCTACCCAAAATCAGTGGCAGCCACTCGTTATAAGTGATGTACTGATATTCAGCGATAACAATTCGACGAGCTTCTTGAAACAAACGTTCGTCATTCCAGTGAGGATTGATAGAGAGCAAGTCTAATGCAATCCTGTTGTGTTCTCTAGTCATTAACGTGTGCATCACAGCCAGTTCAGGATTCTGATTCACGCGAGTGTCTCCTGCAAAGAAAAGGAATATTTGGACTCTGTTATACAACGTTCGCAGGAAAAACGCATCGAACTTGCAGAGATCACATCCTCTCACCTGCGATATAGCAAGCTTCCTCCGGTGATTTCGCGTCACAGTCAACTGACTTATTCGTTGCCCTCGGCAACAGCGGGTGACCCTCGCGCCATTCCATAAAAAGTTGACCGTGCTCAAAAGTTCTCAAAGCATCGCTCGTTTCCTGGTCTGATCCGTAAACCGTAGAAAGATCTAAGTAACTCGTCACACCGTTCAACTACAACAAACAAACGAACTTCAAAATCCTCAGAATCTGAGAAACTATAAATTAACAAACTGCTCAAGAAGTTTAAAATCACCTGTTCTGCTGGTCCCAAAGTATAATGATCTCTGGGAGCGATGATCGATCTCACGAAATTCATGCACCGGCGATTATATTTCGAGTAAAAAAGGTCATCCGGTCTGATCTCGATGGGCATACATGCTGGATCTCGTAACTTCTTGGGCAGTACACGTCCATCTTTGGTGCAGCATTGCACTCTTCCTTTGGCTGTTGGCGTGAGAAAATTGAACAAGAGGAAGGAGAATTAGATTCTTGCGTCGTTCAGTTCTTATGGGACGTGACTCTCAAACTGCATGGAACGTAACTCACAAGCTCTAGCAGGCGTTTGACGAGCAAGGTCATGCACCACAAATTGCCCCCACTGCATCACTATCAAAGTAATTTTTGGGTCCCTAAATGTTGTGCGCGAAAAAAATTCGACACTCAAGTCTCTCGCGTTTGGTAATTGTGCTCCCGTGACGCTTAACGGTGGCTCGTGAATCCCTACAAAAAAGTCCACACGTTACTAGGGTGAATACGAAGGAAAAACTAGCGATAGCAACAAATTTATAGACAAATACATGCATAACACTTGGGAGATGAAGATCTCCGCCGGCTAACGCAAACCACGAAGTCTTACCATCCGCATAACGAGCTGGTAAAAGACGAGCGTACATCGTATTCGATTGCCCCCAAGAAGGATGATGCTCGTTGTTGCAAGAGCCATCGATAGTTCTGTAAATCAGGTTCTTCGAACAGCGTTTCGGTTCAGCTTCGCAAATTGTTTTCCCAGTTATGCAAAAAGCATGCCGTTTCAAGAAGTCGACGAACATTTTCGGACTGATGTCAAAGCTGTGGACACATGTGGCTTTATAATCGCTAGAACATGGGTTACATATCAATGATATTGTCTCAACTAACTTCAACTTCGATTTGGCCAGCAAAAGTTTCATGCCGAACAAGAAGAGCTGCGATTTATAATTATTCTTGGCAGCAACAACTTGCGTGAGCATAGTTTCCAGATGTTTCAGCATTGCTGGTGCATGAAGTTTTCTAAACACGCTTTTACCTCTGTGACTTTTTGAATAACCTTGCATTTCTTTTCCGAATTGCAGACATTTCTGTACGGTTTCTTCTATGATCGGTGGGCAAGAATCTGCGGGGGACAAGCTTCGTGTTAATAACTGTAAAACACGGTAATAAACGTTGATTACTCACGGAATATGTCCCTCAAACTTGCGTTCACGCATTGCAATTCGAAGTCGGACGCAGTGCTGTACAAATCCGATTCCAAATCCACATCTGAGCTGCTGATGTTAAAGAGAGAGGATATACACGTCTCGTACTTGGGAAGAAGCTGTGGATTCGATGTGAAAATGAATTGCGGTTTGACAATCTGTATCGTTCAAGTTTACCTGCGCTGATCCATCGTTGCCTGATATACTGTCCAAAGTTTGAGCTCCGATGTGCCCATGGATTGTTAATACAGTCTTCGACGACGTCTTGTGAGAACTCGCTTCATCATCCTTCCAGTTTTCCTCTTCTTCAACGTCTTCATCTTCTTTCGAAGCTCCCTTTGCCTTGTCTTTGAGAGAGTCGGTTACTTTTACCGTGACAACTGTGTTCCCTCCATATCGAGTCCCAAATCCATCAGATCCGATGTCTTCCTCTTCATCATCAGCCCAAGCAGAAGCCTCGACGTCTGCAGTTTTTAAATCTGTGGATTCCACCTGCAACGAGGAATCGTCTGACCGCGCCTCTTCAGAACTAAAACTCGCTTTACCGAAGCTTTTAGGAATCAAAGAGTTCAACGTATCCTTTTTTGCTGCGATTACTCTGTCAAACGCGTCGTGCAATTTCGTTTTACTGCCACCCGATGCAATCACTTGTACGAGGTTCTTCTTGGCCTCGAGTACTTTGTCTTTTGATTCTGCCACAGACTCCAGTCCTTCAGCGACAATTTTTTTTACAGCATTTGCCGATGAATGCAAATGAGACGATTCTTCTACTGCATCCATCGAACCCAGAAGATTCGCTTTCTTTACCTCGATCGTCTCGCGAAGCGCATTCTTCAGCTCAGCTTTGCTGCCTCCCGAGGCAGCCACGAGCAGAAGATTCTTCTTAGCATCCGATACTTTGCTCGTAGAATTTACCACGTTTTCTAATACAGTATGTTTAGTCCCATCAAACGAATTTCCAACGACATTACTTGCCTCCAAGTGAGAGTGAATCAAATCTTTCTTTGCTTCAGCAATCTGCGATCCGGTTTCAATCACAGACTCCAAGAGATCTTTCTTCGCTTCGATCGTCCTGTGAATAGCATCGTTTAGCTCTGCTTTGCTACTTCCCGAGGCAACAGCATGCACAAGATTCTGCTTAGCATCGAGCACTTTATTCGTGGAATCTGCCACATCTTCTAATACAGTATTTCTAGTGCCTTCAGAAATTGTTCCAACGATGGTGGTCACGACTGGACTTGCCTCCAGGTGAGAATGAATCAAATCTTTCTTTCCTTCAAGAATCTGCGATCCTGTTTCAATCACAGAATCCAAGAGATCTTTCTTCGCCTCGATGGTTCTGCAAATGGCATTATCTACTTCCACTCTGCCACTTCCCGAAGCAACAGCATGCACAAGATTCTGTTTAGCATCGAGTACTTTACTCGTGGAATCTGCCACATCGTCTAATAAAGTATGTCTAGTGCCTTCAGAAATTGTTCCAACGATAGTGGTCACGACTGGACTTGCCTCCAAATGAGAATGAATCACATCTTTCTTTTTTTCAAGAATCTGGGATCCTGTTTCAATCACAGAATCCAAGAGATCTTTCTTCGCTTCGATTGTCTTGTGAATAGCATTATCTACTTCCACTCTGACACTTCCCGGGGCAATAGCATGCACAAGATTCTGTTTAGCACCGAGTGCCTTAATCGTGGAATCTGCCACATCTTCTAATACAGTATTTCTAGTGCCCTCAGAAATTGTTCCAATGATAGTAGTCACAACTGGACTTGCCTCCAAGTGAGAATGAATGAAATCTTTCTTTTCTTCAAGAAGCTGCGATCCTGCTTCGATCACAGAATCCAAGAGATCTTTCTTCGCTTCGATTGTCTTGTGGATAGCATTATCTACTTCCACTCTACCACTTCCCGAGGCAACAGCATGCACAAGATTCTGTTTAGCATCGAGTACTTTACTCGTGGAATCTGCCACATCTTGTAATACGGTATTCCCAGTCCCATCAAAAAAATTTCCAACGACATTAGTTGCCTCCAAGTGAGAGTGAATCAAATCTTTCTTTCCTTCAAGAATCTGCGATCCTGTTTCGATCACAGAATCCAAGAGATCTTTCTTCGCTTCGATCGTCCTGTGAATAGCATTATCTACTTTCACCCTGCCACTTCCCGAGGCAACAGCGTGCAGAAGATTTTGTTTAGCATTGAGTACTCTACTCGTGGAATCCGCCACATCTTCTAAAACAGTATTCCTAGTCCCATCAGTTATTTTTCCAACGAGGTTGCCTGCCTCCAAGTGAGAGTGAATTACTTCTTTCTTTGCTCCAGCAACGTGCGATCCTGTTTCAATCATAGTATCCAAGAGATCTTTCTTCGCTTCGATGGTTCTGCGAAAAGCATCGTTCAGGTCTGCTTTGCTGCTGCCCGATGTAGCTGCATGCAGAAGATTCTTCTTAGCATCCAATACTCTCCCTTTCGACTCAGCGAGCATATCCAGCGCTTGCGATGCATCACTATTGCTAAAGGAACGATGGGAAGATACGGAATTGTGTCCGACTCCGCGACTCCCCGACGAAGTTTCAAAACCCAAACGACTCGTCGAAGCCTTCGACCCAAATTCCACATGTTTTGGGTTCGATTCAGAAAATTCTACATCTTCAGGCTTCTCTGAACAATGGTTGCATAGAATAGCGTTGGAATAATCTTGGTGTCCATCGGCACTCATAACGCTCTGATAATTCCAATTCCTCGATTGATTTCTATGCTTCCTACTCGCTGGTCCTCTTTGACGACGACGATTAGTTTTCCTCAAGGTCAACTCGTGATCTTCGTTCAGGTTCTCCTCGACGGGTTCAGCAGCCCTTTTAAGTAGAACTTTTGCAGGCATATTTTCGTCCAAAAAATCGTCCTCTTCGTCCAGATCACCAAATTCCAGGAAGATCGAGTCTCCCTCGATTTCTGGCGGCTCTTCGAATTCGGGGACATCGTCGGTTCCGTATATCGCTGCCCAATAGGCCACAGGATCCATCTGTAGATTGAACATCGATAAATCTGGCAGACTTCGATCTTCGTAGGTCTCAACATCCTTCATCCTTGTATCCGTCCTCCAATCCATGTCATCCGCATCACCGAATCCATCGTTGTGGATATTGGTCAAATTTTCCTCGAACTTTATTGGCCGAATTTCGTTACCCATACGAAAATCTTCCCTATTCGTCACGTCATCGAGATTTTCGCAATTCGCAGAAGATACGAATCCCAATACGAAAATCACTGCTCCAAACATCCATAAGTCAACTATCAAAAACCGATCCATCTTGAACACTCAACAATGTTTTAATCCTGTTTTTTTTTTCAGATCCTCAAAGCAAATACTAATACCGATTTTTTTACATCTCAAGCCGATACTGATTTTCTGTCCAACTCGTATCGCTGATACCGATCTTTATTTCCTGCTAACTCGTTTCTTCACTTTGCGTCGCGATTCCGATGTTTCGATTCCTTGCTATCAATACCGATACCGATTTTATAGTTTTGATACCGATTTCGATGTCTTCGTACCGTTAATATCGTTTTTTTTAACTCCCTTCGTATTGACGATACCGATTTTCGATTTTTGATACCGATTTTTATTTCTTACCGATTCCGATTTTATAGTTTTGATACCGATTTCGTTGTCTTCGTACCATTAATACCGTTTTTTTCAACTCCCTTCGTATTAACGATACCGATTTTCGATTTTTGATACCGATTTTTATTCCTTACCGATGCCACACCGATTTTTATTTCAACGCCGATAACGATCGTTGTCTCCTGACGCGGATTACAACTTCGTTGCTCCCAAAACCGATACCGATTTCTTTTGCCGAGGCTGTTGGTACCAAGTGGACAAACTGTCCGGGCCCAAGTGAGGCGACGACCAAATCGAAGTGTCGAGGTGCTTCTTACTCGACATATTTCAAGGTGATTTCACAAAGGAAAAAATGAAACAATTGCATCACGGTGAAAAACAACTGAAATGTTTATTACATAACATCAGATATTTGCTGATCCGTCGCGTTTCACATTCGACCGCAAAAACGTATGCCAAAGCAACTTGCGGCGCGAAAGTGGTAACCTAATTAAAAAACTACCAACTAATCACAGATATTTCGTTCATCGTTTAATCGACCAACGTCGGAGCATTGTTCAATTCACCATCAAATATTGATCCATCGATGAGGGAACAAATTTTCGAAAAATGTATCTCACCTGGAGGCGAACAAATGTTTGTAACAAAGTTACTTCGCTCGAGCCACTGACGCGTTTCTTATCAACTTTTCCGTAGTTTTTTGCGTGAAATTAAAAATCGTGTTTGTTTTTCTTACGGCGAGGATAAATTATCTGATCGTATAAATTATAGTATATGTATAAATTATAAAATCTTATGAGAAATGTTTGGCAATTTCTTGTAACAAGTAGAGAGAAAACGAAATAACAATAAATAGAGTTCCGATCAACCGTAATAATCGGACACGTCCTCGTGTTCCAGATATGTATAAGCCGTTTCCGGTCCCTTCAAATCTTTCCAGAGCAAGAAATCGATGTCGGGGATATCATCGCAGGCGATGACGGGATTTCTGTGTGGAAAAAAAAAGTTGTACAGACAAACAAAATCAGCAGTATGCGAGACAGTTGGGGAGATTTGGGTGACATTTTTCCATTTTTTATTGGGTCTACCCGTAAATTTGTAGTGTGGATCGTAAGTTGGGAATGATATCAACGTAACTGTAAGTATAAACGTAAGAGCATGATGAAACCCGACTTACCGTTGCGAGGGTATTTCGAAACCTTTACGCTGCATTGCTTTGATATGATCACCGTTGTTGCAGAAGAATTTAGCGATGCTTGTTTGTCGAATCGATTGTATTTGCTCTGAAAAGAAAATAATTCGCAATCGTACGTCAACAAATGGATATGGAACGCTCGCGTTACGCGAGTCGGGCGCAATAGGGTCGATTTCGTAAGTGGAAGCAAAAAATCGCAGACCCGCGACAACTGCATCGCGATGTTCTAATTATTTTTTTCCCAACGTAATACGTGGCCGATGAGAAAAACGCTAGCGCAATATAGCGAATAAAGGACGAGCTGAATAATGGAAAACGGGTCGGAAAACAAATTTCGGAGTGGCAATAACAACGGCGAAGAGACGGCTCCGATTCCACTGAAAACAAGTCAAGAATTGGATGTTTCGGACGCGTTTGCTCACCGACTGTGAAAGCTGATTGCAGATCGCCACTTTCCCAAAAGTATCTGTCACCGGTCCTCGTCCGATAGAATTGCCGTTGAATAATGCAAACGAACGTCGGTCCAGCCAGAGCACCTTTGACGTGCACCTCGAGAGAACCAGCGACGGTCAGGTCAACGTCGTCCGGCGTTTCGTAGAGTTTAGCCAATCGACCGACGTTCTGCGAGGAAAGAGAAACGAACGATGATTTACATTCTTCGCCTTGATCGTGTGGAGTGATGCAGACAGAGAGAGAGAGAGAGAGAGAGAGAGAGAGAGAGAGAGAGAGAGATTTGTACTCACGTCTGCTGATATCACGTCCGTGAAATCGATCCAATGCTGTGCTCTCGGCAATCCGCAATACTCTCGGAAATCGTTGTAAGATGCCAACCCGTGGTCTCTGTTTCTCTGTATGTCGATAGCCCGAAGGTCCGATCCCTCGGGGTTCATCATTCGGAACAAATATCTCGTAATCTGTCGCATGCGAAGTGTGAAAAGTGAGACAAACAAATCGGAGGCTCCGACGAATATTATCACCAAAAAACTCGACACGAAAAACATTTTCCCACGAATAAACACGCTAAATAAATATTCGAGGACTGGAAAACTATTGTCAATCAAAGTACATCTCACAGACTACAAATTTTTCTATTTAAGTGCATCTTCGCCAATATTTATAACAAAATAATGTCATTTTTTTTAAAACGCATTCGGCACGATCATTTTTTTTTATTACGTAATTAAATCACGAGCACACAAGTTGTTTGTCAAAAAAAAAACGTGCGATGCTTTCGTTTGGGCGGTCGAAATAATTTCGGTGTTGTTGGAGAAAACAAATGAATAATTTCGATTTTTTCTGAATATGGGGAGTGAAAAATGACGGGTTTACCTCAACGTCAAAAATTTGATCGTTCTCTTCTTCCGGTTGAGTAGCGAGTCCACGGATCAGGTCATCCATATTGTTGGATTGCTCTATGACGCCTGGTTTGTCGAAGAAATTGCTGATCCTCAAACTGAAGTCGGCGAAAGGGCATCGTTTCTCGTCGACGAGCCTGCGAATTCCGAATGAGGGAATCAATTTTGTCGTTCGAGTTGGAAGAACCGAATGATTTTTGACAAGATTTGACGTGGAACTAACGAGAGTTGGCCGGCGATAGCCGAGTGGAAATATCTGAAGGCAGCGTTGGAATGTTCGTTCAAGATGCTAGGATCTATATCCGGCGAATAATCGTTGACGTATCCTTTAGCGTTGTAGATAACTCGATTTTTCAACAGAAGATCCCGTCCTAGAAAAATGTTTTTTCGACGATAATCGATGCATTCTACGATGAGCATTAACTTACGACCGACGCACGACACTGTTCTTGATTTTGCAACAAACCTAACAAATTCGGCAGCCATTCGTCGTACGTGATGTGCTGATGCTCGGCGATAACTATGCGTCTCGTTTCTTGGAAAATCGTCTCGTCGCTCCAGTGCGGATTAATATGGCGCAGAATTCGAGCGATACGATTGTGCTCTCTGACAAACATGACTTGCAGAATTGTCAGCTGAGGATTTTGATTCGCCCGGGCATCTCCTGTTTTCCAAAAAAAAACAAAAAAAAAACGATATTGCGATTAGATTAGATTGGGAATCGAGTAGAGAAATCATAGAGGGGCGTGGGAATACAAATTGTACAGCAACGAACATTTTACAGTGCGAAACAAGTCCAATTTAACGACCACTTATCGAATAGGTAGTCAAAGTTGATTTCTACAAATTCTGTCGGTCAATGTCAACCAAGTATGTCTATATACATATCATGTGGGAAATGTATACGTAATCCGGATATTTTGGGATTGTGAACCAGCCAAAACGAATGGATTTTTGTGCAATGCGTGGAAAAGAAAAAATCGAAAGCAAGAAACCGGTAAAATTTCGACTGGATCGAGGTGAATAACACCGCGCGATGACTAATCTACTACACTCTCTTCTTTCAGCCACGACCAAAAACAAGTTTCGTAAAAATTGCTGAACGAGAATAATAAGAAAAAAAATGGGACGAGTGTGCGCGGTAAAAACAATGCGTCGTACCTGTTCGATAACACACGTCGTTCTCGTTGTCGATATCGCAGGTAGCAGATTTGTTCGTCGCAGCTGGTGGCCATTCTCTGCCCTCTCGGTATTCAACGACCATCAGACCATCGACACCTGTACGAAGAGAGTTCGTCGTTTGTTGGTCGGATCCGTAAAGATGCGAAGCGTCCAGGTAGCTGGTCACAACGGTCAGCTGTAAGAATCAATTAGGACATTGAAATAGCCGAACAACAACAAAATATGGTCGATCCTGTTTTGTTCGCTTTGCCAATCACATTTGATTTCGATTTCGAGAACCGATATCCGAAAAATCCGCTACAACCGTGTAAACGCAAATTTGTGAAATTCAAAATGGCGGAGTCAATATGGCCGATCTAAATATTGAAATATGGTAAGTTATGCGGAAATTTCTGCAATTTTGACAGAGGAGTCGTAATCAGCGATCTCAAACACCGGTAGATGCCAAATTTCATTAAAAAAAATGACGGATTAACGAAGTCGGGACTGAGAGAGGTAACTAGCTATTTCGCGCGTGAATGAAACGAACGTGAGTGTGTTATTTCGAACGTGTAGATTTCATGGTCAGAGATGTCGTAATGCGCGTCGTTGAGTCACGATGCAACCTGAATCGAACGGTATATTGGAGTGCAAGTGAAACCGAGTAGCGGCGGAAAATAAATGCGAGGATGATGAAAGTATACGATAGGCAGACCTGTTCGGCCGGTTTATCCAACGTTGAGCATCCACGGTCGAGGTCAGTCGTACTACGTACAAAGTTCATACACTGCATACCGGTCGAACGGAACAATGGATCGTGTTGCGCGATTAGAATCGGATAACAGAGCGGACTATCCAGCGCTTCGCGTAACAACTGTCCATCGTCGCTGCAGCATCTGGTCGGATGTGCCTCTGGAAAATCGAGAAAACCGAATTTGTATGCCGCTTGATAAGAAGCTTTCGGACATTCGATCGTTTACAACCGTTTTACACTGACAATGTGAAGGTTGACAAAAAAGTAAGCTGGTGGCAATTTGAGGAAATATTTGAGAGAACCAGGCGAATGGAGACGTACTTGATTGCGTGGTACCGTCGATCATAGCCATGTCGTGAGTGACGATCTGACCCCATTGCATCATGGCGAGAGAGAATTGTCTGTCGACGTTGCTGCCGGGAGGAAACATGAATACGCTCACTGTTCGTGCTGGTGGAAGTTCGCTGCCGCTTTTGGCTCTCGTCGGTGCGTGTACCCCTGAAATAAGGTTGCATTGCCAGACAATTTCGGCGTATTTCCGCGTTCAAGCTACGATTGACCTTTGCAAGACTCTCCTCGCATAATAAAAGAAACGAGCACCGACGCCACGGCGAAATTGAAGAACGTGTTTTTTTTTTTTTTTTTTTTTTGGCCTTTTAGAAAGTTACATCTGTCTGCGGATTTATCTCTCGCGATTAACCGTGAATGCACCGGAAAAGAAACGAGGCGGAGAACCTGTACGAAATTTCACCGTGAACCTGACTCGCGAATGTTATCGTTGTTTCTGCGTGAATTAATTTAGCGTCGGCGACCCATTTCGAGCTATTCAGACGGATTACTGCAAGGAAATCGTCATATATAATGGATTACGACGAGCATCGAGAGAATCGTGTAGCGGGATAGCGCGCGAGAAATCGGGGACGATCGTCCAAAAACGAACGCTGTAGGACGCGTCGTTGGCGAGATATCGGCGGGAGCGCGCGAGCAAACGACACGGCGCGTTGCGCGGCGCGGGCGGGGCGACTAAGTAACGTCCGCGGTCATTGGCTGAGACGCGAAAGCTCGAATCTCGTCAACGAAGCATCGTAGAAGGTTCGTTCTTCGAGATTTTCTCCTCCGTTTTTCGCGGAGAAACCTTTGCACGGATGTTCGAGTCGGTAGCAACGATTTTCATGGTCGAAAAATAAAAAATCACCGTGTTCGATATCTTTTATCACAGGTACGCTTACCATCCGCGTAGTTCGAGGGCAGGAGTCTTGCGTATCGCGTGTTTGCCTGACCCCAAGTGGGATGAAACAAATTATTGCACGATCCATCGGCTGTTCTATATCTCGACGCGCTACAACGTCCTCTGAACGTATCGCCACATGTCGGTTGGTTAAGCTCCTGCAACGTAAACGGCTGTCGAGGGAACGAATGCAGAGGAGGCTGTCGTTGAATCAACTGGCTGTAAAAAAAATCGAACGGTGCAGACAAATTTTAGATCACCACCACTGTCATTGGTATTATTATCATCGTTGTTATTATCATTTTCTCCCAACTACTATCAACAAACGAGCGATTTATTTTTCGATAACTTTCTGCCACGATACGAAATTCCCGTCGAAGCGTAAGTACGTATCCTCGATTTACGTAACTGCATTAAAAAGTCACCTTGCAATGCGATATGCATTGACTTTCACCGTGAAATTTTCGCATGAAGTTCTTATCCGATTTAAAGTCCAACTCATGTCTGCAGTCGGCGATCGAGAGTCTGGTTAATTACGAAAAAACAACGTAATTATATAAATCGAATCGCGGATCGGTGAGCGAGCTAATAAACTCCGTGAATTGAACGTCTTATCAATATTACAGATCCACGCAACGCACGCGGAGAGAAACGTCCGAACTTTCACGTTACACGGAAATTATTGTAATAATACAATTCATCGATCCAGCAGAGACATTGATCGCTCCTTCGTGTCTTATCAAAAGTATAATCGCCGAATGATCTAGAAAATGTAAAAGCAGCCATCGCAGTGCTATCATTTTCACAGGACGAGCTCGTCTATGGTCTAATCCTCGTAGACGGTGTAACGTCTGACGATCGTCAATGTACGTTTCAAGCAGCCTGCAATAAAATCGAGGGTTCCAAATTTACCGTTGCATTTTGGTATGTACTTACGATTTCACGCTGCCCAGAATGTTGTGGCTTGGCCATTGACTGGATGCAAAAATCCCGGCCGAAGCATCCAGGGGAACGTTGTAGGAAGAGCCGAAGGGAATTCCAGGAGATCGGATCGACCTCGATTCCGCAAAAACTGCACCTGTCGGTATTCGATTCTCGATTACAAATAACGCATCTCAAACGACTGAAGCCAGAACGATGAGAAGCAAAAGAACTTGGCTGATCTTGACTGACAATAAGAAAAAAATGGGAGATTCTAGAAAAAAGTTCTTCTAGGACCGCAAAAAATCGGCGAATCATGCTTGGATAGTTGTCGTATTTTTATTCGAGTCGGTCTCGACCGGAGTATTATTCGGGTTGCGTAATAGACGAGTTACGAATGGCATAATATTTTCGATCAGATAATAACGCTGATAATCGGGGATAAACGTTACAATAAATTTATCGAATCGTTCTAACCTTGACCTACGCCGGCCGAAGCCTTCTCAGGCGCAAAGTTCACTGACTCGACACACCACGCGGCTTGCAAAACGAAACAGGCTGCTATTATCGCTGCCACGTCCATCGATCTGCTCCAATCCATGTTTCTGCAACGAGAACACGAGGAAATGAAAATCCGCAATCAATCATCTTCGCGATACAATCATCGCGACGAGCGGCGTGGAACGCGATTGCAATGATCAACTCGCGACAACGATCGCCGGTATCAAGAAAACCGTATTTTCTCGATTTCTAAATTTCAAATGGTGCCACTAGCATACAATACACGTATTTAATACGTTATCGAATTACATTTTTTCACAAACAGGGGAAAAAAATATTAATAAACATTTTTCCCATTGAAAAAACAAATTCAATGGTTAACGTAAGTTATTCCCATTGGAAAAATAAATTCAATGGTTAACGTAAATTATTCCCGTTTGAAAAATAAATTCAATGGTTAACGTAAATTAATCCCATTGAAAAAAGAAATTTAATGGTTAACATAAATTAATCCCATTGGAAAAAGAAATTTAATGGTTAGCGTAAATTATTCCCATTGGAAAAATAAATTCAATGGTTAACGTAGGTTATTCCCATTGGAAAAATAAATTCAATGGTTAACGTAGATTATTCCCATTGGAAAAATAAATTCAACTGTTAATGGAAATGTTACCGCATTGAAAAATTTAATGCGTGACTGACAACCCTGTGTATACAGATATCGGTGTGAAATCTACTGGCTTGAAAAAAAGTAGATCGACGGAGAGAAAAAACGACGACGCAGGCATTTTTTGCGGTTGAAATGTGCCAAGAGCCGTATTATTATAATGGCCAGACGTTAAATTCTTAGCGACGGTAATAATTACGATTCGCCTCGTGTCAGTCAACGGATAATTTTCGGTAATATAAGTCGCTCGAAATCTTTCGCTGTAAATGGCTTCGTGATTCTTCTCCTCGCAGACGCTCGACCGACTTTAATGGATTTTTTTTCCTGTATTCATAGGGTCACCTGGGTGGTTTTTATCTATAGTCAGCCCCGGTAGGTATCGCAGTTATCGACAGGCAAAAAAGATTTATTTTTTTAAAATTTACAATATTTTTTTTCGGTTCCTCCCTTAAAAAGCACATTTTTCACAAGTTTGCTAGCGTCTCTGATTAGATTACCCTCAACGCAGCCCAAACGAGGTGACACCTGGCAGATCTTTGGCCCTGGGCGCACATTTGCGACTAATTGCCGAATAATTTTCGGTGAAAATAAAGCAATGCGCGCGCGCGTGTGTGGATATATCGAGACAGCGCGCGATAGGGTTACGCAAGAGGATTTCACTTTGCGAACGGAACCAGAACTAGTCGTTCAGGTGAGTCTCTTACGAGAGACAAAAGACGTTTGCATATCTGCTGTAACCGCAGAGCAGCGCAGCGTTACGCGATGTCAACTATTAAATCCGTTGCATTGGGTAATCGATTCCTTTCTATGCTAATATCCGCGACGATTAATACCGCCGCGAAAGCTCGTTTAGCGCGCCATCACCGAGTAACACTTCTCGTTCCGATGCGACGTCAAGTCGTTCAATTTTACGCTGCCTTTTTGTCGCTCCCAACTGAAATTGCTTCCATCGTCTTTCGTCACTTCTTACCCATATTTGTTCTCTCGCCTGATTTCTATTCGCTTTTTGCTCGCCTCCATTTTTTCCACTCGTCTCTTTTTTTCCACCAACATTTTACGCTCGTTGCGCATTTTTGTCGGGGAAAAAAATCTATAATTAACTACATCCGTCGATGTGTTTTCGCTTCTCCATTCCTTTCCCTCGTTTCTGCTCATTTTTCATCACCGTAATTATTTTCTTTCAGTTTTTTTTTTCACTTCTCGCGATCGCATTTTTGCGCGTTTTTGGCGGACTTATCGGCAAGTCACCCGGACAAATCAGACGCCGAGCTCGCAAATCGACGAAACTCGCGCGCGGTTTCCTGTCCTTCGATCAACGAGATCAACCGAAAGCGAATAAAAATGTCGCAAACATTGCATCAACGTGTCATACAATCGAATACATTTTATATCGCTTCTCGTTGCAATTAAATTCCCGGGCGCTCCGCTTTTCGCAAGTTCGATCCGTCACGGTTATACGATCGTGTATCGCGCCTCGATTTCATGGACAGATTTCCATTATTCACCCGATCTTTTTATCCCATCGAGCGCCGATTCGTTGCGCCAGTCGATACCTGCAACCAAACGATCAATCTCTCGCAACTCGTACGACCAACGTTACGCACGTGCGTACATACGTACCTCGATATCAAACTCCAGTTTCCCCGAAGAAAAAAGTTTAAGAAAAAAAAAAATTCAGTCACAAAAATACGCGCCAATTTTTCCCCACAAATCGTCTCTCCTGCGCATTTCGAAACGCGTGGAAAATTTCACTCCGCAGTGGTCTTCGGATGTTGGAATTTACAGCAGAATGTTAAGAATCTTGTACGAAATAATTTCACGCCACTGACATAAGACACAAGTCACGTATTACGCAGCTGCTTGTCACGATTCCGTTTCTATTTCAAAACTTGAAGCGGACAGGTAACATGAATCGTGCAATTTCCGCGCATTAGATAATTTCTACTGGTTCAAAATAACCAAAAAATCTGAAGTTCCCAACAAAAAAATTGCTCCAATTTTTGGCAATCGCATTTTTTTTTTTTTACTTATATTTACATTTTTTTTTGTCTAGCGCTAGCCGTGCTTTGGAAATTTGCTTCCATGGAAGAAGCTGCGTTTGTTCTTGCCTCGCGATTGGTGAAAAATTCGCGCAGAGTTTCGACGAAAATTAGGCGCCGAATTTTTCGCGCGAATATTATAGCTGGACAAAAATCGATGCTCGGCTGTTTTATGGATTGCGATCCAACGAGCACGAAGAGGATGATGGTAATTTCGATTAGATGTGCCCATGCGAGATTATTCGCCGAGATGGAGGTACGCGCGTGGCAAAAAAAACAAAAGAAAAAAAAACAGGACGCGTTAACGAAAATGGGATCAGCATCCGTGGGTCGAGTGCCGGTGGGTTAGATGACGAAACGAGCGTTCATTAGAATCGTGCGCGTCATTAGTTCGCGCGCGAACGGAATTCGGATGGGGATTTGCGCGGTAAAAGTCACCTGACTTTCGGCCCTGTGATCGTTTTGTAATCGGGTCAATTTGAGGCTGATTTATGTACCGCCTTCGGATTTTCGTGCGTTAGAGGAGATAGTCGCCGTTGCGTCACAACGACCGATTTACCAACGCGACTCAACGCAACGATCGGAGTCATTTGCGAGTACCAATTCGAGTACCAGTCCAGGGAACGCGATGGAAAGAGGATATTTCTTGGACCCAGCGGCGAGTGGAGCGGAAACTTCGTATCCGGAAATCCAATGGGACGCGGAACGGGTACGCGCGTCGAGGATTTGCGAAACGTGCGTTCGAATTGCCGATGTTATTCGCGGCATGAAAGTAAATCCGTTCCGTGAAATTGGTCCCGTTTACATTGCCGCGCCGTTGAAAGTGCTCGCGTTCCCTCGCTCGTTTTTTCCCTTTCGCCCGCACGACGATCGATCGGTATCGGAATGCAATGGAAAAACGTATCGAGCGATCGTCGAGCCTGCTGAAGGCAGTACGGATACATATTTTCGCAGTCTCACCCCATTTTTTTGTTCATCGATATTTATCGCTTTGTCACGCGTTACGTATCAATTTCTCATTCGCCATCTATCAATTCTTTATTTATGATTTATTAATTTATTATTTAATATTTATCTACTTATTAGTTATTCGTAAACGTAATCGAGTCCGTTAATCGACGAACAACGCTTCGATTCGATCCAGACACTTTTTCCGCGATCCGAGGCTCGTTGATGCGTCTTTTCTCCTGCCGATTTCATACCGATTTCATACCGATTTCATACCGATTTCATGCCGATTTCCGGTTTAACGCGAGGACGACGAACCAGTGGATCATAAAAACGTTGTCGCGTGAATTATACAGTTTTTCTGGGCTCTTTTTCCATACTGTATCCCTTAAAACAAGCATAGGAAACGTCGTCCATATTATTTTACGTCCATCGAGTGTTTATCCTCGTCGAGGGTGAATCTGTTTCACGGTGCGCGGATAAACAAATGGAGAGAAAATTACTGCTGGTAGAAAACGAGGAAAAAACGAGTCTGATACCTTTATTGAGAAAGAAATACGTGTATATATATATGTTTTTTATGCGAACGAGTATAAATAATGGATATCGAAGAAGCTTGGAATTTCGTCGAAACTCGTTGGATGCGGTCGAAATTTCATTTCAATTAAGGCGACATCCAACGCTATCTGTGTACACGTTATCCGTGAAACATTAATTAGTCGAGGCGAATGTAAATAATTGTTAATTAAGCACTCTCTACTTTCGAGTCGCGGTGGAAGAAGCAGCCGAAAGAAAGTGAGCAAGCGGTAATAAATTCTCTTCTCCCGCTGATGACCTCCGACACATGGGAGCAGATCTCGAGCGGAGTCGTTTCTACTTGAGGATGATCGGTGAATAAAAAGCGAGATTTGCGATTTAGCGGATGAAAATAAATCAAAGATGGCCGTAGCTTTCGTTTCGCGGTTCTCCGTTGTTTCGGGTGTCCGAGATTATTGTTTTTCCGGTTTTAGAAAGTGATTCGTAAAACAAGCGGATCATCCTCTCGGTTTCGCAAAGGTCGACGACACCGAAAAATGCAAAAAGACGGGAGTAGACGCCTACGCGGTGCCGATTTGGGCATCGTTCGCCAAAACGAGACTGGGACTCTCTGTCTCGACGGCGATCCTCGCGGCTACGAAGTCTGACCTGTCGAACGGCAACTTCCTACCATTGCGACGAATCAGAAAGTACCGCGGCGAGTTGCGAATAAAAAAGGAACGCCGTTGGGAAATAAATGGGCGGTCAGCTTCATCCGCGTTTGATTCCCCCTTCGTCTTATTTCGCCTCGACCGCCGCGCAGAAACCCAAGGATCGGGACCATCACGAACGAAATTGAAAACTGAGCTGACGAGCACCAGACAAAAGGAGAAAAAAGCAAGTTCGATTCGCAAAACCCGATCAGATACTCAACGACGCGGCGCAGCGAATGACCGCAGCAAAAAACAACGAAAAAACGGAATAGCAAAGAAACTCAAAGTGATAATTGGACAACAAACTCTACCAAAAGCACACCAATGTATCCGTCACGTGCGATTTCTCGATTTGCATTTTAAAATTTGGCCCCATCCCAAAAAAAATAAAAATAATTAGTGTAACTCTTCGAGAACGCGAGGGGTCATTTTGACCCTGTCACCGACGTCGACCCAAAATAGAGCTAGAACAAAGGTCGTTGCTAGAAATTAAAAAAGTGACGATTTTTTTTTCTAAAGCTTCACTCGTACCGATAATAAAAAATGATGTTCGCGATTTTTTTTTAGCGCGTTCAAAACTTCGGAGACAATTTTCAAGCTGAAAAAGTAAGTCAAGACTATCCAAAGTATACCTATGAATTTTTGTCAGCGAACAGGTTCCGCAGTTCCCAAGTTGGAGACGATCACAAAGTGGACGGGGTCAAATTGACCCGGAGTATCGGAGACGTGTGAAGAAAAAGGTGCTTCTCTCGTTTACTCGTTCGTCACGCAATCAGACTGCGGATTACCTTATTCCGAGCGAGCTCGGCTGTTACTTCTTTTTTCTGCGTACAAATTGCTAACAATTAGATCTTACGTACATCTGGTAGCAGTATTTATTACGGACATTCCGCGTACGTGGCTCATCTATGCCGATTATTGTTCTTATCTTTGCGAATACGCGTTTCGGTCCAAGCTGAAAAAACACGAGCAGCGACCAGCTTACTCGGCTCGCGAGTAACAACAAAGCGAATTGCAACCAGCAGCGAGTAAGAGACGAAGAACGAAGAGTCGAGGCGCGGATGGGAAAGCTCGAAGGGCGTAGGGTGGAAAAGTGGAAAGACGAGCGGAAAGAGAGGCGGAGAAGGAGGAAGACCAACGAATCTAGGGGAACGGAAATGCGGATCGAAGGGGAAAGAGAAACGCGATTAAATTTCATGGTGAACGCCCAAGTTATTTCACACCTTGGAAAGTTTTTTCACGGACACGACGAGAAGCCAGCCGAAGGGGAGCGGATATTCCGATGACAATTCCCAAGTTTCTTACAACGTTCGTAACGCCAATTAAGCCCGATTAGGTAACTCCTAATGACACAGTGTCTGACCAAACGGAATGTTCTGCGTACTTCGTGCCACGCAATGGCGCCATACGACACGATTCCGCGAACAATTTTCACGACCAAAAATCCCACAAATTTCCCCACCGCAAACTTTCTCCGCTATTTCCCTCTTCGTCGTCTAATTTCGTTGATTTAATCGAGGAACGGTCAAAAAAAGAATTAAAATATATATTCGTTGCGATACGAATAACGTGAAACCGTGACTCGATTTAGTCGAAAATCACTCCGCAAATGGCGCAATTCGGCGAGATCTCTCTGCTGTGGCGGACTTCCGTTTCGATCGATCCGCAACCGGCGCGCGTCGACCTCGAATGATCGTTCCGAAAACTTATGTACATACATTTGAATGCGTATGAAAGGACCCATCACTCCTTCTCGCGATCGAAGTCGCGGTACCATTTCGATAGAGTTTCTCGATTGTACACTTGACGGGTGAAAAATAGAGGGACCGAAGAAACGGATGCAAATGTCGACGTGGATCACCGCGATCGAATTGACAGATGATTTTTATTCGGCCCGGTGAGAGTAAGAAGCGGCAAAAACTCTCACTAAATTAACTGATCGCGTGTCGTTAGTTTCACTCCGATCGATTACGATAATAATGACGCGTGTTTTACCGACGTTTTCCCGAGAAAAAACACCTCTTTTCCCATTTCTCTCGATACGTAATCCGAAAAAACGCATCAAATCCCCAAAATTCCCTTGAAAAAAATCGCCACCAACGCAAAAACTTGTCACGTACAAAGTAACAGAATAAAAATACGGTCAAGCAGCTATTTCCTGTTATTCGTAATCCAATTATAATTTCTAGCTCGTTTCATAGACTTTAAACAATTTCTTGCAGAAATAAAATCGAAGGGAAAAATAGATAAACCAATAAAAATAACAATAATAGGATTTTTAGTAGCCGTTGATCGACTCGTAATTGGTGAGGCACGATTTTCAAACTTTGTTTCAAATCCGCGAGAAATATCGCTCGATAAATGATCCATCGATCGTCGGTGGCGTATATCTGATGCGCAATTTTTTTTAACTTAGAAAAAATCTCCTCACTCGATTGTCTCGGTAGGGTGAATGAAAAATGCTCGAAATTTGAAAAGAAAATTTGAAAAATAAGTTCAACCTTTTTGATTGACGAGTATTTCGATGAAATTCGTTATTCGACTATGAATTTAAAAAAAAAAGTGTTTCGTGGCATCGAGGAAAAATGGTGACGATTTTGAATCACGATGAATCAAAGTCGAATCTCGCGGTCTTTGAAAATGGTATCAAAACTCACCTGTCAGAATCGGTGTAATAATCCAGTAATTGTTGTGGCAGAATTGACAGACTGGACATGTGGAGAGCTTGAACGAAGTTTATAAGTGGCGGGAGAAAGTGTTGGCCCTACCCGGCATCCACCTGGGTGCTTTGCCGAGCGACCACCACCACCACCACCGAGTCGACCGCGAATCCGCGATAAGACTCTACCTCTAAATTTCGATCTACGAACCTCCAAATACACGCAACCGATCGCCTCGCGTGAACGAAATTCGAAAGTATTCCCCATTCATCTTCCCGTTACGTTACGTATTTTTGTCAATTTTATTCTATCCGTTTTATTTTTCTCCGCCATTTCCTTCCTTTTTTCCGCACTCGGCTAGCCGATTAAAAATTGTTAATCACCGGTCCCCATTTTTCTATCGGAGTCCTCGATCTCCTCGCGAAGATTGACAGCTGCAGTCGTAAAATTCGCCGGGTATCCGCGAACTTCCACTTTTTATTTCGCCGATAATCCCAAACTTTCTCACAACGTGGCACGTTTCCGGGAACAGCCGCGTTTTCAACTCCTCCGATATCGCTACACGGAGATCGATCACGCGCTCAAGGCCACGGCGAATCATTAATCGCGCCGTCTTGGCCATTTTTGCCACCGGTCTTACTACGATTACACTACGAATCCGAACATTCTTGCAGTCGTTTCCAAAACGACTGATGAAGTGATTACATGAAATAGGGATCAGCATTTTCCTAGTTTTCTTTTTCTTGCGCTTCGACCGTTATTTTCGAGTGCATTCTTCCAATGCGAGGAAATTGGCACACTTCCCATGAAACAAAGTGATTGGCTCGTGTTTTCGTATTTAGCTCGCACGTCGCTATTTTCCTTACTGTTAGTTTTGTACATTCCACTCGATTCTATCTACCCATCAAGGCCCAGGCCAAAACTCGGCCAGATAACGTCGAACTAAGTACGCTATGCACAGGCAAGTGGGAAAAAATACCCGAAATTTTTCTTCCGTTATTTGCAATTGTTTACGCAAAATTCAATTCATTATTCAAACGAACTGTGATCCAAGCTTATTTGGAACAATCGGTTGCGCCAGTCGATCCACTTTTTGTCAAAGTCCAACTCGTTACTGCAAAACGGTTATACACACTTTTTAAACACATTTACTATAATTCGTTGAAATCATTTTTTATAAACAATTGCAAATGCGAAAACATGGAACACTGCTATTATTTCCTCCATTTGTAACTTCAGCAATTTCACTCGCAGAGCTTTTGTCGATTTCGTTTCAAGTCGTATATATTCATTTATTTCTATCGCCTCGTTTGCTTCTTTATCACAACTGCTATTTTTGTAATCTCAGATTCACGCATTCGTCTCTACGATTTTCCCGTTTCGTAGGGCGCGGCAGGTTTTCTCGCGTGTTTTGAGAAAAAAAATGAAATAATTTCCCTATTTTTTTCCATTCGTCGCGTTTTTTCGTCGATTCGAGTGTATTTTTTTTTTTGTTTTTTTTTTTAAATTGTTTTTCCCGGCAATCGTCGACGCATTCGTGTGGGGTTTTCGGCATCATTACCGTACCGATGACGTGTACCGGTTCTAGAAATTTTCTCGGGACTGGAATTCACGGCTTGGGACAAGAAATTGTCTCTCTTGGGAACCGGAAGAGAAAGGAAGTTGCAGATTGTCGGACACGTGGACGTTTAAAAATAAACGAGATAAAAATGGTGCGAGTCTTCAAGGAAGAGGAGGAGGAAGAGGAGGAGGAAGAGGAGGAGGAACCTTGCTCAACCGTATGCCGCCTCTGGCTCGGATGGCATTTCTAAAATTAAAAAAATGTTCACGTAAGCTTTTGCAAGGACCCCGAGGCACTTGCAGAAATCATAGAGTACTTACTCGCGAATCGTCTTACTCGCTCCTCGCTGTCAGTAGCAGCGATGCTTCTCGAGTCTTGAGCAACGCGAGTCCCTGGAACAAACAAATTCTTTGTCCAGCCAAGAAACAAAGAAACGAAGTGGTACAAAAATTGCCCAACGACCACCGCGCGACAAGAACAACAAACAAGTCGCTTTTTCACACCATTTATTCCACAATTCGAAAAACAACGCGAAACAGGTGCATTACCATGCATTGTCCCTGGTCATCGATCTTCTCTTCTCCCAACAATACCAACGCCGTTGTTCTCGTCTGATTGTACGAATCGCGATTAAAAAATGGCAATTTGAGACGGTGAAGAAAACTACTCGCTCGAGAATTGAGTAACAGAAGCGATTTTTTTCATTCCTGCCGAATAATATTCGACCGTCAATCACTGTCGATGTAATCATTTCTGACGGAGCAGCAAATTCGTTTTTTGCAGATTCGTCTGATCATTTCGACAGAGTTCGAGTTCGGAAGCTCCACTTTCTAGATCAAAAACCAGTCGACAATGTTTGATCGAAGGTATGGGGAAAAAAATGGAAAGTATCGATAAATTGTTGAAAATTGTTGAATTTGAGTCGAGATGGAAGGTGGAAAAATAGGCAAAGAAGATACTCGTGGGAAGTCTGGTTTACGCTGGCCAACGTGATGCCTACGATACTCTGAAGTGACCGAAAAATATTAACCAGTGGAATCTGAGATTTGAGAAAATAAACGACTCGCCAAATTAGGTAATCGATGGATTAGTTGTATTTATTTTGCCAAGCAGGTCACGTAACTGGGAACCCAAAACCGACAGCAACAAAAGGAGCGTATGACGCAAATAAACGAAAGCAGCTACATGCAATTAATCTCGAGAGGAGGAAAAAAAATGATCACCATTTTCGTGTGTTTTTTATTAGTCCAAATAACGTGTCTGCTACCTAAATAAAAGCGTATCGCGGCATTCGCGACTAAAATCGCACCGGTTTCTGAACAAACGACCAATTCGAGCTGGAAATACCTAAAAAATCGCATTCGCCTGCCAATTATTTCATCTCACTTCTCGCAGCAATGTAAACGTGAAAAAATATTCTCGCTCTGCTCTTCGCAAAATTTCAATCTGATTGAGAAAAAAAAAACAATTTTCCACCGAAATACGATGTAAAAAATGTGAAATATAAATGTAAATACGATCAATCGAGTGGGGAGATTGTGATTGAGGGGGGATGAAAAAAATGTCGATTACCGTTTTACTGTAAATTTGTGCCGCAGCTGAGATGGTTTTTTGGCTTGGGAGCATCGCTAATAAGACGCAGATCGGGTGAAAGAAGGAAACGTGGAAAAGGTGTGGGTTTTTTTCATTCGGGTAAAAATATTGACGCGGGCAATTAATATTTCGATGATTAATAGCGCTACGTCGGTGAGACGTACGATGAAAGATTTGTGGTAGCCAACGCTGCGGGCTGTTGCACGAAATCGTCGTATTACGCGAACGCGATTCTTCGGTTCGCTTCGAACGAGTAGAGGCAAAAGAAAAAATGTTAGGCAAGGTCGTTTGAAATATGTTTGACGAGCAAGAACCACGCGCTTACTTACGGAGGCATTTGTTACATGAGACTCCGACGGCGGCAGCAGAGCGAAGGTCAGGTGACCATAATTGGTGATAGTCAGAATCGCTAGATCATAGAAACGAGAGTAAAGACTGCGCGCGAAGGTTACGGAGTCGGAATGAAACTTGTTAAGTAGGTATACCGCGAGAGCCGAATCAGACGATAACGAATATCCGAGGTGTGGCCACATTTTTCCCCAGGGAAACGAATCCGCACGAAACCACGATTTTTATGAATCTCTGACGAACGTTGATATAAAAGTTCTTGGGCTCTCTACATACGCTCTTAAAATATATTCAACAATTTTCTTTCGTTCGTCTTACTCAATACTTACTTACAAAAAATGTAATTCCCCAAAAAGTACGCTAGCGACTTTCTTCTCTGGATTTCTCTGCAGCAAATCATCCGAACCACTAAAATCAGGTATCGTCAGATAAAGTACCCGTAGCTGTGCTAAAATTATCAATTTTCATGCATAATTAGCGAAACGACTGAGCTTTTTTTTAGAAAAATGGAAACCCGATTTTTTTTTCACTGGTCTTTTTAATAAAAAGCATATCGAAGTTGCAGACTTTTTATGGATAAATATCGACTAAAAAGAAAGGAAGACCAGTTTTTTGGACACATATATTTTGAGAGCGTATTTATTAACGCCTGGGATTTTTGTATTAACGTGTATCGTTTCAAGGTCAGAGGAAAAATCTCAAAAATAGCCTTTTTTCGGTGGTAAATAGTTCATTGGAATTCGGAGTCGATGATCGATGTAGATCGATAGGGAAGCATCGTAGTTTTTGCTGGAACGTAAATCAGTTGTCACTGCTTGAAGCACGCGTGTCAGTAATACTGAAATGAGAGGTGGGTATTAATAAACGAGTTATATCGACACGAGAAATCTAGTAATTTTTAATCAATTAATATCGTTAGCCTGTGACATCTAATCGACGATGTTAATTGTTCGTGTAACGATAATGGCTCTTCGCGGGCTGACGGGATTACATAAGGATAACGATGAGCGCAGCGTTCACCTGATATCGAAGGTGGGAGCAAAAGGAATAGGGGAAGCCGGGGGAGGGGAATTGAAAAGCAACTAGACTCACGAGCGTCTGGTGGCAATGCGCGTGTGAAACTTAAAATGTGTGGTTGATGTAAGATAGAACTGGTTTAGCAGTCCGCATAACTCGCGCAGACTCCAATGACTCGACGCCGCCGCGAGTTGACGCTGCGGAGAGACATTCTAATTTATTCAAATGTCTGGCCAAGTTCATACGGCCATTGGGTATCCTGTCTCGTGATTTCCGCCAAATTTACAACGATCTATACACCAGATTTCGTAATTACACCTACGGTAGAGTAAACACTATCGATATCCGCGTACGTAATGATAGAGGAGAAGAAACAACAAAGAAAATCTCTCGAAGTCAATGACTCGCGGGATAAATTCGACAGCCTCGGCCTTCGACGATCATTTTCTTGTATCGACAATTTTTTGTTATCGGGCAAAAAATCCGAATTATCCGAACGACGAGACCCAAAGAAAGATAAAGAAACGCGTCAAACTCGTCTCTTACGTCGTAGTCGACATTCGGCCTCCTCAGTCCCCCATTTTGGCTCAAATTCCAGAGAAAATTACCATAATGCACCGCGTTGATCCGCCATGTTGAGCCCGCCATTTTGATTTTCAAAAATTTGGCAGCGAATTCCTGATCAGTGGCGTCGAAAGTCTCCGTAGGAAAATTTTCAGATGATCATAGCTATTGTTTCGACTTGGCGTAGCTGTATTGCAAAAATTGTCACTAGTTTGTTATTATCATTAATGATGTTAAATAGTTATGCAATATTTTTAATTTTTTTAAAAACTGTTGGATTTTTGGGAAGACAGGCAGCCAAAAACCGCAACGAAATCGATAACAAAGTGCTGGTAAGCGTTAAGAAGTCGATACCGATAAACAGGGAAAAATCGAACGAGGACGAGAATTTTGGAGCTGGCGAAAAAAAATTGAAGGATGAAAAAAAAATTGCGAAAGTTGAAAAATGAGGAGCGTGGTCATTGATTAAGCGAAATAATCGTTCGTCGATTAAAACGAAACGTAATTAATCATCGTGGCTAATGCAATATTTGAAATCCGATGTACAAATAATCTTTGTTGTCCTTGCGTTAGAGAATGTTAGATTGGTAACTCGCACCTTGAACCACCTTGGGACAGCAGCGAGAATTCTCCCAAAAATAAGACCAGTGCTATAAAATATACTGGGATATTTTAATAAAAAAAGAAAAGAAAAAAAAGTATATTAATTAACTCCAATGTGTCGAAAATTTCGAACTTCTTGCGATACATTCCTATCATAATCTACAACTGCGTTGACGTTAATTAACCCGGCAAAGCCCGCTTAAATGACTTTTGAATAACTTTCAGCAAAATTTGTTTAAATAATTTTGTATAAACGATTGCAAATGGCACTTGCAGCGGGCAAACAGATTTTCGAAATATACGATCGATAGTGGAAACAAGAAGCTGTCGTCTGGTGTCAAAAATAACCGATTTTTCTGGTTCCCATCTGCGAATTTGCGAGGTAACATCGGATTTATGAAAAAAAAAATTAAATTTTTTTTTTTCAATTTTGATCTTAAGTTGAGTATATTGTTTCACATTGATCACCGATAGTTACAGTCGAGTCGCGCAATATTTATGGGAGTGATACGCGCCTACTCGAGCTCCGTATAGATCAGAATCGGTCATCCGCAATAATTAGGAACCCGGATAATGAAATAGAATCAGGTCTGCGATCGCGACAAGCGAGCACTGCGGCTACCGGATATTACAAATGAGAAAATGACCGCGTACTCGAATTATTTGTCAACTGCATTCGCAGTTCTCGAATATGCGCAATCGCGTTAAGTTACAAAATACATTTGTCATCGCATGAATCGAACCGCGATTTTTTTATCGTAGTTTTCTGGCAACACAAAAATTTTTTTAAAAAAATTAAAAAAAAACGGAAAGCTAAAAATGACGAAGTAAACAATTTTTCATAAAAAGACGGAATTTAGCTTGAATCTTCGCTTTCGCAGATGCGATAGGTTGTGTAAAAAAAAAAGTTCATCTTTCGTCATAAAACCGCAGACGCATGCGGCGACCAACTTTCTTCGTTTCGGATGATTCGACTGAATAAAAAGTTTATAGTAAATAGAATCGGGATGATCAAAAGTAGGTATGCTGTGTGATCTGATAACGCTGCGGATGGGATTTCGAAAGTGACGGCAGTGAATCAGTCAAATAAATGGCAGTCCGTCGCACTGATTGCACGGAGCTCGTCATTTCTTTCTTTATCTGATTACCATAAAGTTCGATGCGAAGCTACGAGATTTGGGCGTAGAAAATAAAGGAACGAACTTTCTAGAATTTAATTACACGAGTGTTTTCAATGTTTCGGAAGGCAAAAAAGTTATCGACCAAACGGATTAATCGTTTAATCAATTCGAGTAATGATCGCGACTCGTGTAGCTATCATTCTTCTTTGATGACGTGAAACACGGAAAGTTCATCGAGTGTCTTCTGAATTCATCCATTGGCAGCGTTTTTGTATTTTGCACACTTAACACGAAATCCGAAACCTTTTTACAGGAGGAAGAGAAACACAGGAATTGTTGTAACGAAATGAACGTCGCGTTTCTCATCTGAACATTTTATTAAAAATACCACAAAATTTATTATCTATCGCATGAATTATTCACGGAGTTTTCAAGGAAGTATTGGAATTTCGACCTCGATACCGAGAGTCGAGGACGCTTTATATGTAGTCTGAAAATTGCATAAACTAGTCAGTCGTGATTAAGATCTCTTCGCTTTTTTTTGCTGCTTTTTTCTTTAAAATAAAAATTCGCAGGCGCGATTTATTGCTCAAAGAACGCCAATGACACGAAGACAGTTGAAAAATGAGCACACCACGCAATTAATAAGTAGTTGAATCGATTAAGTATTCGATAGCCCGTGTCACGTGGCGAAAAAATATTAGTGAGGTAAAAAGCTGGATTTTTTACGTGCTACTCGTTTAACAGGTTCGTAGCTGTATAATACTTAGAGATAACGCACTGCGATTCGCGATCATTTAGCCAACTGATCCTGGATTCTGATAGTACTAACAATTTTTCACGTCTAACGAGATCAGAATTACGCGAGATCTTCTAGCAATTTGAGACTGTAAACGGAATTTCGATCGTTAATTACGTTTCACCGGGATTGACGAAGTGATCGGACCTTAAAGAATCCAGGGAAGTCCGTAGAACAAAGTCCGTAAATACGACGATGCAACGCGTTAAATATTCGGTTAAAAAAAGACTTATTACTCTAACTTACGTCTGCGATTGAAAAATAAATGCCACCGATATTCGTACGAAAGTGGAAAGTCGAGATATGTAGAAAGTATTGCGTCAAGCCGTTCTTAGCGAACGTCGGTGTACCAATATGTAACGATACGTATGCATAGGCATACAAAAACGTGCGATATCTTGACAAAGAACATAAAATAATGAGATACGTTTCTTATTATGTACGCAATGTTACAAAACTCGGTTGAACATGATCTTTTGATTAAAACAAAAACTGATCAAATACAACCCACTCAATGTTTTTATCAATATTGACGATTTCATCGTTGCTATATTTGCATCTAGCAAATTATTTGTAGCCTTCGGTGGAGCATATCGACTCCACAGACTGTTTATCGATCGACTAGTCACGTATTTTCACCGTCAGCTCTGCGCGCCGAGTCAAGAAATTCCTATTCGTTTGTGTCTTCTTCATCTTGGATACACAGTTTTATGTCCATCTGCTTCTCGTCATTTCTTCAAGGCGCGACCTGTGCCCGAGACGATTGTCCCGTTGGTTTGTAAAAGGACGGGAGGTTTCTTCCTTCGCTCGTCCGACGAAGCAATCAACTTGAATTTTCGGTTTGTCCCCTCACTGGAATCGTTATTGGATGTTGCTTCGCGAACGGGCCCTCGCGGATCCGGGATCTTTATATTCCGGATGTTATGTGACCAGCCAATCAGTTTTCCAATCAACGATAAGCTTTTGCCTTCTCAGCCCATGCAAATAGGTCTACGCTTGGTATAGCTTCGAAATCGTTGCACGATCTCAACTCGTTTCTATAATAAAGTGAAAACCGATCGATAAATAACTTTGTGCGCATTGTTACAGAAAGTATTTTCAATAGATACAAAGGACAAGAAATTATATGTACCCAGGTTTCAACTTCATGAATACGTGAGGTTGCATCCGAGAAATATCATCGCTGTTATCACAGAACACCCTTGCTAAGGTGACGTTACGAATAGCAGCCAACTGATCTGTAATTGAAACGACATTGGTAATAAAAGCATAAAATTAGTTGATCGATTCGGAGTTTAAATTAGAGTTTTTTTTTATTATCTCTTACGTATTCGCACGCGAGGCTTTCTATTTCACACATAATTTTCACAATTCTAGATTCTTGTTTCGGATTACATCGAAGAGATAATCGCACGATATTCGATTAGCCAACGAATTTGCGTATTTCTCGTTAAAAAAACATGCAGTTCCAGTGTATTGCACAAAATTAAGTTGGAAAAAATCGTGCTACGTTACGGAATGATTTCAAATTTTTCTTTTACCCAATTTATATTGAAATTGTTGTTCTCATTCTGTTATATCACCGGAAGGTGTTAACGCAAATAGCACGGTTGACTGATAACGTTACTTCCATTTTCATTTCCAATTTTTGCCACGGCTCTCAAATGACGTAACGTTTGAATCTCATCCATAACAACGTTTATTTTCAGCTAGATACCGGTTACGCTGTAGCAAATTTTGTAGCAGCATTTTTCACACCGCAGGACCTCGATCTCATATCATAATGTAACGAGCTTTTCTACCGTTACAATGAATGCGTGAAATTACATTAAATTAAATTGACTCGAGTAACAAATAATCGGATGACGTTCGATGACATTGCACAAGATTTAATATGCCCAGGACACATCGAAGGCAGCTAGAAATTAGTTTACCACGGCAAAATAAGTCTTCTTCGATGAAATTTCAACTTTATTCCTTTACTTTACTTATCATTGAGATCAAAAACTTACCTCGAGTAAACGGATGTGGCTGAGATGCGTGGTCATAAAAGAATCGATCGGTACGACGAGATCGTGCAAATTGCTCGGCTATAAGGCAACTGAAGGTTGGTCCCAATATTCCAGAGTCAACGGGTCTCTCAGCCATTCCACCGATGAGAAGATCAACGTCATTCGGATGATTGTACATGCGATGCAGTTTAAAAACAATCTACCAAGATATCTAATGTTATAATTTACTCCACAAGCGACTTTCTAAGCAGACTTTATACGCGACTTCTATCAGTTACCCCCAAGAACAAGCGACTGAGTCGTTATAAAGACACGAGATCGTGAAAACTTTATAACTTTTGCTTGAACCAATTTTTATACTCCATTACATTACAGTTAGTGTCTTTGTAACGCTCGGATCATTCGTATCTTGCACCTTGAGCGTAATAATTGTATGAATTGATCCACACGGAGTGTAAGTTTAGAGAAGATGTAAAAGTTGTTAAATTTATACTTTCGTTCGCACGTTCTGCTTGCGAAGCTTACCTCAACAGGAATGTAGTCGAGAAACTGGTCGAAATTTTTGGCAACTGGAAGCCCGCAGTATTCTCGATATTGATTGTAACCAGCGATACCGTGATCTCGACCACGTTGAATGTCTAAGCTAATAGCATCCAAGCCATGTTTGCCATTAGTTGAGTATAATTTGTGAGTCATCTGAAAAATGATATTATCTTCAGCTTTCAACTCTTTCATTTTCCCGTCATAATTTTTAAGTTTACGATACTCACAGCAGGTACAAGCTCGAGATCCATTTTTTGTGACGCCTGAGTAGCTAATCCGCGCAAAAGGCTATCCAAAGCCTGCATTTCTTCGATTACTTGAGGTTTATTGAAGTGTTCATGCAGCTGCAGCGTATTTATCACGGTACGCTCTTCGTCGTGCATTCTGAAAGTCGCAAGAAAACACGTTCCAAAATGAATGAAAGTCGCATACGATGCGAGGAGAGAGAAACACGAAGGGAATTCAATACTCACTTCAACTTTCCTTGGACTAGAGAATTAAGGAACTGAAGCACCGCCGTTGCAACTTCGTTGCTTACCGACGGATTATCTTTGGAAGTGTATCGCGTACTGTAACCAGGATTAGACATCGATAGAAGATTACGGTGTCGCGTATAATTTGAGCCCAAAATGGTTGGTAACCATTCGTTGTAAGTTATGTGTTGTAATTTGGCAATAACGATACGTCGCGATTCTTGGTACAAAGTTTCATCGTTCCAAGACGGATTAAACTCTGCTAACTTTTCAGCAACTCTGTTATGTTCTCGAAGCCAAATGATATGCATCGCCGTCAACTGTGGCATAAAATTCACTCGGATGTCACCTGTAATAAGACAAGAAGAAAACGGGTAAAGAAATTGTTACGAAGAAAACTACCAAAATATAGTACCGAAAAGGAACACGAAACAGTTATCGTGTCTTACCAGCATCGTAACATCCATCGCCGTTGCATATCGAAGTAGGCTCCGATCGCGCGTTCGGTAAATATTCTTTGCCTTGGCGAACCTTGGTGCGAAGTTTACCACCTTGGAAAGCGCGAAGTTGACGAGAAACTTTCAACGTAGATCCGTAAATCATAGATCCATCCAAGTAATGACTGACCTGATTCATCTAGAAATTGAAGATTATCGAGTCAAAATTCAGTTCGCTCCATACAAATGTAGGTATTCAGATTCTTTCAATCTAAGAATTATAATTTTATTCTATCCGAAAGAATCAATACCTGTTCGGTGGGTCCAAAACTGCAGTCAGGTCTCAAAGTGGGCATAGATCGAACGTAATTCATGCAGCGTATTCCAGCTTCGGCATAAATTGGATCGTCATTTGGTATAGTTATTGGCATGCAATCGGGATGTCTGTGTCTCGGGGCAAGCCATTTGCCATCGCGGCGACAGCAAGTTATCGGTTCGTTGTTAGTAACTGCAATGTAAAATAGATAAATCATCGTGATGTATGATAGTTGCGAAATTTACTGATAACAGAGCTCGGCCAGCTTGAAAACAATATTTGCAATAACATATTAACCGTCTGTGTTGTTGAAAGAAGTTGAAGCATTTTTAAAATACTTCTCATTAACTTGTTTGTCTCAGCAAATCTGTTCAGAGATGTTATTCCAACTCACCCATCTTACGCTCCGGCGTATGGGACAGATCATGCGCGATGAATTGACTCCATTGCATCACTGCCAAGGTGCTTGAACTGTTGGATTCGAGATTGCTGGATGTGGATAAACTGGTACTAACAACTCTCGGATTTGGCAATGATTGTCGATTACGTTCTGCTCTCCTCGATTCTTGAATGCCTGCGTTCGCGATAAAAGCATAAGATAATCGAAATTGTCCTCCGGATCTTTATGCCAAAACGTAACATTTAAATCGGATACTGATTTTTGATAACCGTTTCATTTTTATCCATGTTTAAAGCAAGTAGTTTATAGAACTTTCAATTTTCGTCATTGGCCAACCCAAAACAAACGTCTACATATAGCAGTGAGTCTTCGCTCAAAGTAAGAGAAGAGATGTTACGATAAAAAGTTTATCCGATTTGAAAATTGTAACGCGACATGAGAATAACGCAAGAACCGGCTCAAACATAGGCAGATGCTAGTCTGCGCAATTCTCATGTGGTAATAATAGTGGAATTAATTATCGAATCCTCGAATCTCCAACATTAATGATTTCTCGCCTCTTGCATTCTTTATTCTGATCCTTCGTATCTATTCAATCGAAATGTATTTTTTAAACAAGGGCTCATCACTAAAGTTGGAGAAGAGACTCGTGTCTTAAGTAGTAATTATGAGACAAACGAAAATCCTGCAGAGAAATCCAGGTTCTTCGTGGGGAATTTTCTTTTTTTATTGTAAGATAATTGAATTTTAGAAAAAATAACAGGCAAAGCATCTTTTGGGAATTCGTTGAACCAGAATCTATTGTCTGGATGTTGTGTGGTTTTTATTTCGGTACTTTTCCTGAAGATTTCTCAGCATTGAAATTCGTTGGCTGATGATCGATTAATTGATAGAATAATTGGAAAATTAAACGATCAATTAATTTACATAGGTAAATGAATGTAAATGAAGAAAAAATGTCAATACAATGAACAGAACGAGGATAAGAATAAAAAGATTCCGGTACGGCGCGTTATCGAATCGAGAAAAAATTAATTGACATTTAATTCTATAATCAATACAATATTAGGTATATCCGAATTTTGTTACATACACTTCTATTGCTGGATAGAATCTCCCAACCGGGTCACGCTACTGTAGGCAGTGACTAATCACTGATAAATTCACGGGCATTTAATTTTATAAATGCCCTATGTGCCTTATCGCACAATAACTGTAATGCAAATCACAGAATATAATTTGTTAGGCCAATCGGTCAACGTAAGTTAAGTCTTTTTCAGTCGTCGTCTTCCGAGGAAGTAGCATGGTCGAATCACTAATTTGTGGAAGATAAGCTTAAAATTGACGCGGTTATTGATGATTTCAAATATACGTGAAGATAATCTAATCAGAACTTTAATGGCGACTATAGGGAGATCATGATTGAAATTATTCGCACAAGAATGGATATCAAGCGTTACCATCCAATGTTACATTGTTAGTCTTTAGCCCAAAACGATATTCTAAAAACGACATAAAGTAACATTCTTAAAAATCCGAATGACATTTAACAAGTTCAATACTAATGAAACAATTCTATGGCTTGTCAGTCGAAAAATATTATTTTGTATAAAACTTCGATCGAGATCCATCAGATCTTTGTTGCTTTGATCAGGACGATAACGACTATATAGCTGGGATCTGTACAAAGCCAGGCATACGAGAGACGCAGAGGTACGTAATCATAGGGATACAATTTAGATGGCATTATCTTAATGGTGGATTAAGCAGTGGTTCTTGACGCGTCAACATTTTTTTATGACGCTAAAGAATAACTTGTTATCTGTGATAGTGAAATCTTTTACGAAAGCACACATCGCACCCCAAATTCTTCAAGTATGATTTAATTTGCGAAACTTTTTTCCCCTCGTTGATACCATTCTAGAAGCTGATTATAAGACTCACAATGTTGAAAATGCATTCCTCCACTTTTCATACCATTCTCATAACGAATAATTTTGTGCAAGAATAATCGTTGACTCGTAATAAAACTATGAGACTCTCTAATCCATAAAGCAATAAACATTTATCATATCAGGGGACAAGACTCGATTGTCTACAGGCTGTAAATAATGGTTCGATTATTGTTACACAGATAAATAACGTTCGAAGATGAATATGATAATAAAAACCGAGGCCTTTTTATCCGGAATTTTTTTCAACTGTTATTATTGATTTATCGGGAAAATTTGTAATACCGAGACCTGATATCTAACTGGAAATAATGGAAGCAGGAATATCTATCGATTATTTAATCACGAGGCCGCGACGATCTAATGAAAAAAAAGGTTTTCTCGTGAATTATTTAAACTCTGCTTACCATCCGCGTAATTGGGAAACAAGATTCTGGAATAAGCACTTGTGGCACTTCCCCATCTCGGATTCTCAAGATTGTTGCAACTTCCATCAATAGTCCTATAATGGGAATCAGCATTGCAAGCAATACGTTGATCGGCGAAGCATTTGTTCCCTACAGTACTACCATCCATACTTAACGTCGACACAAACTGAGCACATTTTTTATTCGATACACCATATCTGCGGATAAAAATGATTTATCATATATTTGATGCTAAATTTCGGTCTGGTACGGCTAATAATGGATAGTCACCTCGAACAATGATGTTGTGCCAAATATGTAGAAGCTTTTACTGACACCAAAGCATCCACGCCTTTCTTCAGAGACGCGGTCTGCGGATAATGATGTAAGTATTGATAGTGCATTGGCGAGTTATTCAAAAACCCAATTCCAGACCCGGCAATATTTCTCTCGAGCGTGGCTAATCTATCGACAAGGGTATGGCCAAATTGGAGAGAGCGATTAAGATTCCTTCCCTCGACAGTTGGGAACAAATGACAATCAGTGAACATTTTTGCGTTAACGACAACATCCGGACGATAGTTGATAGCTGGGAGTCCTTTAAACAAAACCATTGAAAAATATCAATTACAATAAGTTTATCACGGTGCGATAAACGTTAATGTTTTCGATAAACAGAAAAAACCATGCGATGCTTTGACTTTCTGCGTATCGATTTCACAATCAATTTCAGCCTATTACTGATCAATGCTCACCGGTGTACGAGGACAAATAATTCTGCAACGCGATGGGCAACTTATGAGCGTCGATGAAACTTGGCTGTCCTATAAATCCCATCCCCTGGATAGATATCCAGAGAATAGCTATCGTCGCCACAGACCCAGCCATAACTCCTTTCGCTGCAACAATAAGAGGGAGGACATTTTGATTAATGTAAAAGGTGACTTCCTGTTGCCATCAATTGCTGAAGAATGAATAGTTAGTCATTACATGCTTCACAAACAAGCCAATTGTTGAGCACATTATCGTGGTCATGGTTTGAGAAGAAAGTACACAACTTTACTTGTAAGTAAATATACGATCGCTCGTAATTATGGCTTTAACCATTTCAATCGAGTGTATCTTCATAAATGATATGTTGGTTCATTGGTAGATGACAAATTCAACTATACTATCTTCCTCATCCTTGACTCGCTCGAGGAACAGTGAAGAAACCGAGGCGCAAACCTTTCAAGATTTAACTTGACTCAACTTATGGTAATTCTCAATTCCGTTACGAAAGAAGTTTATTTAGGATTCAAGAATCCAGAAAGTCTAACGCTACGACGAAATATAGAATAGATCATTGGCTCAAATGTGCCGAACGGTACGTACTTCCTGCATATAAAATGGTTAAACATTAATACTACGGCACAATATACAGCACTTTGGATTACAAACTGTAGTTCAGAAATATATGCAACGTGGAAATATACAAGGAAACTAGGAGGGGGATAGATGGCGTCAATTTAACAGCATCTCTCTTGATTGCAGGATCATGTGGCTATTAGCTAGGTTAGTCAAATATGCATTAGGAATACAAATATCTACTCGGTTTCAGAAGCTATTTTTGGAATGTGGTATTAGATCATTACGGTTGCGAGCAAGATTTACGAGCTACGTCATTCGGTATGTGATAACCAAACGGATGGTAGCACGAAAAAGCCGGTGCGATCGATATCCACGAATCAGCAACTGGATACTCTGGCTGGCTGGCTGTCGTATACAGTGGTAGCAATACGAGCAATAAATAATGCAGGCATCCATGAGATGTGAATTTATCACAAGGACAAATTCTTTGGATGAGACAAAAATTATTCCGAGTGGTTCGCGACGACGTAGTTTGTTTATGTGAGTATAAGAAACCTACCGGAGATATGATCCATTGGCTTTTCTATCCCATACATGGCATACGCCCACCGATCACTCGTATCTCGCGCCAATAACATTTTGCCCCGAAAATGTCGGTATCGGCAGAGAGAAAAACCGTCAACTTACGATCAGTCGTAACAACTCACAACGATCTACGCGACTCGATGCGTCGTCGTCGCACCGCGATAAAAGAAAAAGAAGACAAACAATCGAAAAAGCCGCAGATCTTGACCTCGTTCGTACACATACAACTTGCCAAGACAACTCGTAGTCGAATCGCGAAATCAGTATACGAATCTTCCGTATTGTTGATATTCCCCGTTCACGAAGGGCACACGTCGCGCGAGAAATTTTAGCATCCAGGTGCTAACGTGTGCTAACGCAACTGTACGCGACGTACGTTCGACTGCGTTGGACTGACACACACGACACTGCACGACACCTACCGAGTGAGCGGCGAGCGGTGAGGTAAACAGCGTTATTCGCGAGTGGGCGCGTCTCTCTCCGTCTCATTTTCGCATGTGCGTACGCGTATCATTGTTTCCTTTGCTGTCCTCCCTCTCGCCTCTCTTGGCCAACGTTCTGTCGAGGTTTCGTACGACTGAAAAAGTTCTATCACTCGGTTACCACGTGCTCGGAGCTGACCGGCTTGTTTGGTAGTTTCGCGAATGTCAGTCGCCTGCAGTAGCGTTGGTAAGTATTACGTACGTCCGTGATTTTTTCGAATGTATTGTCACAGACGGGAGGCTTAAAGTTTCCTCTGGTATCAGAAAGAACGACAGATATGGTAAAAACGACTCTGGTCTTCAAAAATTCTAACAGGATGCTTCCCATTCATACTCTTCATTCGAATAATTTCAATACGATGCAATTTGAAAGTGAATTTGGACTTCGACCTATCAAGCATGGTGTACCGTGTGGCGCGAATACTACTACGTATCGCGGGCGGCCTTGTCTCATATCGCTAATATCGCGACTCAAAGACCTGAAGCGTCATATTATGTTGATCTCTTGACGAATAAAACGACTCGAAAGATCGGAGTGGCCGTAATCCACGTTCGCAATACGCAACGACAACAGATTGTAGATAAACGTGGTTGTCATCCAAACCTACAAACAATTCGTTCTACCCGCAACAAAGGTGAATCGTATCAAAGAGGAATTTGCGAACCCGTTTTCTACCTTATATTTTACGACCATGACAGATCCAACCAACATACATGTTTTGAATTTTGCAATCTTATCATATCATTCGTCATGTTTGCTTGAAGAAAAAAAAATATTCGTTTTATCATCATCTATTGTAAAGCAATTGCGCGAGTGACGATATTTAACGAAAAAATAGGTCATTCGAATGGTTTTTGAAAATTTTTGAAAATTTTATAAATATAGCTCGTTTGTCAGAGTTGGAAAAGCATTTGGAAGAATTATAAACTTTCGATTTGATACAACGTTTTCCATTTGTTTGGATGCTGTGTATAAGAGTATAATTTTCGCAGTAAGAGTTCTACCATCGAGTCAGCTTTTCTAATCTTACATTCGAACGACTTGAAACACGTACACTAACGTGGATCAGAGGAGTACGATAAACGTTTCGAGAAATCGCGTCCTGGTACGGTCTGTAAGAAATGTTCCAACAACGCTTTGCATTTCAGCGTCAGATTTATGCTTACATAAGAATTATACGAAGCAGCTGAACCAAGATTGTACGACCTCTAGCAGTTACTCGATTGGAATGGAAACGAGGAGGCAGGATCCTTGACAGAATAGCTAAGTATAGACTGTTTGTCGAACAACAATAGATGCGACATCCCATATCATATCACTAGTGTTCTTTGGAAAATATTATCATTGACGAACAAGTGGATACCAACTGTTGCGTGAGTTATTCGTCGGCTTCTTTGCTATACAGACATTGCGAAGTGGCGAATCAACACGATATTCCATGCAGCTTATGACGTGATAAAGCAACAGCCACATTCAAACCATGGTGATGCATAGCATCGTAGGATCAAGCATTTGACGACTCCGCGGCGGACAGTGTTCGAGTTTACGATCGGTACGTTTATTATAAAATTGTGTGAAAAATGCAACAATGGACTGTTGTAAAAATCCGTGTACAAATATTACGTAGTTGGTATGAATGTACGTTTCAAAATTCAGGCCTTCCTCGAGCAGCATAAAAAAGCATTATGCAATTCTATTTTATTTGACATTTTCAGATGCCAAACACGACCTTCGAGCGTTCGACGTAACACATTCGGCCGCGAGTAAAGAAGCAATTACGGTCGCCGGATTTTACAGACATTGGAAATGATCCTCGTACGAGTCGCGCTCACTAGCTGCAAAAATAGAATGGAAAGGCGCATATGGGATCGTCAATTGGCATAACGACCGCGAGAAAGGTCAAGAAGATTCTCAACTGGAACGCCCATTCGATCAGATCGAACTTTTAGTCTTATGCTGAACACTCGGCATCATTCGGTTTACATTTATAATTAGATGTCCACATGTCGGTATAATTTTAAGCGTCGCGAATATATTGCTATTTGAAATTCAATGAAACGCGCTATAAATACACGGCGGTGACGATGCGATGTTGATTCATAAATATGGAATATTATCGGTAAACGAATCGAAATCAGTCGAAGCCCATCACGATTAATTATGGAAGATAAGGTATTTGATATACCAGAACCTAGATAACATCCAGACATATTACGGGGGTATGCACACTCGTAATGCGTGTATATGCACACCTGCGACATACATACGCGTTGATAAATGCAAGCTCTGTTATCAATGTTCAACGATTATCAGGGAATCGTGATCAATAACGTCGATTGGCAAAATTTTCCATGCAATTAATCGTTGAAAAAAGCGATATCTATGTAACCTTCGGAAGTAATAAGCAGTTATGACACTTCCAGTGTACACATAGATAAGTTTTGTCAGCTGAGATAAAGGGTTCTATTATTTTGTCTGGGAAGAAGTGCTCCGTAACGTCTCGTCAAATCGCAATTCTAATATCTTTTATAGATTCAGCAAAAGATATTGATACAGTATTCCATACCTACACTAAGGCTATACCTACAGCTGTGCAATGTTTGCCCATGTCGAGCTGATTGAATTCACATACGTATGTATGTATGTATGTGCATATGTGCGTATGTATAATGCCAGCTCGGCAGTTTTTTAGCTACGCGAAAAAACAAAAGGGGTCGGAGGTATCCCAAGCTTTATTTTTGCTATGCAACCAGTCATGCTCATTCAAATACATTCGGTCTTGTTGGCACGAGGCGGTAACAAAGAGAAAACGCAGATTCTGCGTAGGTTCAATCTTTCCTTATCGTGAAAGTGGCAAAAAGTTTCGCCCACACGCGAATGTTTATTTATGGCATGTATTTACTCGTGACACAAAGCTAGGAAGGATTTAATTTAGTCATTTCAATCATGAATGAAATACAGTTATGCGTGCAATTAGCTGGAAGTCACGTAGCTATATTCGTACGGTACTTCAACGTTATGCAACACTCGCATACGTCTTATAAGAATATGATTGAGCAGGAAACTGTTCAATGATCAGAATAAACTACGCTTACGTTTTGTACGAATCACACTCAATCGTCATTTTCATAAGATTCATTATGGACGTATATCTTAATGCTATGAACAGTATCACTAATTTAGGCACGAAAGTTAAACTCAAACGTTAACTGAGGTGTCGGATCTATAACGAGGTGTGTGTCTGACTAAATAATTCATCGCAGATGATTTCTGGTAGCTATTTCGGAGTCGTGTCTGTGATTTCAAGGTTCGAGTGAATATTTGACGAGAACTCAACGAACAGACCAAACCGATGTTCAATTACGTATATTCTCTGGCCAGGTATATTAGGTTCCTACATTCCTACGAAACAAAGAAGTCGATTTCGGTATATTTAACCAGATTATTTCGTTACGAATTAAAAATTAATTAATGTCATGTGTTCACGTTGTTTACTGGAATATTTCGAATGCAAAGCAATATTCGTAGTGAAAATATCCTAGAACGTGCCTTTTCGGCTCGCATTCCTTCATAAATTGTATCGTCTCAGATGCAGAAGGATTTGTGCATTTATCACGAGTACTTATGAGATTACGATAAGCTAAAACGTGCCTGTAGAACGGATAGTAATCGATAAGGCACGGGTCACGCGGACTGTAAACGCCTGCGGACAGAATTGATTTTAGCTCGGCTGTACTTGCGTTTGTCACAGTAAATACATTAGCGCCTGCGTCGGTCGATGTACGATATACGTATAACCAGATTGTAGGTACACAATTATGTAATGGTTTGATTCTCAGAGATTCAACTGCTCTGGACAACTATGCATGATAATCGTCACAGGCGAACAATGGCCGTGATTTGTCAATTCGCAAAGCATCGTAGTCATCAGTACAAATCGAAAATCAAACCTTTGCATACTTATTCACGGTCAGACTTCAACTTACAACGATAATATTATTGCATGGTGAATCAAAGTATTTGAATGCCGTGAGCAGCCAGTCTTCTACTTGCGAAATTCGTTCTCGACTCAGGGAAAACACGTTACTCGCGAAAAATCGAACAAAAAATGAGAAAGAGAGAGAAAGACAATTGAAAGCAGCTCGTTGAGCCATTACCGATGGAAATATTTCGTACCTGAGTGAAATTTGAGAAAAAAATCCGGAATACTCATGTCGTTGTTAAATAAGGTGTTGGTAATCATCTTCGCAAATTTGGTCTCCATTGGGTGAAGGAAAAAAGAGTAGTTTGAGTCGACCCAATTCGTGCGGAGATTAATACCACTGTCGTAAGCTTGCCACACAGGGTCAAATGTTATCGGTTTGATACTGCTCGTCAACGCGACGAGATAACAGAGATTCTTTGTATTATCTTTGGAGCTTCACCCCGGACGTTGTACATCAATTCACTCTCAATTCACTTGATTTCTTTTTCGATTTTAAGACTGCATCAAAACCGAAGACATGCCCTGGCTATCAGGACTGCTTGACGCTAATTGTAAGCCTCGAGAAATTTGCGATACATGCGCACGGTAGTTTTCGAACGCGCATGCGTTCCTGTTGCGACTTACTAGCATATACATACATCGTAACGCGAGCTTCTTATTCCACTTACAAACGTTTTTCCAATCCCCCTCTTCGCAAGCTTTTATCAAAATGTTTTTTCACCGATTCCTGTCTCCAGATTTTTCGTTACTCCAAAGTTTGTCAATTTTTAATCAGTGTTTTACACGGGTTACACTTATCTCACGTACGATATCCCAATTATTTACATAATTATTTATAATATCGTTGCATAAATTATGACTATCATTATCATTTATTTATTTTTTCAGGTTTGATCGTTTGTTCCACATTTTTGTTGGAGCAGAGCAACGAACTTCACGCAACGAAGAGATCAGTACAGTTGCATCCAAAGACTTAGTTCTGCAATTAACGAAGATTTCAGAAATTAAATCAGGACGACGAACTTGAAATTTGTCTGCATTGGCACGCTAAAAATATATCGAGACCGCAAATTTGTGTGCATATAGGCAGAACGTCATCGTTATCTTATCACTAATCTGAATAATGCCAAATTTTTTTGGTATATTTTTCTTTTCACCGAAAATTGAAAGTACTGGGAAGAAAAATCTTATCTGAAATTTACAATGGAATTTGTATTCGTTTCCATTACATGATGTGATAAACGATAGAGACAAACTTTGGAACGCGAAGCTCGACAATCTTGTACAAAGGGTCAGGTGAAGATACACGCTTCCTTTAATATTACAGCTAAAGTATCGCACCCACGTGAAAGAGGCGTAGAACCTTTTTTGTAGAACTTTTTCAGAGCTTCATTTTTCCCCCGAAAAGTTTTTCCCTACAACGAATACTTTTCGACATATTACGGACCAGAGCTCAGGAGAAGCGAAGGGCAGTCCAGTTCGTTATTTATTTCTTCCCCTCTGCAATTTGTTGTCAAGTAGGTGCTTGAATTAACGTGAGAACGAGTTGTACGTGATCGAATAAGATTTTCCATTGACACGGCGATTACGCGTAGTAATTGCATCGCGTCCGGACTCCATGAGTCAGCGCCGCTCCGTTGCATATGTTCATCCATTGATAAATTAATCGCCCGTGATACGATAATTCTAAGAAGAAGGAAAAAAAGTCGCCTCGCAATTTCTACAGCGCACGTATGCACGAAGATCGAGTTTCCACGCGCGCCATTTGTCTTTCTTCTCCGAAACGCAAAATAGCGTCACACGTCGTTGGAGAAGAATAAGATAATGTGAAGAGAAACACATTCAGAAACGGGATTCCAAGAAGACTTTGCTGTTCGTCGTAGCCGGTCAGACTGGCACGTGATTCGAGCGTGCATGCTGTTTGCGTAGGGCTTTACCTATCTCGTCTTCTTTCAGAAACTCCGATGCACGATCGAGGGCTCGCGACACGAATGATAAACGGAAATCATTGCACAACGTATAAACCAGAATACCAAAGGCTCGCGACGCGAGTGACCGCTACGGCAAGTGGATGACCGTTTCAAAATCATACATCGGAGTCAGAAGAGAAAGGAAAAATTTCAGAACAACAACTGGAAAATACCTATCTATAAAATCGTGAAGCGCAAAACTACAATTTTTTCACCGGACACGTCGCTTCCAATTTGATACTTTATCCGATTTCTAGCACAACGAAATCGCACGTATTGTAAAAACGAAATTCGCATTTTCTGGGAAAAACGTGGAAAATTGCGATGAAGTGAACAAACAGCGGAGTGGGATGCGAAATGAGTGATTGGGAGAAAAAGTATTTTGCTCGATAGTCGAGAACCGAGTAGATATGCAAGAAAGAATATGAAATATGAATTGAAAGGAGTATTTTGGCGCGAAAAAAATAGAAATGATGTAGAATTCATGAAATCTTGGGAACGTGTAATTAGAAGTTGTGTAAAAACAATGCTGCAGCAAGAACAAGTCTTGGATGGCAATGTTTTTTTATTCAATAGCGAAAAAACTCGAAAACTGCGCGTGAATTTAGACAACGATGAGAGAGGAATACGAGGAAAACTGCAAGAGAAAACTGTCGACGAGATGTGATATTAAAGAAATAATATAGAACGAATAGAATTGAATGATAAGATCGTATTATATGAATATAACATGGATATAAAGATGCTATAGAATGTTATATTATATAATATCATATTATGACGAGGAACGAGAGTAGAAAATCGGTAATTTGATGGAATAATGAAACGTGTCGAGATAATCGGTTACTCACTTCCGGTTCGCCGCGATCGAAGTCCGCTTCCAAAATCTTGAATAATTATTATTTAAATATCATCGATGGAAAGAAGCGAAGGGCAGGAAACGAGGAGGATGATCCGATCACAATGTGGCTCACAGCTGCGAAGACCGCGTCTTCTCTATGCAGTGACGAAGACGAATGCGCGCGCAAAAGACAGGTTGTTGCCGTTGATAGAAAGACGGAGCGAAGACCCGACGCGTACGAATGAGACGCAGCGATCCGTGTGACAATCGTCTCTCTTCTAATCTCCTCCGCCTTTTATACTCACCCTTTCCCCCTGTTTATCTACTTCGTCAGTTTCTTCCTTCTTTTTTCCAGACATTTCTCCTCTCCGTCCACGCTTTCGCAAGCGCTGTGATGTCAAATATGCGACTCGACGAAGCAAACATGTTTCATTATTTCATCGAATTGATTTATATCACGTTATTCTATCCATCTTATTATTTTCTATAATTGCATGAAGAGTGCGCAAAATTCGACTGATAAAAAAGATCAAGTGCAGCTAGAAAAACATGTTTACAACAATGTAAAAAAAAAATGACGATCGATCTACATCTCGTTTTTAATAGTCTGAATGTTGTTCAGATTTGTCTTCGACCGCGTCGAAATGAAGCGATAAATCAAATTTGATGCAGTTTGAGAGCCATTTTTATAGCGAAACGATAAGAGACGAAGAAACCGTGCAAAAAAGATCAAACAAGAATTGAGAAGCACGAACAACGAGACAATATATCAACAAATGATTGAAGCAATAATTTAAAAACTGATCGAATTTCACGACAAACGGAATCTTACGTGTCGTTACCACGAGTTTTTATTATTCAACTTTCGCGAACGATAACGTTGTCAAATAACGAGGAAAGGGAGAATGAAATAAGAAGAAAAGAAACATTATCGATTAACTATCATTCGAAGATAAGGAAGCGAGTTGTAATTCCTCGAATTCGACGACGAAGAAAAAGCGATGAAATGTGAAATGATGTCAATGATGATAAAAGAACCGAGTGACGTCCTTCTGTGTTACGCTGCTTAATTCCCAAATTTTCTATACAAGCGTCAATAATTGCTGTTTCATCAAAAAAGGTCATTTTTTGCACTTTCTCGATTCAATATTAAGCCTGGTAAAAATTTTTTACCTTCCCAAAATACTCAGAGAGACTTGTAGAAGATTCAATCAAGTTTCTGAAGCTCACCTTCAACTCGCGGTGCGATCATTAGTTCGCGAGATATTGACGATTGAGTAAAAAAGCTCCTTTTTTCTTCAAATGCCGATATCTCGGCGACAAAAGGTCGTACAGAGATGCAAAAGCTACCGTTTTGAAGCCGTAGAATCGGGCTACCTGGCCCTGGTATTGATCGAGCGCAAAAGATTTTTTTCGAGTCCGTGGACGATTTTAAAAAAGACCAAAATTTAGACAATTTTTGGCTCGCGCTATTTCTTGTGCTCGCGCCGAGTGAGTGGCACGCAAAAATGTTCACCGGTGAGATTCGTAAACTAGAGATTTCAAGCTTTAAAATCCTTTTTTGTTTTTCCCGATGCGACCATTTTTGACGTAGATACATCGTTTCAAAAAGTCATGAACGTTTTCTGAATCTTTTCTCTTTCTTTACTGTTTTTTTTTTTTTTTTTTGCTAGGTAAATTTTATACGCAGTTATAGTTTATGCGCATCGAATGCTACGCGTCTCGTCCGTTTCTTCCCAGATTCGTTACAGACCATTGACTACTGTAATAAAAATTCGTTGATGTATTTCTACAGAAGTGAAGTACACGTCTGCTCGTAGACTTTGATCTTCGATCTCCATTTTTTGGGAAACCGTGCAAAAAGTGACCCAAGTTCCTTCACCTCTATGATTTGCCAATGGTTCGGTAGAAATCGGTCTGGAGCAGGGTCTCATCACCCCGTGACAAACGAGTGTTGTCACTCCAGTCGACACGAGAAGGGAGGGTCACGATCGTCGTATAACCCGATGGTATAGTAAACAGTCATCTGTGAATGAGAAGATGACGAATTTAATCCTTTCAGTCGCAGCAAGACACCAGTGTCCCACCCAGAGACTATACATTTTTTTGCATATTCACTTGTTCGGTATGAAACTGAAACAAGACATTTCAGACAAATTATAAAAGTGGTTGCGTAATTATTTTTCTAAACGAGATCATGTAAATAATGAAATTGTGAGGTGACGTAGAGGAACAGTCGGAAACAATTCATTGTTGTAGCCGTTACGGTCGAGTTGCTTTCAGCTGCTGATCACTACCCATGTAGAGTGATCGAATGTTGTGCAAAAGATTATAGTAATTCGGAACGTAGTGCCGGGGAGGAATATTTTCTCCTGTTTTTCGCAATGTCATGCCACACCCACGTTTTCCTCGGTTGAAATGCTGTCGTTGGATATTTACTCGCAAATTTGTAGTTGTTGATTCGGGGATTCCCGGGCATAACGAGGTCGATTCGTATGACGCGTAATTCGACGCTTCTGGATCATTGATTTGATATTGCAGAAGTTGTAATCGAGTTGATTAAACGTTACGAATGGTTATTATTAGATTGATTATCGTCTGCGCAAAAGGTCCCTTAGTTTACTTAGCTAATCGTATGTTCAATGACGATCTGCAACAACACAAAGATCGCAATAACATCGAATGATATGGCTGCAGAGTCCGGCTCAGGGTTCATAGTCGATAGAACTTCGTAAACCGAGTTCCAAGAAAGGATTGTCTTCGATGGCAATGGGAAACGCGCAGAAGGAACTGTAGACGCGAACGCGAAGTGCGAAGAAATCTCGAACGGGGGAAAAAAATCATTCGATTTATTTTATTTGGCATGACGGAGCGTGCTTTGTCATATCCCATGAGTATCGCCGACGCGGAGATGCGCAACACGTGCTTCGCCCGTGAATAATTGCGTGCGATATATTACCATAAATAATAATTGCTCGCAGGCCAATCATATCTTGCCACGTAACCTTAATGCTTTCAACAATAACAATAAAAAATACTCTGATGTCGCGTACATCCATAGATACACACGTGGCACTGGGTGTATAGAAAATGCGCACCGTTTTTTTTTTATTCAGACATTTCCAAAGTATTGTGTGAAAATTGTTTTAGGTCAAATAATTACGAATAATGCTTCAGTTTTATGATGCATGATGACCGAGTATCGCATTGTGTACAATAAAACTAATTTGTACCGGATTTGACGGAAAAAAGTATAATGGGTATACTTGAGACAGTTATAAAAATCATTAACTAGTGAATTTATGAGGTGGAATCAGTTGAGAACAACACCTAAGATAGATTCAGAGTTCTGAGATCGTTGTTAGTTGGTACAAGCAAGCATTCTCTCTGTATATAATTGTATATACACACACAAATATGTCTGCTTTATCGATTGGTAATCAGCATTTAATGAGGTACAGCCAGCCACAAAGTCTGAGTTAGACACTGTCTGAGTCATCGTTGATGAAGATTTTCCATCTCTCGTTGATGGAGTGACACAAGACGATCTGTCCAAACATATTTTCAGGTATGTTGAATGAAGGTATGAAAGTAAAATAATCATCAAACTCAAATATATGTGCAAGAAACATCATTTTGTTCGAAAAATCATGAAATAAGTGAATATAAATCATGTTCACGGTATTTTTGAAGAATAACATTCGATATACGTTGCAAAATTAGTAACAATCAACGCAGAATTGCGGGAAATCGAGGGTTTCAAAAACCGACCATAGGTGGCGTTGTAGTTCCGGGAATCCCCGCCGCGGCGCTGCGAAGGGTATATATACCGTAGACAGAGCGAAGGACATCATTTGCTCCGCACCCTTCGGGGAATCGACTTGGGTGGTTATAGCCCATTAAATACCAGCTTTTGGAGTGGTATATGTACTACTATGTGTATCGATGGGCATATGAAAGCCAGCTGAAAAAAATATTTTTTCTATTTAATTATTATTCAGAACGAAGTTTCCAATGACAGGTGTGACGTACCGATTTTATGGTTTGCAGCTTATGGATTCGCAGCTACATTAAACCTCAGCCGAATTGGTGGAATTGCAATTCGATGATTCACGTGCTCCAATGCTGCATGTTATCGAAAACATTTCTCAGCGGTTTCGAGCTGTTCGCGTGTTCTCTTATTTCAAGCCAAAGTTCGATGTTGATGTGATGTACGGGCTGCAGAGAGCGAAAATGTGGGGAATATTTATTCACTCTTTGGTCATTCTTGCATTAATTTAACTTTTCCGTCACAAACTGAGTCTTTTTGAGTTCCTGTATCGTAAACTCGTTCTATAGTATCAAATTGTCTTTTAAAAGAGCTTAACGTTTCATATATTGTTTCTAAATTTGATCTGATAATAATATTCTTTCTTTCAAAAGTCTAAAATCACAACGCGTTATCAATGTACATGGTGAAACTAGAAAACTAGAAATATTTTCTTCGCTGCTTCTTCTGACGTTTCTCAACCCCGAATCGAGCTATCTGTTTGGCGTAGAAACAAATAGTTTTATGATAGTATCAAGGTTCCGTTACTGTCCACATTTCAGATTTGTGCATATTTGAATTATATTAACATATTTTTACCATGTTTTCAATTGCCATCCAATTGGTCATTCTTGTTTCAGCCAATATTTCCACCAGGCCAGCCTAGTTATCTGCAATAAACAGTTCGTCGAGCAGCATTCCATTCCAGACATCGGTCCCCAATGATATTAATTCCAGAACTCGTCGATGGATTGTAAATCATTCATAGGATGGTACGAGCTTCAGAATTTGAACAAGGTGAGTAATAGTGTTATACAATCTGTTGACGTTTTAAAATTATAGTCGCGAAATTCAACAAGTACTTACAACGATACCCTCTTCTCAGAGAACAGTCAATTTTGCAATCGTCCTCACGTTTTAGTCCATAGACATGCATGGTGACAGCATCACCTCTTATAAACCTATTCGTATTCTGGAAATACTGCGTTCAAAAGTTACCTCATTTCTCGCTTTACATATCTCATTTCAATGTTGTACGTGTGCATTATATTGTTATCAATTCACTTTCGCCGATCTCATTCGTTGACCTGCAATTCATACTGAACTTTATAAGGCAATAAATAAATCTCATTGCAAAGTTCGCTTGATGCATTAGTCTCCATATCTGGGTGTAAAATTTGGGTTAGGTGGATTAGGCCTACTGGGGAAACCACGTTTAAAAAAAAAACGAGCCAGGTGCCCTACCTTTTTGGTGGTTTGGAAACGGGCATGTCAATGATCCTTATTTCAACTCTATAGAGAACAACCCATCTCCCGAATTAGAGTAGGATCTCGAACACGAAATTCCTTCCGGAATACACCTACATATATTCATGCATTAAGCATACCCTATTTCGGTAGCTGACATGGATGGGGAGTACATCAGAAAATGTTCTCTGCTTGTCCTCAACTACCAGAATCAGTTTCTTAACTCTTACTACTTTATCCAATACCCTATTACTTTTTTAGAGCCACAGCGAATATTTTCATTCGTTTACAGAGCAAGAAGCATTCCAAAACTGCTAGTTTGCTCGTGAACGCGAAAAGACCCAGAGAAACTTCACAACACTCGAGTCTTCTATTTCGGTTGTAACGAGGCGAAACTCGCAGTCGTTGTTTCAGAAATGTACAGAAAATAACAGATTCATCAAAGTTTCTCTATGCTCGGATTTTTCGCACAAACGCAAAAAATTGTCCGTCCGCGATCTTGCGAAGAGACATGTCGACCAAGAAGGAAATAATAAAACTCAACGATAACTTCATGTACAATAGCATGATGGCCAGAGCTTTGGTCCAGCTTTTTCCACAGGCAGGTTGGTCGCACGAATTCAAACATAGTCGCGATTCCGCAAAATTATCATTACAACGCATAGTTTCTCGTTCTCGCATTTCGCGTATGGATTTTCCTTTTCCAAATTTTATATACACTGTCATCGATATTAACTTAATTTTTCCAACATCTTGATCATTTGCAATCGCCGTTTTTGCGCGTTTAATAAATGATCACGTTTTTGCGAATATTAAATCAAGACTCATTTTTTATTTTTATGAATAAAGGCGAAATATATATCAACTTCGATCCCTCATATTTGATAGATGATGTTGTGACGTATCGCGATTTTTTTACTTGAAAAATGGATCTTAAAAAAAGCAGATCACTACTTACCGACCGAGCAACGTATCGATGTGACCGCTCTGAGCTTGAGGTTCAGCGGCTGACCACTAGAGGCGCTTGAAGCTTTACCGCGCGAAATCGAACGTCTTAGCGTTAAACATATTACCACCAAAAAATACTATATGTTTCGAAGCTTTTACTAGTTAGTTATTCCATTCACTTCGGCGAATGAAGTTATTAAGGAAAAAAAACGTTTTTGCGCAGAGAGAGGGCAGATTCACGCGTGGCTCGAAAAATTGCAACATGTTGCGGCTGGCAAAGCCGGAGATGCAGACGTGGAGAGATTAACGATACGCAACGAATACCTGTGGCTCTTGCTCCTCGTGATGCAAAGCGGTATCTTAACCGAGCCCTTCAACGAGCCACCCCCAACGAGCACAGAATTACCCCCAGTAGCTGACCTCATGGTAAGGAGGATGCTGAGTAAACTGCCCATTAAGTTGGTCTTAATTTCAGGAATTTTCAATTATTTGCGATTTCCAATCCCCTGGAGAAATAAACTGAATGAAAAAAAAACTTTTTTCTCTATGCTATATAAACGCAAAAAAAATGTATGCGATAAATCCGTACTTAATGTAAATTCTGTACTTTGCACAAATTATTTCTCTTGAGAAAAAAAAAAAATTCGAATGCTGTGGAAAACTAGATTGTAAACAAAATATTGATTTTGTTTAATTGGAACCAATCTAGGGATGAATTCCGGAAATGGGCTGCGGCGAGGGGCCATTTATTGATTACGTGAGGGAAAGGGGAGAAGGGGGTGAAACTCATTTTTAATTCTATGTATAATGCACAATTGGATTTACACCTTATTTAAAAAAATTGTTTTGATTATTAAGAATTTGAATTCCTAAATGTGTTCATTTTCGAAGATTCTAGTGTATTCTTCCCGTTGATTGATCTTTTTTTTACGCAAACTGACATTATTTATAGCATTGCGTGACTTGAATCCGCACGTCGTTCTGCAAAATCGTCCTGACGTAATTAATGAATGGCCCGCAATTATTTATGCGCGTCTATCTTGAAGTACAACAAAATTCGCGAAATACACAAATTTATGAACGATGATGATCAACGATGGAGGTTGGATCATTTTGCCGCTGCAAAGTTGATCGATCAGAAGAAAGGTATCGTGTTTATTTATGGTTTTATTGCTTTCAGCCAACCCGCATATATCAAGAGGTTTTAGGATCTTCGGATCAGAATTTTTCGTGGGTCGACAAAATCCTATCGGACGCGCACATCGACGACGAGAATTCGCACGCGATTCGCAGCGGCATCGCACCGTACACGTTTTTCGACCATCAGCCCCGACCACTGAATGGAATTGCTTGTTATTTTTCCGTATTTAGCAATAGATCATGAAGAATCGCCGAAATTCGTATCTCGTGAAAGATCTCTGTTCGTTCCATACACGTGATCGATCACGATGATTGTGTATCGCGTCGTTCGCAAAATTCTTGAAATCAACGTCCAACTCTGCGAAATGTTTTTTTCTTTTTCTCGATCCGATTCGTCGTGTCGAGTCGATAGGAATAGCGAGCTTCCGAAATTTCCCGATGATAAATTCTTAGCGTGAAAAAAAAGTCACGTCCGGGTTTGATGAGTCGTTATCTGAAAAAATCATCAATGGATATTCGTAATTTTATCTCGTATTCGATCTTATCATACGATTCGTCGCTACCGTTTCGCGATTACGAAAATTACCTCCGTAAATCAAGAGCATTTTTTTCCCTCCCCGCTTTGTTTCCAAATACGCGGAATGACTGCGATCTTATCGTTGGAAATACTTGACTCGTGGAATCATTAATGATGGATACTTTTGGTTTATCCTTCACTTTTTTTTATTATGACCTTGATACTCGACGAGTCTATTATCGTCTATTGTGAATCAGGGGATGAATCGTACGGGAAATTACAAACAGATTACGCGAGAATCGAGGCGATAATTGGAGTTGATAATACTGAAGCACTTTTAAGGAGCTACAAAAGTGTTGAATGAAATTCGGCGATACCGATTTGAAAACCGGATTGACTATGCTTCTCGCAAACAAGTGGATTAACATTTGTCGCGACCTCGATAAACGGATTATAAAGCTTTTCGTTCGGCAGTCTGTAAGAGATTGAAAGTCCCTGATTATTCTGACACTAACAGACGAGGCAAAGAGATACCAGCACGTGTTTAATCAGTATACGATAGAGATTCAACCGCATAAATCAATACGAAGCACGTGCTTCGCCCGTAACGACGCGAATCTGATCAAATATAATTTCCTATATCCGTTCAAGAATTTTTTTTCAACTTTTTCAAAGCTACGATTTACCCGACAAATACAACTCTCTGTTATGCTTTCGTAAAACACCGCGCAGGCCCACCGGGCAGGCTCGCCGCACAGACCCACCGCGCAGGCTGGCCGCACAGACCCACCGCGCAGGCTGGCCGCACAGACCCACCGCGCAGGCTGGCTGTACAGACCCACCGCGCAGGCTCGCCGCACAGACCCACCGCGCAGGCTGGCTGTACAGACCCACCGCGCAGGCTGGCCGCACAGACCCACCGCGCAGGCTGGCCGCACAGACAAGGTCAGCGTTGTCGTCCACTATTCTCCGTCTTTCACCGCTCTCGAGTTGTGCGTCGTAGAATGGCAATGCGCGCTCCATATTTCACGGCACCACGTTAGATAGGCTGATCAGCTCGGTCCCGCGAGTTGGAAATTGTGCGATTTTTCTTCTCTTTTCTTTTTTTTTTCTCTCAAGGTCAGACGATTTAGCGACAACGACAAAGGCAAAGTGAGGCGGTTGTTGCGCAATTCGAAAATAACCTTACACGTGGAGAAATGTTTCTATTGAAACATTTCTAAAATTAGATTCTCTGGGATATTTTTCCATGACAGCGACTATTTTTCGATGCTTCGTTCGTCTCACGCCGCGAAATTAACTGTTCTTGAAACGAATGTCTTTTTTTTATGCTAATCGGTTCAAGTGTTGTCAGCTACTTGATCGTACGACTGACTTGAATTTACGAACGACCTCAGGATTTTGCAAAGAATTAACTCGTTACTCCGGACCAGATAAACGAAAATTCCTATCATCGTAGTCTCGTGAGCTATCAAATTTCGAATCACATGATTGATCGCCTGTCGGCTATAAATTTTTAGCGTCACGCTACGTCATTTTTATGATTTTCTCATTCACCTTCGAATCGAGTCTGTACAATTCTCGCCATTGTTTCTCCCTTCGAGAATACAAACGTTTGATAGACAATTTTCCCTCACATATTTCCCCACAAATGATTTTTTCACCTTACAATAAAAAATCCTTCATGCCTTTTTTTTAAATTCTATTTCAGTCTGCAATTTTATTTTGCTCAGCAGTTTTTTTGTTGCTGTAAAAATGACGGGTTTCATGTCTACAACCGTTTCACAATAGACCAAAATATTCAGCGTGTAAATTTTCGTTTGTTTGTTAAATTGTTGTCAAGATTTTTGTTCCAACTTACAGAATTTATTCACCTTTAAAAAGGAAATTATTTAAAAATTTGCTTCATTTTTTCGGTTCGTTCAGAGAAAAAGGTTTTTCTTCTGATTACTCGACAATAACTTTTTTTCTCAATCTACTCAAAATCACTCGTTGTACTTGTAGGAATAATAATAATAATCGCTCTGTGAAAACAAAAATTAATTGGCCATAATTTTCGTGTTTCCTAATTTCGAGCAATTTTTTCCTATTTTTCCAGCTTAATTAATGATTTGTTGAGAGAAACTATTTTTTGTTTGTTTTATAATCTTATCGCCGTGCAGGTGATACGCGCAGAAAAAATTGTTGGTAAAACGATGGAAATAGTTTGGATATTTCGCAGTTTTGGTGACTGTCGGATGTCCGATAATTATCGCCTGGCCGCTCTAATCAAATTAAATCTATTCGACCCATCGTCGACTATCCGACCATAAACACGCTACGTTTCCACGATAATCGTAAATATTTTACAATTCATTCGGTCTCGTTTTACGTTCGACTTCGTACGTTCTATTTTTACATTTCCTTATCACAAACTTTTCACATTTCATTATTCATTCAATACTCCCTGCTTCATCGTCTAACAACCAACAATCTAATATTTCATCCCTCGCCAAGTCGACATTTCGATTCTAATTCGAGTGCTAAAATAATTTACTCCAATTCCGCCAAAAATTCCACGTTTTATCAATTTATTCGTCGTTTCCTGACTCATTTGTATCCTTGCGAACCCAGATAACGAAAAGCTGTAGACTCCAAACCTTTGTTTTCCCAATACATTCGCAATTTCGAGTCGAGAAAAATGAAGTATTCCGTAAAAAGGATAAAATAAAATATTCCCATGTTTCAAAAAATACAAGTATTTTCTTTGTTCAACCTAAAAACAGCAACAAACTCAATTATGCTTGTAGTTCTCGATTTCTTTATTTCTATAAAAGTGGAGAACGCAAATGTTGTATAAAAAAAAAGAAAAAAAGAAAGAAAAAAATCTTTTTTCCAATTATTGCAAAGTAATGATGAAATCGTTCGAGGTAGACCAAAACAGAACTGCGAACAATAATTTGAAGGCTTAAGGGGGCTGTCGGGCCTCGGTATCCCCGATAATCGCGCGATCGCTAACCCATCGTTATCTGTTCGCGATGATCAGATGAGTCGTTTAAGCATTCAGACTATGTCGAGTCGAGGGGGGAGGACACGTTGACATAATGGAAATACAATTGGGCATTTATATATATGTATATATATAAATATAAATATAAATATATATATATATTTCCTGTCAAGCGAAACAATTCTAATTTATTGTCCCGAGGGCCTAAAGAAACTTGTCGATAAGAGGCTAATGATCCTCCGCCCATCGTTGACAATGACATCTAAGACAACGATGACACTACGATCGCGACGGCATTGACAGAGGCAATGGTTAACGATCGTTAGTTATAAGCTGGAGGAGATACAGAGGTAATTAGACAACTTACATCAGTTACCTCCTGACGCTCGAAAAGAACGTACCGCGGCCCGGATTTTCCCGTTCTAGGAGTGCGCTTCGGGATCGTCGACGAATACGATCCTCGGAACTGGAACGGATATTGAAAAATCGTTGACAAATTATTTCACTTAAATGCCAGAAAGTGCTATGACATTGAAGCCCGGTGAGTCAAATTCCACGATTCGCCATTTTTATCGCGCACTATACGCTCATTGCCACCTGTTCGTCCGACCCGACCAGTTTTATTCCGTGTTTTTTTCGTCATTTCGTCGTGGATCGGCGAAATTATTAAATTCGTTTAACAGCGTTTTTGTGTGTCACAGAAAATCTGAATTTTTCCAAATTCATTTTTTTTCTAATTATTTTTACAAATATTTTCCAACCGGTTCTTTATTTTTTTCCTTTCAACTCTACTTCACTCGTTTGCAGATACTTTTCCTTCGTTGACAATTTTCCTCGTAGTTTCCTTTTTTTTTTGGTATAAACTGCACAATTATACAAAATACAGTTTGGACACAGTTTTTCGCGTCTTTCGCAGTAGAGATCGTTAAATAAATGGATTGAAACGTGCAATAATTAGGATTTATAATAACTGAATAAAAATTTGACACGAGTTCAAATAATTCGGCTTCCTTAACCATTTTTGGGTTTATTTGACAGATTCGGAAATATTTGTTCCAGAAAAGGGATTTGATTTCGAAAATGCGATAGCTCAAGTTGGTGAGTCAGATTCTTTTGCATATACGTTTAGATGGGATCGGTTTTTTTTTGTTTTTTTTTAAGTTTTTTAAAAGCATTTTAATGTTTTTTATTTTGGCCAGGCTATGGAAAGTATCAAGTTTTACTGCTGCTTGTCTCCGGGACGATTTATGCCGCTTGTGCTATCGGCACGACGACCCTGTCGTTCGTCTTGCCATCGGCGGAATGTGATTTTCAGATGAGTTCCGCTGACAAGGGTCGTCTGAACGCTATGCCTCTTGCTGGTAAGTTTAATCGGTTCTAAATTTGCTAAAAAAAATAAAAAAATAAACGAAAAAGTGTCATTTTTTCATCTATATATAGAGCACTGTGTAGAATTTTATTCGTCGTATTTCGTTTACTGAAATGCGACGGTAGTTTGGTCGGTCGGTCAATCGCGGTTTTCTTCCAATGTTTAATCAACGTAGGAAAATATCGATAAGATAATAAACAACGAACATTCATCGTATGCATTTTCGAATAATCACGCCTCGAGCGCGCAGAATTGAGCGACGTTTCGTCGCGCCTACCTTGGAATATTCATATCAGGACTGGTTCTTTATACGGTCAAGTAAAAATCGCGATATACTTCAAGAACGCTCGGACAACCGTGGTCATTCGAATTCGAGCGAATACGCGGAATAATTTCTGATAAAACTTCAAAGTCGAGCCATTATCGACGCGCGGGCAATTCTACGTTTGAATTGTTCAAGTCAACTCGAAGGCCCGCTCTTCGCGATGCGTGCATCGATCACGCGTCGAAAGCGTCCTGAAAATTATCCGCATAATTTTCGAATTTCTACCAAACATACTTCCAAATTTTTTTTTCAAAAATGTCTCCGCAATTTCATTCAGGAATAAAATATGATGTAACGTCCCTCGTCCTCCGACAAAACGTCGTTCGAGTTGTCTCGTCGAACCTTGCTGAGAAAAAATTACCTATAATTGTATTTAAAAAAAAATTGACCCGATATAATTATATATAACTTGAATCATTTCAAGTGTTTGAGGAATTTATTTTCCAGGAAAATGATTCCGAAATTGAGACTTCGTGTTTTTATTCACAGTCGATACATGGGAATTGCGAACTTGGCGAATTCTACCAAAACACTTTGATCTTTCTCCTCGAAATTTTATTACTCTCAAGACGTTATCTCCGTCTGTGTCGTGCAGATGGACCGATTTATTTATTTCCTTATTTATTTACTTATTTATTTACGGATTTATTCATTTATTTATTTATTTATTCCCTTATTTATTTATTTATCCATTTATCAATTTGTTTGTTTACTTGTTCTCAGGCATGGTCGTCGGTTCTTACATATGGGGAAACGTGGCTGACAGTCGAGGTCGAAAGACCGGATTGATCGCTGCTCTCCTCATGGATTCCTTCGCAGCTTTGGCATCGAGCCTCGTCCAATCCTTCCATCTCTTCCTCTTCTTCAGATTTTTCAACGGTTTCGGGTAAGAATATGCCGAGGCCTCTCGCAATACTCGCGTCGCGGCGCCATTTCCCCGCTTTATTTTCCCCTTTTTCTTCTTCTTTCAGAATCATCGGCGCGACGAGCATGGTTTTTACTTACTTCAGCGAATTCCTAGCAGCGAAAAACCGCGACGTTATGCTCTGCAGATTGGAAGTTTTCTGGACATTCGGTCTGATCTGTCTTCCAGGTATGAAAAAAAAGATCGGCATATTTTTCTTCGCGGTGTGTTCTTCCTTTGGTGTATCCGTTTTTCAAGTTGTCTCACGCCGTTTTTCACGATTCAGCAATCGCCTGGGGCGTTATTCCACATCAATGGCGATTGGGCAGCGTCGATACGTTCTCCTTCACATCCTGGCGAATGTTCGTCGCTATCTGTGCCATACCCAGTTTAACAATGGCCTGCGTACTGGGTTTGTTCCCCGAAAGTCCAAAGTATCTGATGACACATGGCAAAATGGATCGAGCGTTGCAAGTGATGGAGCGAATGTTTGCAGCGAACACGGGCTTCGACAAGTCAGATTTTCCAGTACGTTTACGACCCCAAATTAACACGACTCAACGCCAGTCACATACTTTTTGTTCAGATGCCTGAAACATTCGGCCATCTACGACTTTTGAATCGAGGATATTGAAAAAAAAAATCATAGAAGTGAACAAATATATTTATTCGAGTTACTTAGACTTACATCGCGAAGGGTGTTACCCCCCGTGTCGTGGACACGTCGGAAGTACGTATTAGTCGCACCTCGATAAGACCGATAGTCGTTACTTTTCCATTTTCGATTGTGAGATGAGTGGCCTTAGATACGATAACGGATCACAGCTAATCGGCATCGTTAAATTACTCATCGTTCGTAGAGATACCATCGGTGAGAGTATTTTTCAATATCGGTAGGTCAAGACGCTCGTTAATCCGGGACAAATCGAGAGGAAAAGCACGAAACACGAGTCGAGCTGGAATAAGCTGAAAATAAAGCTCAGTCATGTCTGGGAACTCAAGCAGCAAATGTTTTCTCCACCCTACGTCAAATACATCGGAATGACGTGTTTCCTAGACTTTGGCCTGATGTTCAGGTAAGAAATCCACCTTCTTACATGCTGGTTAAAATACGTAACCGCTATTTTCCATTGGCAAAACTGATCCATTTCGAAAAAAGTCGCAGTTTAATTTCCATATCACCGTATAACATGCGCAATAAACAATTGAATTTCTGAAACGTGAGGTTTGCCTTCCTCGCGTGTTTCGCGGAAAAACATGGACTAATTCGTTCGTTGTGTGACGCAGCTACTACACGTTGATGATGTGGTTTCCCGAGCTTTTCGAGCGATTCGAGCAATACTACGCGATACATCCGAACGACCGCGCGGGAGTTTGCGACGTCTCCTCGGTGGGTGTAAACGCCACGGAACATGGCGTTAACATGTCCTGCGACAAACCGATCGACAACAAAGTCTTTCTCTACACTCTGATCATCGGTATATCCTGCATACCAACGTCGGTCACGCTCGGGCTGTCGATCAACAAGCTCGGCAAGAAGTTTCTCCTCGTCTTCAGCTTCTTCGTCGCCGGTTCAGCGGCGCTCGGATTGAACCTCGTGAAAAATACCACGCAAAATCTCATACTCTCTTGCATATTCGAAGCAATTACCAGCACGACGGAAGTCATTATATTCTGCGTGATCGTCGAATTGTTTCCCACGAAGCTGCGGTGAGATTGAGCTTAATCGAGTATTTACTATATGACCTTCATCGTATACTAATTTTCTTTCGAAAGATTTCTCCATATCTTGCCTAACTTTGAAGATCTTACATCTTCGTCAACAAAACATACGCATTTCTGTCCACGAAATACGAGTATTCAATGAAAAATAGGGATTTCTATTTGAAAAATGAAAGTTAAGCTTGATTTGACCTTGAAGATTGTAGTCAACCACAAATTGAAGGTCAGCCTTGAATAGCCAGGGAAAAATCCTACAGCCTTTGTATTCGCCATTTCAGCCGCTCCTTTGGGCTCCTTCCAAGTTTCTCAGGGGTTTCCATACTTTTTTCTCACCCTGTATAATACGTATATATTTATTCTGGCGTAATAGTTGCGAAAACCTGAGGAGTTACGTAGTTAAAAAGAAGCTAGAATAATTGCGCATGCTATGATTTATTGGCGAGCAGTGCCTCATAAAAAAAACTTGTTTTTGCAGAGCTCTGGCCATGTCTTTGACCATCACGTCTGGTCGACTCGGAGCTATTATCGGAAATGTCAGTTTTGGAGCATTGATCGATCTCAATTGCCACATACCGATCTACACTTTCGCCGTATTATTGATAAGTGAGTACAACGATCTGTTGGAAGAACCGGAAAAACGCAACGAGTCCGAAATGCTGTGCATCTGTCTAGAATTTTTGATATATCTTGCAAAGTATCGCTTTTAGATGTAAAACATTCCAAAAATCGATCTGCTTTTTCTACTTATTCGTGATATTTTGCTTGTTATTTTGACAAAAAGTGACTCTAGTTTTTTTGTTCACAGGTAGTGGAATTCTCTGTATCTTCATTCCTGGGAAATCGAACCAACCCCTCGACGTCGGCTCGCAGATGTTTATGCACTGAGATTCCGGGGGAAATTTTTATATTATAAGCGAGAAACGAACGAAAGTACGCGACTGTATTCGATGACCATGCAGAGTGATTCGGTCGAGGTGACCTGGAAGATCTACGAATCAGTGAAAAAGTAATGTCCAGATCGATTGGAGTTCGAATCGTGTGAAATTTGCCAAAGCGTGTGCATGTACAAATATAGTATATTATATAAAGATTTTTTTATATACATGTGTATGGTTTTTTTTGATTTGTTCGATCGATGGCAGTCGCATGTGGATGTTGAGTCATCGGATGAATATTGCGCTGATATACCAGCATTGGTGAAATATTAAAAATACCCAAATGTTATATACAAACTTAGTTAAATAATTGATATTTATTTCTTTGTGACGAACGAATAAACATTTCCGTTTGTTTTTCTATCGACAACGATCTTCATTGCCTTTGAGGGAATATTTCTTTTTAATTGTCACAGAAAAATACCGTTTCGCGAGTCATGACAAGTAGGATAATATAATTCGTCCATCGGCATTTGTACATGAGAAAATAAATTTTCCATCTTGACAGACATGCAGGACAAAAAATGAACATGTTTAGCATTGGCAAATTGAGTTGTCAATCTTGCTTTATACAGAGAGACTTTTGTCCTGAAAATTACTCTGTCGTGTGGACTTTTCCAGAAAATTCAGCTCTCGCATGGGATACCTTGTAACGAGATGCAATCCAACCTGAAATGAATGATGTGAATTTTGAGTAGGTATATTTATTAAAAGATATAGTCTCATCGATAGCCATAGTATTTTTACAATACACACGTGCCTTTTGTTTTCAACTGTTCGAAGCATGCTTCGATAAGTTGATAAGTATTGATTATACTATTATACATTACTACATTCTCATTGATAAGTATTGATTATACTATTATATAATTCTTTGACACATCTTTGGTGCAATGTGTTCAATTAAGTATTCAGTGTTCATCGGCGTAACGATGAAAGCTACGAAGAGGAAATTCAGCGTACGACGTGTATCCAGTCTTCTCGAGATCAGAGTTCCATGTCCTGAAATTCACATGGATCGCAGCGATGGAATCAAAGCTCACAGATCTTGCTACAGTTCGAGTCACTGCGACATTGGCAACACTTGTCCTGGGCAAGTCTTACAAAATATCTACGTTGGTATACCAACTTCTGTTGTAAATAATCGTGTAGTCCTAAATTTTCCATAAAACATGCCAATCAAGTTTGATTAACGATTTATGTTTCAAGTTTCTGATGTCATCGGGCTCTCGACTGGCAGCATAAGAAATCTTGCATCGATATCCTGTTTGGATACTTCGTAACCAGGCATGATGACATCGCTTCTCCTACGAGTCGAGCTGCTCTTTGCGTCTACCCAATCTAACCGAAGGATTCGCACGCTTCTGGGATTGAGATTGTAATTCTAATTCCCAGTGCCACTGAAGAATAGAACAAAATGCCAAGATATTTGCCTCTTAAATGTACATATAAATCATCGACTAGCATCGAACAATTTTTCTCGTGGCCTAAAGTCGATCGGTGACCTCACAAAGCGAGAACTAGAATGCTCCCAATTTGACTAGACTATTCCCTGAACAGATGAGAAAAGTGACCTGAATATTTCGTCATAACGAGGCTTCGGAATAAATTCTTAAACGTGGACTGGCTTCGTGCGGCTATAGATATTTAAGTATTTAGTTTATTTCTGGAAGACTCAAAACGATCGTAGCTTCAACTTCGTTATCAACGAATTTTACGGAAAACCGATCACCAAAACACGCTGCACAGCGATAGGTGCGCTTCGTGCCCACGAATTCTATTAGTTTCACTAATCGCAACGCCGAATAATACTTGTAACTCTCGTTACGGTCTCGTCGCACCGGACAAATAAAACGAGCCTTCACCGACCGTGCAAAAAATTGATAAAAAATATTTTCGAACAATCGCCAATTATTAACAAACCAACAAGCTAATGACAATCGACGTCCAATGCATTTTCACTCTGTAGCGTACAATTCAGTGATCCCATTACGTAAACGCAATATAATTCCTGCTCTTCTCCTGTATTCCGTTCATGCAAGTAGAATCGGTCGCTAAAAAAATATTATCGTACTCGCTCTAACAAATTGCACGAGTCATTTTTCTATTTTATATGCTTATCTCATTACTCTTGCCCTTTTAAGCAACAACCGGATATTCAATTTCATTTTCGATTATTGCACCTCGATGAATGAAACTTTTTTATTTTCTCCGAATACCCAAAATTATTATTATTATTATTATTATTATTATTATCATTTACACCTGATTAGGTGAATAATGGGAACGTTGGCCCGTGAAACCAGGTGTATTTCGTGCACGAAGAGATGGTGAGATTTTAATTGATACGTGAAAGTTGGGAATTCTTGGCGTTTGGTACACGGTAAACAAATTGTTCGTCACTGTGTCGAGTGTGAAAATTGTTGTGTTGTTCTCACAGTCCATTTTTCAACACGCCCAAATGTTGAAGTAACACTTTTGAAATGTTGCTCTAACATTGGTCTGTGTTAATTTAATCCACATAGAGACGCGTTACTCGATCACGACACTCGAAGTGTCGTGTGAAGTGTATGCGAAGTGTGAAAAAAAAGTGGCCGACGCGAATTTGTGTGCGAAATTTAGCGGAAATTTTGGAATGTGTAGCTTCAAGCCCTTGAAAAGTAACGATACGCGTGCAAACTGAACATTGTCTGCGACGGTGGTGGTGTTGGTGGGAGATGTACGCGCATCTCTTCGAGTAGTCGTATAGTGCAAGTGTTCGCATGGCATACGGCGAGTGATGGACGTAGCCGCAGTTTAAAGGAAAAGTCGATTGCTCGGCGTCGATCAGTGCGTTTGCGAGGTTCTCCAAGTTCGCGCAAAAGTTCGCGACGCGGTGGTGTTCAAATTTGCTAATCGCGGTCTCGCGACCATCGAGGCGTAACCATCGGGCGCGCGTAATGAAAACCCATCGGATTCTCGTCTGGTGCATTAAATTTTCGGCAATTTGAGCCCGGTATCCGGTTTTAGACGCGATAAGAACTGTCGTGATGTTCGGGTCGATCGACCGCTCCTCTCCGACGTCGGATCCATTGGACAGGAGCTCCACGAGGTCTCAGGTGACCGAAGGACACGTCGTTGTCGAATTTCCTCGCGAATGTTTATGCAACTTTCGCATCCCTTGCAAATCTCAAAGTTGCCTAAACATCCGTAGCCTCTCGATTTTATCCACTACCCGCACCTCAATTTTTTTCTATCAAAAGTATTCCTTCCTCAAAATTGCATCCTCAATTTGCTGTCCTCTCAAACCACTGCTTCGATTTTCCCCCCATTTTTGTAGCCTTTTTTGTTACAATTTTTTTTTCCTCGCCGCTTTTTTCTCGGCACGCGAAAGGGAATCTGTGAACGCAGGTAAAAACGCGAGACAATAATATTTGCACGCAATCTCGAGCCTCGTGTTGCATGAATAATTTGAGACACCTCTCGTCATGAAATCGAATTGTCTGATTAACAGGTGTCGCGCACGACGACAACTAAGCAAAACAAATTGATATTCAATATTATAGCCGGTGAAAGTAGTCTTCTTACGATCTTAAGCTTCCTCTCCACATCCGTCTTAAAAAATCATATCAGTCGTACACTTATACTCCACGATCCCCTTTGACAAAAAAAAAGAATACCAAAAAAAAATGTATCCCCGAATCGTTTATCCGAATATCGACTCGAGTGAAAAAGTTTCTAGCAGAAAAAAACCTCTTAAAATCGTCCGCGAAAAAACTTTCGTATCTATTCATTTTTCGTTGAATGTTAGCGAAGAAAAATTGCCTGTTGTTTTAATGTTTAAAAAAAAACTGGTCGTCAGCGAACTTTTGTCTTGTTCGTTTTTTTATCCTGATCTGTGAAAATGGAGAATTCAACTTATCTTCGAGCCACTAATGACAGACTCGAAAATTTGTTCGACCTCCTTTCTAATCGTACAGGTGGCAAACTGTCATTTCAGATCCACTTTATCGATGCGTTGGTGAACAAACGAGAACGAAAACAGCTTTAGACCCTTGAAAACGTTTTGTGTCGCGACGTTCCTGGAAAAGCGATCGATGAGTCTTCAGTTTGTTTCCCATAAACTGTGAAAATAACAGGCATTTTGTCGTAGATGTTCGTCTCTTCGCGTCACTTTTTTCACTCTCGTGAAAAAACAAAACGTGTAGAATAAACTTGCAAGTCAAATGTTAGATATTCCGTGAAATCTAAGCTTCCAGAGACACGAGTGGCAGAGCTGAGCTGTATTTACGAATAAACAAGCAGCAAATCCTGCCAACAACAAGAAACTCGGACTTTAGCCATGTCCATTTTATTTTCGTCTTGATCGATCGTTTTTTACGCCTCCAAATTCTCCAAAATTCTTGTTTTCTTGGGATTTCCAAAAAAAAAAAGCGACGAAGTAAATGTTCGAAACAAAATGGCAGGGAAAATTTAGTTTTGGGTTGTTTCACCCGAACGATTGGACACGCTTACACAAGATCGGCACGCGATTAGGCCACGTGCTTTTCTGATAGGCAAAAACCGTAAAAAACACTTTCGAAAATTTATTCCCTCTGAATATTCCACGAAAATTTTCGCAACACTCGTTTCTAGCGAAAGCTTTTTCTACGGTTCGTCTGCTCGTTTTTCCCGCAACGTTTCGATTAGAAAAAAATCGAAAGCGTTCGAAAAAATCTGATTTCATCGCCCGACACGTGGAAGAACGCGTCTTCTTCTTGGTCTCGCGCTAGAGACAAAGAAATGTACAAATTTGCCTTTGAAATGGACCTTGCAAATAACTAGCAAGCCGATAAGAAACGTAACTTCGTAGCTTTTGCAGACATTGAATCGTCGCGAACGCGTATCATAAATTGTTTTTCTCGATTACGAATAATTCTACGTCAATGCAAATCGCTCCTCGATTTTTCCTCGCTATTTTTAAACATTCGCAAATTCGGAAGGAATATTTTTCTTTGAGTATTGTAATTTTCGGTATTTTTTATAAAGGTGCGAAATATTTAAACGAAGGTTCGCGCGATGCCGAGGAACAAACTTTGATTATTGGTTGGAAAATGACGCTGAATTATTCATCGGCAGGTCGCTGGTGTCAGAAACGTAATTAGATAAAACATGCCATCTCGACACCTTGCTCTCATGAATTTTGTATGAACAATTCTCCTCTTCCGATAAAATTGATGATATTGAAATAAGACGATTAGCCGATGGAAAAACAACCCACGGTTCCGTTATCAATTTGTTGTTTCTACCACTCGCGTTGTCCACCGAGAAATGCACGTGGGCTGATAATGATCAGCTGAAATAGTTGAAACTGAACAAGTTTTGCATTTACATGCCGACAGGCCGAGACATACAACTGCAAATACGGATTTTCCATTTTCTTTCTTCAATTTCAGCTGCTGACACGTATTTGGTATGCCATCGCGAGAAAAATTGAAAATTGTTCAGCCGGTAAGTGAACGACAATTTTCTTCCATTCTCTTCGTCGGTCCACATTTAACAAGGAACAAAATAAAAGAATACATCTTAATAAGAAAAAAAATCCAATAATTTTTTCAGCCTTAAAAATTTTGTGGCTCGCCCGAACCAATTTCGAAATTTAGATTTCGAGCGCATATTCGTTATCAGCGACCCCAAAGCTCTCCGAGTACAAAATTTCTAGTCGAAGGAACGTAAAAGACGTGTGTTTGAACCGGGTAAATTGGGCGCAATTAAAAATTTGGAATTATCCCTAAACCGCTGGGCATATGAATTATAAACGTATTGCGAATGATATTGTAGTCGGTGATTATGAATTAGACAGACAAACTAGGCTACCAGATATTCACGCGCCACAGAGCAAACGAGTTCGCTGCACGTTTTCGTTACTTTATCGTGCAATAACTCTTCGGGGCTTCCGGTGACGCTAGTTTTGTTTGCTATCTATAGAATCCTGACATTTCAATCTACCTGAACGTCGTTTTTTTTTTTTGCAAATCGCATTCATCAACTCGTTCAAGGTGAGATACAACAATCCGACGTAACACTTCAGTTTCATCTAATTCCAACAGCATTCATTTCTCTTAATTGCCCGATAAGTGACCCGGAAATTTTCGTACTTTTGCAACGATGTATCCGAATTTGGAAATTCTCGTAAGTCAGTCCGCGTTCCTAATGGAGTCAATTTATTAAAAGTATGTTCTAAGTGCGGATTCAGGACGTGCAGTGATATAAACGTATAAAAGTGTGCGTACGTAGCTTCGTGGCAATAATACGAAAAGCGCTCACCTGTTTTCGCGAAACGCGAATGAAGTGTGATAAGAAAACGCGATTCCCGATTTTTATAAAGTACTCCGTATGCATTTCCATTCCAAATTGTCCTCGCGTTTTGCATAACTTCACAGCAATTGATCATCCTTTCCCGATTCTTGAATATTAAATTAAAAAGAGTTGAAAAAAAACAACGATATGCTGTGATTTCGAAATAACCGAGAAAAAAATTGTGCACAAATTTTTCCCCGCGAAATTACAAAAATTAATATTTTCCGTTTGCATTTCACACTCTTAGATCAATTCTTCTTTTATCAGAACCGACTCGATAGCTGTACGTATTTGTTCGATCGTTCGGCTTCAGAAGGAGCCGCGTGTGCCGGTGGCGCGATCACGAAATAATTGCAATAAAATAACGAATCAGTAAATATTATAAGACGCGATTACGAATCGCTGCTCGCGGTGCGTTCGAAAAATAGATAACGATGATCGAATAACGAACTATTGTTTTGGAAATTCGCAAAAATTGTCTCGTTTGTGAACCGCCGCAGGCGCGCCCATAAATTATTATCTTCGGCGCAGCCGTAGTAAAATATTGGACACGTGTAAAAGTCGTACCGAGCTTTCAGATTCTTTTTCTCTGCGCACCGATCTCAATGGACACGAATCTTTCACCGGCCATATTTCATAAACGGCTAGAGTTAACGAAAAAATGGTTTCCAGCAGATCAGTCGAGTCTTTTGTCTACTTGCTGAAAAAAAATATCCCAAAATTTTCAGGCACCGGAAACTAGAATTATTCGATGTAACATTACGAAAGGTGTTGCTTTTTTATTTCCAAGAAAACACATTTTTACGCTTCATTTTTTGCCATGTGTTTTCTATGTATTATACAACAACAATAATAATAATAATATATTCTTGAGACAAATACAAAGATCTTAGGCCTGGAATTTCGATGAAAATATTTTTTGGAAGAGAACTACGATTTTAAAAAAAAAATATATATTTAAAAAAAAAACGCAATTCTGCGAAGCGCTGTATCGCGTGATCGCTTATTTCTAAAAGACAAACTGTGGGGATGGTGTTTACAGAACATCATCTTATTGTTAGCTCGTATGATTTTTTCTGAAAATGCATAATTTTTGAGATATTCGCGAAACACTATTTTTGCACATGTGTGTTGCGTCCCTGACGACGCGAAGTCTCATTTATTACGTGGCAAAAAGGCCAGAAACGACTTGCTTACAAAATTTTCAGTCCGTTACCAGATATCCACGTCACAACGATCGAGGAAAAGTTTTTTGCGCGTATTATTTCGAACCTCCTTGCCTTTTCGTGGTTATCGCGCCGATTTTCGTAGGTAAATATAAATATTTGCAGGGTCGAAGCTCGCCAATCGTCGGAATCTGTCCGAGAAAATACGCCGCACGATTCGGTTTGTGACCGATGTACGTGTACGTACATGGGAGATTTTTTTCTGCTCCGACTTGCGATCTCGAGTCGAATCGACGAGTCTTCGCGGAAGAAGGCTACGAAAGACAACAAGCTTAAGTATTGGAGAGTATTGGTCGAGAGCTTTGATTCCCGGTGCTTAGTCAGCCCCGAACGACCGACGAGTCGTCGTAGTATCATCTACTTGTCGTTTGGGTATTTCGGTCCGGTCGCTCGTGTGAATTATACATATTTCGCCATTCTCATTTTTGCCATCTCACGTCGCATCATCTCTCCTCCTGTATTATGTATAAATCTCTAAAAGATTACAAATTGTTAACCAACGCCAAAGACAACAATCTATACGCAATTTCTATTCCCAAGGAGACTGCGACGACCACGAATGGAATCGGAGGTGTGTTTTCATCGTTGAATAATAATCAATCCCCTTCCCCGTTCATCGAATCAATATTATTACTCGCAATCAGTCACGTTCGTCGTCCGCAGACGATCATTTTTCTCCTTCGTTCGATAAAACGCAAATGATTCTCCTTCTATCTATCGTTGTTTTGCTTCAAGGTGGGGACCTCAGGAAAATAGACGAAGGACCAGTAGATTTCGAACGAGCGATAACACTGACAGGTAACAAAAAAAAAAACTGTACACAAATCGTGGATTCGAAACGAATTGTCGTTGCGATCCGTGGAACTTGCTACACGTCTCACTCATATCGCGAGAAAAAAACCCCGTATTTTTTCATTTGTCATTTTCATTTGTTTATAAAAAATTATTCGAACAAATTACGATTGGAACTTGTTGTCTTGACAAACTGCACCGATCCATTTTACGGGGAAAATTATGACGAAAACTTATCTAACACTTTTTTGTCAAAGCTCAATTTGTTGGTGTAAAACGGTTATAAACAATCGAATTTATGAAACGAGGAAATTATTGAGGATTAGATTTTCTTCATAATTTTTCCCGTAGAACCTGAATGGTGCAAGCAGTTTTTCGAAATGAAAATTTCATCATAATTTGTGGAAACAATTTTTTATAAAGAATTACAAAGGACCAAAGCAAAAACACTGGTATTTTTCCCATTTGCCTGTGAATGGCTAAGTCAATTTGGGGGTAATCGAGCCCGAGTTTTGCCTGGGCCGCGATGGATAATTCACTATAAGCGTTACAAACAATAACATTTCAGGTAATCATGTTTATTGCAAAAATACAGTAGACGATGTCGACTGTTTCAGGCTATGGAAAATTTAATTACCTGCTGCTTTTGGCCATCGTGCCTGCAGGATGGTCCAGCGTCTACGCGTCCTCCTCGATGTCCTACATCCTACCATCGGCGGAGTGCGACCTCGGACTCACTATGTTTGAAAAGGGTCTCCTTAATTCTATGGCATTTGCTGGTATTTCGAATTCGAACTTGCATATCTCCCATGGTTCACGAAACGAGTGTAAATTGGGCGAGCGAGCAAAGTTGCCTCACACGTGGATGTAAATTGGGCGAGCGAGCAAACAGCAAAGTACACCGATCCACGGTGCCGATTGAAATAAACTAGGAACGAGCGCCCAGTTTACATGCTAGAGAAGAGGATGGAATTAGCGGATTTTAGCCTTCGCCCAATTTACGTGCGAGCTCGAGAAACGCGCCCAATTTGCCATCGCCCTACAAAGACATCAAAATCGTTGTCTTTTGTTTCACTCCGCTCCTTTTCGTAGGTATGATCTGCAGTGCTTTCGTCTGGGGTTTCCTGGCGGACACTTTCGGCCGCAAGACCATTCTTGTTTACGGATACCTCTTCGACGCGGTATTCAATTTGGCGAGCAGCTTGTCTCAGGTTTCTTGGATCCTGATTGTTTTTAAGTTTATCAACGGTGTTGTGTCAGTACGACGATCATAATAGTCCTCGCGATCGCGACCCGATTACAGCTCGTACATAGTATTATCATTTCAGAATTTCGGGACCCTTCGCGTCCCTAATGTCTTATCTGGCAGAAGTTCACGGCGAACAACATCGCGCGAGAACTTACATGTGGCTCGGAGCTTTTTTTTCCCTCGGTAACATTTCCCTGCCGTGTGAGTATCCAACAATTGCGTAGGTAACCACCGAAAATCCTCTTCCGCTTACTCGCGTAATTGCGCCACTAAATTTTTCCTTCTCTCCCTGAAATGAACCTTCAAAACATTCTATCTATAATTTTTCTAAAAAAAAAAAAAAAAAAAAAAAATGATCTCTCGTCGGAAATAATTTCTCTATTTTTATTCCACTTTATTCCTGTGGTTTTTGCTTTTATCGCGATTTGGGAACAGGAATAAAATCGTTTTTTGTTTATTTTTTTTTGATCTCTCATTTTTATCGCACATTTCGATGGCTCAACGATGGACTGTTGCAGGTATCGCCTGGCTCATACTACCAATGGAATGGCAATTGTCCTTTTTCGATGGAACGATAATATTCAATTCTTGGAGATTATTTCTGGTGGTTTGCTCGATACCAGAATTCACTGCTGCTCTTTCGATATCCCTGTTTCCGGAAAGTCCGAGATTCCTGATGTCGAAGGGTCGACACACCGAGGCGTTGAACGTTTTCAAGCACATCTACGCCACGAACACCGGAAACCACCCAGAAACGTATCCGGTAACCCAATCGATACGTTCTACCGCGAGCGAGCGAAAAAAATGCTTACGCGTCGAAAAAAACACCGGTCGAATTTTTCGTCCCCTTTCGATCACCGTCGTCACGAGCGTGCGCGACGTTTTGTTCGAAAGTCTATAACATTTCGTTCGATCTCACCGCGAATTGACGCAATTTTCGATATTGTCGTCACTCGTGAATAGTGCTGCGCTCTTCTTCTTTTATCTCATTCTTCTCTCACGGAAACGCCGAAACAATGCTTGGGAAAATTGCGCCACGTCAAGTGTATCCACTGCGTCTTTTTTCTTCGTACGATTAGTCGCAAGTTCGTTGTCCTCCGTTCTACGATATTTTTTTTATTTCCCAAAAAGGTCAAATGTCTGGTAGAAGAAACGTCGATCGAGGCTTCAGGCAAGAGCTTCGTTCACATTCTACGCTGCGGATGGCGTCAAATGAAACCTTTATTCCACTCGTCGAACATCTTTAGATTGCTTTTAATAACATCGATACAATTCGGCGCGACACTCGGGTAAGGATGAACGAAACTTCTTTACAGCGAAGACAATAATTTTCTTGAAAATTCTTCCTCGTGAAGAAAATAATTCTCTTAAAAATGAATTATCAATTAATGAACCAATCGATTAATTAATTGATTAATAATTAACTCATTTAATTTAAAAAAATTAAAAATTGAATTCAACGATCGTAAACGTTGTCGTGTATTTCGTGACAGAATAAACATATTGACTATTCGCAGATCAAACTCGCTGAGATTATGGATGCCGCAATTATTTGCAATGATCGAGACGTACGAGAAGTTACATCCGGTCACCTTACCGGGCGTAGATAAATCTATGTGTCTCATGTTGGACGAGACGAAAAATCGGTACCAGGATTTTTCAGACTCTGGCAATGCGTCGTCGACGGATGTAACAGTCTGTACAGCGGTAAGTACTCGTCGAAGCAGATCGAGCCGTTACATACTGGCAAACCTGGGCTAGATAGCACCAAAGGGTTTTTCTTTCGTCACTCGCAATTGTTTATAAAAAATTGTTCGAACAAATTACGACGATTGTTGTTCTTTTGAAAAACTGATCGGACCAATAAATTCTGCGGAACAAATTATGACGAAAATGTGTAAAACACTTTTTAGTCAAAGTTCGATTTGTTGGTGGAAAAAGATTGTAAACAATCGAATTTGTGAAACGTGAAAATTAGGTGTTCCTCGTCATTTTTCGAAAAAACAATTTTTTTTATAAACAATTGCAAGTGACGAGAAGAAAATCGTGGGTATTTTTTGTCATTCGCTTGTTCGCTCGTTCTATAAACCAAATTTCAGATTTTCGCCGTATTTTAACGTTACTTCTCTCGTTTGCCCAGATGGTCCTCGATGCAACCGTTTATATCAACTCCATTATCATCGCGTTGACCGGAGTCATTGGATACACCATGGCTGCCAGTTTAATCAACGCGATCGGCAAGAAAAAACTAATGGGTAAATTTTCAATCGCGAGTCCCGCAGTTTCTGTTTCTTTCTTCTCGACACACGAAACTATCCTTCGATAATATAGTTCTCCGAGATGTAGAATTTCAGTTGCATATTTCGCCACACATCGAGATAAAACGAGCGTTGACACGTTTCACTCGAATAACGTTTCAGTAACTTGTTTCCTGGCGGCTGGATCCTGCTGCGGAGGACTGTATTGGACTCAAGATGTTCATGGGATCCTTGCTTTGTCGTCGGTTTTCGTCGCTCTCTCGAGTATCGGCGGTGCTACCGTGATAAACGTGATCGTCGACAATTTCCCAACTTATCTGAGGTAAATTACAAATTTTCCACGCGTTTCACACTTCCACACATTTTTCTCTGCTTCGTTCCATAATTTTCATTTTACCTGCTATTCCATTTTTTACTTACTTCTTTTTATCCTTCATTTTTTCAATTTACAATTTACAATTTCTACGATTTATGTATTTTGCTACTGTACGTTTCATTTTTTTATGATTCGGTTTTATTTATTTTACGAAGAACAATGGCTGTCAGTGTGACGATGATGATCGGACGAGTCGGCGCTGTCCTTGGTAACCTGTTGTTTCCAATTTTATTCGAACGAGGATGTCTTGGGCCGTTTATCATGATCGGGGCGGCATGTTTCTGTGAGAAAATAATTCATCCTATTTCGTCTCCCATTTCTTTGGCGTGACTCTCGAAAGGTCGTACGTTTACGATACTTTGGAAACTTTCAGGTTGCGCATTTCTGGCGATAATTCTACCATCTGGAAAAGTATCAGAATCGAAATCCGAAGAAGAGCTGAGCTAGTCAAGAAAAAAAGAACAGGATCCGGTATAAACATAAATAGCGTGTTGATAATGAATTGCGAAAAGAAAACTTTTTATTTATTTTATCCGAAATTATATGTTTTTTATATTTATACGCGTGTAATAGTCGATGTCATGTATAAAATTAAACATAATACATATAACTGTGATATCCGGCATTTGTAAATAATTAAAAGTTTTTCGCCATTTTTCGTTCATTATTCAGTTTAAAAAAAAATTTGCACCGTACTATCATTTCTGTCTCGCAAGTTGCGCGAGACTCACGAGATAAGCCTCGCGGTAGGTACATAATTTACTGAAAATGTCCTATTACCTTGCGATATGGCGTCGGAGGCCCTTGTTTTCGTTGCATGTTATCTAGAGCGATGATTGGCATTTTTTTCCTTTTTTTTCTTTCAGACAACATTGCGTGATGAAAACCGACGAATTACCGTTGAACAGTAGAGCCAGACGACATACGTGAACAGGTCTCATGGTTTTCTAATTTTTCGATCCCGCTGTTGTTGTCGTTATCGATCTTATCTCATGGTAGATCAAAAAACGATCTTCTTCGGATCGTTTTCGTTGAAAAAATGAAAATTCGAGGAATAGCGTGTTGAAATAATGTTCGTCTAGGATTGGATGGTTTTTATGAAATATATTGGTACAAATCACGTGGGTAAATTATTAGCGATTCGCGATCGTTCAACGTTTTTATGGGTCGATTGTAATTGGGAGACGATTTTTATTGAACACATGAATATTTAAATTATCGTATTAGTTAAATTATTTCAGATTCACGCAGGCCTCGTTCGTTCGTCGTAATCGTGCCGGATCAAAGAGTATCGCAACGGATTAGAAACAAGTGTCATATTTATTAGATTCGCATGGCCTTACAACTGCTCGTACTGCGATGAGAGCTTGACGCGTGAAAGATCACGAATAACAGTGCTACCGATCACATCGTTCGCCTGCAATCGCACGATTCTTCGAAGCGTCAACGCTGCAGATAGCTGATGCATTTTTCAAGGTCACGTAGTTCACGTTCGATGCTCGAGACGCATCGCGACGATACGACGATCCTCGTTCACAACAATTTCCCCGTCGGTTTTGGTATGAAGATCGATAACACGAAACAAGCTGAAATTCGAAACGAATCACGATCACCGATCACCGCCGAATACTTCCCAGACTCCGTATCCGCGCTCGAATATGAATTTATCTCGCACATTTATATCTGATCTCTCGTGATATTCACTTACTCAACAGAAATCCTCCGAGGACCATGAAGGGCATCAAGCATCCCATGCTCAAAAATACTGGGAACAATATGTTTCCACACACGGCACCGATGCGTGCTACGCTCATCGTGAGACTCACAGCCATAGTTCTGAAAGAAAGATAAATAAAATGCGTCTCCAAATTGTGACCTAGAAAAGTGCCGATTTTTTTTTCGGTTACCAACCTCAAGGTCGTTGGCATCAGTTCTACGATGAAGCTGATTACGATCATCGTTGAGATACTCGTTAACGTTATGTAAACCGACGCGATGGCCAATGTAACGTCGGAATTCGGTGACCAGTTGAAAACAAAATTACATATAGCCGGCAAAAGGAAAGCAGCATCTGCGAATCATATATAAATAATACAGAATGTAGATTTTCCAGTCAAGCAAAAAACTTTTTGTTTTCAATTTAGACAATTTGCGCTAATTACTGTTGAATGCATGATAATTCGTTCCGATTGCATATGCCTCACATTGACTAACGTTTACTAAATGGTATATTCTACCGATATGAGAATGGACTCACGCAGTAGATTTTTTTTCCCGAACAAATTTATAATTCTTCCGGCAAAAGCGTAGCCCAAAACCGTGACGGCTGCGGGAATCATGGAGTTGATGTAAACCCTGTCACGTATGAGTGCCTGAAAATTGAGCATCGGTTTTCGGAGGTGTGAGAAATCGAGGCTTCAAAAATTAGATAGGAAAGAGGCTCACCGGAACACAAACGTTCGCCATCGTCGAGTTCGAGGCGTCGACGTCAATCGTTGTATTTTGAACGGTGATCATCTCGCACAAAGTCGGAGGACCGAGGCTGGGATCACGGCTGTCGTAATCGAAATTCTCCATCATGGTGAAAAGTTGCGGTAGCCATAACCTGAGCGTGTTCATTCTACGGGGACGAAAAGAGGGCGCATATCATCTTTGGTCTCGATTTCAGTTTTGGAATTAGCGTGGGACTCACCCGAGAATACTACCGAATTGTATGATGACGATGAGGAGAAATGGACGGAGATACGGTTTTCCGAACAACGGTGTGATCTGCTTCCATCCGGCTCTCGCGTTATCTCGAAACGATGGGACGTTCGCCTTGGCTAATTTATCCGTTGTCCTTCTCTTCTGACGACATTCTTGACAGAGCACTTTGATCTCCGGTAGCAAAGGAGGGTAAGAGAGCGCGCGTCACAAAATCAGACACAAGGGAAACGCGAGCACGTGCGTATGGAGGAAAACGAAAGAGATGCATAAATCAGCCTGCGCTGGGTTTCAGTTCGCGTCAGTGATCAGTTGTATCAATTATATTACAGGGAATGTATCGGCCGGTTTTCCAGTGTTCATCGCGTATATTCGCTGAAACACCTTCAATGCCTCGTCGTTGCGACCCTGTGACATCAGAAACTTCGGACTCTCCGGTAAGAATATGAAAGCTGCGAAAGCAAGGAGTCCTGGCAAACTGCAGGCCAACACGAATATTCTCCACGAATTGTAGACGATTGCACCGTCGAAGAGTGCGAAGGTCCAAGGCCTGGGAATAATCGCCCATGCCAGAGCTGTTTGGCAAATGAGAGGTCGTTAATATTTTTTTCCCCAAATCTCTTCGAACGTAAATGGACACTCACGAGCTTATTAATTGTTTGGGACGGACAAGAAAAAACGAACGTATCTTCATCGTGGAAAAATCCATGAAAGTTTTTTTTTTTTCAAAGTTATGGTTTCGCCGATCAAATTGCATGAATCCGTTCGTTTTTGCAGCGTTAAGAAAATAAGATGCGAGACTATTCCAAAAATCGTGCACATTTCGATGACTTGGGCCTTTTCTTGCGCGAATAAGTATCGTTTGGAGAAAAACAAGTAAAGTGAACATTATTGCCGGAAAATGGTTGATTCTACTCTGACAAAAAATTCGTCGTGTCTTTTCTCACCTGGAACAGCCACGTTTGCGAGGGAAAGGAAAATCCCTATCCACATTATTGCTCTCGACCGATTATCAGTTGTTTGAAATTCGGCGAGATACGTCATGTTGATCGCGAATGGCCCGCTCACGCTGTAACACGATTCAATAATAGTAATCCCGTGTCAAGTGCGACTTGATTGCTGGAGGGTTTACCCAAACTCACATGAATCCACTGAGACATTTGAACGCCAGCAGTACCCAGAATGTCTGCGATGCGCTGCTCAATATATTGCAAATAGCATCGGCTAGGTATCCGACGAGTAGCATGGACCTGCGACCCTTCGTATCGGCGAAAAAACCCCAAGCAAACGCACTGGCTATCATACCTTGACATTTTGGAACAACCATGAAATTGAACTCTAATTTGTCTCGAACCAAGCACGTCGCGTTTATACTCACCTGTGTAAATTATGGCGTTTAGTAAACCTTTGCGGAACAAATCCATCTCGAGATCACATTCGGCAGCTGGTAGCACGTACGACATTGCCGTCGTGTCAAAAATACTTGTCCATCCACCTGGGCAAAGGGCCAGCAGCAGCAGATAGTTGAACGTACCGTATCCTAAAATCACATACCGTATCCCGTCTAGTTTCTCCTCCGTTTCGCTCGCGTTGCAAATAAAACATATTCGAAAAATGAACAACAGTCCAATAAAATTGGGTTTTTGCTTAAAAATGTCAAATTTTCTTGAGAAAATTTGGTTTAAGTATCACTTTGCTAAACACTGCTGCTTTTGTTTCACGGCTCTGATCGTCGATGGCTTCATCGAAAAAATTCACCTCACGTTAATTAATCGGTATAATATTGATTTCTTCTCATTTTCAGCTAATAGTACTGTGTAAGAATTTATTGACAGGACAGCTTGCAAAATCCACCCACCGGTAGCTTCGATGGCTTCCTCAAAATCGTGCGGCGTGTTCGGGTCATTTTCAGCTGTAACGGTAAGACGAGGAAGAAATGTGAAATGACAGATATGAACAACAACATAGATTCGATAGATTCAGGTAGAATTTTTACCATTCACGACGCCCACGTGATCCAAGTCGTTCGATAAAGGGATGGTGAAAATTTGAGGCTGAGCAGCCTTCCTCTTGCCGGATGAATCTTCCGCGAACACGACAGACATCTCGACACGGATACGAATGGAAGAAATCGATGATATGCTATTGCTACTCGCACAACGCCGCGATATCTCATTATATTTGCATCCGCAGATATCGCTGGGTGATAATGAGAATGGGTAACTAAATGATACGATATATATATGTATATACGCACGGAGAGAGAGAGAACAGAGACAATTGTGCTTACGTAAGCTTCGCCTTGTCTACGAACCTTCCGCGTGGAAAAGTAAGAATTTCCTTATTACGCAACTAATTGTAAGCTTATTGTCAACTTAATGCCGTTTAATCGACTCGTCCCAGCTATTTTTTTCAATATAAATTGAAAACCTTTCTGCGATGATCGATCATCGGAGAGCGTAAAAATGATCTCGAATGAAAAATTGGTTACAGGGTAATTCCAATTTTTCGTCAACTTCCAAACATATATAATTTTACGAAGCATCTTCTTCGTACTATCATTATTATCTGCTTTGTTCGCCCGAGCGAGAAGAATTCATTATTCGGTAGGTACTCGCTTATCAAATGTTTGCCGTTCTCTCGAGTAATCGCCAAGTTTAAAAATAAAATATCATCTCCATTCGCGCATAATGCGAGCTTCGCAAAAATTGCGATCGATAATTTATGTCTACCTCGTTTTCGTCGAACGATTGTAAATTTCAGACCGCTCATCGCGTTGTTTTTCTACGCTGCCTTGTGCTGAATTCGATTGCGGAACAAGGCGAGTGTTTGAAAGTGAATTTCTGATATTGTAATTTAATGTGATTAACGTGCCATCCGTTTCGTTGATATACTGACATGAACAAACTAATTTTATCTCATCGTCCGGACGTATGTCTTCGTCGTGATGTCTTTGTTTGAAAAAAATTACCGTACAACGATCGAGTTTACATCATATCTCATAATTTAACGCGACGCACAACGCGTCTAAAAAATAAGTCCGGAATAATCGACACTAACAAAGAGATATTCATCTCCGGGTCATAAAATCGCACGATGTGTCACCCCGCTCGTTCATTTTGATGACTTGCGAATTTTCTCCCGAGAAAGAATACCGATTTTTATAATATGTTGAAAAATGTGTGAATGCGAGAGAAAGGATCGCATCACAATCCGGTTATTAAACGTGCAATTACGTTTGCACGATACGTTTTTCTTCGCGAAGATTAATCTTCTTCGATCACCGCGAATTACGATTATAGATTACTATACGATTCAATCTATTCTCATCTGCTCCAAATGAACGAAATACAATTTAAAATAAACTTCGCTTTAAAATGTGAGTTTTAGTGAAATTCATAACAAAATGTGAATATGAATTTATTCGTATTCATTTAATAGTCATATTCGTAATCATAATTCATATTCACAATTTCAGGCTTATAAATTTTATTCATGTTCATATTTGTGAATATGAATACGCACATCTTTGCATCGAGGTGGCGTATGTATATAGACTACGAACAATAGAATTGCGCCTGCAGTACGGCAACCCGACGTGCATTCGTGTTAGCAGTGAAACACCACTCCGACCGTAGCTACCCGAATATGGCCGACGGCTTCGCTGGCGAGGTTAGTGCGTGTATGTGTTGTGTGTCGCTAGCACTGAACTCTATACATGCATATATACTCTATACTCTATACTGTACTCTATACTGTATACTGTACTCTATACTGAACTCTATACTGTACTCTATACATGTATGTATAGAGTTCAGTGGTCGCTAGTGTTCTGCTGCGCGCGCTTCGCGGGCTCCGGTTGACCTGTAATTGCTTCGGAGTGGCGTCGTACATCGTAGGTATCACACGACGAGAACTTGAGTGCGTTCGTTCGTTTCGGAGTGTTGTAGCTTCAGTCAAAGGCCTCGGTATGCGACGTCATTGTGATATTTGACAGTAGCGATGTTCGTGTCGCCATGCTTATCTACCACGTTCATTGAACATGCTAGAATACTCCGAAAACGTGTCACCGCACCGTTTCTAAGCATAACGATGAGACGCTGACGCCTGCCGATAAGTGTTTACCAAGTTGACACGAAACAACGAACCGATGAAAAATCTTTAGTATAACCGGCTTTGCAAAAATGCCGTGTTACAAAAGATCGAATTCGAAAGTTGATGTTTTTGGCGATTATGCAGAAACTGATCTGGATCAGCCGACGGATTACAGTTTACGCTACGCCGAAGACGATACCGATGAAGACGAGAAGCAAAACGACGGATATTTTGTCGAGAACGAACAACCCTTCGTACAGGAAGACACGGTCAAAACTTATTGCACCGAGGGCACGCCGTATGAAACACCGTTGAATTTTTCCACAGCTACGTCGATGTCCGATTTACGAGTTGACGAGAGCAAAGATGTCGAGGTTCCCAAAAAACCTGTTTCGGCGAAGAACGTCGAGGCTGGTCGTAAAGAGGTCGAGCCAAGTTTTACTCCTGGACCGAAACCACCCGACAGCAGGCAGATCGTCGCCCCTGATTCGAAAAATACAAAAAACGTTTCCGAACGTACCTCCAGTCAAGTATCGCCAGAGAAATCGGTAAATTACTGCGAAGAAGCCGTCGATAAAGAAGGTTCGCTCTCCTAATCGCTATCATTTTCCTTCTCGTCTCTAATTCGACTATATTTTCTCATGTTTACAGGAAAAATGGTTACTTTTGGGGGCGAGGATCGTTACGCCGAACAAACACCTCTCATGTTCTCTCGTTGCAGTTCCTTAGGCTCTCTTGGTGGATTTGAACAACATTCTATTCATGATGATCGTAGCTCCGTTGTCAGCGACTTTAGGTGATTTTTGCTTTTTCGGTGATGTAAATACTTCTATCGGTATGGTTTTGCAATCTGTATTTCTGTCGTTCAGCTGGAGTACGAGCGGAATAGTATCTCCGAGCGAACTACCAGATTCACCGACGCAAACGATTCCACCGAGTCCTCGACATCACAAATCTCAGAGCGACTATGCCGGTAGATCCCACGATGAGAATTCGAAATTACCTATGCATCGTTTGTGTAGGTTCTCACAATTAAATTGCTCTTTATGTATGTAAGCGTGAAAGACAATTATGGTTTTATATTTTCAATTTTTGTTTACTCGTAATTATTATTCAATTCAATGATTACATTTGATCAACCGTTACAGTAAATGTCAAAGCCAACATAGCCAAACGGAGCGTGTTCGAAGACGAGGTAGCAGCTTTCAAGGAAGAATCAACACCCATCGAATTCTCTGCTGCTACAAGTCTGAGTTCGCTGACCATTGATGACGAACCAAAAATCACAATTGATGCCAAACGCAAAGACAACGCTGAGAAATTGGAAGCCGTTATACCGGAAGAAAAAGAAGACAGCGTCTCGTCGAACGTGGAGGACAATAACACCAGCGAAATAGTTGAGAACGACGTTGCCAGTGAGCCTGGAGAGGATGATGAAGGGTTGTTGGCTGCTTGCATCAATATTGGAATGCAGAGCATAATGTGAGTGTCACGAAACCTTTCGGATCGTTTGATAACATATTTCGGATGCTTTCGTTTACTTCTATATTCACTTTATTGTTACTCAATTAAAAATTGTATCATTTTGTCGCTCGATTAGTAATCGTAAGGACGACAAAAAGTCACCGGTCAATAGCGAGGCACCAGTTAGCATCCACGCTTTGCATACGGATGAAGAGAGTGAAGCAGACGAAGCCGATGAGGACATGTTGGCCGCATGCATCAACATTGGAATGCACTCTACATTCCGGTACAGAATTTTAAATTTATACTTATGCACTACTTTTGATACGCGTTCGTCAAGTTTGAAATACCATGAATAATACCTTATCATTGACATAGAAATCGTATAGACGAACCGCTAATACCGATTACATCAGAGGCAACGAGCGTCGCAGAAGCTGCAGACGGTGACGAAATCAGCGATGCTGACGACGATGAAGGAATCTTGGCAGCATGCATCAATATCGGAATGCAAAGTATAATGTACGTACACTAGTTTTTACAGTTCAACTTCACGCATTAGTGCGATACATTTACAATTCTGAGATAATTACAAAAAATTAGGTTTTCCACACTGTATTATTGGATTGTTCAGGAATCGGGCAGAGGATACAAAGTCTATCACGAATTCTGACTCGTTAAATGTAATCGAACAGAAAGAGCCACGTACGATTCTTAGCGAGGATGACGAAAGCGACGACGATATTGACAACGATGATATGTTGAATGCTTGCATAAGCATTGGTATGCAAAACACGTGAGTAAATTCCTAAATATTTCTCTGATGTGCATGCGACTTCATAATAATTATACGAGCCTTGACGTACGTTGTTCTTTAAGGCACAGACAATCCTTGCGAAGGAGTCCGCTATACAAACCAATTTCTTCGCAACCCGTGAGCAACTTGACGAGATATCAGACAAGGTCCGCTTTAAATCACTTAGATGGCGACGCGTTAACAAATCGTCCGAATGGTACAACAAGATCCAGAAGTTCTAAGAACAACAACGAAGATGCAGCTATGTTCGACACGGTTCACATATATTGTACGGAGGATACTCCGGCAAACATTTCACCAGCTGGTTCTCATTCGAATCTCTCGGTCCTCTCGATGCTCAGTACTCGAGGTGATTCGGGAAAAAGTCGAGAATGTAGGATCACGATGGCCGAAGCTCCTCCCTCAGACGCGTTTTCTATCGACAGCGTGACGCTCTCTGAAGATGACGATGTCATCGTCGCTCGACTCATTGAATCTGGCATGCGAAAGGTATTTCCTTCAATTTCATACATCCTCGAATAAAGAAAATACAAATTAATTGAATAGGTACTAATAGTAGTTTTTATTTCCATTGCCAAGGTACAACTCAATGGTAATTCAGCATCTGTGATCACTCTTTCTGTCGCGAAGACATCGATGCCAGAACGACCGTGTAGTACTCCTCTGTCTTCTCCGGCCGAATTAGTATATAACATCAACAACAATAACAACAAATGTATTCGTTCGGAAACAACGAGGGACATGTAGCTACAGCCGACATTTGATCGAACACTCGAAACATATACATATAACTGTAGATAATTATAATTTCATCATGATCATGAACACTAAGGAATGGCGGTCGATTGCTGAAATGAGCAGATTAACAACGGGCTAGAGAATCTTAAAAATCCCACCACCTCGCTTCCGCTACCAAACCCAAATTCTTCGGCGTAGTATTGCATTCATTGCTCCTCTGCTCCTATCCAACATTTTGCATCGCGATGACCTCGACATTAGAAATTCGTCGATATCGTCCCATTAAAATTAGCATTACAGAAACGAAGGTTGTACAATACGTGCACCCGCGCGTATAACTATGTTATCATCGAATTTAGAAATAATGACTCGTATGATTTATCCTAGTTGTTGTAAATAAGGTATTATTTAAACATAATAGAAATCGGTGTACCTATGTTACGTTTACTTCTAAATTCGTGGAAATATATCTCGACAATTATCAACATTGAAAAACGTATATCCCAAGCCAAACGTGTTCTGCAATATTTTGAGTAGCACTTTCGTCCAGTGTTCTGCAAAGTATTAGCGCTTTTATCGGAGTCATCATCGCGGCAAGAGTAGAATCTCGAAAGTAGACATTTCGAAACTTCTGAGTAACCTCAGATGTTGAGCTCTGATTATTTTATCGAGTTTAGACTTTGAATCGCCCGCGTTACACGTGTCTGTTCTATATCACCGAAATGTTTAAATTATGAACACTGAATTGGAAACCTGCTGAGGTCAAATAACGAAAAATACATCGGCGGACAAAAGGCATGCCGAATAAATTTGTTGCGTTTATATTTGATTATCAATCAACCACGAGCCTTTCATAAATCCTGAACGTGGTTTAATAAGCGTACTGATCACGAACAACTCGCTCATTTGGACTAGGGCTGCTGAGGGGAATAGACGTGTGTCGCGCGGTTTTATCGCCTCGGTCCAATACAGCTTACGTTATTAATCACGCAACATTTGATGGTTGCAACATATTGAAAGTCATTTTGCTAAATCGTCAATAAAATTATGACGACGGCAATATTTTGAAATCATTCGTCCGATCTCCGAATAACTTCAAATGAATTTGCGGCGAATATAATCCAATTAAAATCGCGTAAATCCAACGCATTTGCCGTGACAATAAACTATTTTTCTTCGAACTATTTGTTGAAAAATAAACTCGTTTTTAAAAGTAGGAAAATGAAAAGGCGCTTAACAGCTCCGTTGTTAATAAGATGAAATATGTCCGGTAAACCGGTGTCGCTATAATTATATTTGGCAATCGGGATCAATGGAAATAGGCATAAACATATCCAATCAGAACTGGTATTGTCGTGTTAGATATATAGGTTTTTATTGGCACGTATAATTGTCAATACAAATCAATCAATATACAATGCGTGGCAGAATACGAGACGGAAGTCGGCTCTAGTTTCACATTTATTGCGATCGTGATGTACATTACATTCGAACACGTCGAATCAACTCGTGTTTCGCTCTATTGTAGTTTCTGAATTATGAATATGCAATGTCTAAGCTCGTGTTTCATTACAACATATATGCTATACTGAATAAGTTTATAAGAAAACTTCTTTCTCTTCTTATTTCTCATCCATCCATCACATTCGTCTCTTACAGTTCTTCAACCTCCTCATTCTCCGAACTTTATACGAATTCCTTATCCATGGGCCTTACAGTTTCTTCAGCCATGTGTCCGTAACCATCGATGGGCGTCCGTACGTTCATGGTTAATGGTGAATAGTTGAGGAATTGTGCGATCTACTATGGTAGGGAAACAGAGAAAATCAAAAAAATGAGAAGTCTATAGCCTTCAGATTTTCCAAAATTTCGACACATCTCCAAATCGGTCGCCGCTCCGTCTCCTGACGATTTGATTTAAGCCCCAAATTCTGCCGGTTGCGATTTGAGGTATCCGGAGCACATGAATCACGAGGAGGTAGCCAAAGAAAACACTCGCGCCTAATGACAGGCAACCCAACATACACGTTTTCATTTGAGCCCCAAGTTAGCCAAATTTGATTTGAAGTATCCGGGGAACATGAATCACGAAGAGGTAGCCTGAGGTAACAGTCGCCGACTAGTTATTTCCAAGTCGATCAGATTTGCCTAAGAAACAATGGTCAAAGTCTTTCTAATTTTATAAAATCTAACATCAAAATCAGACGTCTAAGCCTTTGTTGTGTCTCCGTGTTATTGCCTTTCGAGTTTCGGCGAATGAATTACGCGTTCGTCTTTCGAGTTAGGGATCAACGCTTGATTTCGTCGATTTCATGATCGTCGCGCATCTAAACGTATTCGATGTGTTGTCTGTTATTTTCTTCACTGTTCCAGCCCGATCCCAAGGATGACTCCTCACAACGGGACTTCGATACGTGGACTCGTGGCCGTGCCTTGCGCGGTTTTTTGTCCTATTCGCATCCTGACGTTGACGTACCTGGAAGCCATGCGGGAATAAGGATACTGCGCGATCCAGCACTGCTTGTGATCTGCTGCGCGAGTTTCCTGAGAAATTCGCACGTGGATTTTCACGCGGGTGAGTTCTATTCTTCGATAAACAGATCGTGCGCGTCATAATACGCCGTATTACCTAGTTATTTCCAAGTCGATCAGATTTGCCTAACAAACAATAATCAGAGTCCTTATAATTTTATAAAATCTAACATCAAATTCACCGCAAGTATTTTTCTTCGTCTAATTTTCAATTTGTGCTTGAAAAATCCCCACCGTGAATCCGTTTTGTCGATTCTCTGTGAATTACTCGTACCATCATTGTTCGTATTCTTCTGATTAACAATTCGATTTTTCCGATGTTCGCAGAACAACGAAAAACCTTCGCAACCAGCAACAACGGCTCCATCCATCCAGATGCAGAGCACACTATCTCCGTCACTCAACCAGCATGCTGGATTTCATCGTGAAGTCAAGTACTCCATTGGCGGTATCGAGAAATGAAGACACCGCTATTTTACATGTTTTCCGAGCGCGTATAATGTCAGCAGATCGTACATGACAATTAGATAATTTATTCACGGATAAAACATTTCGTATTTGTATCTGGTATGAAAGTGTCTGTATTTACGTCAATAAATGCATATTCATGTTATTTAAAACAATGAAATTCATAGTCGTTATTCATTTCGACTTCCAATCCTTCATCCTCCAAAAAATGTCCCTTTGTTAAGTTAAGAAAAGCGAGAAAGTCGTAAGACGTAGCGCCTATGACGTCACGAGACTGCAACCCGACATACACATGGGCGCGAGTTTGAGAATTGTCGGCGATTTTAAGACTTGGTATCAGGAGAACATGATAGCATAGGAGGTATTCGAAAATCCGCCGAGCGCCTATGACGTCACGAGACCGCAACCCGACATACACATGGGCGCGAGTTTGAGAATTTTCGGCGATTTTGAGACTTGGTATTAGGAGAACATGATAGCATAGGAGGTATTCGAAAATCCGCCGAGCGCCTATGACGTCACGAGACCGCAACCCAACATACACCTTTTCGCGAATTCCGAAATTTTCGGCGATTTTGAGTCTTCGTATCAGGAGAACATGATAGCAAAGGAGGTATTCGAAAATTCGCCGAGCGCCTATGACGTCACGAGACCGCAACCCAACATACACCTTTTCGAAAATTCTGAATTTTTCGCCGATTTCGAGGCTTTGTATCAGGAGAACATGATAGCATAGGAGGTGAACGAAATTGTGCCGAGTGTCTGTGACGTCACGCGACCAGAGTTTTGGCGGGTTCTTGGAATTTCATGAAATTTCGAGGAACAGTGACGTCAGAAGCGGGAGCCGGACAGACTTGATGTTTTAAATTCTAATTCAACGTGTGCTAAGGGATGACAATGAAACTAAGGAAACGGACGGAGTTATATGAATAAAATCAAGTTTGTGAAATAACATTTATTAAAAATGAATTCTCAGTCAATGTTACAAATTCATACAATGATCTACGTTTCTATTTCTACATTCAACGATTACGTAACGTTAAACTTTAATTATTCTAACGAAATATTTCACACTGTCTTCGTTGTGGATGACGTATACAAACGGCTCGGGCGATCCTCGAAGTCATGCACGTCCAACTCGGAGTCTGGTGTTGGAATGATCCGTCGTATTTCGCACGTCAAAATTCAGCGCGTTGTTTAGGCTTGTCCTATCCGCTTCTGGTGTTCTCGTGACAGTCTCTCCGGAGTTCGAGAATTTCCGGGCGGTAGTACGGCCTGGTTGTCGTGCAGCAGCGACTGTCAAGGTGTGCACAAGGATCCTGAACTGGCTGCGAAAAAAGAGAAGCGTGCAGTTTTGAGATTTTATTTATATCAGCTTGAAGGCTTGGAAACATGGAAGCTATAGCCTTTAGATTTTCCAAAATTTCGACGCATCTTCGAAATGGTCGCCGCTTCGTTTCCTGACGTATTTTGGGACGCTGAATCGAATGCCGTTGGTCCCAGGTCGATATCTCCACTAGGAAAGAGGTTATGATCGAAAAACCGACATTTCAAAAATCGCAAAAACTTGAAGGCTATAGCCTTCAGATTTTCCAAAATTTCGACGCATCTTCGAAATGGTCACCGCTTTGTTTCCTGACGTATTTTGGGACGCTGAATCGAATGCCGTTGGTCCCAGGTCGATATCTCCGCTAGGAGAGAAGTTACGATCGAAAAACCGACATTTCAAAAATCGTAAAAACTTGAAGGCTATAGCCTTCAGATCTCTCAAAATTTCGACGCATCTCCGAAATGGTCGCTGCTTTGTTTCCTCACGTATTTTGGGGCGCAGAATCGAATGGCGTTGGACCCAGGTCGATATCTCTACTCGAAAACAAGTTACGAACGGAGAGCCGAATTGTTAGATCGACTAAAAATGAAAAGATCACGGGTTAAAATGATGTAAACAGACTTAAAAATAATGCCCTAAGAGAGGGAACTCAACATACACTATTCCATTCGACCGCTGAGTTTTATGAATCGAGAGTTCGAGTATCCGGGAAGTATAAAGCACGAAGAGGGAGCCAAAGATAATTTTTCCGCCTAATGATAGGCAACCCAACATACACGATCCCATTGAAACCCTAAGTTCTGCCAAATTTGATTTAAAGTATCCGGGGAACATGAATCACGAGGAGGTAGTCGAATGAAACACTCGCGCCTAATGACAGGCAACCCAACATACACATTTTCATTTGAGCCCCAAGTTTGCCAAATTTGATTTGAGGTATCCGGGGAACATGAATCACGAGGAGGTAGCCAAAGAAAACACTCGCGCCTGATGGCACGCAACCCAACATACACGTTTTCATTTGAGCCCCAAGTTAGCCAAATTTGATTTGAAGTATCCGGGGAACATGAATCACGAGGAGGTAGTCGAAGGAAACACTCGCGCCTGATGACAGGCAACCCAACATACACATTTTCATCTGAGCCTCAAGTTTGCCAAATTTGATTTGAGGTATCCGGGGAACATGAATCTCGAAGAGGTAGCCAAAGAAAACACTCGCGCCTGATGGCACGCAACCCAACATACACGTTTTCATTCGAGCCCCAAGTTTTGCCGATTTTGATTCGAGGTATCCGGAGAACACGAAGCACAAAGAGGTAGCCGGAGGTAACACTCGCGCCTGATGATAGGCAACTCAGTAGTTCGGTGCAGGCGTGTGTACTGAGTTGCATAACAATAGGCGCAAGTATCAACTCAGAATACCTCTTCGTGCTTCGTGTTCCCCGTATACCTCAAATCAAAATCGGCAAAATTTGGGGCTTAAATGAAAACGTGTATGTTGGGTTGTCTATCATCAGGCGCGAGTGTCACCTTTTACTACCTCTTCGTGCTTCATGATTCCCGGATGGCTCAAATCAAAACTAGCGAAACTTGCGGCCCAAATGAAAACGTGAATGTTCGGTTGCCTATCATCAGGCGCAAGTATTACTTATGGCTACCTCTTGGTGATTCATGTTTCCCGGATGCCTCAAATCAAAACCGGAAAAACTTGGGTCTTAAATGAGAACGTGTATGTTGGGTTGCCTGTCATCGGGCGCGAGTATTACCTCCGGCTACCTCTTCATGCTTTATGTTCCCCGGATACCTCAAATCAGAACCGGCAGATGATTTTCCAAAATTTCAAGGCATCTCCAAATCGGTTGCCGCTTCGTTTCCTGACGTATTTTGAGGCGCTGAATCGAATGGCGTTGGTCCCAGGTCGATATCTCCACCAGGAGAGAAGATATGAGCGAAAAACTGACTTTTCAAAAATCACAAAAACTTGAAGGCTATAGCCTTCAAGAATTCTCAAAATTCGACGCATCTCAGAATTGCTTGTAGAATCGTTCCCTGGCGTATTTTGAGGCGCTGAATCGAATGGCGTTGGTCCCAGGTCGATATCTCCACCAGGAGAGAAGATACGAGCGAAAAACCGACTTTTCAAAAATCGCAAAAACTTGAAGGCTATAGCCTTCAGATTTTCCAAAAATTCGACGCATCTCAGAATTGGTTGTAGAATCGTTTCCTGGCGTATTTTGAGGCGCTGAATCGAATGGCGTTGGTCCCAGGTCGATATCTCCACCAGGAGAGAAGATACGATTACAATTTGAAGTGCTAATCTCAATTTCGGCGGAGGTCTCTATGATTCAAAAGAAAGCAATCAAAACGAACCAGCAAATATCGCGTAGGACAATCGTCAGTTTTCTGTTCTCAGCGAATCTAACTTCTCCATCTATTTGTATCATTCTACGTTCATTCATTACGACTCGTATTTATTCCCTCAACCAACAACTGTTCGATTCAATATCCTTCGTGCTTAGTCGAGCAAAGCTCAATAACATCAGTCATCGATATGGACTCGAGAAAATATTGTATTGAAATTTGAAAAGTTATTTACAGTTATTTATCGGCAAGCAATTCCATCGCGAGTCGATTACAGTATTCGTAATGATTCATTCGGTCATTACTCACGAGATGAGATGATCGGTATATCAAACGCGATGCGGTCGATAAGCCGTATTTCACAGCCGCAATTCAGTCGCACGTCCGACCTCTTTGAAACTTCGAGCCCGAATGACCGAGATTACCAGAATTCCCAGACCATTCTCGTTGTGTAGTTTCCACCTTCCAGAGACGAACAAACCTCTAAAACTTCGCGATTCCATCCAAACATTCGCCATTCGAAGGTGTTCGTTGCAAAATACGATTACTACTTCGTTTGTTTGCACAGATTTCTGCGGCAGAGTCTTCGTCGTAAAATACGTATCACGTCGAGCAGCTCGTCGCACATAAACGGGAGACACGTACAACGAATACTACGCTCCGCTGCGATGTGATTACTAATTTTACTCCGCGATTACAAACGGTACACGTCGCACATGTTTGTTAACGACTCTATTTATTTCCCTTCCGCTTTCTTTCATTTTGCGTATAATTGTACAATCGTACTTTCAATTCTACTGTACTCTCTCCTCGATCACCATCATTGTAATCTTTCTCATCGTTGCCATGGACAAATAAACAAATCTATCTCTCTACCTTTGTATTTTCCTCGCCTGTATATTCCTAGTCTCTCTGGACTCGAGATTACGTTCAATGCTAATGGGTTAACGAGTTCGATTAATTGGTCGCTGAAAGAAGTCCATCCGAGGATTAGCTCCTGCAGACAAGCCGCTCCTTCGGCAAATATCGCTTTATTCCTCGAACGCTGCTTATATGTATCCAGCGCAGACTGTCGCCAAACAATCCTATATGACTCCTGAGCCGTAGGTCGTAGGTCATCCACATGAATCCACCTGGATCTGCGAGTGCATCGTCGAGCGATCCAGTTTACTTTGCCTGGGGGTCAAGGAGACGCCGGCGCGAAGGTTGTTTCAGGATAAAAATATCATCCTCTGGTGCCGATAAGACGAAGAAGTAGATATATTCTCTAAACATGCAACTCGAAGATAATTGTATCACGGATTATATTCCTGTCGTTGGCGAACAAGAATAGATTGATGGGAATAAGTCGGATGCTCGTTAACGTTTAGCCGTTCGTTGTGGGGAAATAAATGTAAAAATGAATCGCCGATGAAAGTAATAAGAAAAACAGGCGAATAGCAGGAGAGTTCAATGGTTCGTCAAGGATGGAAAAACATCTCTCGTAATCGTCTTAATTGTCGTAATTATCTGGAATTTATCTGTTGGAATAACTTTCCATGCTGACTCGTGCCACGAATATAATCTCACGGTCATTTGTAAGAGGCTTACCTGAAATAAAACATCGCAAACGTAACGAAGTAATCAACCATCTCGTTTATCCACGACGACAACGGGAGCGGCAATCACTCGTTGAACAGGTATCAGCTGGATATTTGATACGGACGAGCCTTCGAGTACAAGCAGCTCTAGCCGAATCCGGATTCCGGTTCGCGAGGAAATACCTGCTCCCTTTTTTTCCCATACGTACGTACAACATCGCGGCACGAGTTTTGCCACGGGAACAATGAGATGGTTAAAACGGAAATTTCGTTACAACGGAAACGTGACGAACGAGCGTTGTGGATCACCAAACGAGACGACGTCGTTGATGAAGTGCGGTGCCACGAAGAGCAGTCTCGTAGTCATAGCCAGAAAATACTCCACATCCAACGGGGTAAGCGTTTAGTGTGTAGAAAAAATTGTAATCCACCGCAAGGATCTCGCAAGGATCTCAATTCTATCTAGTCTGACGGCTGCGTCGATCTGAAAGCCTTCCCAGCACGACGGCGATGGTCCATAGGCACGATTTAAAAAGAAAAAAAAACATAAAGAAATCCAACCGCAATCATTAATTGCGATCCTATTATTTCTTGTACCTTCATCGCTTTCACCGGAAATGCACGTCGGGAATAAGATGGGATGATCGTCAAGCCCCGATATTATCTCAGCGAATCGAGGAGAGATCCGAATCCTAAAGACAAGTCGATGTGACAGAGTCGTAACGATACAACAACCTGCTGTAATTTATTTACCGACAAAGACTGCTCCAAAAAGGCTGTTTTTACCATTTTTTTGACGTTGCTATGATACGTTGACAAAAAAGTTGTTGGGCTCAATAAATACACTCTTAAAATATATTTAAACATTTATTTAATCCATTTTACAGAATATTTACTAACAAAAACGTCGACTCGTCCAAAAGTACGCAAGCGACTCGCGTTGTCGATGTCTGCGAAATGATTCGTCCTAAACATAAAAATAAAATATTATTAGATAAAGCAGATTTTGACGCTGTCATCGACCTTGACCGAAAATAGCGTTCTGGCGTTTGAAGAGACAGCGGTACTGGAGATTAAAAAAGTTACTTGATTTTTTGACAAAAAAGTTTGTATCGCGTTCAAATGTTCAGAGACACTTCTAATGCTGAAAAATCATTCCAACGTTATGCAAAACACGCGTCTAAATTTGTCTAAGCGAAGAGTATCGGTCAAACAGTCGACAGGGTCAATTTGACCCGGAGTGTAGACGTTGGAAAAAATAGGCGTGTAACGTGATGGGCGCACCGAACTACGACTAGGCACCCATACCTACGAACGTACGTACGAACGGAATCCGCGTCGTCGATCGAAGTCTTCGACACCGCGGCGACAATTGTAATTATTTTCTTCATTACACTCGTCGAAGTTTTGACGAGTCGCGTGACGTAGGCTTGGCCAGATCACGCGGTTGAAATTGCGCGTGGTGGAGAGAAGTCCGCGTGGACGAGGAGCTTACGCACCGGACACGGGCTGCGCATGACGCGATAAAATATTACCTACCCACTTCTGCCGATGTTTGATCGGCGGTGGTCCTTTACTTATAGGCGCTCGTTCCTCGCAGGTATCGCGAGAGAATCGAAGAAGACGGTTGTCTTATCCATCTCCGCGACCTCGGCCCTCCGCGGTGAACTCGACATCGCCGAACGAGCGTAGGAACCGAAGACTTTCCGCGATGCCTCCGAGGAACCAGGACGACCTTCCGGGCGCCAAAACGTCCGATCTGACATCGTCTCTGCCGTCGTACACGATCGGTAAGCAGCAAATGGTTCCAAATTCGAAACGAATCGCGTCGATTTATCGGTGTCAGGTATCTTGAAATCGCCTGTAATTCATGTAACGACACGCAAGGTAAGGATATCGGGACAGCGATTAAAAAAAAAAACATTCACCCAGCATAAAAACGTACCGTTCGTATCGTTTGCTCGATGTGTATTATTTACAATCGAAAAATTGACGTTTGACACGTTTTATTTGACGTTGCAATTAAAGAACTCGCGGGTACGAATATATTTGGATTGCTGTGAAATTGAACGTTTTGCGGTGGACAGATTCGATAATTTCATTCCGAGGCTCAACGTTGCAATGACGATTCAAAATTTGAGCAATTTGCAAAATGCAAGATCGCTTCGAATTGCGGATAAAAAATGACGGAGCAACGATATTCGGAGGCCCACTTGCCAGTGAGGCCAAAAAGCGCGGTTGTAAGTTCCCATTGGAAAATAAACGGCGAAATAGAAATAAAAATGTCGAGGTTACAAACTGGACGCGAGGCTCTCGAAGATCAGCGGTTTGACGTTGACAGAAAAATTCGGGGAAATGTGCAATAAAAAATTGTGCGACGCGGATCAAAAATTGATGGCATTAGCGGGCGAAAGTTTGACGTGGCGTTGCAAGGAAGATGAGGTTGACGCGAAGATTGTGACATCCGCGTCGCGGATCTCGACGTTGCAGCAGCTAAATCAAAGGTTTGAGCGAAACGATCGCTAAAATTGAATCCTCGTTGAAAGTACGCGGAGATTTGTGGGCGCGCCGGTTCGCGCTTATTGTTGATCCAGTTTTAAGCGACGCTATGGAGGTCAGCGCGTTTGTGCGAGAATTACCAAAGCGAATCGTTTGCATTGTAATTCGCATCGATCGCGAAATTCCTGAATTAGTTTACGTTCATCGATGCACCGCGAACGATATCGTCGCGCGCGCCGACGTAACGAAACTTGACGTAAATACCAGCACGTTCCAAACATTTTGAAATCATGTTTTTTTCACAGCCTTACATTGGCAGTGATAAAAGAAACAAATATCCACATTCGGATGATAACAATTATCGACCGCGACGTGTCCAGCTGCAGCGAGACGTGCCTTCGGAAATTTACCAAACGTTCCGACGTACAGTTTTACCGCAAAATCCTGAAACTTTCACGCGCCAATCCAAAAATGTTCACGTTTCATTTTCCCAATTGCTTAACATTTCCCGCATCCTTCAAAAAAACCTCACAGGTAAATTTCGGTTTTTCGACAAATTGTCCACATATTTTTACGAATGCTTATTAAAGCCTTTTTTTTAGACGAGTGCATACATAGATTTTCCGAAATCACAAACTCATATCCATTCAACAACTCTTCAGCCAGGTCTGATCGTGGGATCTTTGGAATTACTATTTTATTTCGATTTTTGAAAATTTGAAAAGTTTTGTCTTCTCCATTGATCGTTACGAATACCAATTTTTTTTCACTAGGTTTTCTTTTCTACCTATTTTTAATTTATTTTCACACTTTCCCGTTGTTAACACACCTACCAAATTAATAATTGATCGGTAAACGAATTCTACTCCACGGATTGAAATTCAGCACGGCCACTCTCGAACTCAGTATATATACCTCCTATTCGAACCAAATAACCAATTGTAACGTGTCTTCACGCCGTGGAAGGAGTGGCAATTTTTAAGACAGTATTTGCACGTAGACCTGAGTCGTGAAAGCCCAACTTTTCCACGTCTCTTTCGAATTGAAAATAGATCATAGATCATCAGGTCCGTCTTTCACGTCACGTTCGGCGGCACCTAATAAATACACAGCTCTACGAAATTTGATTCCCAAAAAATGTACGCGAAATTCGACTTTCCTCGAACTTTTTCGCACTTGTCGTAAACACTGATCGCGCGAAACGTAACACAAAGCTCGATCAAACAACGAGCTTGGGAATAACAAATGTCAAATTTTCCTCGACCTCAAGGTTAAATATTTCCTTATTGATATTAATTCGCGCGGTTGTTCGACGTTCGATCAAAAACGTCATTACCTCCAAGAAAGCAATGAATCATCGGCCAAAAACAAATGCTTCATTGATCGCACTTACTTGACGTTTGACGCGCGTGTGAATAAATTAGCCCACACGCGGCAATGACTTCAGTTGCGTCTATTGAAATCGTAAGAATTCCACTATTTCATTATTTGCCTGTTATTCCGATAATTTTCTGGAAAACAAACGATCGACGTCAGATCACAGCTGTATTGCACCGAATGTTAGTTGTTAACGCTGTTGTCTTCGAGCCCAGAAAATATTAGTCTCTGACCTTCTTAGAAAAATCGACGACCGTCGTCAGAAATTTTTTTTCAAATTTTAAAATGACGTCTCAATCTAAGTTGTAATTTTTCTATATAACTAGATCATTTTACGCGTAATTACATCAAGCTAATTCTGTATACATAATTATATATATTTATTTGTTCTCGGAAAAATTGAAAGACGAGAGAATAGCGAACGAGCGGGAGATCGACGCCCCCCCCCCCCCCCGTCGAAGCTGCCGGCGAGTAGTGTATAAATAAAATGCGATATCTAATCGTTACGTCAGTTGTAAATGACACGCGGTAGCATCTCGGCATTGATACGAGAAATTTACGATCGACTCCATAAATTACAATAGTCGAGAGCAGCTCGATTACCTTTGCGAAAAAAGCGGTACCCCTTTACTCCTAACGAGTCGCGGCATAGCGAGCTTATTTGCAAACGTAAGCGCAGCGGCGAGCTTTTTGGCGAACACTCAGATCACGGCGGAAAAACATCACCTTTTGTTCCCCGGAGTCTCTCCTGTTGCGTTTCGCTAGTTCCCAATGAACAGATGGAGTTTTGGTGAGAAATTAATGAAAAAAGTGAAAAATTAAGGAAGAAAAAACCGAGCGCTATCTCGTGGATCTGATCGTCTGCCTTTTTGTGTTTCAGATAAAAGGAACGATGGGAGAGATGAAACCGCAGACTTCGATAAGGCCATAACCCTGTGCGGTAGGTGAAATTTCCGAACCGTACCCTGAATTCGAAAGAAGGGAGCGAAGACACGCTTCGATCGAGACGGTTAGGAGGTCAATTTGGTATGATTGGTTTGTTTTCAGGGCACGGCAGGTATCACTATGGCCTCTTTCTTCTTTGCGGTTTCATCCTAATGTGCGCCGGTCTACAGAACGGTCTCAATGCTTACATCCTACCATCGGCGGGCTGCGACCTTCGGTTGTCGTCGCAAGAAAAAGGATGGCTCAACGTCGGATTTCTGGCAGGTTTGTTCTTACCTGATCGAATTTCCTAGGGCGTACGGCTCGAGGCTCGAAATAGCTACTGTTGACTAATCGTAAGGAGAATTTCAGGTGGGACTCTTAGCGCCATGCTGTGGGGAATAATAGGCGACGTATTTGGCCGAAAGAACGTTATAGGTTGGACGTTGTTGGTAGACGGTTTGATAACTCTGGTCTCGAGTTTCTCGAGCAACTTCATCGTTCTCTTTGTATTCCGTTTCCTCAACGGTTTCGTGTGAGTATCGACTGGTGTACGCACAAATGCGAAAAACGAGTGTTTCGCATCGCAATATCGACGAATTCGTCGTTTCGTTTGCATGTTCAGCATCAGCGCGTCGGGAACCTTGATTTTCTCCTACGTCGGTGAATTTCAAAGGGAAGATCGAAGCGCCAAAATTATTTGCTACGTCGGACTGTTCTTCACTTTGGCATGGCTCATACTCCCAGGCAAGTACTTTACTAACGGACAATCAGCTTTCGCGGAAAAAATATACCCGACACATCGAATCTTGCACGAAGATACGTTCGGCAGGTTGAATTTGCATTTTTTTATTACGGGCAGAACAGAATTGAATATCGGCAAGACTGGTATAATAAATAAAAAGGGGCGACGATAGTCGATATTCAAAGGTGCAGATTTTTAAAAGCGAGCCAACAATAGAAATTCCAAAAAAAAGTGATACTTAAAAAACTACGACTGAAAAAACTGAGTCTCCTTCCGCTTATTGTTGATGAAAAAATACGAGTTAAATTTCACACGCGGTGTAGTGACAAACGAGACTATAGGACGATACGACGATGGCAATGACAATAAATCAAAATTACTAACTTACAGGAATCGCGTGGGTCGTCATCCCCCTGAAGATCGACACGGTATTCGGAATTTCTTACAACTCGTGGCGATTGTTCGTCGGTCTGATCGCGCTGCCCGAGTTGTTCTGTGCCTTGCTGTTGACGCGCTACCCGGAAAGTCCGAAATTCCTCCTCTCCCAGGGAAAACGAAAGGAAGCTTTGAAAATTTTTCAGGATATATTCTCTCTCAATACCGGAAAAACTGTTGCCGATTATCCGGTACGACTTGTGCAGGCGCATTTTTTAATTTTTTAACTTTTTTTTTGACGTTTTTTGATTCGTGATTCCAGGTGAAAATACTGCTCGCCGATGACTCGATGAGCTCGAGAATGGGTCGGACGAAAAACGGTTTCTCAACGTTATTGGCAGACGTTCGGATCCAAATTCGCCAGCTTTTCACACCGCCACTGCTCAAATATGCTGCTCTGTGCTCGACGATGCTTTTCGCCAATATGTTCGGGTACGGCGGTTCGAAGAATCAAAATACGTACAGAAGCACTCTATAAAAATAGGGGAAACATAATTTTTCACGTTACTCGGAAGCTGCGAAAAATAATGATAAATGAAAGAAAACCGTGACCTTGAAAAGTGTCCACTAACGTTGGTCTATCTAAATATAGGACTTAATTTTTTATTATTGTATTTCGATTTCGAATTGAAAGGTACCATCTGTACAAATGAACAACAATTTACAAAATTAAAATTGAAGTTTAAAAACAATTTAGAAAATTAAATCAATCACTCGTTGTGTTTTTTATTACAGATTTTACGGTCTCGGGTTGTGGCTGCCAGAGCTGTTCAATCGATTCGAAAATCACTACAAATCACACCCGAACACCTCGGTAACCGTATGCGAACTGGCAAAGTACGCGGAAGCCTCTGAACAGCCATCGCACGGGGCATTAGCTCAGCAAGTAAACACCGCAACCGAAAGCTTTCCTTTTATCGACATCGCAACGGACAAAATTTTCGCCGAAACGCGTTGTATAGACACGATAGAGAACCAAGTATTTATAAACGCATTGATCGTAAACGCGGTTAGCCTGTGCGGAAACGTCGCGTCAGGATACCTGTCGGATCACCTCGGAAGACGCGTTTTACCAAGTAAGAGATGCATTTTTGGGCATTTCCAATTTTGAAAAAATCTCCGACTCTCCATTTAATTTTTTTTCCATTCGTTTTTTTCAAAAAAAAATATGTATCGCGTGTTCTTTTCCAATCTAGTCGTCACGATGGTCAGCGCTGGTATTCTCGGCGTCGCGGTCTACTTCGTGAGATCATCGATGCAAAATTTGATCGTGGCCTGTCTCTTCTCGATGTTCATTGCCACGGGAAATATGGTTTTGAACAGCGTGGTCGTTGACATATTTCCGACGAACGTTGGCGCTATGGCGGTGTGTTTGTCGACGTTGATTGGAAGGATCGGTGCCATCGCCAGTAACTTACTGTTCGGTTTACTTCTGGACATAAACTGCGCCATCCCCATATTTTTCATCGGCGCCGTGGTGATTCGTAAGTTGGACGAGAGCAACAACCAAAATATGCGAAATTCGTGCAAACTGTCATAAAAATCGCGATGCCAAAAATTCCAAAAACGTTCAACGATCAAACTAGATATTTTCAGAAATATTCGCATAGCTTGTTTTTTCTCCAATTTTTCATCAACTTTTCTGTCGTATTTTCCATGCTGAGAGAGAATTTTTTTATTGCAGTCGGAGGAGCACTCGGATTTCTCATACCAGCCAAGAGTAAAAACATCGAAACGGGGGCTACCAAGGACCGGACCTTACCACCGTAGTCGACGGAAACTCGACAAGATTTCAACAAATCTTCCACCCCATCCGACGCTGTGTCCGAATGGCACGAAACGAATGTAACTAAATTTGCATGACAAATGATCTCGGAAAACGGCGAAACTTTTCGCAATTTGAATTTTGAAATACATATCATTAAGATAAATGCCGTAGTGGAATTTGTAATGAGCGAGAATGATGCTGCGTGAGAATAAATGATATTTTGCAACAAAAAACACGTTTTTAATTAGATAATTATCCAGCTACTTTTTCCTTGAAAATTGGCAGTTCATATAAAACTTTCGATCAACTGCAAAATGCGCCTCGTCGATAATATTTCGAGATATATATTTACGTCACCGTTGTTATCATAATGCTGTGTTATTATTTTATTGTTATAGTTACGAATAATATTAATATTACGACTTAATTTTCATACGATAATATATACATACGTTGCGATATAGTATAATATGCGTACGCGCGCGCGTGTATATTATTTACAATATATACAATAAATTTAGATTCTTCCTTACGACTACAATTGCGGCTAACGTTTCGATATTTGTTTCGTTATTATTGCGTAACTTTCACAAAAAATATTCTACGACGTAGATTGATTTTTCCAAACAGAGTTTCACGTTTGCTCGCCGCAGTTTTTAGTTGACCGTTGTAAAAAGGCGAGGTTCGTTTCGTGTTTATAAAATCTCGCGAAATATTCGGATAGGTAGGGTAAAAAATGGCTTACATACGCCTTCGCCGCGGTGATGAACGATGACAATGTCGTTAAAAGTTACTATCCAGCGCCTAACACGTGACTCTGACGCTCGCAGAGGTACGATGCGGGTTGCCGCTCGCGAGGCCATCGGGGGCAGCGACTCGCGAAGAATCGTCGACGTCGAATCGGCAACATTCTTTAAATGCGTATTTCTCCCCCCTTTCAAAATAGCATCGATACCTCGAGAATAGTTTTATTCTGTAATCAGAATAAAACTTCATCGACTACATTTTCATCCAAGAAAAAATTTCGATCTGTATTACAAAAAAAAATCTCTTCATAAAAATCCTCGCGGACGATGATTCCCAACGGAAGCCAATCTCCTTAGAGAAAACCTACTCTGGAACGTAATTTCCGCCAAAAAATGACACATTTTTCCTTGGCAGGTGAAGGTTCGAAAAATGGACAAATTTTCACAAAATGGATGACGGTAAAACAATGAGGGAAATTTTCTACGTTCTCTTCGACATCTGATTTTCCAATTCTTATCGTTAGATGAGAGAACAACGTTGCCTCAGACGGAACGCTGCACGTATAAATGTACGCGTGTATGTATGGAGATACTGGAGCATATCGAGTATATTTCAATTATTATACAAGCCGTTATTATCTTGGCGCGAACTGCTCGACGAGAAGTTATCGATTATCAATTTACGAAGATGGAGAATATAGACGCAGAAAAGTGCGCGCGCGTGTGTGTGTGTGTGTGTTCGGCTTGGTCATCGCTCGTCGTATAGTTATGGTAATAACAACAACAACAACAACAACAATAACAACGCCCGCAATAATAAGAAATAATCACAATAATAATATAATCACAATAATTAATCAACTAATGAATTAATTCGTTCATTAATTACTCAACATCGAATGCTATAGAAAGGCACTATGTTTCACAGACATGATCCCTGGCTAGACTAACGCAGTGTGCAGTACGCCCGTCTCTCTTGCACGGTAGCAGCGCGACTGCATTTTTTCATTCGACATGCGTTTATAAATACGATTATAAAGACGATTTGCGTCTCCTCGGTACACGTACACGGATAACTTATCGTCACCGCGCTACGCGATCTTTTCGTTCGCCTTCATTTTTCCTTACATCAACATTTATATCCTCATCGTTCCAATATCTCGGCTTTCTTTTTCTTTCCCTATCTTTCCCCGCTTTTTCCCCACATTTCCATCATTTCATTCATCTTCTACCCCCCGCCCCTCTCGTTTTTCTTCCTCGTTTTGTACTTCCATACGCGTATGGAAAATAACTGTGAAATAATGTGAAAATAACTGTGTAACGTCCATCGTTATTATTACGATTATCGTTATCTCTCGTGCATGTGTGTCAAATTTTCGTTACGTTACGTCGCCTCGCACGCACACGCGCGCGCACTCGGGGATACACGAAACTCGGGCACACGCGTCTACGTAGAACGGTTGAAAATTCCTCGCGACAATAAAAAATTAGACTCGATTAGCAAGTACATCAGTCGTGTGCAATATGCTTATTTGTAAACGATTAATATTACAATCGAATAATATTCACTCGTACAACGGAGAACTTGCCGTTTACGTTTTTCGTCACCCTGTATGAAAAGCTTAATAAAAACTGCTGGCTCGCTCTCTCATCCTCGCCTAGGCTAAAGAAATCCGCGACAATTGTCGTTATTTCATTTGTTTGTTTGTTTTTTGTTGTTGTTTTTCTGTCCTCGCCATCGAAAAACAGTCTCCGCGCTGTGCAGCGTCTTCACACATCCTTATCGTCGTCATTATCAATGAATATCATCGTGACGCCGACCTCTCGTCGTTCCCTCTTACATTTTGTCGGTTGCTGTTTCGCTTTGTTGTGTTATTATTTTTTTTCGTTCATTTTTTTTTGTCAAATTTTATTTCATTTTTGTACAGAATATAAATAATATCATCTACAAATATTCTATTAAAAAATTTATAAATAAATCCAATGTACAGAAAACATTAAACGTAGTAACAATAAGTTCCGTTATATTATCATCGTTATTATTAATCGATTATTTTATCATAGTTACCGCTAGTATTGTTATTATTATCATTATTTCATACTTGTTGCTCTTATTCGTATTGTTATTATTATTACAAAGACCGAGCGTCATATCTATAAAACGGTTATACTAGGCGACCAATTAATTTATTTCATCAACTGATCATTGTACCCGTTGGAAGCTGTCGCAAACGCATCTACGTTTCTCTCTCGTTTTATTAGTATCTCTTACTTTCTCTTCTTTTCTTTGCTTTCCACTTTATTCTTCGCATAGGCACAAATAGGCGTGTGTGTGTGTGTGCGTGTGTGTGCGCGTGTGTTGTGTCTGTTTTTGCGTATACGTACTCGTCGTCGTCTCGTTATCGTCGTTTTGCGTGGTTTTGCAACCTCAGGTCGGCAATTTTTTTTTACTGTCTGTCATTCGCGAGGTGTTTCGTCGATTTCCACGCTCTGGCGAATTGTTTGCTCCTTTTACTTTCATAATCCTCATCAATTAATATCATTTCGTACGTCAATTATTCGTTTTTGCACATATTCGTACGTTATCTGTTGATTTTTGCGAGTTCTTGGCAGTCTTCGTATGCATCGGCTTGTTTTCGCGCGTATTTGCGCGCGCGCGCGCGCGCGCGCGTGTGTGTGTGTGTGTGCGTGTGTGTGTTGTGTGTGTGTTATTTGCTGTCTTTCTATGTTATCTCTTTATTCTCGTGCAACTGCGATCGTTTGTGTATGTTTTTCAATGTAATTGTATATTATGCGATAGTTTTTGTACGTTATCGTATGTATTACGTTGCATTTTATAAATGCAGTTCCGTACGCGTGATCCACGGACTGATATCGTGCTCAGACCGACCTAAGAACATCACGTTTGGCTTGTATAACCGAGCAGGGAAGCTTGGAAGGATGGTCCAGGAGCTACACGATCGCGAAATACTGGCCACGCACCTGGATACCGTACACCGAGACGTTGTCAATAAAATTGCCAACGGTTATCCTGACGTTTTGGTACTTTTTTGACGAATTAACTTTTTTTCTTTCTTTTCTAATTGTTTATCACGCGTTCGCGGCGAATAGACGATCGCATAAAAATTCATTGGGGATTTTCATGGCCAGTATTTCTAAATGCTCCTTGGTACGAACCAAGTGCAACGACCGATCGAGCCATTTCCCTGCTAATATCTACGGTGGGCTAACGAATCGTCGCGTGGATCGCGCGTAGAGTGCGACGAGTATACAGAGTGATGTAAAATCGTGTATAATATAATATATTACAAGCGACGTGGTTTCCCTATTTCTAAGATTTTCATTCTCTATTAATTTGCATCAAAATTATTGACTTTGCGTTGGGCATTTTCGTGGGTACAGTAAAAAATAGTTCGTTACTCTCGCAATTTTTATTCACGTATTATCGCAGCTTATATATTTATATAAATATATATATATATATATATATATATATATATATATATATATATATATATACATAAAGACATATATATATATATATATATATATATATATATATATATATATATGCATATATATATATATGCATATAAATCTACCGTTCTCTCATCGCGTCGCAAGAAATGTGGAAATAATCACCGTGTTATGGAAATAACTTTGAAAATTGAGTCGTTCGCTAAAAAAATAAGCTCTCACGATCAGTCATCGCGAACACGAAACTGATTCTTTTCACCTTTCTAGCTCGATTGATAAACAAAATTTCTGTTGCAACTAATCTACTTACTCGAGTAACGCATTTTTCTCTGATTCGGGTGAAATAATTGTTTTGGTTATTCTCGCATCTATATCGTTGTACGTTCAATCATTCATTAAAAATCGTCCTACTAGTACTTTTACACGGTAAAAGTAATCGCACGACGTTGACAAATGACTAGGTCCTCGAATTTTCAACGTATACATCTCAAACGACGTCCTTCGAAACAAATTGAATTTCGCATCGAATAAAATAGCAAAACTATAGAAATTCGTTCCATCTTCGTCTCGAACTTGATCTTAATTCGTAAGCTTTCAGACTTCGAAAATTGATGTCTCAGGTAAGGCTGCGCGTGTTCGATCCTCCGATCGTTTTTTTTTTCCCTCAAACTATTTTACACTTTTCCAATTTCTTCACCAGTCTTTTCATATTTTTGGCGACGCAATTGACTCAATTCTTTATTCCTCGCGATCGCGCGATTCGCGCGATCCTCTTCACAACATTACAATCGACGATTCGACGTTCGCGCTCGGGATAAGGCGACGCTGCGCGGATTACATGTACGAAGGCGAAAGTGCATCGTAGTGCGCGATGATCGGTACGTTGTGACGAGTCGCAGGTTGAACCTGCGAGCGTTGCGATCGGAGAACGGGGTCAAAAAACCGCAGGATTTCGATCGTTGAAACTGATCGGCGGAAATGGATCACCTACACGGCGCTAGCAACACTTCCAGCCAACAGGGACACGAGGTGACCTCTTGCCGGGAGTATTTGGGACCCCAGCCTTTCGCGAAACTTATACGGACGGAATTCACGTCGACGGGTCCACTCGATTCGAGTCCAGTTGGCATCGTCGTCGTTGAATTGTGAGGAAGCTGCATGCTCTTGGTACGATCGAAGATATTCAGGCAAAATCCTGGCGGCACGCGATACACGAGAAGTGTTCGCGACTCGGGATCGTCGAGGGTCGGTGAATTGACGAAAATCGGATTTTCCGATCTGTTGTAGGCCCACACACCGTCGGACTCTTGACTCAGCATGAGACCTGGAACAAATTGAATTTTTCGTAAAAAAAAAGGATCAAACTTCCCGAATTTAAAAAAAAGCACATCAATTTAAAAATTAAAAAAAAGGCAGATGCCGCCGGGTTGGTAAAATTGTGGTGGTAAGATCCGCGACTCACCGAGGCCTATTTTGTTTCTCGTTCTTTGGACGGCGGCCGATGTTGCGTGGTTTTCGGCTAAATTAGCAAGGCACAAACCGTCGCCGTCCAAAAGGGAATCGAAGACGTTTACGGTGTCAGGCTCAACCGGATACAGTCGTCCAACGCGTCCGCCGAGTTCCCAATAGGCAAGAGTGCACCATTCCCTCTGTCCCGTGACGCCTGCAACAAACATGAAAAAAGTCCACTTTTTAGTACACAAACCGATTTTTCAGTGACCGTCAATGCACACGGTAAAAAAACATGTTCCACCAATTTTGCGTCAACGACCTTTTTTTTACACATACCCATCGTTATTCCAACACACTACTAAAGCAACGCAGCTCTGTGTTAGAGGTAACGCAAAGCGGTGTTGGAGTAACGTTTAAAAAGTGTACCTTCGATAATCGAATAACATTTTTGTGCGCTGAAAAGTGGACTGCGAGAACAACACTGATCAACGCACTGAAATGTTAAACGCTGTGCGCACAAATTTTTACACTTTACACGGTGACAAGATGTGCGCGTTCTCGTTTTGCTATATTGCGAAGTTTTTTTCGCGAATTAAATCGTCGACGTAGCGAGATGACTATCGAGCGACTAACGATGATATCGTTGATACGTTCGGCGATAAACATTTCATTCGAAGTGTCGGACTCGCTTCGAAGTCCGTTTGTAACGCAAAACCGAACAGGTTTCGAGGAACGATCGGTGGTTTAATTCGCTACTTGATGTCATGCGAGCAGTACTATGGTTGTATCGACCTACACGCGGAGACGCGATACGATCGCTCATTAAGTAGGGATTGCTAATCGGAATCGAACCGGTTCTTATCGTGATTCGATCGCGTATTACGTTATCACTCGAATCTATGCAATTGCAATTGCACGTGTCTCGCCGCTAAAAAGCGAACGAGAGGAAAGAAGCGGTGTTCGCGATCAACGAATGCACAACGATAATGAAAAAAATAAAAACTCGGCGCCGAAGCGTGTGAAAACGAAGCTAGAAGGGAAAAAGTCCGTAAATGTTGTTCACCATGCCGGAAATCGGACAGAGACCGAGGGAAAATCGGATAAAGGACTCGAAATTTACAACGATCATGTGAACTCGTTAGCTAGTGAAACAGGATGACGCCGCGTAGAAATAAGAAAGTGAGACACGAAGCACGAGATACGAGCATGTATTGCGTATGCACGTACACGTTGCGCGTAACGTGCGGAGAGTTTTGGGGGACGCGAAGAGTCAACGTCGGGACGCGTCGGCGTCGTCGAGTCGAGACGCCGCAAGGTTGGTCATTCAACACATCATCTACGCCGGCATTTCACGCGAGATGCCTAAATTCGGGTACACGAATTCTCGCGATCAGCCCCAAAATTCCCGCGTTTCGTCGCCTCATTTCTATCATACAACATATGATTACTTCTCATTCTATATTATTACCTATAAACGATATTACCAATTTGCCATCGATACCAAATTTCTTCGATTGGAAAGAAACGAAGATATTGATAAAATGACATGAAATTGTAGGAACTTTCGAAAAATTCTGCTTCGAAACGAAAATTGAACGTGCAATCTGTGATTCTAAAGGTATTGTCCCTGCAAAAGAAGGAGCGTAATGCTCGCTATTTCGTGATCTTCTTCCGATTAGGAAATTTCTGGGTGTAATTTTCAGGAATATCCGTCGCTCCACGTGGAATGCCCCGCGCATACACGCGACTGCCTGTATACGTTTACGCGTACGTGTATATTCGAAGAGAGAAGATCAGCCCACGCCGTTCTCTCGACGTCGCGTCGGCGTGTACTTCTCTCCATACATGTGCAGCCGCCGCGTTGTTCTCTGGATACGTGCGCGTTGTCGCGTACGTCTAGAGCAAGCTCGAGATCACCGCAATTATCTCGTAATTTTCATCCTGTCCCGCAAAAACTTCCACCTCTCGAGAAACTTGGTAATAAAATACTTTTTCGCCACGCGAACTTTTCAGCACGCGAGAGAGAGCTACGAGGGCGGGGAGGGGGAGGGAAACGCGGGATGAAAAGAGATTCGAGTAGGTATACGCGAGAACAATGAATAATACAGGCGGCCTCGAGCCGCGAATAACGAAGTATGTATAAATTTTCTAAATTACGACAACTGCGCGTAATACTTGGCAATTATCGCGAGACGTATCACCGAATAAATTGTGTCTTTTTTCCTGCTTTTCTTCGCGAGCGACTCGTTATTCTCGGTAGTCTATCTACTTCGAAGCTAATGGATAATTTCAGGGCGGATAATAAACCAACAAGTTGCCGCGCGATGTTCCTTTGTCGTTACCGCTCCCCGTTTTTTCATCACCTCTCTGTTACTCTGTTTATACATTCGTACGATTGATAAACGTGGAAAAAAAAGAAATGAAAAAATAAAACATTGATAAACAAATCGAAAAATATCTTTTCCAAGAAAGTTGCGTAGATATATTCTAGTAAATACGCATCACGGGTTCGTTTCACACCAACGCTGACGATACATTTTCGAGGGGGAATAAATATGCGTACACCAATTTCTAATGGTGAGACGATTTCTTCATACGAGTTTACTCGAGATTTCTGTGCGGACGGAATAAAACGAGGTTTGCCGAAAATTCGTTGATATTAATCCGTTATTTCACCCATTATACCCAATCCTTTGTGTCGCACGATTATTTCTCGTGAAAAAAATAAACCGTCGCCTTGTTGGCTGGAAAATTCAGCTTGCTCGCGGCCAATGCGAGTGGCGTCGTTAATATTGATAAAGAAATATTTGCAGAAGTGATTTTCTTCGAAATATTGTGTCTGGATCGTGGTAAAAATGCGTGAAGTCTCGCTAGGTGACGAGTGGCTCGTCCACATTGCCGAGAAAATTGATCGAAATATAAAATTGCGCAATTATACGAAAGAAAAATGGTTTGGAAAAAAATCACGTACGTGCAAAAATTTGGCTTCGTTATATTATTTTTTTTTTAAATAGGGGGTAAGCCGATTTATGGTTGCAGCGAGTAATGGCATGAAAATAGAATAAAGTTGAGAAAGTCAAATATTCGAACAAAGCCAAATAATCTTTGGGAGTAAAATACGCAATCATGATTCGGTGTAAGATTAAACGTTCGCCTGGATAATAAACCTCGTTACTTTGCAAATGCAAAAAAAAGGTAAAAAAAACAAAAGTCTAAATTCTCCATCGTCGCGAAAGCGTTGAACAGAAAAAAATGGTAAAGTGCTGCAAAATCGTGTGATAAAAATGGGGGAAATGGAAAATTGTTGATGTAAATTTCGCTATATGCGTGCGAGAACGTTGTAGACGGCGATTCCAGAAAATAAAAAACGCGATCGGTAGTCGAATGGAAAAAGGAAGTAAACGCGAAAAAATACAGAAAATTCCACGCGACGCGCGTGCGAAAAAATGAAAAAACGTTGCGTGTGCGCGCGTTCCGTTCCGTGCGCCTATAGGTTTGGGAACGAATTATAAACGGTGGGAGAAACCTCCACCGGACAAAAATAGATATTACGAGTATACCACGGCGCCAAGATTGCGAGCTATCGGACGGATTACGTCACCATAGTGGAGCCCGGAGCCCGCGAGCGGTGAGACGCGGGAGAACCGCGGCGACGGCAAACGTTGTCGGCGGGGGCAAGGACGCCCGTCGCGACGCCGCGCCACGCCACGCCGCGCCGCGAAACCGATTCAAAGGCATGCCGATTCTTACGTATATACCTCTTATTCGACCGCCGCCTCTCGCGCGGCGTCAACTGCGATATCAGCAAAAAACATTTCCGCCGCGGATGGAAAAAATCGTAAAAATCGTAAAAATTGTAAAAATCGTAAAAATTGTAAAAATCCCAAAAATGACATTTCCCAAGGCGAAATCGTGATTTTCTCGTTGTTTCGCGCTCGAAGCGAGAACCGAGATAAATTGATATTTTTTGTCGCTTTTTTCAGCGCTACATTTCCGATTTCTCATCGTCGTCGAGAGTCGGCGATCGCGGCGAGCAGCACGCGTTGCGATGAAAGAGATCAGAGGTCGGAGGTTAGTGTATGTAGCGAGGTCTATTAAATAATGGCAAGCGCGTCAATCTTCAAATTGAATCTGGCAATAAGTTTATTGGCAGCTCGTTGGAATTGAGATAACGTAACGCGTAGGATAACAGTATTACGGCACAGAAACGACGACGAGGTAAAAAAGTCGTCGGAAATAAAACGAAGAGTCGCGTCGCGTGTTGGTTACAAAAATCGCGCGGGGGATGGAATACCGCGGTAAAACTCAGTAGCCCCCGAATGTGCTCCGAAAGAGCAATTTGTGACGAGACGAAAGAAGTTCGGGCCTCGCACGTTCGGTTATCATTCGTTTGCGGAGATTTTTGTCTAATTCCTGAAAATTAGAACGATTTCGATTTTCGCATCGATATCTAGCGCGGAAAACTCCCTACCAACTCGAGTCTTCGAGAATATCTTTCGGGCAGCGATAATAAAAATTTTCCGGGAAAAATCCCGGATGAAAAACATCGGATACTCCACATTCCACGGATTTTAACGTGCAGATCGTATACTTCGAGCGCGCGATAAACTTTCGTCGAGCTTTCCGCCGCTGCAATATCGTCGTATTCGCAAACACTTCCGAGAGCCTGTGTTTTCTGGGAAAAAATTCTTCGCGGTATCTAACATTTGCCAAAGGATTTATTTTCTCTTCATTTCCCCGAATTCCCAGGAAAATTTATCCTAGCCAAAAAAGAAACAAAAGCGCTTTGTCTAGCCAAATTCTCGCCAAAATTTCACTCTCCAGATATCGTGACAAAGTACAGATTTGTGGCGAGTTCAACGTAAATAATTGACGCGATTGATTCATGGAATTTTTCGATACGAAGCATCTGCACGCGTTCCGCGTAGCACACACGTAATACAACTTCCACCACATTTCGCAGTTTTCACATATTTTATGGACGATTCTTAAACCCTAAAGCTCTTCGTATTTACATATTTTGGTCAGGCTACGATGCAAATTTCTTCCTCGTATTCGCCATACGATTTTTAATTTCTTTTGTACCTGGCGCAGCTGATGTACTGACGTGACCTTGTTATTTGCGTGACAATTCTGTCTTCGCACCGCAAACGTGTTAGGATATTTCTGTACGCGCGTTAATTTCCACATTTCTGAACTATTTTTCCAACGAAATTTAACTCAGATAATACAGAGTACGGATATTAGGCGGGTATTCTGGTCTGGACGCCATAAAAAAATCAACAAATATTTTTACCATCTATTTCATTGATGATTGAAGAGTACGTAGAAAAAATCGAGTGAAAAAAATAAAAATTCAAGAAGTTACAGGCTAATGAAGCGGGGTTCACCAGTTTTTTTGCTCAAACGAATTTTTTTGAAACAGTAAAAATTGAGATTTTGTTTTAGTTTTAATTCGAGCGATGTAGTAATGTATAGGGAAGGTTCACACGAAATTTCGAGTAAATTGGTTCAGCGGAACTTGAAATATCACGTCGAGCAGGTCGAAAAACGTAGTTTCACGAAAAACGCGCTCGAAGATTTGTGGCAATTGAGAACTGTTCTCGTTACCGCGTCACTAAAATACCTATATCTCCGTGATTAATTATAGTTTTGAAAAATCCTCTCGACGAAATATTCTTAAAGGCTTACACTTCGAAGATATGAAAGTAGAAGAATCGTTTTGTTCAAATTTCCAGACCAGAATACCGTATTGATAGGGTATGGGTGAGGTTGAGAATCGTGACACACGCGACATCGATAACGAGATTCGACCTTCCGAAAAATGGAGATGTAAGATCTGTCGGAATATCGATACGGAGTAGGATTTACGCTCGTATTGGCACGTGGATTCGGTCCCCTACAAGTCGAGTCGCGAGTGTAAAGTTGGCTGGTATCGAGGTAGGTACATACCTACGTACACTCGTGTCCTTCAAATGGCCTTCCCCTCGCGCGAGCGAAGGTACGTTGAACGTGCATACGTACCTCCGTCCCTAGGTTCGCGACGACGGCGCCTACACGCGTATTCTCTATTCGAACGAGCATAATACGAGAGAAAACACGGCGAGACGGACGACGATAGTAGAGGAAAGCAGGCGAGTACGTGTAACGTGCATAAGGCGAGGCCCGTCGCATATAACAGGGGCACAACTAAACTCGACGCCAGCGCTCTCCCTCTCCCTCCCTCTCTCCCTCGCCCGCACCCGCGCGCGCGCTCTCTCTCGCTCTGTGTCTAGTTATCGCGCGGCCGGCGCAAACCTAACCTACAATTCTTTGGCCTTGTCGGCCGTGCGCGAGGCTTTGACGTTATTATACGCATGCTGCGAAGCCGGCCGGCTCGGGCTCAGGTACGCGAGAAAGAGGAACGAGCCGACATGTACGGTCGGAAAGGAAAAGCGTTGCGAGACGTGAGTTCGGTTCGAGCTCTGTTTGTCTTCGACGCCGATAAGAAGGCGCGCGAGTCGCGTGTGCCGCGACCAGCGCAGCGTACCGTGCGAAGGAGTAGCGTACCATTGGCGCCTCCCGTTCATCGATGCCCGATCGAATTTGTCAGGATTTTCCGAATTTACCAACAAAAAAAAAAACTAAAAAAAAAACGAACACTCGATGTGTGTAAACAAAGAGGTTGAATCAGAATAAAACGAATGATGCAGAAAAAGTAGGCTTTTCCCGCGAAAGAATAAGAAATTCCTGCGATTATGGAAAAATATAGATATGCCAAAAATATGGAAAACGTTGGGAAATCGTTTGCCAGGGGAAAGAATGAAGAATCGATGATTCTTAGAATTGATAAAGTAGAGACAAATTATAACGCGAAGGGGAATGCGAGGAACATGCGAGAGAAACGAAATGATGGAAGAAAAAGGTGAATTGTATGAATGGATACGAGAAGAATTTTCGCGTCTCTGGGAAAATAAACACGGATGGTATACCTAGTCTGGTTGCCGAGGACGGATTTATTAAAATGAAGAGAAAAAAGTTGATATATTCGAAATCACTAAACGCGTGATTGGACTTTGTGAAAGAAAAAAAGACCCAAAGAAAACAAACAAACGATAGGACGATCGGAAACGTGAGATATCGAAGAAATGACGTATCGCGCACGGACAAACGAGGCTGTGGATTGATATAGATAAAAGTTATTTTATGTACATACAGATGCGGACACGAAAAATATGATAATCGTTCAAACAGACGTACGTATAGATAGTTTCGAAAGCATATAGAACGCGGACAGATGCTTCTGTGCGATATCGCCGATAACGATGTCGCTCATCGTTGGACATTTGAAAATTGCATTCCTAGTGCATTTTATCGCTGACTGTAGCAATCTCGATAAAACTAGAAGGTTATAGTCGTGTCAGTTCTGCCTTCGCTGGAACAGATTTGCGGAAAATACGTCCGCAAACGAAGCTAATCGAGCGTACGGAGAAACGCAAGCTCGACTTGGTTTCCCTGGTTCTACATTTTTTTCACGCGACTGGCCGAAATTCGAGATGACATTTCCCACTCGCGTCCCATTAGCGAAAAGCTTCCGGATCGGCAGCAGACGAATTGAAAATATTTGATCAACGGTACATGTTGTTATTCGTCTCGTGCCAATATTATACTACTTTCGTTATCGTCTCTATCATAATACACGTCTAATAAGACGCGTTGCGCAACAACGTTCGTCTCTCTCACGGTACCTCGTCCGATGACTTCGCAAGCTCCGCGCTGCGCCGAGATACGAGCATGCAAGACGTTCGCAAACGAACGTTTTCTCTACAAATATTTTCAATTTACGCACTTTCTACGCGCTACTGGCAAAGTTCCGCGTTCCGTCCAACTCGCAGCGATTTCGTCGACACCCATTCATCGAACCGTCTCGCCACGATCTCAAACTCCACACAAATTGGGAAGCTGTATTATCCTCTTTTCTAACAGAAAAAAAACTCCGACGCGATTTTCCATTATTTTTTTCCTCCTCAAAACAAAAAAGCATCGGTCGTTGATTCGTCGATAACAACAGTCGGTTGACCTCGAAGCGCTCGGATCATTTATCCTCGCCGTCACTAATGTCTATCAAACAATTATTCCATTTCTTGGTTCTTTTATAACGATGCGTCGTTTCTCTGGGGAAACGAATAAAAAATCAATTATTCAACTAATCTTCAGCCTCAAAAAACAATCAATTTTCCACAAATCAAATCGAATGACGAGCGCCTGTTGAAGTGTCCATTTCGTTAATTCTTCGCGGAGAAGCGTCGAGATTCACGAGAAAAATATGTAATCCGATTTTGTTTCCTTGAAAAAACAAATCGTTCTTCGTATCAATTTTACCCTCCGTAATAAACCAAACCATGAATTATTCTACATCTTTGCCTCTCTTCTTCGGGTTCCAGGACTGCGCCCTACTTAATTTTTGAAAATCAATCCTATACGAATGAAACGCGAAGAATAGAACAATTGTTGGAGAGATGGCAAATAGTGGACTCAAATAATTGTGATAACGAGGCGAGAAATCGTATGGGCGCAGGTACGCTGCAAATGCAAACTCGGAGTGGTTAGTATTATTATAGGAAAGGCAACAACAGCAGCACCAGCAGCACCAGCAGGCACTGGGCACAACAGCAATAGAGCAGCAGCAGCAACAACAAGGAACGTGTTAATGCTTTGTAATGGCAGAATAAAAGATGGCTCGACGCCAGTGAAGGCGCCACATACCGGGCGCCGCCTAACCCCCCCTCTGACCAGCTCTCTGCCCCCGGACTAGCCGAACCGACGTCGCGCCGTCGAACACAAACACGATGATAGAGAGACACCGACGACCGCGCGCGCCAAGAGATATACAGAGAGAAACAGAGAGAGAGAGAGAGACAGAGAGAGAGAGGCAAAGCAGAGACGGCCGCGGGGGACATACGCAAACTACGGAGCGAGACGGAGAACGAAAGAGAAAATATAAGAGTTCATCCGCGCTACGACGTTATAAGTATTCGCCGAGAGAGCAAAGAATGTGTTATATTATCGTCGTAACTCGATCGAATGACACGAATACGTCGGGACGATAATAAAAAATATATATATACATCAACAAATTTCCATTCTTTCGATACGTTTTCCCTCGTCCCCTCCATTTTGCCCCGTTTCGCCGAAACCCTCGCCGCACCAGCAACCCCGTCTTCCTCGTTCTCGTTGGTCATGCAACTTTGCTATTTCCTCGCGAGTCGGCAGTTTCACAACGTTTTCTTCGACACTTTCGTTGTCTATTTTCCAACTCAACGCTTCCATTATCTTCTCGCCGCCATTAGATTTTTAGAACTTGCTGCCTGTGATTTTTTTTCCCAACTCTTTCAATTTTCAACTCTTATTCGCTACTCTTTAGCACGTATATTTTTCTATTTTGCACGTTGCTCCTTTGCTTTTAAATCACTTCCCCATTTTTCGCACAGTTTTGCTATTTTCCCAAGTCTGCTCTAATTTGAATAATTTTTCTAAGTAGGCATTTTCCATTATGCTTAAAAGTGACGCAGTTTTTTTTTTTTTGGTACGATTTTCCGCGTAATATAATTTACACAGTTTTATTCATATTCCGTATGACTGTGTCGTTTTTTGTTCATTTCTATTTTGTTTCTATGGTTAGCGCGATTCGCGTGTTTCCCTTTTTTTTAAGTGAAGTATCGGCTGCTTTTTGTTCGTTTTGTCGGTGAAATTGCGGAGCAGAGACGGGAGGTTGGAAAAGCGGGCGAAAGTAAACGCAGAGGTCTCGAGGATCGGTCCATTCAGTAATTTAGTCCTCGTGAGAGATGCGAGGAGAAACGTGTAATCTGTTGTACCGATCGCGAGGCGCATAGCAGAACCATGAAACAGGCATCGTCGTTCCTCGCTCGGTGTATATAAGCGGAGTCGATTATACGCAGCGTTAGGTCTCTGTCTTATGCCGTACCTGCGTGACATTAATCCAAGGAATTGGACGTTGTCCTTTCACCGATTATTCAACTACGATGGATCGTCGTCTAGCCGGAGCTAATTGATTTCGTATTCGATCAACCCGTCATTTCATTATTACGTATAACGCGCGCGCGATAACTGATCGCGAAATAATAACTATTCCAATTTACCAACCGACTCGCGACCATCACTTTTCCGATCGTACGTGATAACGGGTAAAATATGTGCCTGGCAAAATCATCCGACTAATAATACGAAACGATCGTAGGTATAACTATCGTAGGCGTACGTACTCTGCCACCAAGTTTTCCAATATTCTCGGCCCTGAGTCGACCCACGCGACGAACGCGTCTCGTTCCCCCGAAACTCTCGCCCATTTTACACACATGCCACGCATCCCCATCTCTCTCTTTTTTTCCTTCCTCGTTTGAGAAAATGTTTTCACCGTTCAGCATTACGTAGGGAAATGCCGGGGTAAAATGGAACGCGGGGTAAAGTGGGATCCCGGAGCAAAATGGACCCGGAGTGTGATCAGTTGTCTCATTTTGCCCCGGGGCCCCATTTTACCCCGCGTTCCATTTTGCCCCGCGGCCCCATGTTACCCCGCGTTCCATTTTGCCCCGCGGTCCCATTGTACCCCGCGTTCCATTTTGCCCCGCGGTCCCACTGTACCCCGTGTTTCATTTTACCCCGCAGTATCATCTTGCCCCGTTCTCCCCTATTGTCGAAAAGCGATTTGAAGGGAACGTTACACAGCTCGGAATCGCCTCGGACTGAAGAGCACGTACGATAAGGTCGCGCGACGAGTAATATAATACCGTTGTCGCCATCCAGTCGAAAACGAATAACGACAGTTGGCGTGTAAATAAACATTTTTCATGGGTAATCCCGTCGCAGGTGAACGCGCGAGCTGCGAAAAGTCGAGGAATATGTAATTTTTTTCTCGGTAAGTTTAGAGCGAGGAGGAGGAGACGAGCGAAGTGGCCAAAGGAGGATACCCTTCGACAGCTGGCATATCTTTAGCTGTTCGTAGAACAGCTATTTTGTAGCTGGCAACGCATCGAGGTTAATCACTGTCTTCTCGTGCTGCGAGAAGACGTTTTCCCCAGTGTTTGACATTCGCTCGGTCATACCTTTCCCGTTTTTTCTAACCCCCCAATCGCGCTCCCCTCTCCGATCGCCCGTACCCTCTCCCGCTTTCGTCAAACTTACGTGCAGAAAAACAACGATAAAAACCGAAAAACAAAAAAGATCGCGAGTTTGCTACCGGAGGCATCCGTAGATCGCGCGGACGCGCACATCCCCTTTAAATGTATTCAAGCGACCGAGACCGCGACGGGGTGACCCTGAACATACCGTGACCTTGACCGCCGATCGATATGTTACCTCGCGACACCAACTGCGGCTGCGACTGCATCTAACACACACTAGTGTTCCAGTCGCATTCAACGCGATCGCGTTTCCGACGTACCCATTTTTTTCCATCGACCCACTGATCACAGAGCTTGCAAAAATGCTACGCGGTGTAACGTGGATTTTCAGCAAAAATTAAGGGAGCAAAACACGTAAGATCTTGGAATAAGCGCCCTTTTCTTCGTAAGACTTTTTTTTCAATAGTATAGTCCTCCGAGAATATGGCGCCCAGTCCTTGGAGTATCATTTGAAGTATTTCTCATGTTACAGCTTACAAACGTTATACATTTACGTTAGCAAAGACCAGATCCGGCGTTGCTGTTAGTTTTATTCAGTTTAGTTTTGGAGCTCGATGAGTAAGTGTAAAAATGAGTTCACGTCCTAAAGAGATGAGATTGAAACACCTCGGTCAGCACGCCCGAATAAACGAACGTTTTGTGGTCTAATTGTTAAGTCACTACAGACATTGAATTGTTATGTGACCAAACTGTAACCGCGTTTTTCTCGAAACTATATTTTCTAAAGTTACGTGTCGATCTCCCTGAGCTTTGGCAAGCATCTGTTCGATGATGTTAGCTTGTACGTGAACCTAAATTTTCCAAAAAATTTGTCGAGAAAGATACTTTATTGAAGCTAAAAGTGCGGTAAAAAATTCGAAGTATTTCTATAAATCGCTTTTTCGTCTCATAGGTCTGATCATCGGGGGCTCTGTTTTTGAAAAGGTCGAATCGAGAGACGAATGTCCACGTTTTTGCGGTCCGAGGTTGATAATAGCCGACACGAAGGTGGCGCGTCGCGTACGAATACCTAGTGGGGATTATTTCCGCTTGGTCGAACGAGACACTGATTGAAATGTAAAAACGAGCCGACTCGGCCGAGACGATCGTTAAATTCTTTGTCCGGGACAAAAGGTAATTCGCGCTTCTTAACTCGTCTATACGTCGCGACGGGCACGGCGCCGCGGCGCGGCTCGGCGCGCCAGTATAATGAAAAGACAACAACCTGTTGCTCGCTTCTTCCGAGACGATCGAAGACTTACGCGTGTGAACATCACACGTACGCCACGTGTACGTGTCGCCGAAAAGAAGCTCGGAAAACAGGCAAGAATGCGACTGGAAAGGGGGCGAAAAATAGAAATTATCAGGCGAGGGACTCGCGAACGAAGGAGGAAAGAGAAACGCGTACGATCATGCGTGGAAAGCGATGGAACCGAAGCTGAAAAAAAAGCACCGCCGGTATAAAAAAAAAAAGACCCAGTTACCTTACAGAACTCGCAGTAGGAGACATTAAACATTAAATTGAAAAATTGAGTTAAGCGTTGCAGAAATAAAATGAAAGAAATACAAAGACGAGGAGAAATTACGGAAAAGAGCCTACGTAAATTTTTTTCGTAAACGGGAAGGATGGAAAAACCAGGGGAAAAAGGAGAAACGAAATAGGAAGAACCGGAGAATCGCAAAAAAATGGAGAAATGGCGCGTCATTTGGTTAAACAAATAGAACCTGTTGACTAATCGCCGAGAGCGTTGAAACCGAGCAGTCGACGAGCGTGAAACAAAGTCAAAAAGGCATCGAGAGTGGAAAAATTATTCAAAATATAGCCTATCACCGCGTCTGATCGGCCAGACGATGATGAATAAGTGTGACGGAGGGCGTGTAAATAATTGTTTGCCTTATGGGGAAAAATGAGGGGAAGGGTAAAAATGAAAAAAACAACAGACGGGAGTATCGAATAAAAAGATGAAGGTAAAAAAAAATAGATTAAAAAAAAAACGGTAAAGAAAAGCAAAACAACGTTGGCGGTGGTCGCGTATGATCGTTACGGTGATGACGACTACTACCAGGATGAGGACGAGGACGAGGACGAGGAGGAGGAGAGGACGATGATGATGATGACGGTGCCGCCGTGTGCCGGTGTGGAAGGCGAACCACCGACGAGACGGCCGACCGAGGTCGCGACATGCGGCAGCTGTCTGGCGCCAGGTCTCCCCCCCCCCCCCCCCCCCCACTAATGCCACACCTCGTCCCTCGTCCCGGAATCGTGGCGCCCGCGAGCCCCGCTACCAGCCGAAAGAAACGCGCCGAACCGAGAGAGAAAGACCTCACACCGGGCGACCGCAACGACAACGACGAATATACGCGATACTTCGATATCGCGATGACGACGACGACGACTGACGGACGCGACGTAGGTACACCCAGCGCGATACACGCGATAGACTTAACCGATCCCACGTTTCCCTTTTTTTACCTCGTTTCATTTTTCCTATCTCTTGGAGCGAAGTTCCAATTTTTCTACTCGATTTTTACGACTTTTCTCAAAATCGCGTAGATCGAACGTTTCTTATTTTATTGTTAGCACGAAAAAATGTCCACGACGAAAAATCGTTAGTTTTCTTTGCAATCGTGTGGGAGCAGGACTTTGCGATAGTTTCTGAAATTATTACGATATATAGAATCGTAGAGCGATTTTCGCGGAAGTGGTGCGCGACGGATAGTAAGAGTTGCGGAGTATCTGTACTGATTTCCTCGTCCGTTGCGAGCAAAAAGCTCGCAATTGGTAGTTTGTTGGTACGATAATAGTTATATTTATTGTTCGTCATAACGATTCGTCAGCTTATTATCGCGTCGATTTTTCAGCTGCTTGTTCATACGTTGGCGAAACGATGGAAAGAGGCGAGAATCTGTTTTTATTCGCGGCTATTTGTTACGCGTCGAAGACGATGGAAAAAAGAAGAGAATTTGTTTTACTCAACATTCAAGGAAAACTTGTTGCGACGTATCATTTTCTCAGAGACTTTTCCTGTTATATTGTCATTGAATTATTCACGTATTTTTTTGTACTGTGAACGGATGAATCGAGGCAGAAAAAATTGTTGACATTTGAAAATGAGACTCGCTGCGTTCGAGTATTTCCAGTCGTCGCAGCGCGATTTTTCAGCCGATCGATTTTACGTCGATGAGCAGAAATCGCAGTTCGATTCTGAGATCGGTTTATTTGATGCAAAATATTTTTAGAATCATCGTTACGAATTTGTCGCGCGACACGAGTCACGCTGCTGCAAAGTGGCTCCAATTACGAGCAGAGTTTGCACTCGAATTTCGCGTGTAACGAACCCGCGAGATATTTTACGGGGCAAACATCATCAGCATCGCGAGATGCGTAATTATGTTTGCTGTGATCACTGCGTAAGAGGAAATTAATCGATTATCGCGCCTCCAATCGAGCGAAGAGCGTTAGGTGGGGAAAAACCGTTGGACACCGGTAAAATAACGATGTGATAACGAAACAAGGATGAACGAGGGTCAAAAAGATGCCGGTCAGCGAAGCACAGTTCGCGGAACAATGAAAAACGCATAAATTCGCCTGGCAGTAGGCGGAGGCGTTGAAAAACAGGGGAGAAATAATGAGAGAGTATTCGCGAAAAATAAGAGGAGAAAAACGAACCGTGAAAAAAAAGGAATCCGGCAGAAATACGACGGAGGTGGAAAAACCGAATGAAAAATGAAGAAAAAAAAGGAAATAAGGAGGAGAAAAAGAAAATAACGTTTGGCTAGTTGACAGTGAACAATATACGTTTAGGCGTACGAGTTCTGCCCCCGCCAATCAATTACCTAGTCTGGAAAATAACTGCGGCTAAAGACCGCTGCGATCAGCGTTTTTCACTTCTCGTAGATTTTTCACCCTCGCGAATTTATTTCGCGTGGTTCGATGAAACGCGTTTCTCGATAAATTTCACCCCGCTCGTTAGCATCGGCAACGTCGACGAATTTTCCGACGACTGGGGCTACGTTTTTTTTTTCGCGATTCGACTCCTCCGAATTTATTGCCCCGGAGTTAATCTCGTTTGGAAAAGGGCTTACCTTCGTCGTTGGTCGTGAGGGAGCCGGGAAAAGGCTCGTGAGCGTTGATATTCGCCTGCCCGTGAGAATCCCGCTCGCTCGGTGCTCGATCTGAAACGAGAGTGGAAAAATGCGTTAAAAATGAACGACGAAGACAAAATGTCCGTATCGTTAACTAATCGCTTATGTCAAGCTAAGCAAGAAACAGCGAGAAGGCGAGTTCTCCAAAACTTGGCACGGCCTAAATTATTCGGGAGGTGCGAAGATTTTTCATATTTTCTATTTTCAAACCTCTACGCTCCGAGGTTTCCACGCTTTTTGTCACGTTCACTTTTTCGCTTCTCCATTTTTCTCCTCGTTTGTTTGCCCACTGGCTTACGTAAGAAAATCGACGACAGCGAGTTTCCACGAACAATGGAATTTCCCAAGCGGAAGAGGCCAACCGAATAGACTCAACTAGATTCGAATACCAATACAATTCTCAATTGGTCGCTGCTAAAAAAAAGGTGCAAAGCTCATTAAACTCCTCTGCAAATTGGTGCGTTAAAAAAAAATTACAAAAAAAAATAGCAAACAACCTCGCCGAGTAAAAATCGTTCGAATTCCCAGGGAAACATGTTAGAAAAGGCGAAAGTAGGAGAATGAAATGTTGGTGGAAAAAAAAAAAATTGGGATGGATTCGATGATAATTTGTGAAGTTGAATGTGATTGAAAAACGGCAAGATTGGGTCGTTGCGTGTGTGTGGGGCGTCTGAAGCTGTGATGCATGCGACGTTTTTGTTAGCTTGGTATTTTTTCGCCTTTTCGTTTTTCTAGGTATATCCGTCGGTGACGTCATACGAGTGGCTCGAGGCGTTTCGTTTAGCTGGTTGGTAGATCGGTCGCATTCCTCGAAGATTCTTGCGCGGAGACGAGGAGTTCCCGAGGGAAGAGGATGCCCGTCGCGTGGTGAGATCGGGAGGGAGCGAGAAAGGGACGGGGATAGAGGACGGCGTGTGTAGGTATAGGTGGGCATAGAGAAACGCCAGCGAGAGGAGACACGGAGGAACGCGGTTCCGTGCCCCGGAAAGAATCTTCGGTGTAGGTAAAGGAGTTTGGACGACGACTCTCGTGTGCGAACGGCGCGACGAAGAGCGGAGCCGCGAGCGTAACGCGACAGAGGAGAACGCGGGAAGAAGTCTTCGAAACTGTAAAGTCGACAGAAACTTTGGAACGGTTCGAGATCTATTTCGAGATTTCCCCTATACCGCGAAAGCGGTGACGAACGTTGACAACGCCGCGACGTGACTCCGCGCAGCGAATATGGATATTCTCGCGAGGGAGGAAAAAGAAAACTCGCGCCACCGTTATTTTCACGCGTGCGGCCTTGTTTCGCGCGAATTACGCCCCAATTTGCCAAAATACGGCGATAAAAGTCGACGCGAATCGTCGTGAACGCGAAATATCGCCGATGCTATAGCGGGCGCGGCGAGTTACACCGACCGCGAGAAACGAGCCGGCGCGCCTCTGGCGGCGTGGCGCTGCAACGGAAGCGCGGATGGCTCCTCGCTACGAGTGGAAACTTCCACGCGAAACGTGCCAAATTTCGGAAAGATGGCCGTAAAAGTTTCACGTATCGCCTCGGAATACTACTGGGACACGAACAATACCCGCGATACAAATACGACGAGCGACGCACTCGTAATAATCATCGCTAGCCTCGCCTCGTTTTTGACCACTGTTCGCACGACTTTCCCCTCAGCAATCGCAATTTGCATTATATATCTCGTCGCCGACTCTTGCCAGACGATTTTGACTTGGTAAATAAAGCATTATCATTATAATTGCCCGTTTTGCGTGCAATGATTAGGTGCTATTTTTGATCGTGCGGAAAATATGAAAATGCAAAAACTCGCTGCATATTCGCTGAACTATTTATTCGTTGATCTTCTAAAAAGGACGGAAATTTGTCCGAAAAAAAATGGGATCCACGGCGTTTTACGGTCAACGAGAACGACCTGTTAGGTACTTTGTTCTCACACTAGTCGAGCATATCGTTAGTTATGAACTATTCCTGCCAACGATTTCGGGTTGGTAAGAAATATTCGTTTACTTCGAAACGAGGCTTACCTCGTCGGTGTTCCGTACGATTCGTGGATAAAAATCTGACGGGTCGCGTTGTTAGCTCAGAAATCCATTTTACTCATCGCTGGCGCGCGATACGATCGTTAATATTGATTAAAGAAATATTTCAAACGGTTATAAACTTGCATCTGCGTAAATACGAATTGTAAAAAAGATTTTGCGTCTGGATAATGACAAAAATACGTGAGACTAGTTTGCCATACGGCAACTGCGGACAGTCTCGTCTGCTGGACAAATAAAAATGTTTCTCAACGAATTTTCCTTCTCCAAAGCACAAATTTTTGCGCGTATTAAATTCCCACGTAACATATTTTCGGGAGAGTCAAAAGCCAAGTTGTGATTTTATATTTGTTTATGGAAAAAATGCCAGATTTGGGTCGTGCGGCTGGAGTCTGAGAGAGAGAGAGAGAGAGAGGAGGCGGTCGCATTTCGGGGCGCGGAATGTTTTCTAGGCCGGAAATTACAGAGTCCTCCGTAAAAATTCCACAGCATCGCGGGAGAGAGAGGCCGAACGACGGGGAGGAAAGGAAGGAAAGCACCGGCAAATATTTAACACGCTCGATCAGGGCGCAGGTAAGCCAAGCATCTCTTCGTCAGGGTCAAACGTCCAGAGATCCTTGAAACGAGGTGGGATCTGTACGAAACGAGAGGCAATAAAGTGAAAAAAAATAAAAACTAAAAAAAAACTGAGACGGATGTGGAAAAAAATCGACATCCGAGAAACGAAATACCAAGAACAAAATCGTAAGGAGGAAAAATTTCGCAACAGCATGAGAAAAATAAAAACTGTGGGGGGAGCAGTAAATTGAGGGGAAATTAAATTCGACGAAAAAAAGCGAGGAATTAAAAAAAAAAATGATGAGGCGATATGTGAGAGGGAGGGTGATTTTTTTTTTGCTGTGGATTTCTTCGGGTTTTAGGGAGAAGATCGGATTAGCGATGAGATTGTTAATGATTTAGGCGGCGAACGTCGCGGAGGATTGTCCGTGTCGGGAAAGCATAGTTTCAGTGAGAAAGCATGAAAGCAAAGATGAAGCCGAGGAAGTTGTGGAATGCGAGAGCCACTCCCGACCGAACGTTGCTGGACCCGAGGAGCCCTCGTCGAGTGGCTGCGCCGCTTGACCGTGCCGCTGCGCTTCTACTTTTGCTGCTGTTTCTCCTCTTCTCTAAGGAGAGCGATAATGGCTCGCGGTATGCGTGCGCGCCTTGCGACGAGAGGAGAGAAGAGAGAGAGAGAGAACGGGAGGATATCAAGGCCACGAAGTCGAAGAGAGAACTTTTATAATGGATGATATTCACGCGTAAACGACGAACAGTTGCGTCACGTTGTCGAGAAAGAAGCGATTTTGGTCGGTGGGGAAAAAATAGAAGAGCGAAAAATTAAACAAAATTCGGTACTCCCGGCAGAGGAGAGCCCAACTGATCTCGTCGGCGAGGAAAGTCGAGTGAGGGAGCAGAAAAAAAAACTGGGAGGCTCGGAAAATCGGCACGACAAAAGGGCGTGAATTTATTATATAGGTAGCAGTGCCGTAACGGATACTTTCCCGACTGTATTAAGAGAGAAATACGAATGGGAGTATACGAATGGTACGTTTAAAAAACCTACAAAGATACGGAAAAACAGGCTGGTACGAATTATAAATCCGATAGAGGGACGAGCGCGTTGGATTTCTGGAAGCTAGACTGCAAAAATGAAAATCATCGCAACGAGCCAGAGAGTAGAGGCTTAGCGAGCTTTGGGATATATAAATAGATAGAGAAGTAAGTAATTCGCGATGAGTAACCAATTCGATGGTGATAAAATTGTTGCGGGAGTTGCGAAATCCGGGGATAAAATACGTGGAGATGGAAGGATGGAGGAGAGGTTGTCGAACAACGAATAGTTAGCTCGAAGGTCGAAGAGTTAGGAAAAGTAACGAAGCAGAAAAGTTAATGCGAGATCGGCTCTTCGACCGGTATTTTCATTCATTATTCGTTCGTTCTCTCAGCGGTGGCGTGCCGATACATCGGTTCTCCGCGTGCGTATGATATATCCACACACGCAGACGCACGCGAACGGTTCCGTGGCAACGTGACACGGTTGCCAGATCTCCACGGCGAGGTTCGCGGCGATGTTCGTCGAAAGGGTTGGGGACTCGAGAAGAGACTCGTCTCATTAACGCGGGGTTGGACGTCGTCCACGTGGCGGGAGGACGCGACTCGCGGTAGTAAGATAAACCGAACACGTCTGACGAGTACGTACGACATCGGAGATTTTCGCATCGTAAAGCATAGTACCGATAACGCGAGTCTCTTCGCGCGGGTATTTATTCGAGAAAACACGGCCTAGCTGCTATCAACGAGAGATATTGACCCCGGTCCACGCACCACGCGCGCGCTAGCTAGCTACACGCGGAGAGAGTCGCTCTCTCTCTCTCTCTCTCTCTCTCTCTCTATGCTAACTACGATTCGCTGTCGTCGCTGTCGTATCGCTGTCGCCTGTTTCTCCACGGAACGTATTTAACCTCGGGGCAATTTTGCTCGAGTCCTTGGTTTTCGTATGGGCATACACGCGGCTTCGTAGAGTACTAACCGCGCGAACGGTCAAACCTACACGAGCCAAAGCGTGTTTTTCCGAAGGTCGCGTCAGATTCGTCAAATTGGAACGTGTTTAAATCGAACGCGGGGTGAAAAAAGAAGGGAAAAAGCAAAGGAGAAGCACGTGGCTTGATCGTTGAAATCGTTGTTGTATCGTTGTAACGTGAGAAGTAGAATCGATTACGTCTAAAAAGTGAATCTTGTTCGAGGTTTGAATTCTCGCGAATGTAGGTGAACGCGAATCGTCCTCGACGAAGTTGGGTATACGGGTTCGCGCGGGAAGTTCGTCTAATAAGGGAATAAAGCGAGTAAATTGGTAAAATCGACACGTACGAATCTCGGACACATCGGGCAGTGCTTAAGGTTCGAGTCACGTTGACTCGGTTGATCGATGGAACTTAATTAATTCGTTGTTACATGTAGGCCACGAATAAATCTTACCTTCCGGTCTTAACCTATCCGCGTTGAGGCAGTAAGGGGGTGGTGGCGACTCTGAAAAACAAACCAGAAAAACAGCGTTACTAAAGACGCGACAAATAAGAGATTCGAAACGATAGGCGTGCAAAGAAAAAATGCGCACCGACACCGAACAACGATTGTGCGAAGAGCAACCGTTGATAAAAAAAAGGACGCTGAATAGTCTAGAAATTTGATGAGAAAACGAGGAGAAACGTCCATCTTCGTTATTTTTTTTACACGTCTGTTGGGAGAATTTTATCACCGACGACGTTGAATAATTTCGTCTGACACACACGTACACGGATACGACCATTTCAACTGATACATACGACCCAGTGAACGATATTATTCGCAAATATCAGCCTAGAAATATGGTCGTATTTTTTCAGTTTCCACGAGAAATCGAATGGGAACTGGAATGAAAATCTTTGGTATTAACCCCGTTCCAAATCCGAACGGATCACACGCGCGGCGGCGAATAAAAAGTTAACTCGCTTCGGTAGGCTTTAGATGCCAAAATAGGAAATTCTATTATTAGCGAATAGAAACCGGTCGGTAATTTTTTATCCTTCTACGATTCAGTCCTAATGTGACGCGCGATGGGTTGGCCGAAGCTGCGTCGCAGAAATCGCTAGACTTCTTCGCAGTCTCATTTCACAGCGCGAACACTCGCATTCCTGATATCGGGAGTCGATTTTTCGCGGAACATCTTGAAAAAACCTGACGACTTTGAAAATATCTGTGGGAAATTTTTGACTTGGAAAAAAATGAGGCAACTTAAATTCGTAGGTCTCCGGACGGAGACGCGTGTTCGCGCGGAAGACCGTTGACCCTGAAATCTCGGATTCCGAAAAAGCTGAACATTTTATTTCGGCGGTAGAAATAAGAAGTTTCGCCGTGAAAATTGGCCGAGAGATCGATAGACGAGTTATGGTGTTTATACGCGGCTTACCTCACCGCGGTGAAGGGCCTTTAGCCGCCTCATGGCCAATGAAACGAACACCTGTTGGTGATTCGTCGGCGTTGTCTGGATACCATCTGACAAATACACAACGATTTCCTATGAAGCTGCGAGGTTTGAGCTACGGAAACCGAGGAGCCGGGACGCCCATTAAGCGTGATTTATCGCTACGATTAACCGTAGACGACATCCATCCACGGGAGTTGTATTTTTATGAAAAGAAACGCGGAGGAAAAAAATCTCGCGGTATCTATTGACAAATTCGCCGAATTTATCTCGCGGTCCCAACAATCAGCGAGAAGTGGAGCGAGGAGTCGACGAAAATCGATCGATCTTCCGCTTGGAAATTCAACGCCTTCGATTTCATTCGCGAACATCGAACAAGATGCACCCATCGCGGATCATTTTTATGCGCGCGTACGCCGCGACTTTTTCCCTTTCTTAAACATCGTCGCAGTTGTTTTTATCCCCCTCGTTTTACCGGCGCTAATTCGTTCTTACGAGAATCGTTGCCCGTGCAATGCGGTAACGCGTAACGTGCGAATGTATGCATAATAAAAATGAGTGCGCGCCTCGCGTATAAAAAGGCGGACAAATATACGTCGACTTATTAGCATATGTGCATAAACATACGCGCGACTATGAGACGTTACGTGTGTTGAGCTACAGGTCGATTCACAATTCAAATTCACCGACAGATATCAAACACGGATAAGCAGCATATACTCGCGTGCCGCGAATTTCAAATGAGACACAAGGATCACGAATGTTAGAAACAACGGGGAACAAAAAACCGCAAAATTGCACGTCAATCTGAAATCGCCTGACAAAATTGTACATGCGCTATGGGTGCGCAACGATGTAGTTAAATAAATCGTATAAAAATTAGATCTCGATTTTTTAATCGAGACAAAAAAAATAGACAGTTTTCCTGTCTCGCGTTTCCTCGATAATTTTCAACTGTTTGGGCGAATATATATTGGTTATTTGTCGCCGCGTGAGAATTATTTGTCGCCGCGCGCGATGAATATCGTCGACGTTGTCCGACAAGATTTTTGTTTCCCGGCTAACGAAGGAAACGCACGAAGGCGCGTATGCGCTCCTTGTTTTCGAGGCGGTCGCGATGTGTGTTTGGTAAACAATCGCTAATGATATTAGACCGAGTTCGGTCCGTTAAGGTGAATTAGCTTCTAGCCGCTGCTGCCGTGGCTCCTCGGTGTCCCGGTCTCTGCTCTCGGTTGCGCCGCGCTGCGGTTGTGCCGTGCTGTACACGGCTGGCCTCGACAATTAGCTGGCGCCAGCAATGACACGCAGCGGCGCCGGCACAACCCCCTCTCCGACGCCCTCTCCGACGGCGCCGCGTCGCGCCCCGTGCCCCGCGCTGCGCGGCTCCGGCAAACCTCCGGATACGACGCGGGTACCCGCCGACAAAAACCGACTCGCCCAATATACACGTTATTTTTAGAATCATTTCCTTCTGCCCGTAACTTTGATTGTGCGGCTATTGGTAAGTGCCGAAGCTGACGCCACGACGCGCCGCAACGGCGAGAGGCTCGTCTCCGATCTCCGACGACGCATCCCACACCTACGATAAACACCTATTCCCAAAATTGTTTCAACGGAATTTTTCCACAAACGACCGATCGAATTTTACACGCGCCGTCTGGAGACCGACCGTAACGGAGCGAGAGACTCGTCCACGCTTAAGGGGAAGAAAAAAACGATTTGTTTTGAAATCGATCGAAAGTAATCGCGTACGCGAGAAAGAATCTAATACGCTACCTGTGTATCGCTCGACCGCGTTATCTTGAAAGTTAGGTTGAATTAACGACCTTTGATTACGAGATGCCTAGTCAAATAAAGGAAATTTCTACCCTGACCGCGATATAACGACTATTAAATATTTTCTTCCGTGGCAGAGATTCATCGTTGTTTTAATTCTCCTGCGCTACTCGTTAATAACGTTTCACGTATCGTGCACACGAGCATTGTTGTTATTATAATTAGACGTGGAGATTAACCAGAGTCTCTTTGGTTAACGATGTAAAAGGACGACGACGACGACGACGACGACGACGACGACGACCGACGAAGAGGAGGACGAAGAGGAGGACGAAGAGAAGGCGAAAGAGCTCTTGCCGACTCGTGCAGTTTATTTTATTACGTGTAGTCGCTTTTAATAGCCCCTATTTCTAACCTAACCATAACCGCTGCGTCTTTCTCTCTCGCTCGTCGCGAACTTTGTTATTATACCCCCGCGAGACTGGACACAATCGGTACGCAAACATTCCGCCTGATAATTCGTCTTTCGTTTTACATGTCGTTCGTTATTTTGTCCTCATTAGCAACGCGCTAATTGAAATACTATCGAAGCGACGAAGGAATGGAAATCATCGTTGGCGAGCGTTCCGAACTCTGCTCGCGATATAGGTACACCGATTAATAGGTGCTCGCGTACGCGTGCGCGTGTCCGACAATGAGAAAGAGAGAGACGGAGAGAGAGAGAGAGAGAGAGAGAGAGAGAGAAGGACAGAGAGAGAGAGAGAGAGAAGGACAGAGAGAGAGAGAGAGAGAGAGAGAGAGAGAAAGAGTGTAATGTTTTATCCTATCAGCGGCGACGAACAACACGAAAATGTGACCTTGAGCGATAACGAGCCGAGAAATTCTCTCGAATCCGCGGTGTGCAAATCGTGTTTACGTTAAACGAGCTACGTATACACCTTTGTATCGGCGCGGGGCGTGGGCCTCGGTGATTTAGAAATATTCAACAACAGAACGGCAAGTTTATTGTAACGAAAGTCGGGGGAAGTATCGTTTGCTTACGGAACGAGAAGAGACTAAACTGAAAATAATTTCGTACCAGCAGAATACACAAACATACGGCTAGACAGTCGAACGAGTGGGTGGGTTGGACCGGGGGGCGAAAAGCGTACGCGGGATGGAATAGAAAAAAGAACGGGACGAATAATTGGAGACGTAAATACGCGAAGGAACATTTGTTTACGCGCGCTGGTGTTCGGCTAGAGATAGATACTCGGATATTTCGAGCATACGGATAAAACTAGAATCATCGTCGTTGAAAAACACGTCGCGTAATATTCGCGCGGCTGGAGGAATAAAGATTAGAAAAGGGAAGCAGCAGAACGAACGAACAACTCGCGTCGCGCGAGTTTTTCCGCGCGGCGTCGTAGATACGTATGTACCGGCTATCCTTTACCTGGTCGCGCAATTTTTTTTGACGAAAGGTGCATCGATAAACGACGAAGCGTGCGTGCGAAATGTAAACTCACCAGGTTTGCAAAGCCGGCTCCAATGGTAAGGGTTGCAGCACACGTAGACGGGATCTTTAGCGGAATGACAGACAGGTAGCCTCTTGAGTTCCGAACTTTGAACGAGATCCGGCCACCGCCAAATCTGGCAACACAGTAGATGCGGATCCAAATGCGATAAGTCCGTGGTAGCGTTGCTGGTAGGAGCTGGTCCGAAAACACTCGAAAAACTCTTGCCTCGACCGCGATCGGACCACCCGTGTCTGTTGTTAGCAGTGGCCGGAGTGTCCGTCGTGACGTCGTTCGCCGGCGACGCAGCGAGCCTTTCCTCGAATGCCAGCGACGAAGATTCGCGTTGCCGTTGTCGTTGCTGTTGTTGTTGTTGTTGTTGTTGGCGTTCGAGAAGCAGTTGTCGATGATGATGATGATGATAGAGATGGTGTCGGGTTCGATGATGATGGTGTTGATGGTGATTGAAACAATTGGCGTGGCGGTTCAGATCTCGTTGATGAGGCAGCGGCGACGACGACGACGACATCGCCGTCGAGTACGGTTCGTTGTCCAGATTTTCGTTCGGCACGCGGTCGTCGTCGTTGTTATCGTCGTTCGTCGGATTCCGTCCGCCGGATCTTCGCGGCACGAGAACGCAGGTGCTCAGATCGGCACCGTAACTCTCGACGGCCGTCAACAACATCTCCAATTGATTTTCTTTCAACGTTTTCAACAATTCTTTCAATCTCACTATTCGACTCGACTCAGAATCGACGACCACATTGTCCTTGTCCCTTTTGTTCGCGGTGGTTGAATTCGACGCCGCGGAATCGTTGCGATTACGGTTATGGTGAGGCGAACAATCGTTCGACGATCTCGTTCGCGTCTCGGACGTTCCTGACGACGTGTTATCGCATCCGTCAACGGTATTGCCAACCGAAAAACAACAGGAACCTCGCAATTCAGTCGAATTACCGTTAGAGATAAAAAGATTCTCTTGAGCTTCACACTCGGTTTCATGCTCCCCGCGAACTTTGGCCTTAAGGAGACGTTTAGTGAGCACAGTCCGTTTGCTCCAGAACATGAACATGAAACAAGATTTTCCGGTTGTGCATTTGGGGGCCAGTACTTTTACCGAGAGTCTCAAAATTTACGAAAATGTTCTCTCCCAACGTCTCTTTCTCTCTATCTATCTATCTATCTATCTGTCTATCTATCTATCTCTCTCTATCTCTATCTCTATCTCTCTCGGTCAGTTTCGGTCGTTTTCGTCACTTCCGAGCCGCCTTCTACGTCCTACTCGATCTTCTCGATGAAAAAACACTTCGAAAGTCCGATCATGAGGCGTATAAATCGTTACTACCACCTCGTACACGTTACCTTAGATGCTTCTCGCAATGATTTATCTCCGATTACGCGACTAAAACATCGTCCGATTACTTTTACGTATCGCGTTACCACGCCTCGCGCGCTCCACGCGCGTGACAATGGACAAATTGATGATACGTGTCACTTGGCACACGTACTTTTGCTCGCGGCGTCGTTACATCGATCGCTGTTGGAATTTCTATCGGGAAATTCTACCGGTAGCGAGGAAAAAACCGTAACGTAAGAGGAGACGCGAGGTAAAACTCGCGCGATCGTCTTTTGTTGTTGTTTTTTTTCTGTCCGTTTCGGAGATTTCGTAGCAGGGCGAACGGACTGGATCGCGTTTGCACGTGGTGGCGCAGGCACGGGGAACGCGCTATGCGAAGACGGTGAATGATGCGTTGTAAAAAGGTTCGATCGCGTGGGTTTCGAGCGTGTTGGGTAACGGTTAGTAACACGCCGGCTTTTACGACAAGGGTGCCGCGCACGGACAGTACGTAAAAAAGTGATGCACCACTATCCTTCCCCTTCGTCGTCGTCGTCGTGGTCGTCGTCGTCGTAGATCAACGGTGGCGCTATCAATTACCTTTCGAGGTAGACAACGCGTTGTCGTAGTACCTGAGACTCGTTAGCGATAGAGAGTAACAGCTCGTCGAAGGCGGTACGCGGATCGTGCCACGTGAGTATAATGAAAGAGACGAGAAGCGCCGCGACGAGTAACGCTCGGTGTACGAGAAATCTCGAGCGAGCTCTTCGACGAATTCGTTGCCGGCGACAACGAAGCGCGAGATTTGGGCAAGATTCGGGAACGATCCACGCGAATCGAGAAATAAAACACGATGCGGGTCACGCAACGTGTTCGAGGCAATTTTCCCCGCTTCGACTAGAGTCGATGACACTATTCCGACCGCTGTTGCGGCAGCACATAACAACACTGGAAATCCAATATCGTACGACGAGACACTGCGAATTGCTTTTAAATCACCAATTAACATTTTACACTCGCATCACTTGTCACACTGTCGGCGAAACGCTGTTGTACAGGCACGATTATTATTACGTTGATAATACACGATATGTCGCGGGTATCTTTTCTTGTCTAGACAAACGAACGTCGCGCGCGCGTTTATAACACTGATTATTCCGCCGATAGAAACGGCTACCGGTAGCTCGTTCGACCGACGTTCGTTGCACCGCGATGTTCGTTTGTTTTTCTGTTCGTTTGTTTTTGTTGGTTCCTTCGTTGCTGCGTTGTTTTTTTTTCTGTTTTGCCAACGATATTTCCACAACTTTGATTTTCTTTCCCGTTTCAAACTTCGATCTCGACGACCGGCAGGCTGCGCGACGTTTATATCTCTCTACGTCTATTTTAACAAAACACTTTCGACATGCACGAGCTCGATTTTCAATTGTTACGCGGACGATCCATTCGTTCGTGTTTATCAGAGATGAATCAATTCAACGAGAACGCGCAACGTTTCGTCGTCACGTAGCCCAAGTTACGGGCCAACGATTCGCCGTTGTCGTCGCACGAGGTCTTCGTCATGAGCTCATACTTCGCTCCGTCGTTTCTCTCAGCGCGATACACCGACCACAGCATACTAAACACACAGAGCAGATTGTTAAACATGGCCGCGACCGTAGCCTCGGAGTTCCGCCGCCAGAGGCGCTCGCCGCGGTCAGGTAACCAGTCGCGACGTGTTCCTTGCGTCTTCCTCCGATCGTAACGTCGCCGACGACCGACTTTTACCGCGCTATCCCGCGATTTTACGCGACTCCGTCGTCGTTGCATCGACGATTCTCGTAATCGCGAGGAATCGCGAACGATTCTCGGCTCATCATCGCCCCGAAACGACGAAATGCCGCCTCGCAAATACGACCGTTCCGACTCGCGACGTTTCTTGGAACACATCGTCGGGGGGTCCGCGCGACGTGGACTCGTCCGCAGACAGGGGTGGCCGACGGCTAGACAGACGCCAGCGTCTCCATACGAAGCGCCAGCGCCTGTCCCACTGGGGGTCAACATTCCAAGACGAATTTCAGCCACGATATCTTATAAAGGAACACCCACGACTGGTTTTAAATGACAAAGCACGCTCGGCAGCTCAAAGAAAAACACGACATACATATATATATACATATGCATATATATATACATATATACACACGCATTGATATGTATACATACATACGTATATATGTACGCGCGTACGTACGCGCATTATCTTCGTGCACACGCGTGGATATATAACCGCGTTTCATACGCGTTATATATTCAATTCTTAATATAATAACGTTTCTCCCTGTTAGGTAATAATCTCCGAGCAATGTGGGTCGCAGGCTACAAGTGGATAATAATTCATCGCGTTTTATTATTAATGCTGATGCGAAAAAATAAACGCGCGACGAACTTTTCGGGAATTACAATTTACGTCTGGTATCGAATACCACTTACTCGGATCGGCCGAAGCGAGTGACGCACCTGTAGAGCTGTACGATTCTGCAACAGATTAATTCAGGCTAATTAAACGATGGTTTCGTTCGCTTGCTTTCAGGCATGTTATATCTACACGCTTCGTTCGCGTATGCTTGCCCGTCTGGTATTTGTCTATACGATGCGAATAAAAAAAACTAGTCATTACCGCGGCGCAGGAAAGGCGTTGCAAACTTCGAAGCTACGCTTACTGCGAGGGAAAAACAATTTCTGCGCCTCCTCAGCCTAGTCGAACAACTTATTCGGCCAATTCGCAGTCACGTCTACTCTTATCGGATGAAATGTACGAAACCCGATCTTTCTCCTCTCTCCATCTCATTCGAGCTAATAAATATTCCCAAACTATTTTCCGCGACAAGTTCCTGTTGGCTCGCTTTTCACGTTTGTAACAATCCCGCAATTTTCCGGTAAAGTTTTAAGTTTGGAAGAAAGCTTACCAACATAGGCAAACTTTTGGGAAAAGTCAGCAAAACGATCTAACAATTTCGTCGATAATTCGATTATTTAAAAAAAAAAAAAGAAAAACGAAATATGTAGAGAAAATGTTAGTGGGATGGATGAAAAATATTAGTGGCGAAGATTTCAACGCCGCGATGTTGGGCAGCGCATGTTTTTTTTGGGGGGAGGGGAAACTGGAAAAAAATACGATAAGCGGATGTGTGAAATGGGTAACGACGTCGTTAAGTTCGGCAGACAATAAACGATGCGACGACTCGGTAATGCATAACGAGTTCCGAATGATTATCGCTGCATGACTTTGTAAATTCTTGCATCGATCGGTACCGAACAAATTATTTTTCTGTAAGCGTCCCCTATGCGAGGAGGATTTTCGTAGCCCGAATATTTCGTGAGCAGCTCGTCTCGATTTCATGCTTCCTTTCATTCTCGGCTTCTCGATATCCCGTCGGTATAGAGTTTCGGAAGTGCAGGGTTGGAAAGAAGCGGAGGATCGCGCGTACGTTGCGCCGCCGTGTTAATCGTGGGTCAGTCTGCCTACGGGCGATCTCCATCTCGTTCATAAAGGTAAAACGATGATCAGGTCCGTACAAACACTTGCCGCGGCATCGGAAAAAAATCGGTCTCGATGCGTGTTTTTTTTTTTTTTTTGGTGTTTTGCACCGAGCGACGCGATCGTTTCGCATCCTTCTATTTCTTCTTCCAACCCGCGGACAACATAAATACCAACGAGACGTGCCACGTTATGTTAATGGGAATTCTTAACCGTGCCCAACTACGCGAACACATCTCGCAATTTCTCTCTCTCTCTCTCCCTCTCTCTCTCTCTCGCGCATCGTTTCTTTTGCAACCGTTCTATTTTCAAACTCGAAAATTACTGGCATTCTGAGTTTCATTGAAACCGCGACGGCGCCGCACTCTAAAGATATCGCGTCTCGGAAACCTCTTATTCGACCTGCTCCGATATATCACGGCGCGTTTAAATATCTGGACGCGTACGAATTACACCCGTCGAAATAAATCCCTACTTTTCATCTACCCAGCCTCACAAAATGTTCAATTCTCGATCCTCACCTCCGACGTTCGCGAAAAATTCGACTATCCTCAACCAAATTCGCGGTCCCCCGATTTTCTCAAACGACTCTCGAAATTTGCGAAGGTATTTGGAAAAAAATCAATTTTGTTCAGTTCTCGCATATATATATATAAAATTCTCGTGGTAAAAATTCCGTTTCATTTTTTTTTCTGATGGAATTTGAAGAAACGTCCAGAATGCCTCCTCTACACTAGAATACCCCCTTACAGGTGAATTCGAATCTCCACGGGGCAACGTATCGCTTACATTTTTTTTCTCAAATTTTTTCAACCACGTCCGAATCATCGGCTAAACGACGAGGCGAGACACCAAAGCTTTGTTTATTAGTCGAGCGAACGTTAACGTAGGCACACCTGCCCGCGTATACGGCCCTGAGAACGCTGCGAGCCATCGCGGTGAAGCACACACAGGCACCGTGGACAGGTGCGGCCCGTAACTTCCTGTGCGATATCGTCGCGGCGTCGGACAACCGGACGGTCGGACGGTCCGCCGTGGCGCCAGTCAATTCAGCGCTGTAGGCGCCAGGCTGGCCTTCCCGCTGCCATACCGCCCACCCTCTCGTCTGCCAACCTCGACGTTTCGTTTCTCGTGTCCGTCGCGAGTCGTAGAGAATATGCGACGAAGACTTCGAGGACAAAGAGACGACGAGGACGAGGACACGAGGACGCGAAGTAGAACGCGAAATAGGAATGCTACTCCGCCTCGTCGCGCCTCTCCTCCCGTCGAAGAGGTAATTTAACGTCGTTTCGCCGATAATAATCGGACGTTCGCTAATCTCTCCGCCAATTTCACTCCGACGGAAAAAAGAACTTTCGCGCGGGAACCTTTTCAGAAAAACATTTAGGACCCGCGTAAATCGCTCCACCGATCGACGGATAAGCGACGCGTCGGTTGAAAGAAGAACCGCGTTATTTGTCCTCAAAGTACCCTTTTTCCCTTTCAGTTCCGCGGCAGCTCGAACGACGACGTTTTGCAAATTTTTTTTTATACGTACAACTCTTCGTTCTCGTCACTCCTGTCGCGATATTTCACCTCGCCGAGCTTATCTCTGGAAGCTAACTCTTTCACGCGATTTGATTCATACATTTGAGGAAACGAAGAGATTGGAATCTCGCGAATTTACGCGACGGTAAAATATCGCCACGTGACTTTAATTTAGCGAAATGCTATTTCCCCTTGTTTTATTCGCGGGAATATTACGAACGGGTGCGGAAAAAATCAGATTCCTAAACGCGAGTTTTGCTGTTTTTGTTGGAATTTTTGTCGAGGAAAATTTGTCGAATTCGGTAAACGCGAACGTGAAGATTCGACCTCGATCCAGATTCGGTAATTGTAAATGGATCGTTTGTTGGGTAGGCTTCGCACACGTGAAATTTATCGCGAGCTCAACTTCCCTCCGCGATAAGAGGCTCTCGTAGGACAACCTCGACACGTGACACGTTTATCAAATCGCAAACGTGCGCCTCTGACGGAGCATGCGAATCCTTTTTTTTCTCTTGACCCGAACATTTTGCATCTACGAAAAAACTGTGGGTATCCGATGAAGACGACTGTGTACAAAAATCGACGATAATTCGCCGAATTGATAATAAATTCCTCTCAAAATCTCATCAACTTTCAAACTTTTGTTTCGCGCGCGCGCGGCGAATCGCGGGCGCCAACTTGTTGCGGTGCGGCGTAACGCGCATGCGTCTGCAGTTTCGGCGGGATTTGATCACCCTGGCGGGGCGCAATGTGACGGCGATATCGTCGTTGCTCTAATAATAAAACGAACAGGATAGTTATTCCGATTTGGGCGGTAAAAAATTAAATATAAGCGTAAGCGATTGCAGAGCGTTGAAACAATCGCGGAACAAATTATTTACGTCTCACTTTCACTCGTCGAAATAAGAAAGGAAGCAAACGAGAATGTACGAGTGTCGATAATATGACGGAATTCGCGCGTAATTCGATCAAATAAACGAACCCATGGAAAATGGAGCGGAAAATGGAAACGAACGTTGAAGAAAAAAAAACGTACGACGCCAATTGAATTATAAAACAAAAGCGAATAGAGAACGAATTATGGTCGCGATATTTTTGAGAATATTTTTCGGAAATAATGCGACGAGATGCGAAATTTTCGAAGCGGTCGGTGAATTTTCTGGGCGTTATTGAACGATGATTGCGACGAATCGCGCGAGGAGATACGGAATTTATACGGCACTCGTGCTAAATATAAACGGACGATAGAAAGGAGACAAGAAGAACGAGCTACCGCCGCGAGATAAGCGTTACGATCGCTTGCGCGCACCTAGTAAATGCACGTGGGTATCGCCGGGGAGAGAAGGAGCGAGATACGCGCGGCGAGAGCATACCTGAACTATAAAGCGAATATAATAGAAATAAAAATAAATGAAATGAAAAAAAAAAATCCAACAGCGACAAACTCGCCGCCTAAGAATGCCGCAACAATAATCGCGAGCATTAGATAACACGGGCGAATGATTTTTACAACCTATTAAATCCTTCGTTAACTATTATCCGCACTTTCACGTAACTAAACCGATCTTACTACGTTTCCTCCCAGCATCAAAAACTCGTCGTCACTTTCAACAATAGAACACCAAAATACCGAGTTTTTCACTCTCCTTGATTTGTTCTCCATGCCTCTACTTTCCCGTACTCGTTTTGTACTTCTTCGAATTGCCTGCCATTTTCTCTGGTAATAATTGGCAATTTTTTTTATATTTTTTTTTTCAATTCACAGCGAATTTCCGTTCTAATTTTAATTCCTCGTCGAGATTGAGAATTGTTTTTACCTTTTTTTGGGTTTTTTTTAGAGCGCGGATTCGTTTTTAATCGTTCATCCGGAAAACACTTGCGAAACTTTGCGATCGCTCGGCATCGGAGGGCATAGGATGAGAGACGACCGCGATGTCAGCTCGCGTCGGGAGACTTCGACGAACTCTTTCGGAGTCTGGAGCATCGGAGGACCGACTGACTATACGGACTCGCTCGGTGTTTGCGGCTACTGGCCGCGTGGACGAATGCGCCCCTATTTGTAAGGGAGGCTGGAGCCACGATTCGCGACAACTGGCGCGCCAGGTTCTGGCGACGCGGATCTTGACGCCATTTATTGTATCTCCGCTTCGCGACGATGCGAGCAGCTAGGAGGACTCGTGTACGTCTTCTCTATTCTACTCGTCACACTCGTATGTACGTATAGGTACGCGACTCGTACACGTCGTTGCGAACGATCTCCGTCCTCGGAATCTCCTACCTCCTTGTTTACAGAAGGAGCGGAGTCGCGGGTCACCCTCGCCGCGGCGATCACTCCGCGTCGCCATCCACGTGGCTGCATCAAATGCTCGAGACCATCGAGACCATCGCCAGGGAAATAGTCGTTATTTCACCGTAAACCGATTGCAAGTCCGACTCCCCATTTTCCCAGACAAAACCAAACCTTCCATCCGGAAAAACGCGAGCCGTCGTCCCTCTGACGCAGCATCCATTCGCAAGCGCCGAATAAGTCGAGTAATAAAAAAAAATTCGAATCGAGTGGAGAATTTTTTGAGAGATCGTGGCAAAATGGTTATGGAGGCGAAACTTATAATTTTTATGGTACCAATAGGATGTAATTGGTGTCTTCTTTTTTTCGTCTCAACTCCTGAAATGTATTTGGTATAGGAGAAAATCGCTGATTGGTCCGTTTAACCCGGAAATAAATTAGATACGACGCTTTGCCAAGGAGATTTTATTTTGCAATAGCGACGAAAGCTGGCCAATTACGTTATTCGATTCGCGGCGGGTTGACGCTTGGCAAGGTTTTCGTGTTTCTTATCAATTCTTATCCGTCGTCAGAATTCACGGCGAATCAATCCCAGAAAGTAGGGTTTTAGTCCGGATTTCCCGACGAACCGGCGAGTCGGTTTTTAATGCCGATCCGAGTCACGCGCGACATGTGGCGCCGACGTTCTTAAATGATTTACAACGGATCATTGCTTTGCGAATAAACTGATAGGTACGCCGTCGGAATCTAATCTTTATGGGATAATTCTCGACGGAGTCCAGGATTAACGCCGAGTCGCTTCGGATATATCGACAATTCCTTCATATTACGAGAGCGACGCGGCAACGCGATGTTACAACATCGACGATAAGTTAATTGCTTTTATTCATCGATCCACGATATTTACCTTCATCGTCCCCCGAAACCGAACCCCACTTTTTCCTCCTCCTTCTACCACCATTTTTTCCACCCTGCCCGTTTTTCCAATTCCACCATTTGCACGTTTCCCGAAACTGTACCGGAAAAAATATCGTATTTTTCGCAAAACAGTAACGCAATTTTGTTTCTCATCGAGCGCGGAATTTGGCCGACGCGAGAACATGCGAATTTGTGCGCAATCGTCAACCATTGGTCGTAGATTGGTAATACGAGGGGGCAACCCCCCGTGCAATAATTATTGGCCCGGGCAACGCCAGAGATCGGGTAAGATTGTACGTACAGGTATAGAGAAGCCGGGGTTCGTCGAGTGCGAGAACCGGGCGCCACCTGCCTCCATTTCCGGTATTAGCCAGGTGTCCCTGGAAACGTAACGCGGGCATCCTCCTCCTAATACCCATGCCTGTATATGTAGGTATACGTGGCGTTGCGATTTAACAACGATTCCCCGTCTCCGCGACGCCGAAAAGTTCGTCGATTATGCAGGCCATAGGCGGCGCAGAGACGCCGATATCAATTTGTAATCATGGAATAGAAGCCGTTCCGCGAGTCTACCAACGACGCCGATGAACGTGAAAGAAGTCGCGTGACCGGGGAGGGAACGCGGGTCTCGCGGAGGGGGTCGCCTAAGTCCTCTATCTTGTTGTTTATCAAACTCCCCTCGCGCCGTAACAAGCATCAAAACAGTTGGCGCCGATCCTCGCGCGCGACCAACTCCTCGTCGTCGGCGAGGGTGGTTCGACGCGGCGGTTTGGTCGGCGGTGCCTCCTGGCTCCGGCTGGGCGACTCGCGACTCGTTGCCAGCGTACAAGAAGTATTCTTGCATCGGTCGTCGCTTTCCTTGGCGTCGAGGTTCGAGGGTGGATCGGCGCCCGGCTGCCCGCGTCTGTCTGCCCCGCAGTCCCGTCGGTGCGTCGTTTGCTCCTGGCGACGACGGGACTCTACCGGCTGTCGCCGACGCCAACGCCGACGCCGCCAACACCACCACCACCACCACCACCACCACCACCACCGTCATCATCTACCATCGGCGTCCTCTTGCCTCCTGCTATCAACTCGAGGCTCCGCGTTATCATATTATTCGACGCCAACCTCCGATTCTACCCGACTTCGACCACCCCTCGCTGGTGTCGAATCGAATGCATTCGCACATTCACCCGTCGCCCACCGACCCCCGACGCCGATCTCGCCACCCTTGGTCCCCTTCCCGACGCCACGATTCCCCGCGATCCTTTTCTCTGACGAGGGATGTTTTGCCCGGAGCGATACACGCGGAAACGTCTCGCTTTTTCCTCCTTTTTCAAATGTCATATAAAAACGGCGACGTCGGAGGAAAAAACATACATTAACCGATATCGAAAGTAGCTTTGTGAATTTCCCTGCCTAGGGCGAAAAAAAAATATATAATAACGTGTATTATGATGTAGTACGATGCAGCTACGTTCGTATACTAAATCTTATATTTTTTAACGCTAATTTTTACCATTATTATCAGAATGGTAGCCGGGTAAAAAAATGATTACGTCAGCATTGTATTTTCTACTAATTATCGTAAATATCGTTCAACGTTTTCAGAATCGAAAGAATTATCATCGAGAAACTAAATATCATTCGAGAAGTCGTACATTTTTTTTTCACTCGAAAGTTGCGATTATATTTGCAGATCATCGACAAACGTCGTAAACAATTTCCCGCCAATAAATAAGCTGAAGTTGCTTCGAGACACAGTTCCAAATCGAATAGCCCTTGTTTCCGTTAATTTACGATTTTTTAAAAATCTCCCACGCCACGGTAAAAGAGTGCAAAATGTGTGCATTTTCGCCCAAATATTTTTTCCCCATTTGTAAGCCTGACGATTTTTACGTTATATTTTTCTACCCAACTTGTTCGCATCAGCTCGGAAATACGTGTCGATCGATCGTTTCGGTGAAAAATGCGAAGAGCCACGACGTTCGAACAAATTGGCAAGGGAAACGCGTCGCGTTTGCGTTTTTTCATTCGTTCCGATGCGAAAGACGAGGGGGGAGAAAAAGAAAGGAGGCGAAAAAAAGAAGAAAAAAGGAGAAAAAAAAGGAAGGATAATAATTGCGTCGCGGTCGGTTGTAACGAGCCAAAATTCGGTTGTCTTTTGTTACCCTTTTCATGGCTGAAGGCTCGAAGAGCGAAGCCTCACACCAACCGGTTCATCGGCGACGGCATCGTCGGTCTCCGCGACTCCGCGTCTCCGCAACCCCTACCAATTCTCGATTACGAAGCAAGGGCACCACCGCCGACAGAGGCTAGACCTCGTGGCACCCTCCCAGGCGACGCCAACAGCGTCAACGGGGCATCGCGCAAACAAACTCTCTTGCATCTCGTCGAACAACGTAACCCCAACTCATCCCTGTTCCTCTCGCGTAATGTGTTTTTATATATATATATATACACACGCATACACAGCAGTCGCGAACCTGTGTGCGCGAGATACGCACGTGGTCGGAAACGTTCGTACGTAGAGCTGAAGTTTGCAACCGCAACCGCATTATTTACCCCTATGTATTTACACTTTAAGAATACATTCGAACTTCCAATTTCCCACACGCTAAACAAATTTCCGTCGTTCTGGGAAGTGTACAAATTTTTGTGTAGTATATTTAACATTTCAGTGTGTTTATTCGAAACAATCGCTAGTACTGTCCGTTTTTTTACGCACACAAATCTTATTCGATACTAGAGCAACACTTCTTGCCGGTTGCTCCGACATTAAAAGGTATACTACTATTTTCCCCCCAAACCTACATATTAAATTTGAGAAGCATGTGTTTCAAATTTTAGGTCAACATTTCGAAAAACGAGGAGGTTGTGATTTTTTAAGTGGAAAAGTGTCCTTCTTGGGCTTCTACCGCTTTATGATTTATTTTCACATCTTATCATAAGAGTTCTCGTGGTTGGATTTTTTAGACGTTATCGAGAATGCTTAGAGCAGGTCAGGTAATCTGTGGAGCAGAATCGGCCCGATACTTGCTACAATTTTTTGAAAGTACCCGGGGTCGATTTCACCCCGTGAAATTATTTGACAGAGTGACCTTGAAAGATTAAATGTTACTCCAACATTGCTTCGCGTTACTTTCAACACAGAGTCGCGTTACTGTGTCTCCGCACACGAAGTGTGTTGAGGGAATCCTAATTTCGTGTAAAAAAATCGTGGATACAAATTTTTGTGTTCGATGTAACGGAAAAATGTTTACCGCGTAGGTGGGAATCTAATAGTTGGTGTCTCTAGTTTCCCACGTGGTTAATTATTAAGATTGATTTTCTCTCCAACGCTTTGGGATCGAGCCAATTATTTGACAGGTATCTACGTCGATGGCTGTCCAATCGCAATATAAAAAAAACAAGGGCGATTAGCCGCGAAATATCTGTGTATGTATACATGTATACGCGAGGATAGTTTCCCAGTAGGGTAGCAGCAGGTCCCTGCGACTCGCACTGACCGCAGCGGAGCAGAGATCTAACAAACACTTTCCGAGCGAAATGGATCAACATCGTGGCACCGATTGCGTCTAAAGCTTGGTAATATCAATTGACACGACGAACATGTGATTTTCATATCTGTTCGGAGTTGCAGGCACGCACACTTTCGCGTATCGTCGTAGTGCGCGCGCTTATTTACTCGGAGCTCGTCAAAGATCGCCGCGCGTATCTATGAAAAGGAATTACGTGAGATCTTTAAAACGAAGTAATAAATAGAGATAAGATTAGCAGGTTATATTATGATCCGTTATAGGCGAAAAAAACGTTACGAAACAAGGCAAGAGCTGTGTACGAAAAGGCGCAAGTTATTCCAGTTAGTGGCTGGGAGCATCATCAACGATAGACTCGATATCACGACTCGAGAGAATCCAGTGTTTGTTCTCTTTTTTTATTTTATTTTTCTCTGTTCTTCTTTCTTACACGGCGCAGTGAGCATACGGCTAGAAATGATCTGAAAAAATAAATATCCGGGCGTGTATGTGCGTGTCCGAGAGAGAAAGAGAGAGAGAGAAACGTTGAGAGAGAAAAAAAAGAGAGAGAGCAGAGGTGGGGGTAGATGTGCTCCCATTCGCGTACAATTGATAATACGTGTACGTATACAGGGTGGACAATTTAACGTGACCACCCCAAATATCTCCGTTGCCTTCGGAGTTACGAAGAAATTGTCCGAAGGTAACTTGATCGATTTCGAAGGGCTAATACAGTGCCGAACAACTCATTTTTTTCAAGATCACAGTTTTCGCGTTCTCAAGGTCATCAATGTTTTTTCAAATGGGAACATATTTTTTTTTCATCGATACGTTGCAGCTGCTGTTCGGACGAATCCAACACCCATAATATCACGACCTTGAAGGGATTTTTACGCGTGTAAGAATCAACCAGCCAACGTCTCCAAAAATGTGTCGAGGTTAATGACTATCACTTTGATAACTTCTGCCCAAAAAATTCAATTACTTCCATCGGATGATCTTATTGTCGATACCAGCACGATTTCCCGTTTTTACACCTGTATCTGGCAAAAATATCATTCCAAGGTCATAATATTACAGGTCGTTGGATTCGTCCAAACATCAGCTACAACATCCATTGCTGGCCTTGAGAACGCGAAAATTAGGACTCCAAAAAAATATATGCATTTTTCAGCATCGTATTGACTCTTCGAAATCAGTTAAATTACCTCCCCACATCTTTTTTGTAAGTCTAAAAGCAACCGAGATACTCGGGCTGGTCGCGTCGAATTGTTCGCTCTGTACATGAAGCGGATGATAGATTCGTGACGTCCGTTGTATTTCGAAAGACGAAGAAACAGAAAAAAGCGAACGCGTACGCCCGATAGCCGCGTCTATTAGCAGTGTTATACAGCATTACGTATAGGAGGTACATGTGTCGCGAATAGTCGTCGCGCCTCCGTCTAATTCGATATTGTACGCAGACACGATCGAATCGCATTATTTTTCCCGTCGCCGTTCCGTTTGGAGGGAAAAACCGCGAAACGTTGCGGGCGAACATAATACTACGCGAGTCCAACGTGACGAATAACCGAATATATACGTCAGCTACGTTCCTCTCCGCGCTACGATATCGCGGACACGTAGAACGAAGCCGCGTATTTCCCTCTCACATCGATAGGAGAGAACGACGCGCGACTACCACGCGATTTGTCGCCGCGTAGATTTACGTCGGCTCACCCGCGCGTCGTCTTTCTCCTCCGGATCGTTTTCTCGCTCGCCGCTACCGCTTCTCCTTCCTTCTCTTCTCCTCGCCCACTATCACACACACACACACACACACACACACTCTCTCCGTCTCTCTCTCTCTCTCTCTCTCTCTCTCACACGCTCTGTCTCTCACTCTCGTTCCTCATTTTTCGTTTCGTTCCGTTGATATTCGACTTCAATCGAAATGAGTGCACCGACAACAACGCCAAACGCGACGTACCTGGGCTTGGACCTGAGCACCCAGCAGGTAAGGATACGACGAATTTACTCCTTCGATTCTCTTTCCTTCCTCCGCTCTCTCTCTCTCTCTCTCTCTGTCTCTTTCTCTCGCCCTATCTTTCTCGCGCTCTCCGTGTCGACTTATTTATCGAAGTTTTATTCACGAACGAAACCAGCTCTTGATTCCCGTTGAATCGTCCGTTATTTACGACGAGAAGATAAAGAGTCAGTCTGCGTACGTGTGCCTCGTTGTTCATTTTTTTTTTGCTCCTCCTTATACTTTTTTTTCAACGCTTATCTTTTCGGCATTAATTTACAAACTAGTATAGAACGACTTTGACGACTCTAAAACAATACCGCGCATGCGTCGTCGTATCCCCTCGCACCTGATCATCGTCATCGTCACTTTTTCTCTCCGGTAACGACGCGCGATTATTTTTAGACAATACAGACGAATAAGCGAAACGTCGACGAGAGAAAAGTCGACGTCGCGGAGGTTAAATCGCTTTTCGCAGAGCACTCCTCATCTCGCCTGACGTTTGCCTCAGGTGAGCCGTCCTCGCAGGTGTGCCGCTACGCGGCGCGCATGCGCGGACAAACGACGATCGCGCGGGAATATTCGAATCGGGGATCGAGACGCCGCGGCGGAATCGCTCGTGTTACTTGAAAATAAATACGTTTGCTCCGTTACCAGGCGACATAGCGGCCAGCGGTGGGCGATGGACATGCCCGATAGATTAGATTTCGCAGCGCTTATGAAATTCGCCTGACAAACGGATTCTCGTTTCTTACTCCGTGATGTCATCGCGAATAAAAATGGCTTGGCAAAGAAGTTTGTCCACTCGTGTTTTACCGCGACGCGACGACACGGATATTATGACACGTCGTGCTAGAATACGCGCAATAAAATCGGCGTCGTTCGTCTTTTACATCGTCGATCGACCGTTCACTTATCGCGTTGTTATTCCTCGGTGTTTTTTTTTCACACCTACACACACACTTTTCTCCTCATTTCTATTTTTATCCGTCATATTTTCCCGACGTTTTAAACGATTTATTTTATCCCAGTTTCGATCTCGACCCTCATTTTTTTTACTTTCGTCAATCTATTTTTTATTCGACAATTCATTTCAACTTTTTCCCAAGCAAATTCTGCGTTTTTCACCTAGTCGAAAAATTGCCTTATCCATAATTTCCTCCTCGCCTTGTTCCTTCTACTAATGCTACTCTCTCGTGTCTAACGATCGTCCATTTTTAATCGTTGATTTCATATTTCTTCGAATTTCTAGTTATAATTTTACGATCACTTTTTTTTTAGAACATTTCGCAGTCGTAACTATTTCGATCGTCGTTTTTTCATTCCTAATCCGATCTAACGGTGGGTAGGTGGAAAAAAATTAATTTGCATACCTTGCGCACGATTCGACAGATTTTATCGGTTTTTTTCATTCACGAACAGATTTTTATTCGCGACTCGTATTTCCATCGCACCACGTCTCGAGGAGGGAACCCATGCAATAAATTATTCGCGGACAGGATTGACCGTTTTAATCGCGAAATAATGCATCATCTGAAAAATAGGATATCAATTTTATTTCAGTTGAAAGCTGTGGTGGTCGACGATGATCTCGCCGTCCTTCACGAGACCAGTGTTCAGTTCGATAATGATTTACCAGAGTTCAGGTAATATACGAAAATATACCTTCGAAACACCGAATTGCAATTGACACGTCAAAATAGGGTGGTTCAAACAATTTTTTCCCCATTTTTAATCTTATTTTCTGCCCTTACTCTCCCTAAGAAAAAAATCCTCACGAAAAAAAGCACTGAACTCCAAGAGGTCGTTATTTTTATTTCAGTTTTATTGTTTTTATCTAAATCGATCATATCATTTTTTTGCCAATAACCAGTACATATTCGTAAAGCTCACTTTTCAAGCGCTCCAAAACTGTATATTGGAACCTGAATGTCATAATTAGAAGACTAATTAAAGCCATTTGAAGTATATCAATTTGGTCACTGTAGACAAATGGTTCCAGTAATTTTCTATTTACATTTACTTGGAGCAACCGATTACAGCGACATCTGTAGTAAATCATGTAAATAAAAAATTATATCAACCCTCTCTCTGGAGAGAGCATATCAGTATATTTCAAATGGCTTTGAAACTAGTCTTTTAATTATGACACTGAGGTTTCATTATACAGTTTTGGAAAGCTTGAAAAGTCAGCTTTCAAAATATATGATAGTCATTTGCGAAAATTAAAATGATTACGTATGATTGCAATTTGACTAAATAAACAGCAATTCTCATGCTAAGTACAGAGGACACTAACATAAAAATAGCGACCTCTTAGAGTTAAGCTACAGCGTCCTTTTTCGCTGCGGTTTTTTTTCTCACCAACATTTGGGAGGGTCAGAAAAAATATACACCTCTTTTTGAACGACCCTAACATACAGTTTACTGGAGGAAAAAAACTCGAACGGTTTCAGAACTTACGGCGGAGTTATTCAGAAGAAGGATGAACCTCACGTCGTCGTTGCTCCCACGTTGATGTGGGTGAAAGCTCTGGACATGATACTTGACAAGTTGCGCGTTTGCGGCGTCGATTTCAGCAAAGTCGCTGGAATTTCTGGAAGCGCTCAGGTGAGTCGAAGGATCGTTGATGGGATGAAATGAAAAATGGGTATGGGAATTATGTAACAAACGTGATGGCGATTTTTCACGACAGCAACACGGAACGGTGTATTGGGGCAAAGGTAGCGGCGAGAAGTTGCAAAAATTAGATCCGGACAAATTCTTACACGAACAGCTGGCCTCCTTTTTCTCGGTCGCCTCTTCGCCGGTGTGGATGGACTCCAGTACAACGAATCAGTGCCATCTCCTCGAGGAGGCCGTGGGCGGTTCTCAAGTAATTATTTGACGCGTTCTTTACTCTATTTTGCCGTTATTATATGAAACGCCACGAAGATATTCCCCTCGGCTCGACTTTATTCCTCGAACTTAACTCGCTAAATTACTTCCGTTTAAATTCCTCGCTTCGCTGGCGCCGAGACACTCGTCGTTCGTTACCAAAGTCCTGGTATCAACGTCGTCGTATTCAACCAACTAAACTCATCGACCGTATTTTTCTCGCATTAATACGAACACGTTTCAGAAATTAGCGGAGATAACAGGATCAAGAGCTTACGAAAGATTCTCCGGGGCTCAAATTGCAAAAATTGCGCGAACGAGACCCGACGCTTATAGCAGCACCGAGGTAAATGTTTTTCTGCTTATCCATTCTCGCTGCTCTCATGCGAATCAGAAGCGAAAGAAGCACACACAAAAAAATATCGAGCTTGAAAATCTACTTTGTCCAATAAGAAGAAAATCTAGGGAAAAGAAACGAGAAAACGATAAAGAGTTACCGAAAAAATGAATTTAAACAAAAAAGGAGATAGAGAAAATTGCACAACGAAAGAGAAAATATTGACGAGGAGAATGAAAGAAAGTGACAAAATTAGAAATATTAAAAATAATACAGCAAAAGTATGGAGCGAGAATGGAAAACAAGGGAAAACAAAATTTTGCAAAAAAGAATAAACAGAATTTTTACAATACCTGGATAAATTGGATAATGATATTTTCAGAGAATTTCATTGGTTAGCAGTTTCGCGGCTTCGTTGTTTCTCGGGGATTTTGCGCCGATAGATTGGTCCGATGGTTCTGGCATGAATCTTCTCGATATTCGAACCAAAGACTGGAACGATCAACTTCTAGAGGTACGAAAATTCCGTTTTTGTATTAAGCGAAAATTGTACTGCACGTCAACCTAGAGCGATAATTTGAAGTAAGTGTGAAATTTCAATTGTCTCGTAGGTGAAAAAGACTTGAAATAGAATAACAAACAAACAAATTTCAATGTCCCAAAAAGGTCGGATGGGAAATTGAAAGATAAGCGATATTTTATAGATACAAAATTATCATTGAATAGAACTTTTGAAACCCTACAACATTGGCTGGAAACATTTGTCCGAGAAACGTTTCGTTTTCGAGATATTTGACCGTTTCCAGAATTTTCTAACACGCTGTAAGTAGAAAGAATATCTGCTGAAATTTATCTTTCGTAGGTTTGTGGACCGGGGCTCCGAGAAAAACTTGGTACTCCGGTATCGTCGAGTACGAATATCGGACCAGTATCTAGCTACTTCGTGGAACGATTCGGCTTCGATGAGAAATGCAGAGTGATATCGTTTACTGGCGATAATCCTGGATCTTTAATTGGTAACCGTACCATCTCGGTGATAAGAATAATTTCCATCTGAAAAAATGAAAAGAAACCAGAAAAAATGCTAACTCGACAATTTTCCTATTTCAACGAGGTTTCTTTTGTCCTTTTTTTTAAACTAGAATTTAAATTGCGCGTAAATTCTATTTTCCACAAATTATCACGAACTGTTCACGTAAAGACTTTTGTCCGCGCAACGAACTCGGTTTATATACTCGACTTTGACTAATATCTTTAGTGCAATTTGTATTTTTTGCGTCTCTTGTAACTGTCTAGAAAATGAACAAAAACACGTTTTTTTCATGTCAAATTCCGTTGGCAGGAATGAGGCTGAAGGAGGGAGACATCGCTTGCAGTTTAGGTACAAGCGATACTCTATTCTTGTGGCTAAATAAATTCAAGACAGTGATAGACGGACACGTTCTCGTTAATCCGTTGGACGACGACGCTTACATGGCTCTACTGTGGTGCGTATTTTAAGAGAAAAAACGATGAAAACAGTTAACGATAGAAAAAATAAGCCACTCAACTACGTTTGCCAGTTTGAATTTGAAAATTATAGCTGCAAAGAGTCGAGAAGTTGAATTCAGGCTCGTCTTGAAACGTAGACATGTATATATTGGAGTGGTTCAAAACAAAACATTTTTCTTTCAAGTCCCATTATCTGAAACGTTTCTCTGAAGTATAAAAAAAAATTCCCCGAAGGCCAGCTTGATATTTGAATTCTGAGACGCGCGATCATTTTTTGTTTTTCCGTATAAATAGCACGTAGAATTGAAATATCAAGCTGGTCATTTCCAGTTGCTATGGCTCATGTTTTTTCAGAACTAAAAGTATACATTTTCTGCGTATTTTCTTGACGCTTGGTACGAGGAATATAAAGCTGGCATCTGTAACAGCTTATTTTTTGCGCCTAGTTTGAAAAATGTGAGAATAGAGATCGCAACAGCTTCACGTGCTTACAATTAGTTTCACGAATGTGGAGAGAGAGGAATAGTTGTGCTTTGGGTGTGCGTCGCGAGGAATACGAGGCTAGCGGCTATAATATCTGGAATTGTTGTGCTTCGCTTAAAGATTATAAGACTAACAGCTGTAGGTTTTATGTCCAGCTTCAAGAACGGTTCGTTGACGCGCGAGCGTATTCGGGACGGTGCTGCCGGCGGTTCGTGGCAAATCTTCGACGAGTTGCTCGAAAGCACTCCGCGTGGAAATTTCGGAAATATCGGATTATACTACGACGCTCAGGAGATATTGCCGTTCGTGATCGGTGATCACAGGTTCAACAAGGCGAACGACGAGATTCACAGATACAGCTCGAAGGAGGTCGAAGTCCGAGCGCTCGTCGAGGGTCAGTTCATCGCGAGGCGAGCTTACGCCGAAGATTTTGGTTTCGTCATCGGGCCAGAAACTCGCATTATAGCGACCGGCGGTGCTTCCAACAATAAAACGATCCTCCAAGTTCTAGCTGACGTCTTCAATTCCCCAGTTTACGTCTCGGTAACAACGCTCGCTGCAACTTCGTCCAATAAATCTTTAAACTTCCTCCTTTCGCAATTTTTATTATCATCGTTTCAGGAACTGGTCAACTCGGCGATGTTGGGAGGCGCCTACCAAGCAAAACACGGCTTGGTACGTGGCGTTCAAACGTTCCAAGAGATGACGAAATCGCTTCCAGAACCAAAATTGTTGTGCGAACCTTACAAAGATGCGGAAAGCGTAAGTTTAAACAGAATTTTCGATAATGGATTATTATTCGAGGAAAGAGATATTTCTATTCCTCGACTTCATCAAATACCCTCGGTTCCAGATATACAAGCCAATGATTCAACGCTACAGAAATATAGTGGAGCAGCTAACGGAAACGAAATAGGCGAATTAAAATGATAATTAGATGATTAACTCCACATCGACGATTGCACATTCCACAAGCATTTTTTTGCTTCTATTAGCAACTGACATTCCGCACTTCTAATTCCACGCTGTATTTATAGTTTATAAATTAAATGGCATAGTTATCAAGATTGCGACATACGTTCGAATCGTTAACTATTTTTATTTATCAATCTAATGTTAGAGCATCGAGAGCATCTTGACTCGTGATGGTCAAATTATAAAGACATCCCTGCACCAACGCATTCCTCGACATACATATAAATTATGGTCTTATGGCTTTAAAATTCTTGCTGTGGTTTTCCCTAGAAATTTGGGTAGGAATAATAGCTATGGCTAAAAGGAGAGGTTCAAATTGATGGAAAATGCTTTCGGCATAAGTTAGTATGTATAGTTTAAATAAATGAATTCCTGGAGAACGATGTTTTTTTCTTTTTTACCTTTAACGTTACATTACCGTTCACGTATACTTATCGCATCGCTTTTGGACCTACTGCGGCAAGACACCGCGAAGCCCTTTCAGGTTTCCATGTAATTTATATCGGCAACGTACGATACCTTGAAAATCGACCACCTTACTTCTTCCTACCACCACGTTCTTTCGGCAAGAGGTTTATCGAATTTCCCGATACCAAATTGTAATATGCCAAGCTGTTGCTGTCTTTGAAGAACATTCCCTGAAAAAGACGAACGTCACGAAGGTCTGATCAGTCTTGTAGCCAGCGAGGGGAAAAGTCTCTGTGATCGACGAGAAATTTTCTTCGGTAAGTATAGATCTCCCGAAACTCCACAATCTTCCTGATCGGTGCTCTTATCCTCGACGTTATTGGTATTTTCGAACATAATCAGACAACTCGACGTAGTTTTCAGAATTTACAAAGCGTTGCACGATCAACGCGGACAAAACAAAGTTGTCGCAAAAAGCGATCGCAACGATAGCAAATCGAATGATTCTGCAGGATTTACAGTTACTCGATCACAGAGTTACAAGCACGAATATAAAAAAAACAACAACAGAATTTCAGTCAAGCGATGCATTCTAGAACGATGAATTCAGAGTGATGCTTCTTATTGTTGTTCGAATGGCATTTTTCCATTGATTTGGAAAAAACAATGAAAACAGTTTTCGAATTCAGATTTGGCCCACAATACGCATGATTATTAACGCTGGATAGTTGATCAGGGAATTTTATTAAACACGAAGCTGGAAGATTACCCAGGCTTCAAGTTTAGCAGAAAACGGCGCGCGGTGAAAAAGGAATAAAAGTACTCACCTCGTACTGAAGTTTCTGTTTACCGGGAGGCATACCAGTCTCTTCGTGAATCAGTGCTTTCATTGTTCCTACGGTGTCGCTGGGTTGCAGCGTGATGCTCAAAGTCTGTCCGTTCAACTTCCATTCGGCCTTTTCTGTCATCATTGGCACGACAATGTTCAATTGCACGGGTGACTGAAAGGAAAAAATGACATGATCAGTAACGCCTGTTTTTTGATTTTCCGATTAGACTTTTTTCATTAGCATTGCATTAGATGTTTACCTTATTTCTAGCAAGGAACTGTTGTTCCGGTATCAAGGAATCTTCGGTGCGTAGTTTTTTGGCTTGTGGTTCATCTTCCATAGATTCTCCGGGGTGCTTCATACCAATCTGAAAGCGGCATAGAAAAAAATGTTTTGTTAATATTCATCAACTATGTTCGATATTCTACGAGGTGAGACAATACTATTGGTTTCCGAATACTTACTCCGCTTGGAATCTGTGGTTGCATCGGAGGTGGTGTCGGCATAAACGGAGACATCGCTGGTGCTGTAGAAATATGAAAATTATTTATAAATATTCGTAAATATTTATAACAATCGCGCCGTCTTCTTTTTCCCTTTTTCGAACTTGCGAACGGAATAATTTTTTTCTTCTGTTGGTGAGCATAATTTTTTGGGTAGATTGAAAACGCGGGATAGGTTGATGATCGAATCTGGGAGCAAGGTTTTTGTAATGAAGAGACAAATAGCGGTCAGGATCGTCAGCTGGGAGCGTGGCGTCTCCTGTAATCCGGCTACTCGGAGGCTGGCTATGGAGGAGGATTTGAGATCGGGATTCACTGCTGGTACGGTTTTCACGTTGACTGGACGTCCGCGCTAAGCCCGTCATCAATATGGGCAACCTGGAGGAGTCCAGGGTGACCAGGTTGGCTAAGGAGAGGCGAACCGGGCCAGAGGGGAAACCCAGCAGCCAAAAGTCTCCGTGGCGGGCAGTAGTGGGTTCGCGCCCGGGAGTGGACCCGCATTGGCAGCCTGGTCGATACGATTCGACACCATAGCTTTTGTTACTTTTTTTCTTTGATTTTACCGATCATTAGAATACTTCAAGATTTGTCGGGCAATCATTACAATTTTATCGCGCCAGCAAATCGGTTTTCTAGCTGGTGTGTGTGTGTGTGTGTGGATGCGTGAGAGCTTGTGTGCGTGTGTAAAACTGCCGCGCATGTGTACGGATTTGGTCTCGTTCTGTGATCGATGCGGCAAATGTACGTGAGTTTACTAGTGGTACTTGTTGCGTGTGCGTATCAATGCATATCAGGCGAGAGCGCGCGTTACGCTGCGTTCGTGTGAGTATGCAGTTTTTTGCATATGCCCTGAACGTATGTCGCGTGTGTTGGTTTTGAAGACATGTAGCGCCCAAACGGCTGTACCTACTTTACTAAATTCTACCCTACTAGATCATGAGATTCTAGGGTTTGCATTCTGCAAACATTTTTTTAGTTCTATATCCCGTTAGGTATGGTAAAAAAAAAGTAGAGGTGCGAAAAAACAGAAGTCATTAGAGTGACACCTTATGAGAAACGTCATCTTGCTGGCATCTTAAAAAATGTAAAAACACGTATTTTCAGTAGATTTGAACGTACGTCATAGAATCGACGGGGAATGGTGGAAATAACGGAATATGGTTGATGTGCATGTTGCGAAAAAAAACATGGCAGTGTTAATCAAAATCGATGGTTTGGTGACTTACTCATGAGAGGCGGTGGTCTGATCGGCGGCATAGGTGCCATCATCATCATTGGTGGCTGCGGCATAATGGGTTGAGGCATTCCCATGTTTGACATGGTCATTGCGGGTGGTGGTGGCTGCGATGGAACGGGGACTGGTTTGGGTGCCGGTGGTTTTGGAGGTGCTTTCAGCGTTGCTTGAGGCTTGGACGCGGCAGCAGCCATATGAGACAGTTCGACGGCACGATTGGCTGGCTTAGGACCGATCTTCTCTTTTTCTTCGTCCGGTAGAAGACCTTTCACCTTGTGGATTTGATGGATTTGCTCCTCCAACGTGATATTTGCACGAGCTGCGCGAGTCGCGGCTTCGACGCTTGACGTGTGACCATCCCAAGTCACTTTATCATCCTTACGTTTATCCTCTTCACCGATCTTCTTACCGATCGCAGTTTCCTCGTCACCCACACCGAAAATATCGGTACGTCTTTCAGCCAATTGTTTCAAGCTGGCTTCGATCGCGGTACCCGGTGCAAATACGGTCTCTTGTGCCAGTTTATCCAAATGTTTGTCACGCTGCTCTACCCAGCGAGGATCGAGCAACCCGATTCGCATATGCTCCTGTACTTTGCTGGCAGGAATTCTCTCTCCGGTGATCGGAGATATCAAATATTCATCCGGCGCAGTAGGACGAGCATTTTTGGCAGACGCTAGAAAATTAAGAAACGCAAGTATCGCACCACGGACGTATTCTGATATATTTGAACTATATCGTTAAAATGTTGTACGATGTTAGAGGTTTGGTTCGAACGGTAACTTACCATGTTGCTTGGGATCGTATCCTTTTTTGACAACGACGTTGCCAGGCGTGGGAGGTAAGGGAGGTGGTTGCATAGCGTCACGCATTCGTGCATCTCGTCCTCTGGTCGAATCACCGGGAGGTGACACGTCGTCGTCGTCGCTAGAATCTTCTTCCATATCTTGAACCTGATGAAACAAAAGTTACGCGCAATGAAAATTAAATCCATTTTCTGGGTTCCGCTTTTGAGAGACGAAAATGATATATCTACACAAAGTTTCTTAGAGAGACTCACCTGAGTGTTATCCTTAGCTCGATCTTTATCGGCGTCAGAACGTGATTGCATTTCATCATCTCCGTCGCTTTCAATTTGCATCTCCACCTCCTCCCCTTCTTCGATACGTTCCTACACAATTATTATCAACATTAGTAACATAATTATCAAAACTGAAGGGATAATTTTACAAAGGACTTTAGCATACCTGCATAAGAACGCGAGCACCAACTTCGTCGGGAGTTGTCGGAGCTGGGAAATTTCCGACCTCAAATTGTTGATAGTCGACTGTCTCTACGACTACAAAGTCATGCCAATCTATTTGCGCGTACGCGACTCTTTCACGTTCCAACTCTTCTTCTTCCTTGCGTCTCTGTGCCTCCTGATATTTTAGCCATTCGGCACGATACTTGACCTGTTCCAATATCTTATCCATGTTCGAAGCTTCATCGCGTAGCCGTGGCAGCAAATCTTTGGGAGGAATTAAAACCTGTAACGCAAGCACAATATTTGTATCGTTATCCATTTACTCTGTGATATGTTTAACAGACTTCCGCTGGAGTTCAATTATATTCAAGTTAAATGAAATTAAGAAAAAAAACAAGTCTGATCAATGATAAGCTATTTCTATTTGTTAGTTGACACGTACCTTTGTATATTGTTCCAATAGCTTAGTGAAGTATTGAAAAAGGGAATGTTGGGGTCTCAAAAAGTCGAATTGGAAATTTCGCTGTTCTCGATTCATCAAATTAGTCAGAAACTGTCGTCCATTTCTGGCTACGAATTGCGCGGTCAATTTCACGATGTCCCTGAAAATAAAATATATAAATCGAATACCATCGGTACGACGATAGGATGACAATTTCGAGGAAAAAAATCAGCAACTCACAAATCAAGAGCTGAAATGGATGGCGGATCAGCTATAAATTCGAAATCAACCGGAGGATCCTTCGGGATAAAGGGTTGTTCGACCTGTTTAAGAATTTCCTGTTGTTTTTGATGCGCCGTGAGGTTTACACCTTTACCGATTCCGAGCCCAGATACGGGCTCGTGAGCTTTTCCTTCCTTAAATTCCTTAACTTTGTGCTGGTAGTACGCGTGGTACGGATCTCCAAAGTTCAAGAAATTGAACTTTGGGTTACCCAGCTCGTTTTGCCTAATTCTCGACTCAAATTCAGGCCCATTTCTAGCAACAAAACTTGCCGTTTTATCAACGATGTCTGATCAATTTAATAAGGAATGCTACATTGACAAAAACGACGCTTATAATAACAGTGACATACTTCGTGTTAATTCATCCTCATTTTTAACATCATTCGTCATACATCACTGATATGTTCTCTACGATTGACGAATCAGCCAGAGTGAAAAATTGTAAACATCATCCCTGAAAGAAACGTGAACTTTAGGAGGCATAGCCATTCAAGGTGATCCAGAATCAGTGATAAATTACATGATACGAGTGATTCGAGGATTGATATTGTTAGAGAAACGTAGTTTTGACGAAAGGATACTCCTAACCTCCGGAGGAGGATATATGATGCCAACAATCGGCTGTGACGACGGTGCAACATCTTCGACCTCCACCGGTTGCGGTGGTATTATTTCTTGAGACGGCATTGTTTCTTAATTTCACGTCGATTCACTGTAATTATTTATCATTACTCGGAAACAATAACTGAATCAGATGCGAACCACACAAATCAGACCGGATTACACGAAATGCGAAGTGAAACCCACTCGCATGCCACACAGTGCCACAGTAGTACATGCATACAGATATCACAGCACCGCGGTACGCACCAAGCATCAGGTAATGCGACGTTCATTTGCCATAGCTGCTTCGCGAAGCGTACGACAGATGGCGCAAATGTCAATGATTTGACGTATGCAATGTTGAATGGTTACCAATCTTAACTCCTTCTCCTCTGTCCATGATCGACCGTGTTGTAGCCGCCTAACCTCAATATGAATTCCTAATTTACAAAAAATATTTATAAAAACTTATGTTATATGTACTAATTGATACATTTTTCGACCTGAATATACATTGTAAGTGTTTCGTTGAATACGAATCGGTAGATTAGTGTCGCAGTGTCACGTGTCGTGAATGTTATGTGTTAACTCTGAACATGCACCCCTATAGATTACATAAATAATTTTGATTACAGATTAGTGGCAATGTTTCAATTTGGTGGTGTCATGTGTAACGCGGTTGCCAGGTTCTCGCCACGAAAAATTTGGCGAATAAATCCGCAACAATTGTTAAGTGTTAGCAGTTCGGACACTATGAATTCGAGCGTTCCTTCAGTCGCAAGCAAGGTTTGTCACCGACAATGTGAAATGATTTTTCTTATTGCTTTTCAAACCCTTTCGTTTTCACGATATTACTGGTGCGCTGGTAACTCCTCCCTTATTCATTTTCCGTTCGTTTAATCAATGTCTTCACTATCTTGTTTTGCAATAAATTGACCTGACAGATCGTTGAAATGCCTTCTCATCATTTTTGCAGACGGAAGATGGTGTTGCTGAAAGTAACTCGGAAGAATCGGCTCGGAAATTACCAGGTAAACATTCAATGGTCGAAGCTGTATTTGCTTCTCTGTCCAAGGCAAAAGTGGAAGGGTTACATTCGATGAAAAAGCCGTCGTCTGTAGCAAAAGATATAATGTCGGCCCAATCTGTGGACAAACTGTTGTCCATCGTTGACAACTATGAAATATCGTCTCAACATGCCTTGAGCATAGTGTCAATTCTTTCCGACTGGACAACCAAGAATAAGATATCGGTAGATGACTTTGAGACGGATCCAAGGTTTTTAAAAATCTGTAAGCAACTAACTCGTAAATCAATAGTCGTTGAAAAATATAGAGGACATAATCATGGCGAGCTATCGACGATTCTTGGCCTTACGGGCGATGACGAAGCAGCAAAACTCATCTCAACGTTATCCTTGGACCAAATGCTGAAGGTAATCCGCGTCATTCGAAAGTCGTGCTTGACAGTTTTGCAAAATATTCTAGTTTGGCTAGCTTAATTAATTTTATTTACTTTCCTCCAGATAATGTCTACGTTGGCTTATAAGCAGAGACGATCAACAACGGTTCTAAGATCACTGTCGTACAACATAAGTCGTAGTTCACAAAAATTAAATATAAAACAAGCAGCCGACTTATTTTATGCTATGGCAAAGCTCAATTTCCCAGACGAGGTAAGATAATCTGTGAAATAAAAACCAACCTGGTGATAACAACGTTCGAACTACAGGTCTTATTGGAAAAAGCTACAGCAGACGTGTTGGAATCCATCCCGACAACGAGCGGAAATGCTGTTATACAGTCAATAATAACATCAATGGGAATTCTGCGTTTTAAAAATGTTGAGTTGTTGGATGTGTTATGCGATTGGATTGTAGCTCAGAATAGAGCATTGAAACCACAAGCTATAAGCTCGATCTTATTAACGTTAGCAGTCGTCTCACACACTCCCGCGAACGTAGATACACTACGAAAGGTACAGTATTGCAATCATCTACAATAAACTGTGCCAATTCTCCAATAATAGCTGGAAACGGCACATGGATCCTACAGATACTATTAGAACCATTAGGAGAATCTGACCTTCCAAAATCGGAAGTCTGGCTAGATGTCGTGTGGGCGTCCGTTGTTTTAGGAATTGCAACCCCTGCTGACATATCCAGTGTTCTGGATGCAAGCTTTATCAAAAAAATGTCAGGTATTGATCTTAAAAGCAATCATAAGAGTGCAAACAATATTTCAAGTGTGATGATGATCCACGTAATTTTTAGCCTCTGAAAGCTTAACGTTACCAAGAAAGTTGAAGCTGCTTAATATTAATGCTGCAGCGAAGTTGGTTGTCCCGCAATACGAAGGTACGTTCAAAGACGAACATTTTATACCGATGATCGCTCTTTCTAACCATCTTCAAATTTTTCGATTTGCAGGTGGATACCTCGATTCACATTTCGAAAAATTGATGATAGATAAGGGGAAAGACAAACAGTCCTTTGCATACTCGATTAAAGACATGCTGACTAACTATTATCCAGCTGATATTTGTTTACAATGCAATGTAAATACGGGCATGGGATTTATGTTGGGTGAGTTAAGTCTTGGTTTTTCACGGTTTTGAAAGGACTGATCCTACAATAGATACCTGAAGATGCACACCTTACATCCAAGTTAATTTTTAAAAAACAATCTTATGCTTGACCAAAAATATCGTTGTCTCACAGATGTCGAATGCTACGTAGATGACAAATGCAATCCATTACCCGTACGCTCGGATCCTGAAGTTCTCAAAAAAGCAACTAGGTAAGCTGTTCTATATCAAAAAATAAATATATCTATATGACGATCTTTCATGCCCTTCGGTTTATTATTCGATGAAATTACAGGCTCGCATTCGTGCCACTGCATTATAACGATTATTGCCGAGGGACGCACGATGTGATCGGAATAATCGCATTGATGATTAAACTTTTGGAGGCAAAGGGATACACGATAGTCGATATACCTTACACGGAGTACGACGAAAGAGACAAATTATCTGCCCGATTGAAATACGTTGAAAGAAAAATCAAATCTGCCGTTGCTAAATGTCATACCTAGTTACGTGTCTCATTCGAAACATTCTCATAACGAATGTACCTAGTTCAAAGAAGTACGATTACAAGAAATTGGAGAACGCGGAGAAAAAGTTCTATCGGCAGATCACACAGCCGATAATTATCAGAGAAATTCAATTCATCATCTTAGTTGAAATAAACTGCTCGCTGTATTCACGTCAGGTAGAAGTTATCTGATACCGACGCTACCGGTGAAAAATAAAATTCACAACCTGAGTGACTGGAGATTCGATTGTGTATAGATATCTAACTGTATTTGTAATCTTGAGCAAGTAGTTGAAATAAAACGTTTACACAAAATGTTACTGACAAATTACGACTTAATCGATTTTCCATTTCCGAGTGATTCATATTTACAAAGTATTCGCGAATACTTAACGTTATTTGAATAATCAACGTTATAAGTCAACGATTCGATTCAATATCGGAGAACAATGTAAATGTTAGTCTGTGAAAATAAGTCGATTTAATGTATATACGACAAATAATTCAGATTTAATGCTACATGTATGTAAAAAAAAAAAAAAAGAATCGGCAAACTCACGAAATGGATTATTTTCTTTTGAAACCCAAAAGTTACGCGTCACATCTCATTCTCCAAAAAACATATCGACGTTTCGAAAGTGTCTTATATCCAATATTACCCAACCATGATGACTTTTGAAACACTGACTAAAAAAAACTAAGGAGAAATTTCGTTATCATCGCTCCCTCTCATCCATGATCGCTAAAATATAAACCGCTGAGTGAAACCAACAATTACAACCAGTATTTTTATGAAACTTCGATTGTCAATGGCGAAATAAATCTTGTCGGAATAAACTGAGTTACTTATTGATAATAGATCGCATGACTCGAACCCCGAATTGGAATGAAACTAGTTCGTGAATTATTATTAATTCACTCGCAATATACAGAATGGTCATTCTCGAATAATTTATGATTGGGTGCATACACGATATTTTTATCATACGTATGTAACATATTATAGTATTTATAAACATTATAATAAAAATACTATGTGTATGTAACACAATTATAAGATGATAAAACGTTATGTGTATGCGATAAAAAAGGTATGTGGGTATGTATATGGAGTTGCCTACCCTGTGTCACCGTACCTAATGTCCGTATCATCGAAATGCAGATCGGCAAATACGTTCGCGTCTGCGTTGGCATGATTGGGAATGATCACCTTCTTTCTGCCTGACCACGCATAAGAAAAACATCACAAAATTACATGACAATAAAGTTCATTCGCGCACCTAAACGCAATTCCTTTCAATGACGCTGCACGCGTACAAGATGATGCAAAACAATCGAGCATCGTTGCGCTCTATATGTGTTGGTATGCGTACTCGGTCGCGCGTAGTACGAAAATATCATTGTAGCGAGAGATTACTGATCCAATAATAGTTGTCCGATTAAACACTGTCACTAAGCTAATGGTATCGTTTAATTAGCTTGGAAAATAATTACATCCAAATCTCAATGTATTTCTTAAAACGTCTACCGCTATCTATTTGTCGAAAGGTAACAAATCACTTCAAACGAACGTTAACCTCAACAGTGGCCCCGGTCGTGCAGAATACGGAAACGAATAAAGGTGAGCCACAATTAACAAATCCACGATGTGTGGTGTTGAGAACTAATGTGAATCTCGTTATCGTAACGTAACTCGATTATTTCCATATATCTGAATATTTTCATCAAGTTTGTTATTTTTAACCCAATTGTTATTAGTAACTTTGAGTATTTTCAACGAAGTAAAGCAACCACGTTTTACCAGATTTCCACTAATTTTAAACAATTTTACTGGATTTTGCTGTAATTGTAGGTAATCTTCAACAATTTTCAGATGCAGACGTGATCGTGGAACGTCTGGGTGAAATAACGACGATTGGTATAAACTGTCCGGAGAAGAAAAATTGTCTGGACAGATATACCGCGCGAAATCTGGCAGATGCCATCGATCAGTTTGAGAAAGATGACGCTGCTCTGGTCGCCGTGTTACACGGCGCGGGTGGAAACTTTTGCGCGGGTTACGATCTCAAAGAAATTTCTGAATACGACGGAGAGTCGGAAGAGAACGTACCGCATTTCGGACCCTTGGTACAAACGAGTCAGGGAGTCCTATCTCGGGGAAACACATTTCTCACGATCGTTGGTTTGTAGGCGAACCGGATGCAACTGACGAGGAAACCTATGATAGCAGCTCTTAGCGGTTATTGCGTTGGAGCCGGACTCGAACTTGCACTGTTATGTGATCTGCGAGTGATGGAGGAAAAGGCCATTCTTGGTCTGTTCAATCGAAGGTTTGGAATTCCAACTTTGGGAGGTGGCACGGTACGTTTACAGGCAATGATCGGTTACTCTCGAGCGATGGATATGATATTGACAGGGAGGGGAGTAAATGCCGAAGAAGCTTTCGCTTGGGGCTTAGCTAACCAACTCGTTGCTTGCGGTACAGGTGAGATTCCCTACGTATTCCATTTTCTCGATCGATTAATGGCAAGGAGAAATCGATAATTGCTGTGATCGTTTCAGGCTTAGGGCAAGCACTGAATCTAGCGCAATGCTTACTCAAATTTCCTCAACGAAGTTTGCTCGCCGACAGAGCATCCCTTCATTACGCAGCGTTTTCAGCGAAGAGCTTCGAAGACGCTTTGCAAAATGAGAAAGACAGCGCTTCTCATCTCTTACTAGAAGAAGGAGTAGACGGGGCAAGAAAATTTGTTGCCGGAGTAGGAAAACACGGGAGGTTCTACAACCTTCGTCCAAAAGATCTAACTGCATTCAAAGAACTGAGCGAGGATCTATTATGAGCCATCGATCTCTTATCCAATCACCGTGAATCGAGCCTCGAGATAAAACATTCATTCATACCTGCAAATGTTGGATTTATGCAGAACAGACTGTCAATTAATTCGTGCAACGAATGAATATATCGAACATCTAGCTCCCCCTCGAATATTGTACATTTTATTTTCCAGCTTTTACGCGTGTTATGTTTTTATCAATCGACACGACTTTTTCAATTCACCGAACGTTTCCCCTGCATGATCTTACTTACGCGTCGTGCAGTTCTGGCTTCAGATGCAGAGCCCGATGTACCTTTTCGGCTCTTACCCTTCTTCGGGTGTGTCGATGACACTTGATCAGTATCACCAAACGTATCGCCTTGGATTAATATCAACGTGTCTTCTATAGTAGCGTCAATTCGCGGACGCGTGTGTATAAAAATTCATGCGAACAAATAACTCACGTTCAACTTCAGCGATCGAGTAGATACCGTTGCTCTTGAAAATATCTGTTCCCCTAGAATTTGAAGGACCGGCGTGAATCTTCATGACTTTCTGGTCACACTCGTCGTACAGATCGAATTCACCTGGAATTGTTTAATTCAAATCAGAGCACGTCACGTCGGTGCGATGAACACGGTGACTATTAGTAATATCCTAATACAGCATTTTTAACAGCCTACTATCATTCTAAAGAATGACTGGCAGAAATGCTTTCCCAGTGGAAACTATCGGTCAATCTCCCTCCAACTCACATCTTCACAATTTCAAAACATACTTCGGTTGTTAACAGTTTTATGTTTACACATTCTTGAGATAATCTCCAATTGATTTGCCCATTACGAAAAAGTGCAACAACTTCACTCCTTTCCCATCATTTCTAACTAATGCATACATTAATTAACTCCAAGAAGCGCTTCAAAAAAAAAACTTAGAAAAATATATACCAGAGATCTCGCTTTCTAAAATATTGGTAAATTTAAACGCGAGAGAACGTGGAAAAAGCGAGTTGTTAATGCTGCAGGATTAGCTCTCCTCCGCTCTCAGGATATTTCAGAATTGTTCAGAAGACTTCTGTAAATGTTTGCCACCGAGATTCTCACGGTACGCCGTTCGCATAATTCATAACAGCGACGAGCTGTCATAACGATGCGAGCAGATTCTCACACAGTACCAAATATGTCAGAGTAACGTCGGTGGAATATTGCGAGGTCCGTTCTTAGAACGTGACAAAGGTTCCGATGCCGTTAACGAGCGATCAGCGCGCGACACGCGGGTAAGAGCTAAAGATAAGGGATAAAGACCATGCAATCCAACGACGTCCCGAACGTAGTCGACGATCATCTCTATCGGGCAGTCGGCGTTGATCACCGTTTCTTCCAAAGCTCCAGGAACGACCGTCTCGTTACCCGCTCTCGATGGAGCCTCCTCGAGTTCACGCGTCTTCTCATCCTTGGCTGCAACTCAGAAGTACACGGACGACTTTCGAAAATCGTATTCCACGTCGTCGACGCGATCCTCGCAGGTTTACTCACCGACGTACCTGAGGCGAAATACGCACGGAGTGGTCATATCCTATCAAAGCGGACGACAACCACCCGATCGGCAAACGAATCATCGATGTGTCGTCTCAAGGTCAAAGCATCAGAGCGCCCGACAAACATATGTCAATTATTTTATTCCCATTCTTTTTTCTCCCACGTTCGTCGTCTCGTCCATGCCGCATCTGTCGACTGCCCTTCGCTACGGTTTATCGCTAGTATTATTTACGTGACGAAACTGAATGTATAATAACGTATTATCGACGCCGAGGATGATACGCGTACCAAATTCTATTTACGCGCGCGGTAATCTCGCTACAAAAAAACATGCGAAAACAAAGGAAATTTCTACACGGTCATGTTATCGGAATTCGCACTCTTGTAATTCCGACCCCTTCTTCTCGCCCCCCTCGCGCGCACGTTCGCATAACAACTGTAAATTTAATTGGCGAAAGTAAGATGCTGAGAGATACAAGCGCACCGGTTGCTCTGCTATAATACAGCGAATACAGCTTACGTTAGACACCAACGACTGCTATATAAAATCATGTCGAAATGGGTGCAGGTGGCGGCGGCGGCACGTTCTTGCGAAATAATTTCCCTGCCGTCGCGCCGCAACTCCGCACACTTTGCATCGATGCTCGTGCAGGTAGGTACTCCATTTGATATCTATATCGGTGACCAGGCCGAGTATCTTACTGCACGGTATCATTTTCACGAACTTTTGATCCCTCCAAGTCCGTTCCTTTGCACTCGCTGCAGATATCCTCCTCGAGTTGCCGACAACCTGAAAAAAATACCCATTGAAAAAGACGGCGAATGAAAAAAAACGACGAAGTCGTCGCAATTTATAGATTCGTCATTACATCGGTGGCAGGTGGCTTGCCGATTAATTAACAATTTATTATTAGCTGCGATACGTATTTATAATTACCGATGATTAGCATTCGTTGATGAAAACAAACCCCGCAGGAGAGCATGCACTTGGTATCGCCCGGATCTGACCATCCTCGTACTTTGTACCCGAGAACAAAGATTATACATAATTACACATAAAACATTGGTCCCCACACAATTATACATAATTCGTATATAATAATCTCGCATTACACACAGTTCTGTATAATTATGTACAATTTTTTTGCAATTCCATGTAGAATTCTATAGACTCCTGTATAAATCATATACAGGTGGGGCACTAGAAACAGGCCACCCGAATAACAAGTCACCCTTTATAGATAGACAAAAGTTTCTTGGTATCAAACGGCGTATAATCTGATGCCAACAATTTTTATGTAGGTGGAGATGAAATTCAATATAGCAGATGCAAATGCTGAAATGTGATTTTTTCAGAAGTTTGGTATACAGGGGTACGCTCGAGAATTTCATTGCTCTCTCTCTCTCTCTCGACGAATTTCTGTATTCTTGTTTAGTCCATGTTTTCGTTGAGAAAAAAAAAAATGGGCGTCGAGTAGGTAGCTGAGCGAACATCAGTAGTGATTGCACGAATCGAAGGTGTTTTCTCGCCACGATGAGAGAAATCCGAGAGAAATCGGTATTTGCTTTCGTGGCATGTAAATTCGCGGGAAAGATTTACAACGCGTACCGTTGATGAAGCGGGGTTCAAGGTTAATATCCTTGGAGGAACGTCAACCCCGCCGACGTAACGGGTTGGTAAGGAAAGTGGCTAATTGTTCGTAGGTCGCCCTCGCGAAGGTGAGACGACGAGGAGTGCTGATAATTATCGCGATGGGTCATCTTTCTTTCCACAATTTGATCCGTGTCAAGTTTCGCTTGGCAAACAAGCCTCGATTCATTCACGCCCGTCGCCATGACCGTCCTACGCGTCGATCAACGATACGAATCGCACGTATGGAAACGAAACTTTTTCCATACGAAGACCCTGAGATTTATTTCATCAGCTCGACCGTTGACGGACGATAGATAGACAACGAGGCAGACGGAGAAACGGCCAGACAGACGACCAGTCAGACGTAGCACGCGCGTGCAAAAACTCTACAGGTGCGCGATATCGCGCGTTCACGCGGGAATCAGCGATCTGGACACGGAAGAAATCCGTACGCGTGCCCATACACTAGCCGAGAAAAAAGATTACACGTTACGATACAAAAAAAAAAAAATTGACCCGATATAATTAAATACAATTCACGTATAATTCCTTCGCGATTACATATAATTATAAAAATAATCTCATTTTCTCGACTAGTCTCTATCCCAAACGTACGGACACACGCGGGAGTCTTTAACGTTTTTCTCCAGTGCGATTTCGGTCAAATTTTCCAATACCTCCAACAGCCAATGATCGTTGATTGTTAAACTACCTATAATTATACGTAATTTATAAAGATTTCTATACAATTATTTACAATTATATAGGGTATTCCACAATTTATGCAACCGACTGCTAATTAAATAATTGTATCGACGATTTCGATTTTTGTTGAATTGAGAGGAAAAGATGGGAACTGGGTAGAACATTTTTGGGGATTTTTTGTTCTTGTGAAAGGGAGCAAAGTTTGAAAGCGAATTTCAAGTTGAGCGTTGAGAACGAGGGGGTGAAAAATTCGCAAGTGTTTCGGTGGATCTCGATGGAAATGATGGAAAAACAAAGGGAGAGGAGATTCGTCGAGGTGGAAAGAGAGGACGGGTAAAAATAATAAACGAGGGTTAATTTGTTGGCGGGAATTCCCATGCGTAGGCTCGCATTCGTGACTCCGCGTCCAACGACGTGGATGTGAGAAAACGTTGCGTAGGTATACAAAGAGCAAGAACAAGTCGCGTCTACGCGCTTGGACACGTGTAATGGTAATAAAAATATGGCGCCGAAGGTGCGTGGTGGTGAAGTTTTTCACGTGTCGATGGTTCGATTCGAACTGAAATCGCAGACTGGTTGGTATAGAAAGGGTCGCTCGGCGATGCGGACTAGCGAAGGTATTCAGGCCGCAGCAAGGCCGTTCTCGTGCACCGCGACGCAGGTAAGCGATCGCTAAATGAAATGTAGGTTGTTACATAGCCGGAGGCAGTCGAACCTCGCGATATATCAATGTAATATAAGCCGTTCGCGATACGCGATTTATCGACGCGCAACGAAGATGAGTAATCGTCGAATTCACGGCGCGTAATTTCTTCGGCGCGGTGACATTTCGCCGACCATACGATTCGGCTGGGTGCGTCGCATTGTTGCTCGCTTCTTGTTTCATCTTTTTTCTATTCTCTTTTTTCGTTCGCGTGTTCGGTAATCGATTCACCGCTCGCTGCGAACGACATTCCATTTTTGTCCGAAGCTCGTTGCTTATCGGTTACATTACTTGGCTCGCGGTGAGATAGGAGCCTCGCCGGCACGCTGGTCTGTCCGTGTAAAAAGACGAGAAATGGTCGCCGATGAAAAACGCTACGAAGTTATTTAATTAACGGCAATGATCCGTTCTTCGCGGCAAGATAAACAATGACGATAATAAATTTCAGGAAAAAAACACTCGCGATCGTTTTATACAGAAACAGTGGGCGACCCGTAGCAACGTAGCATAAACCAGTCTCAACGCTGCGTTCCGACCCTTTCCGCCACAAATTTGTTCAGTCATTTGTTTCCCATGAAAATTTGGCTCTTAATTAAAGGTTTTTGAGACTGCCCATTACGAATCCGCTGTCAAAATATGCGAAATCAGCGACCTCAAAACCCATATTTCCACATTTTCATTAGCCATATCGAATCCGCCATTTTGAATCCCCACAATTTGACAGCAAATTCCTATTCAGCGAGCTTCGTACACAAACGTTCATCCAATACTAGCCAATATTTCGAATTTATTCTGAAAATTTTCGTTTTTTTAATACCGATTTGTCGTTAAAACTGCTAAGAAATCGATTGCGTCTACGTGGTACAGTGCTGCGAGGCTGTGACTGAACGGGTAAACCTGACTGAACGTGTACTCGTACACGTAATTAGTCGGGAGATGATGATTTAATAACTGTTATACAATGCTGCATTGCTATGCAGTGAAATGGAAGAGCAAGATGCCACTCCCATGTTTTTCTTACTCCTACGATCATCATCCGCTACATCTCGTTCTGCTGCTTCTCTCCTTCGACGCGGACGTTTTGCTTTTGTTCTTATCGTCGAGGAAAACATCGGCAACATCCGCCCTCCTATGCTGCTCCTCTTCTTCTCCTCGTCTTCTCCTCCTTCCCTCCTTTCCCACAGCTCGTTTTATTTTTTCGATTGCTTTCTATTTTTTCCCCTTCAAGCCTCGACTAAAAAAGAGCAGCAAAAACGCAACAAAAACGCAGCAAAAAAAAGCAAAGCGTAGAAAAAACGCGAGACGGGCTCGTCGACGTGTTTTCGCTTCTTCGAGTTGATCTTGGTATAGGTGCAATCGTTACAGTACCTTGAAAAACCTGTCCGGAGCGACTGTCGCGTCGTTGCATTGGTGAGGTCAGTCATTCGGATAAAATAACCAGATATATAACCAGATAACCAGCCGCAAAGGAATCTCCAACTCCATCCGTATAAAATTGATGGACGAGAATTTTGTAGAAAGTCGAGAGGGCATCTGCGACGCTGAAGGAGGAAAACGCTTCGTTCGTACCTCCACGTTTCCCTGTTTTTTTCTTACACTCTCGTCCCTTCTCGTCTTGGGAAAAATGCCGCGAATAGCTCGGTCAGGATCACGGGAGGAGCAGGCTGATCGATAGGACGCGTTACGTACGAAAGCCGGTCGAGAGCCGTCTGGAAACGAAAACAAGGTTGTTTCAAAACCGGAGGTAATCCGCCACACAGGTAGAGAGATATACGCGCGATACCTTGAAATGACGCGCCGATTGCAGCGAGATCGGTATTTCTATCGTATCCGCCTTCTCTGCTCTCTCTCTCTCTCTCTCTCTCTCCGCGTCCACCGTATATCTATCTGCTCGACAAATAGGTCTGCATCGGTAATTCCATCGATTTGGTTCCGCCGTTGCGATAAGCGTCGCTCGAAGAATGTCTCCTCGTGCCAAAAAATGGCGCAACCGGTGGCAGACTGCTAAGAGGGAGGTAAAAATGTTTTTTGCGGGGAGAAATGAAAAACGGAGTGACGAAAAAAGAGAGCAGTTGGTAGGTGCCTAAAGAATGGAGAAATCGAGGCGAAAATAAAAACGGAGATAGAGAAACGATTGAGAAACTTGCGCGTTGCAGCATGTCTTCGGAAATTCGTAACGCGGAGCTCGGCCAGGCAAACGTGACGCTTCGAAGATCGGGTTCTGGATGTTTCGGGAGCTTGCAGAGATGCGAAGCGCGCGAGCTCGGTGAACGTCTCTCGGACGTCTTCACCTCTCGACAGCTTATCCGCGTCTCTTACCTAATAAGAGTAAAAGTAGTTACGATTTATATAAAGTGATAGGCCAGTACTTTCCGCGAGATTATACGGCCTCCGGGTAAACGCGTCGGAATTACGATGTAAAAACATCGCCATCGAGCGCGCAGCTCGCGGGATGTACACCTACAGAAACCCTACGTGCACGAGTGCTCGGTGCGGTCCCCGACGTGAAACTACGTTTTCCGAAGAAAGGCCAGAGAATTTGGAACAGAGCAAGCGTACGCTACAAAATTCTCCGTTCATGGGTCCCACCTAATCGATTCGGCGGATTCGATGAGAGGACTTTGCAAAAAAAAATTTAAAAACCGTGGAAACGAACGGCGTCGGCGCGATGAGGATCGGCGAACAAAGAGAATGATGAAACTAAAAGGGAAAAAGGCGCAAACTTTCGCTCACACTTCTTAGAAATCTAACGCAACGTCGAACGCGCGCGATTCACTAGGTACGACCTCTATTCTCCCTCCGACCCCCCGTTCGTTCGGATATCTTTTCAGGTGTTTAAAATCGTTGCCAAAGATATTTCACGTCTCGTTACGTCACGTCGCGCGGAGGTACGAGACACCGCGAATCGTTTGTACGTCGAATCGATCGGACGGCAATGGATCGAAACGGTGCTGCGGTGCAATGAAAACGAAAATAATACGAAACCTAGCTGCGAGCTAGCCGACCTGAAACAACACGACGCGTTTTCGCGACCGTCTCTGCCTCCCTAGCTCTTCTCTACCTACCGCTGGACCACGTCCGACGTACGATAAGCGTGAGACACCTCTCTTCGACAATTTGTTGGAAAATGAACAAAATCCGTCGGCGAATTCGACGCGGCAACAACCGTTTGCTAACCACGTTTGCTTTCGATGATCGCTCGCAATCGATGTTGAAAACCGACGCCGTATTTTCCTCACGTTTCCCAGGATTTCTAATCCAACTCAATTTCAACTCTGCATAGGGAAAGAGAAAAGACCGAACGTCTCGGCGAAATTGAATAACCAGCGACAAACACGAACACTGACAGATGAAACTGCGAAGACGAGTCCAAAAAAAAAAACTGTTCGCGGATAATTTTGCACTTTTGGTCGTGGAATAAATTCGTAATTGGAGTAAAGTCCACGTTTTTCCTGCTTGCTGTCGCAAAAATCGGCTGGTTGAATAATCGCGACTATTCGCGAGGAATCGACCATTTTGGGAAAATTCCAAAAAATGTTTTTTACGCACCCAAATCACGTGGAATTTTTTCAGGCCTCGATGGAGATGGGCGGCTGAGTTGGCGGCGAATGCTTCCGTGAAAAAAAAATTAGAAAAGTCACGAGAAAAAAGAAACGAGGAGAAAAAAGACAAGGGAATGGGAAAAACAAGTGAATACGATGGCTGGAGAACGGATAAATGGCAAAGATAATTTAAAACGAGGGCATAAATATGACAGATGAAATAAGACGGGAAGAAAGAATGATAGTGCATCGAGTATCGAAGTAAAATTGTGTAACGAGAAACGGAGCGTGAATAAAATTCTCGTAAACAATAGTTGTATTTGTTCTTTTATGCACATTCTCTTGCGGTATCGCATTGTTCCTCGTTTTTTCTCGCACGTATCTTTTGTTTCGTATTTTTTTTCAATATTTCTTTCCATTAATTTGATCCCGTTACTTTTTTTCCTCTCGTGACAATGATAATAGAATGAAATCGCGGAAATGACGTTTGTTATTATACGCGGATTATTATAGGCGTCGTTATGCAGGGTGCGTCATTTTAATCTGTCCACCCGAAATCTCCGGAAGTTGGCGCTGTACAACAAAATTGTTCGGAGAAAACTTATTTTATTTAGAGGGGGACGCGCAACAGCGATGCTTCTGTTCCATTAGGAGGATGGATACGCGGTGATTTCAAGGTCACCTTTGTTTTTTCGAATGGAAACGCCTATTTTTCATTGCATATTCGTATTTTTCAATCAAAAACACGTATCTTTTGTTCGAACAATTTTTTTGTACAGCGTAAACTTTCCGAGATTTCGGCGTGGATAGATTGAAATGACGCACCCTGTATAACATAACTATTCGTCGAAAAATGGACCGTCGCGACGGTTGGCACGCTTATTAGGTCCCGGGGAAAAACTGGGCGCACGATTACCGTTCGGCGACCATTATTGCCACGGTTGTTTGTTTTTCCGAGGATAAAAAACGAACAATATTTCGTTTACGCGCGCATCACTCGTTATTGTTTTTCTCCAATACACATTGTACAAATATATTGTTCATCTCGCGAGTGTCAATAATAATAACAATACCGACGGCGCTGGTAACGATTCTCTCGCGGGTGATTAATCAGCGACTAACGATTAATCGCGAGTAAAAACTGCACAAAGACGCGTTTTTACACCTCGACTCGCGGGAATCGGTAACGAACCAAATAATATTTGGGTCGACTAAAATTGGTACAAAGTTTCGCGGAGGGAAAAAATGGAGGAGAAAAAAAAAGAAAATAACACCGTCATTAGCCGCGAAACTGGACGATTCAATGCCAACTATCGCTGCCAACTATTCGAAGCCTCGTTACATAGAAAGTATAAAAAGCTCGGTCAACGATTATTTTCCCCTCCGCACCGAATGTGGAAATTATTTGCCCGACGTACCAAACACCTGGAAAACTCGCATCGCGATAAACGGTATTTTTGGCCATAAAATATTCGCGATTCCACCGGAAATCACTTGAAATATGCGTTTTTGACTGAATTTTTTTTTTTAAGTTTTAAAAAATCGAACAAAGTGAGCAGTTTTGAAAATTTGACGATATACGAAGGGAGCTTTTCGTCTTCCTAGTCGGGAGGCGAGATCCTCCGATCGCCGGTGGCGAAAAACCGGTATGGAAGCCGGACAACGAGTCGGTCGACTTCGCGTCAAGACGAAAATATTCGGTTAGGTCAAGGTCAAGACTCGCGCGGGGATCGTCCGATCGCGAACGGTTTCGCAGCGATAATGTCCCGCGATAAATCGATTGGTCGCGTCGCGAAATAAATCGGTTCGTAATGGCGCGATCGTACGAGTGTTGAAACGATTTGGAAAATAAAATCGAACCCGTTCGAAACGAGGGAAACAATTGTCCGAATAAAATAAATATTCTATCGTTAAAACTTTTTTGAATCGATGCATTTTTCAAAAAATGAATAATTTAAAAAACTTGATTGATTCATTTTTTAGATGGTGATAATTTAAAAAAAAATTAATTAACCAAATCGAAAGTAGATGCCTGTTTTCCAAGTAGTAATACCGACAATTGTGTCCCCTAAAAATATCATCGTGCCGCCGAATCGTTGGGGAAAAAAGGAAGAACAAAAAAAAGTCGAGTTCAACGGTCGCGAAGATCAACAAAGTTGTAAGATCGGCAAAAATCGTAGATCAAAGAAAATATTGACAACGAACTCTTGAACTCGGTTCGATAACGGTGTTCATGTTTTTTTTATCTGGAGACACGAGTCGAAGATTAAAATTTGGTATCGCGCTGTTTTCCGTGGAGTAAACATCGTTGGAGATAAGTATTTGGAGGAAAAAAATAACATTACGATTCGCCGACATTTTTCACCGTTGTCAGTGTGAACAGTTGTCTCTCGTTGAAAGAGAACGCAAAGAAGGTGAGAAGAATACGCGAAGATACGAGACGTTGATCGAGATAACGATATCGATCGATCGGCGCGTGCTGACGAAGATCAGGTGTCCGATCGACAATCGGACAATTGATCGATAATGGGTAATCAACGACAAAGACTGAAACAATAAACGACGCGATTGATCATCCCACGAGCAGATATCGTCACCGTTCGTTTGTTTCAGCATCGTCAATCCAATTTTTCCACCCATCGTCTTTAATGGAATTCGGTGCACGACTGTTTTTCAGTTCGCTGACTGCAAATCTACTGTCGTAATTGCAAAATCAGCGACCTCAAAAACCCCCATACATATCAACTTTCCGAAAAACTTGGCAATTTCAACATTTTCGCCGGCCATATTGAGTCCGCCATTTTGAATTTGAAAAATTTGACACTGTGTTCATAATCCGCGACTCCAGGAATCTACGTATACGAGTTGTCAGATACTACTAGCTGTTATTTCGCCTTGGGATGAATTACTTCGGAAAACTCTGCTTTCTTAATGCTAATTTGTTATTAGGCATGATTGATTTAGATAGTTATGCCATGTTATTCATTTTTTTTAACACTTATTGGATTCTGCTGTTTGCACGGTGGTTGAAAAAAATCTGCGCTCAAGCACGAGATAACTTTGGTCGTATTGGCAAAGGTCGTTTCTGAGATTCGAAACAAACATATACACTTCGCGTTGTGATATTGTGTGTCTCGCGCGAAGTATGCGAATAATTTTTCTTATCACGACGAGAAACAGCGAGTATAAAATAGCGAGTACCACGTCTCGAAATATACAATTCGAGAAATTCCCATGCATATGTACTGATTGCATCGAAAACTACTAATTTCTTTCTTCCAACGTATTCGACTCGCAATTAAGACTTTCATTTTTGGACTGACATTTGTCAAATTTCTTTGGAGGCTGAAGAATTGCTGAGAAAAAAAAACTCATCTATTTTGATACGTACGAATAAGTGGCCGTTTAAATTTGGACGAAGATATCACGATGTGAAATCTATACAGCTGTAGAAATAATTCTCAACTTTTCGCCAGCAATTTTCAATTTTGGCAGAAGTGAAAAAAACCAGAGTTATTCTCTCGTTTCGACGTCATCGTACCGCTGTGTCGCAACACGCGACACGTGTCGATGGAAAATCATTTCTCCACGACCGCCAATCGTTACGGATCGGTCACCCCCCCCCCCAGGACAAATAGAATGCGAATCGAAGTTATTAAATAATATAATTCGTGACGAGATTAATTTCGGTCCTGCGTTCCGCTCTTAACGTCGTTCTTTACGATGATCCCAATATTCTGCATACCAACCTCGTTGGTAAAGAGATGACTTTTTTTTCTGTACGTATCTTTTGTTAATAAAACGCTGATTACGAAACTGGCGATTAAATTTGCGTTGCCTAATATTGGAACAATGATACCTCATCAGATATTAAACTCGCGGATGGTCGGACAATTTGGGATGTAATAACGTGGACATACCTGCAGAGCGTACAAAGTAGTAGCTGATACATATACAAAGTAGTAGATACACATACATATACTTTGAATACATACACATACATATTCTTTGTATAGGTACATATACTTTGTATAGATACATATACAAGGTAGTAGATATACTCTTGTTCAACGTAGGATGTAGCAATTTCTCGCGATACGCAACCCGATTCAAACTTGCTGAACCCTTAAAACCCAAATTCACCTACGCCTGAACTCGTGCACAGTAGTCTCGTATGGGCCTCGCAGCCCACTTTTCATCCGTCACGAATCTCTCTCGTCTCGTTTATCACTTGCCTCAATTTTGGAGCAAAGCTCTTTTTTAGCTCAAAAACTAAAGCCCTCAGAGGATTTTTGGCAAGGAAGTCCCAATCACCCTCCACCCTCCCTCAAAATTTTTACTGTTTTGTCACTGTAACTTGGAAAGTATTTATTTTGGAAGAAAATGTTGCGGATAGAAAAATGAAGCTCTCAAAAAGCTCTATAAGAAAGGTGATATACTTTTTTAACGTAAATGCAAAATTTTAACTGGTAATTTGACAAATTTAGCCCGCATCCGAAACGTAACGCTGGCTTGGTGCGAGTTGAACAAAAAGACTTTACTCGTAAAATACATATTTTCCAAGAAAATAAAACGCTCATTTCCTATTTTAGATATTTTTCAAAATACCAGCTGAAATTTTGCATCTACGTTAAAAAAGTATATCACCTTTCTTGTAGAAATTTCTGGGAGCTTCCTTTTTTATTTGAAACATTTTTCTCCAAAATCAATGCTTTCCAAGATATTGTGAAAAAACAGAAACAATTTTGTGGGTCTTTCTCGTCAAAAATCCTCTTAGTTTTCATTTTTGAGCCAAAGAGAAGCTTGGCTGAAAAATTAAGCCCAACGCTTCATCCCGCGATGGAATGCAATTAGTAGCAGACTGTGGAAAAACGAAACAAAAAATAGATACAAATGAATCGATATTATTATCGATGGCATTCAGATTTTCGTAGTTTTCAGTCTATTTTCCCTGCTAAATTTTCCTCCCCATAACGTGATACGAATAATCGTGTTCCCGTGAAATTTCTCGTAGCTGGCAACTTTAGACCTTGAGAAGCCAGCGGCGCGAGGTTTCCTCCATGCAGAAAGGCCGATGAATGCGTTTATCTGCGAAATAAGAAGCGATGCACTGCTGATAAAATTGGTACACATCGAAGCTTCGTTTCTGTCCATTTTGCCCAAATAGCGACGACCGTTCGTTATTTTTTTACCTTCATCTCGCGAATCTTTCATTATTACATTCGTTAATACTTGAAAACGTTACGTTTATTTTGATCGTTACGTGAAATTATGTAAGCGCAACACCTGAGACAACAAAGCTGCTTTCCTCATTTCCCTCCTCTTCATCGGCATTAATCATTTTCTTGCTCGTCGCGAAAAACAAACGGAGATCAGTTTTTCCTCCCTTCTTCTTCTTCGCCTCCTTTTTTCTCTCACCTGCGGGGAAAAATGGGCGAGTTTGAGGAAGAAAAATAGAAAAGGAGCAGACTCGTTTTTTAAACGCAAAACCGTCGTTTTCGTTGTACGACAGTTTATTTTCAACTTTGTTTTATATTTTACGAATATTACCGCACGACCTCCGGCTCTCGCGTGCCCACGGGGCGATAGGCGAAAGAGAACACCGCCAGAGACGTTCGAATCGCGTCGACCTAGCATCAACCACTCGCTGCTGCGGCTGCTATACTTGAAAAACCAGTTTGCAATGTTTTTACTAGATCTCATACTTTCGCTTGCAGGCTGGAGAGAAGAGACGATCGTGGCAGCGAGTCGCCGGACAACCACCGAGAAATCGAGGAAGTTAACGAACGCGGATCAGCGCCGAGAAAAGTCTCGGAGGAATGAAAATGCGATTATTTGAACTTGGCGCACGGAATCTGGTGAAAATTCCCTCGTCACTCGCGTTTGCTCGCGCTTCGCGTTCGTCTCCTGGTTGCACTTGCTCGTCGAAGAAAGCGCGCGCGCGCGCGGATATTTTACCGGGCAAAAAAACTGCAAACTTCTTCGAATCTAGTCGCGTAACCACTCGACCAGCGGTATCCAATTTTTTCCCCTTTTTTTCCCTCCCAGCGTTCGTCTACTTCTACGCGTGAAGTTCGTTACGTTTCCGTATTTAGGCTCCTGATAACGTTTCACCATTTGCGTTACGTAATCGCGAATTACATCGATGCTCGAAATACTCGGATTTCTACCATCATTTTATTTCCAACGCTCGGTCACTTCCGCTTGTATTCAGCTTTGGCCAGCTGGATTTGTTGCTTCCTATTTCCTCATTTTTTTCCTCGTTAAATTTCATTTCCATGATCGTTACGCGAAAAATGCGCAGCCGAGTCGCTGCTATGCCAACGTTAAAAAAGCAACGTTTACGTTTACAACTTTTTACAGAACATCTCATAGAGCAGAGTCTGGGGACCGGAAGTTGGAAGAGGTGGCGAATGAACCGATACGAACGAGTAAAACTCGATACATTAATGATATATTTATTTATCTTTATTTCATTTATCAGACTGCGAGTCATAGTTTTGGAGAATTACAATAAGAAAGGAAAAAAGGAAGAAGAAAAAAAGGAAAAAAAAAGAAACGGTCATCGAGTGACGAGGACGATGGATAAAATCGCGTATAAGAAAACGGTATCCGCCTCGGGGCGCGTGGTCCTTTGGAATAATATATCGGGCTACTTCCATCGCGTCGTAGCAACGAGAAGTATCGCAGACGTTTGACGATAGGAACAAAAAAGGAACGGGCGCGCGAATTTTGTGGCTGCGAGCCGCGAGCCGCTGCGATGTGCGTAACTCGCGAAAAGCCAAAGACAGGGAAAACTAGTCGGGGAGGAAAGAATTAGGGGGAAAAATCGAAAATTATAAACGTGATCAAACATCATTGAACGTTTCACACGGTTGTCGACTCGTATTCTTCTTTTTTCTTTTTTTTGGTTGTTGTTTCTTTAGGTTTTCGTACTCGACTCGCACACAACCGTATTTGAATGCTTAAAACGTATTTTATCTAAATGAAATGTGTTCACAGCCACACATTAATGTACATGTACAGAAACATCGTCAGCTCTTCGTGTCCGAAGAACGGTGTAGTTATTATAAATTACGAGTTTTACAATCATCAGCGTTCTCTCTCTCTCACTCGCTCTCTCTCTCTCTCTCGCTCTCTCTCTCTCTGTGTCCCATTTGTTATATTCCTCTCATTTCTCCTCGCAAAAACGCACTCGTACCCGCGCACACGCGGAATCGCGTACGCATATATGTGTGTGTATATGTATATCATCGCCGTGTTGTCCGTCCTCCTTTCGTTCCACGCGGTGCATTTCGTCGAGAGCGAATCGAGATCGCTTCTTCGTCTTCTCCTTTCCTTTTCCAATCATCTCCGTCGTTAACGTTCGTCCAACGTCCATCTAAAAAATCACTTCGATGACATTCGGACGACGGTGGGATGAGATTCGGGGACAAGTTCCTCTCTTCCATCGACCCTCGCGTCTCTCTTCGTCGCCTCCCCCCGGGAAACGGAGAAGTGCAGCTTGGCTCGGCGGAGGAGGGGGCAATTATTCGGGGCAATTATTATTATTTAATTCATTCGAGTGTGTGTGTGTTTTTTTGTTGCTTTTTTTTCACAAGACAGAGTAAAACTAGCAAAAGTTTTTCGCACAACGCCGAGATAATCATCCAGTCTTCTCGGTAACAAATGTTCAATTTTTCGTTTCGTTATTTTTTTTGGTCGGAATGGCTGTGATGAGGATTTGTAAAGGGTTCGTTATTGAAATTTAAAACGTGCTCTCTCTCTACCCTTATCATTATTATCAGTATTAAAAAATAAAACAATAATAGATCCACGTGGGCCGGTTGCGACTAACCGCTAATTACTAATCTGGACGTGACGTTCTTTCTCTCCTTCGAATTCCCACTCGCACGTTTTCACATCCCACCTCTCTCTCCCTCTCTCTCTCTCTCTCTCGCCATCATCAGAAACACAGAGACGCGAATCTCGCATGGACGTGGACCTATGCACGAAATACAGTGTTCGGTTCAGTTTTTACTTCGCTTCTTTTTTTGTCGTTTTGTTTTTGTTTTTTCAGGCACAGCACACTTTTATCAGGTTCAGTTGTATTTTTTTCTTTTTGTTGCTTTCGTACCAATATAATCTTTATTGTTATTCTTATTATTATCATCGTAATCGTTATCATATCATTATCATAATCATTATCATTATTATTAATCATGATTAAATTAATTATCTTTAACGTTTCCTCGCGTTCTTGTTCGAACTCACGCTCTCGCGCTTTTTATACTCATGCATCTTACGCCGAGTCATTCGTTGGTACGTACTCAGCCACGCGTACCGTTATACAAGCACGCACAACGAGCACGAGATATAAGTATATATAAGTATAGATTTTCGTTTGTTTTTTTTTTGTGTGATTTTTTTTTGTAGTTTTTTTCGCAGCTCGTCGGTTTGTTTCCTCTAGTACGTCCGCTTTCGTTTCATATCAAATCTTTTCATCTGGAAATTTATTTCTTATAATCGATATCATATGATTGTGTTTTTTGTGTTTTCCCTTTTCGTTTAATTATATTTTTACAGCGTTGACCAATCGCGCTTATCGTTAGATACAATTCGTAATCAAAATGGAGAGACGACTTCACCGTGCATTCTATCCGCATCTCTCTGCGTATACATAAATCTATCAACGACTCGCTCTGATTCTCGTTTTCACTATTTTTCTCCTTCGTTGCCAGTACGTCCGTGTGCCCCTGTCTACAGGGGCGTCTATAACGCATATATACACACATATTCGCATACGTGCGTATCAATATATGTGTATGCAGATATACATGCGCATGCATATATATATATATATATACATACAGAGAGAGAGAAAAGTTTGCGGTCGCGAACGGAGGTGGGCAGATCCGAATCTCATCCCGTTCGTCGCATATTCATCACCACGTACGTTTTCGCGCCTCTCGGTTTGTTCAATGAAGAGAAGAAAGAAAGAGCAAAATTGATTATTATTCTCGTTTTCTTTGCCTTTTTTCAACTCGCCATCTCGTTTCACGCGCGCGTTTATTTTTCTTTTGTTTATTTATTTATTCTTTTTTTTGGCTTTTTTGGCTTTTTTTGCTTGTTTCTTGTTTTTGTCTTCCCGCACGCATCGTTTTCTCGTTTTCTTCGCATCAGTTAATCCGCGTTACGATTACGATTATCCTTATGATTATTATTGTTACCATAACCATTTTAACGTCGTCGTTATCATATCGTCGTAACATCCGCTACGATAACTCTATTATGCTTATCATTATTATGTGTGTGATTCCCTCGGGTTCGAGCGTTCTTCCCCGAATGGGATTGCGTTTTCTAGTCGTGGGGTTGCGGTAGCCGTTTCGGCGACGAACCTCTGTCGCGAGTATCGTTCGCGCCGTTTTTTTACAAAAAATTTTTCATTCGACTCCCGTCGACCGCAGCGACGCAACGACGACGCGTTTTTCTTTACAGGATGATAACGGGAGCGATGGTGAAGGGACGCTGGTGCTGCTGTTGCCTCGGCGTCGGGCTCCGCGCTGCTGCTGCTGCTGCTGCTGCTGCTGCATCTCCTTGGTCGTTGTCTTCGGGGTGATCGGGGGAAACGCATCACGACGAGCACGCCATCCACGAGTTGCACGGGCACGTGTAGCAGGTCTGCAGAACGGGGGCGTAGTAGATGCCACCGTTCGTCGTGTAAACGAAGGTAGTCGGTGGGCCGGGGGGCGGTGGCGGTTGATGCTGGCTTATGAGCCGTTGCTGTTCCTGGCAGAATAATTGGCAGGCGAGATCTTGGATGAGCAGGAGAGTTTGTCGCCGTTCGTGGCCCATGAGGCAAACGGTAGATTCTTCGACAACGCTGTGGAGCAGCATCAGGTACTTGTATTTGAGGGCTTCCTCTTCCGGTCCAACGAAATGATTCCACAGGTAGTTTTCCAGCTTCCCTCTCTGCTGGTTTATGTCTGGGAAGTCGATGAAGAATCTCGAGCACATGTATCGCTCGAGGGTTTTGATGTGACCGGGATTCGAGGCTCGGTACATCCGAACGAGGAGGTTGCAGTACTTGAGCAAGCCTCCACCCCTGATCTCCTCGGGATGCCTCGTCGATATGAGCTTCTTGTGGAGATGATAGAGGGCCTCTTGGAAGTCACCGTACACGGACTCGCCGACGACGGTTGGGTAGAAATTTTCACCGATGGGGAGCTTGCTGCACTCGTAGAAGAGGAGCAGCGAGTCGAGGACGATCTGGAAGGAGTCGACGGAGAACTCGAACTGCCGCCTCATCGTGTCGACGAACTTCAACTCGACGTTCCTGTGGCCCCGCGAATTTCCGAGAGATATCAACGACCACCGGTCACCGTCGTTGTTCACCTTCACCATCTTGCTCACGTACGCCTCCTTCAAGCTGCACGTCGTGATGCGCTTGCGGCTCACGCCTTCCGGTAACAAATCGAACAGGGAGCTGAGAACCGCGGTCTTTACCTTGTCGTAATTGCGACCGCTCGACAACTCGACGGCGAATATCAGATCCAGGTCGTTGTAGGGCTGGGATTCGGTCGCCAATACGTGGGAAGCTGCTCCGCCGTTCAACCTGATATCCCGAACCTTCATCCCTGCGCCACCGACGCTCGGGTCGGCCTCCAATTTACTTCGCACACCGGTCACGAGGTCGCACAGCTTCACCTCGATGGTTGGGAAATTTCCACAGCCGTGGATACCGACGGACTCGTTCATCACGTCGTTCAGCCGACGCACCTGCTCGAAGCTGAGGACGGCCAATCTTTGCTGAGGGTCGGGGCACTCGTTGCTGCTGGTGTTGTTGTGGCTGCTACCGGTGTTCTTGGTGTTACTACTGATTACCGTTGTCGTGGTCGTGGTCGTGGTCGTCGCGTTGTTCTTGCCGACTTTTTCGATAATGCTCTTTTCGTTGTTGTTGTTGTTGTTAATGCTGCTGGTGTGGTTGTTGTTGGCGATGTTCTTGTTATTGTTGTTGTTGTTCTTGTTCTTGTTCGAACCATGGTTCACCTGACACAGAGACTCCATCATGGTTACTCGCCCCTGGCGATCCTCGCCAATGTCCAGAGATCCGCACTGTAATCAGACGAAACAAACGATTCGCGATAAGTCTTACTAAATTCACGTACAATTATTTACAATTGTACATAGTTCTACGTAAAGTAGGTATAATTATATCGGTCCAATTTTATTGTTTTTGTCGTTTTTAATAGCTTGGCGGGATTTTTTTTTTTTAAACATATTTTGTCATCGCATTCGTCGTCTTGGCTAACTTCTCGTCTAACAACAACTTCTTGCTACAATGGCGAGGAGATATTCGAGAGAAAAAGTGCGCGGAGAAGTAAGACTTTCCTGCGCTCGTGCCTCGTTTAAAACGATAGCAAAAACAGGAAAGGGTACTCGATTCGTGAAGCACGAGTCACTTCGTAATGTAATCGACCGACTCGATAAAAGACTTTTTCGCAACGTGCGTATGACGCGATTACGCTCCGCGACAATCTGGATTTACAAGCTGACTCACCAAACTTAATACCAGAATAAAATTCTGTAAATTACGACCGACAGAACCAAATATCCCAATGACGAAATCTAACGAAAACCGGATACGAGAAAAAAGGGGAAAAAATGAATCGAACGAACCGGAAAGAAGCGTAATTTTTTTCAAAAATACAAAACGTGCGAAAGTGAAGTAGTTCTCGTACCGGAATTGGACGAGAAATCGAAGAGGGGGTAAGAAAAATGGAGAGAAAAAAATAGACAAGTAGAGGAAAATTATTTTTTTCGATATCAGTTACGCGCCAATAAAAACGTGAGACGTTTTGCGGGCGGGAGAATTGAAAGGCGAGAATTTTTTTGCTGGAACAGTCGAGGGAAACTTTTTTTCTCGGTGCAATGTTTTGGCGAAAGGAGTAAGGTGGAAATGAATTTGAATGAATAAAAAAACGCGAGAGAAAGGAAAGGTGTAGAAAAAGAGTGGCGCATAAATAACTTTCACCGATTGGATAATTTACCTCCGTTACTCCGAGCATCGAGTAACAGAAGTTGGCTCGATAATAACCGTCGTCGCAGCTGAACGAGCTGCTCGGTCTTCGTCCTTGAGGTAGGTCGCGCGTTTGAAACGGCGTCTTTGAACGCAGATGAGAAGGAATGTCCTCCCGCGATATCTACAGGTGCGGCATCGTGACCGCTCGCGCGAAATGATAGCCGAGATATCGCACGCCCGCGCACCGTCACTCGCGCGAGCACCGTGACAACGATGCGGGGGAGGGGGGAGGGGGAAAAAAACAAAAGACTATCGCCGCACGCGATGCGCCGATATCTCGCGGCGTACGACACAACCGTGAATCCGGAGTAACGCGTCTATTCGATACCTCCGCGTTTTCCTACGTGTCACGAGCGACGATACGAGTCTCGCGCGGTGTAGGGCCGACGGACGACGCGCCACCACTGACCGGAGCCGCTGCGACGCGGAGTGAAAGGCGATCCGCGAAGCACGCACACACCATCTGCGCGAGCGTAGTCGCGGCCCGGCGCGTTGGTCTAGAACACTCGCGAACGACGTAGGTACCTTATCCTACTCCGACGCCGGTCGACGTCACGGACGAGTCGAGCTTCTATCCCTGAAACGCCCCCGCGTTTTATCCCTTCCGCGGCGGTACGGCGGGGCGGCAGTGGTCGTCGTCGCCAACTACCGTCATCCCCGCGAAATACCCTTTTCCCCGACGACGAGGCTCTGACGTCACGCGCGAAGCGGAGGCGTTCGCGAAAAAGCTGGCGTGGGCGTAATAGGAACCAGCAGCGTGCACGTATACCTCTACGCGCTCGACGTGTATCTATGGGCACGCCGCGCGTATCTCGGACGCCCACGCCGCGCCGCGACTCTCCTCGTCGTCGTCGTCGTCGTGGTCGCGGTCTTCCTCTCGCGAGGAAATCGCGCGAGAGGAACCCAGAAAAGGAGAAAAAGAGAGAGAGAGAGAGAGGCTCGGAAAGTAATATCGACCTGTCAGTCTCTCGCGAAGTACAATCCACCTACACACCGCGTTATCTACCTATATCGCGTAGCTGGAGTTACGCGACAACGACCTATACACGTATACATATACATGCGCGATAACGATGAGACTGCGCGAAGATTAATTCAAAATTACTGAAACGAGAATACGCACAGGCAAAATTTGGTGAAATTCTCAAAAATGGGGGAAAAGTAAGAGACTAAAAAATCGTTGAGTGGTTAGTAGTTTGTGATAAAAATAAATTAAAAAAAAAAAAAACGAGTCGTCGAATTATTCTAAGTATCGTGTGATTATATTCGCGCTGCTGCTGCTACTCTCTCTCTCTCTCTCTCTGTCTTTCTACACGAGGAACAAATATCGTTGACACGGATTTATCACCTCACTGACGCAACGGAAGAACATTTGCTACTACTAACTTCGGCGCGGAGGGATTACCGCTGTTCGTTCTCCACTTCTGTGTCCCCGGTGAAATAAGTTCGCGGTGGTCTGCTCGGTAGCGAAAAACGTGGCGCGATAAAAGTGTTACGATAGTTTTGCAGAGATTGCATCGAACAAAGTTTACCGCCACTTCGTGATATTAGCAGACTTAGCACTGATAAAGATTTATGACTCTGCGAACACGAAATATATATCGCGATGAGCGCCGACCTAGTCGTCACTTGTTTTCGAACGGTGCAAATTAATTTGCAATGAATGAGAGACGAGAATTTTCGATGATTCGCATGCAAACGAACCGCTCGCTCGATCAAATGCGATTCGAGAAAGTTCGCCGTAACATTACGTACACCTGTTTTCGCACAATTTTGTTGACCGTCGTAAAAAAATGCCACTTTTTTCCCAGCGAAATCGCAAATTCTAAAAAAAAAACGAATTTTGTCTGATTTTTATTCTCGCTAAAATAAATTCCCACGCCGGTAAGATAAATCGCAGCGTAATCAATTCGGCTCGTTGATTTAGAGAGATTCGATTAATCGTAACCAATTAATCAACGGTACCGACGAGACCTTGAAAACCAGCGAGCAAACGAGTTTCTGTAGGAAAAAAAGGAGAAATTCGGAATAGCTATCCGAGCGATAAAAAAAAAAGGACAACGGATATGAAACGACCGAGTAAGACGCGCGTGGCTGTTATCTCTCACCGGTTTACAAATTCGCAGCGGGTCAACGCTCGCGCGTTCGCGAAGTGAAAACGAACGTCTTCTTATTACGCGATGGCTCGCGAAGACGGTTGTTTCGCCGCGAAAGGGGGTCACGAGTCCGCGGAATGTCGCGTACGCGTCCCAGATGTACGGTGCCCCACGTACGACGACCCGCCGTTACTTTGCTTCCGCCAGTCTTCGTTTTTCTCGAATTTGACTTTTTCTTTTTTTAATTTTTCATCGTTGCTCCCGCGTGTCCGTGCATCAATCGGCGACGGAGACACGTGACACGGCAGAAAAGTATGTTAATGTCAGATACTGACGTCGAGTCGCAGCGTAGAACGGGAAACCCCACAGAAGCTGCAGGAAACGCTCCGCTGACCTTGGCGAGGTGAGCCCCTCGCAGGCTTCCTTCTCGCCACGCCAAGTTCGTCGGCATTTCAAATAAAAGACAGTTTGGCCGTCGACGTAGCAATTTCCGCGAAAATATTCACAGATAACCCGACGACGCGCGATAAAAAGTAATCTCGCGGTTGGTAACGCATCGATATAGTCGGACAAATCGCGCAACGAGGCGACCAACGACGAGCACTCATTTTTTTAATTTTTTAATTTTTTTTTCTTCAATTTTTGGTCATTTTTTTATTGTTGGTAATTTTTTTTTATTGTTTTTAATTTTTTTTTATTTCAAGCCTTTGCACATCCCGAATCAATATATTCACCTGTATCTTCTTCGTAGGTTATTTTTTCCCCCGAATTTGACCGTAAAACGATACAGGTAGAGATAGCAAGCGAAGCTGTCGATTTTCCACGCTTAGTTTCCGGGGATGCCGACAGATGGCGCGTGCTTCTCGCGGGCGCAGGATCGTTCGATCGTTGATACCGCGCGCAACGCGTACGTATTCGATTCACGTTACGGAACGGACGTTCATTGACGTACGTGTTATGTTCCAATGACACGTGAAACACGACTCTGCATCGTCGTTGCGCAATTGTGGAAACTAAACGAGCTTACGATATTAATCGCGGAAAGTCTGTTGAAACAATACCGATAGTACCGTTACGCGAAAATACGATCTATCAACGTGCTACCAAATTTGACAAGACTTATCTGCTACGCTTCCATCATCAGACAGGAAATTGACGCTTTTTTGCCAACTACGTAGCTACTACGTCGAATTTGTTCGTCGAGTGATCACCGACGATTTCTAATTCGATGGTAAATCGTTCGCACATTCGGAACACGCGCGAAGAGCTTTCGCCTCCAGTTTCGCTCAACGTATTTACACGTCCCAAGAAGAATTATCTTTTCACGCGAAGTTTCCAAATATAGTGTCGACGAACACTCGTCGATGAATGGCACAAAACGTGTCAGCATTAATAATAAAAAAATCCATGCTATACGTTAAAAAAAAATGGAGCAAAAAACATACAACAAACAAATAAATAAAAAATAATTAAAAAAATAGACGAAAAAAATAAAAAACAATTTAAAAAAAAAAAAAATAGATACAAATAAATAAGTATGTTGGAAAGCGCAGAAAATAAGTTTGTGGGAAAATCGCGTAGATTGAAAGGAAAAGAAAGTTTATTGCGATCGGGAGCTTGCGAATCAGACGCGAAAGCCTAAGACTGCACTGGACAAACTTCGGCAACCTTATTTGTCCGTCCTCTCGTAACTCATCGATCCGCATCGCGTGTTTTCGACGGCACGCGTTTTCACGCAACTTCTGAAAACAACGCGTCTCGTCGTCCGATTCATCCGTCTCGCAATTTTCAGCAAACCGATCAGCTATTATGCCGCCCTCCGGCGCGCCGCTTACTTTCACGTATAGACGCGTGACACTCGCCTGACGTCAATTGACGACGCGTGCGACGCTAAAGATGAATTATGGCCGATCGCATACATGCGACGTGTCTCTGCACGCGCGACACTCTATCTCTGCGCATACGCGCACCTACGTCGCGTACGCGTAGATATAGGTGATAATCCGATGTCTCTCCGTCACGCAACGTTCGTAGAGAATATCACCGAGCGATACACCAGATTTATACATGTAGGTCAACGTATCGCGCGATTCCAAGCTCCGTCCGCGTTTTTACCTCCGCTTCGTTAATTTCTCTATTCCGACGGCTTTTTTGCGGCGGCCGCCGCAGGAGGGTGAGGCTTTTCGCGCGTATGTACGAACGTCTAATTCTTTGGCAGGCCCCGGACGAATTTCAGCCTGCGAGATGTCACTAGATTCCTCTGCGTTGTGTAACTAACATGTAGTACACAATTTCAATAAGGTAGTCCACAAAAAAAAATGGCGGGATGATTAAAAAATGATGAAGCGACGAGGCGCAAGAAAATGACGCACCCTTCCAGTAATCTCGAATGAAGAAAAGAATTCAATTCCTAATGGAAAAGAATTCTGCAATCCCCCGAACTAAGAAGCAGTCAAAAAACATGGCGGCTGTCTGAAAGGAAGAGCCGTTGTTCGCCAGTTTTTTTTTTTACTTGGACGATTTTTTTTGAAATGGTTAAAATTGAAATTTTGTTGCAGTTTTAACTCGGACATGAGAGTGACGTATGGAGAAGGCTGGCACCAAATTTCGGGTGAATTGGTTCGGTAGAACTCGAGGTATCACGTCGAGCAGGTCGAAAAAGGTAGTTTGAAGAAAACGAGCAAAGTGAGAACCGTCCTCGTTGCAGCGCCTATATCTCCGAAAATGATTTCAATTTTGAAAAATCCTCTCCAGGAGGTATTCTGAGGGGTTAGGCCTAGAAATGCGAATTTTTTCGTAATAATTCATTTTTTTCGGCATTTTCTGGCGTTTGTTTAGGAATTCCGAATTCGTCGCGGAAAAAAGGAAAGACAAGGGAGGGAACGGCGCACTTATCGAATCAAGATTCCCCGAGGAGCGGGGAATTAATGCACGGGGAAAACTAAGCGGGGCAGAATTCTAGTTTGGTGCAAAAAAGGGAAGAAAGGAGGAAAAAATGGAGAGGAGCAGGATGCTCGTGAATTGTTTCCAGAAGGGTCGACCTCTTTTATCTCATCTGCCCTGCCGCTCCGCGGCCGTGATCCGCCTACGCGAATTGTACGTGGGCGAGACTTTTGGAGAGGAGCTAGTGACGTCAGTCGGCACGGAGTACTCGGTCGTGGGGAAAGAGGCAGATGTAATCGACGAGCCCAGATAACGCGGCGGCGATAGAATTCCGGTGCCATCGTCGCGGGGGTCCGGATACACTCGTCGATGTAAATACTCGGGTACCCGATGATGGAAGAAATTTCACGGTAAAGAGAAATTTACGTGGCGGATACGGTCGATCGATGCCGGCGACGCCGGATTATTTGTCGTTGGCAATATCGCGCGACCCGCTCTTCTTTACAAATCGTTGTGCGAAGCTGTATCGCGACATCGTAACTCCCAACATCAAATAAAATCCGCGAACGAAACGAGAAATAACCAAACGATGTGGAAATACGTCGAGCAAGTATTGCGGGCGAGAGGAAAATAATCTGAGCATGGTTAACCGAATAAAACCAATTTTCCTTTCCAATTTAAAAACCTAAGAGGAAGAAAGTCGACTCTGTGACAACGTAGCATTGAAAATGCGGAAAATCACGGAAATGTTGAAACTGTATAAAAAGTAATCGAACTTGCCGTTACCAAATCGTGCCATCGCGTATATTCTCTATTTCGAGTTTTCTGAAAAAAAAATTGCTTTTTCTTGAATACCTCGGCCATTTCGCCTTTTAACGAAAAATTGTAAAAACCAAATATGTAGCAAATTTCATTTTCTACATCTTTGGTCCCTACAACTTTTCTTCTAAAATCGATATTACGCCAACGGCGAAGACCAAGAGACGCGTCCAGATACTTATCGTGGCTGCCTACCTAACGCGCCGTTCGGATTATTTTTCTTAACAAAATATCGATCCTAGAAGAAAAGTTGTAAGGAACAAAGTTATAGGGAATGGAATTTCCTACAAATTTGGTTCGCACAACTTTGCGATAAAATTCGAAATGGCCGAGATATTCGAGAAAACGTTTTTTTTTAAATAGATATTTCGTTTCCTCCACGTGAAACCAGTTTCGGTTGTGCTGGTCAACGAAAGGACGTTGCACTTTGTACAAACCTGTTGAAAAACGAGCGTGATTAGCGTCGGAGGGGAGAGGATTGTTGTTGCGTCGAAAAATAGGTTGGAGTGGTCGGATTTTTCGTTTTGTATCCGCACGCGGAGCAGCGGCGAAACCGATTGCGATCTGAAAACGAGTGTGATCAGCTGGGCAACGACCTTCTCTCGAGTCTCTCTCTCCCTCTCTCTATCCGTCCATCTGGCTCTCGCTGTCGCTCTTTGCGGTAACTCGCCGTGAAATTCTTCGGTCTCGGGATAAATAAAAGAGACGCGTATACGAAATACGCGCGCACCTCGGCGTACCTGACACTCCGAGCGTGCAACGAATTACGTAAGCAAGAGTTTATAGTCTTATAATCGTCGCGCACCTTGCAACCGGATCAAACGTGGACAAAGCGTGCGCGCGCGAGAAAGAGAGCGATGCCGGCTGGCCACGGAGCTGATAGGAGTCCAGGTTGTAAATGAGTCACACCGCGACGATGACGAGAGTCAATTACAATCGTAACTCATCGATCTAACGCGCAAATTATTAGATTACTCTACAATTTTCTTCGCTGAATTTATTTCCTTCTCGAGTGCCGCGCCAAAACTCGGACTGGAATTAGAAAATGGAGACCAAAGAAAGCTCTCCTTGTCCCTGTTTACCCGCCAGCGCGAGTGTTTACCTACGAAGACCCGATGTACTCGCCCCCCGTTGTTTCACCTCTCGCGGTCGAGGTGCTCGGAAGGAGCGAGCAAACGAGTGTGCAGGGAAATACTGCGATGTTGGGCAGTAAACTACCGCCGATCGACCGCTATTTGTTTGAAATGTTGCTCGATAGAGAGAAGCCCGGTTTGGTATTAGAGAGATAATTTTACCTCGCGTTGAAAGAACGCGGATCGTTCGGTGGAATGGATGCAAGAGGCGCGATTGAGGCCACCAAACTAACGCTCACCTCAATCGACGAAGCCTCCGCGGAGAAAAAAAATCGATTCGCAGGTTAAAATATTTAAACACGGGAGTGCAATCTAGCAGAGCTTGGCTCGATATGCCTGGAGATATAATATTCGATGGAATGTTTTTTTTTTTTGTGGTCGCAGGGCGCATTTATTGATGATGGGTATTTTATGATTAACAGCTTACCGAATTGAGGAATGATGCGTGTGTGGGTAAGTAGGGAATAGAAGGGGATTCATTGATTTGCGCACAGTGCATTCTATTTAGAGAGCGCGGAGAAAGAAAATACGTGTACTTCGCGGTACGCGAAATGTGTTGGGAGAGCGTTTGGGAGAGTAGATAATCGATGGTTGTTGGGACGACGATACGCGGTGGTTGGTTATGTTGGTTGGTAGTTTGTTGGAATTCGGGAGGACAGATTATCGAGAGAGCGAGTAAAGGAACGCCGATGGAACGGAGAAAATTAGTTCGAATCGGGCGAAGATGATAGGACGTTGTTTATCTCCAACGGTTTCGGGACGATAGACGGTTGACGAGCGTACCGACCGGGACGAGTAATTGGACCTTTCGTACAGAAATCGATTCGTGATTATCGGTATGACGAAGCGGCGACGATCTTCGGCCGGCGCGGAACCGTCGAATATCTCTGCGCGATAAACTCGCGCGGACTTCGACGGACTTTTGGCGAAGATACATCGCCGAGGCGCGAGAAAAGGACGGAAGTTTCGCCGGGCGAATCTCCTTCGCGGTGATCCGGGTCTAATTTCGGATGGCGACGACTCCTCCGACGATGCTCGAGTCGAGGAAATATTTCCGCGTCGAACGGTGTTCGACGACGACGAGTCGCGGCGACCCGTTGTTTCGGTACCATCGACCCGGTGTAACTCGGCCGCGCCGAAGTCGCCGGTTTTTCTCTCGTTCCCCGGATCCGCGGAGTCGGCGAGAAAATTCGCGAGTGGCGGACTAGCGATCGCTTCCGCGTATTTCCGGCCCACGAGTCACTCTCTCGCGCGGCGCGTATACCGTTTTATTCGTATATTCGTATATTCGTTTTTATCGCACATCAGAATCGCGCGATCCGTCGACGACGATGCAGCCTCGCACCTGATCGGTATATTCAACATTTGATTCCGACCGGACGGTTTTTCCCCGTGACACGTTCGTTATTCCGGACCCGAGAACGATTACGCCGATCGCTGCGTACAGCAATTATAAAATCAAACGTAATAAAAGGTTGAGCAACGCTTTCCAAGGCTCGAAAGAAAGACGGTCGTCCGTAGAGACCCTACGCATGTAAACGAAGGTCAAAGATATTGCGCGTCTCTATCATTCTGTTTACGGTTGTGCGCGGTACCCGGCAACAAACAAACCAGCCGAAGACGTTATGGCGGAAAAAAATACAAATAAACGTTCGAAATGTCACCGTTACAAGCCGACGCGAATCGCGTACGGGTAGGTGTACGGAATCGTCGAGGAATCGGAATACCTGCAGCGCGACGCTCGACGTCGCAAGGCCAAGGTCATTCGGCGCCGCGATTGCATCGAAAGAATCGCGGCGGTTCTCGCACTTCCATCAATGAATCCGTCGATTCCATGTATGAAAATTACGCGCAATCATCGTCATGCGACTGCCGGCAAGGACGCGATGTGGCGAGCGATGACGAAACTGACAACAGGATATCCTGCGTCGCTGTTGCGTGGTAATTTTACAACGGCCGAAACAACGATACGGCGGGATGCGAGAATCGAAATTGGAATACGCCAGTAAAGAATGAAAAAAAGGAGAGCAGCGTCGTCGAGTTTTCTACTTTGTTGGCGCACCGAGATAAGAGTGGCGCGATTAATTGGCCGATTGTGCGCGCGGTAATGGTGGTCCGATCGCTCGCGACGCAACCGTATCTAGCGAGGCCATTAATTATGGATTATTGCCTTAAACGAGCACGTCCACTTATATTATTTGGGTTAACGCACAAGTAGACGAACGGATGAAAAAATCCGTGGCGACAGATGCGCGCGTTTCTATATACGCCTTGTCGCACAGTTTTAGCCAAAAAATCATCCCGCGGTTGGGGAGAAACAGATTTTTTCAGCGGATGCGAGGAATGAAATCAAAGTTTTGTTTCGTCGGCTAACCGCGAGCGAAAATGATACCGACCTTCGGGCGACGATTGATTGGGGGAACGAGAAGAGGGAATTGACGAAGCAAGGAGGGTGGAGGAAAATAAGAAAAGAGCACGCGTGATGCTTTTGTCGAGTCCAGATTACACCTGCGTTTAATAGTCGAATTAAAATATAAATACGTCGTGCATAATACGCGGTGTACAGCCTTTTATGAAAGGTGAGTGTGAAACGGGACTCGGCTTTGTTAAACTAGTTTTGAACGAAGTTGAAAGTTCTCTGTTGGTTCAAAGACCGTTGAGCGTTGAATAATGAAATGAAATTCCGCGCATGAAAATGAATAGGAGAGAAGTGATTATAAAACTTCGATAGTAATCATGTCCCGTAATTCGCGTAATTTCACCAACGAACGCGCGAGACGACCAATAATGGAGTAACAATTTCATATCGGAGAGACAATTAACCGCGAGATAATGAGCAGATGCTAATATCGCTTATCTCTGCTCGCGATGGGTCGTACTTTTCATTTTCCACGGCGTAATCTTGCGCGATGCTGCAGTCACGCTTGCGGGGGAAAAAGACAGATAAAACGAATCGCTACCCAATGAATGACCGGGTCGCCTCGGACAAATTTCATTGTCTCTCGCTTCGTTCCATAAATACATATACATATATATATATAATAAAACAGATATGACACTTTTTTTCCCATTGACAGAATATTACTCTAAACATATAACAACAGATTCCCACCAAAGATGAGCTCTTAATACCAATGTGAAGCACGCGCTAAACGAATTAGAAATTTTTCCATTTGATTAACACGTCAATTTTCAGTATTTTTTTTCCTTTAAATCGTTATAACTTCGCGACATTTGGCGCTGTTTGATTGGTAATGGGCGGAAATTGTAGAGGAATCCTTTCTCTTCAAAAGTACCTACAACTGTTTTAGGTTCCGTGAATCGTGTCGCTGGTAAAAAATCTTAAGTTCCATTTTTTACCAAATTTCGTGTTTTTTTTCGGTTTTTCTCGTAAACCATCAACTTTGGGGAAAAATTATAGGAGATGTCGTTTGTAGAGAATCAAATTTTCTACAAAAAAGGTCTCTTGAGTCCAAATTGTAGAGCTAATAGTTTCTGAGATAAGCGTAGGAAAACTGCAAGAATCTCTGTTCTCTCTAGATTTTTGTAATATTTGATGAAATGATGGCTGGAAACAATTATTACAGAATCAATCGTAATAATGACGACTGTACATTTTCTACATATTGCACGCCTCGGCGTAATGGCGCACACTGCCCACGCACGAGAGTTGGGAGAGAGAAAAAAGAGAAAGAGAAGTAGAAGCGAACTCTTAACCTGTTCGTGACACTAATAATGATGATCATTACAGCGAAGCAGCGTCGCGAGGAACACAACAACGCGACGTAGACGAGGGGTCAAGTGAAATTCTACGATTATCCAATTTACAGAAATAATAAGTCGCGTAGGTTGGTTTATGGACGGATGGGAAGGGAAAAAAAAACACGATTTGTCGTAGAGAAACGACCCTGAAACGGATGATGCATCGGCGCGCGGGTGTCGGAATCCGTGCGCGACGAGATCGAATGGAAAACTTAAAAAAGCACGTAGATGGCAACGCGTTGGTCGGAAAATTGTTTCGATTCGAAGAAAAGCGAAGTTGTTAGGTGTAAAACAAACGAGCGGAGCTTCTGGTCGTGATCCAAACGAGCGATGAGTCGCCGTGCGTGCTACGTGCTACGCTGGGTTTACGCAATTTCGCGTGTGGCACATTTGAATTTCAAAATATCTCTCTACTCCACAACACCGATTTCAGCGTGGACGTGACGCGACGCGACGCAGCGAACGTAAAACGTTGGACGCGTCGGAGTTACGTGGAGACGTTGAAATCCAATCGAACGCTTTTCCACGAGTCCTTGCCCGTTATTTATACATCAGCTGTTACGCGCAGCGTCGCACGATTCCCCGCGTACCGGGGATTCGAGAGAGCCTCGCGTTTCTCCTCGAGAATCGTCCATTTCCACAAAAAACGAATCGACCACGATTCAATTTCCTGCCTACGCGAAAAACAACGAGCTAACGCGGCTGAGAAAAAGCGCAAGAGCCTGCGACAATCGCAGCTCGCGGGAAACATACGAGCGAGTCTCGTATATTCTAGAACTTTGGGCGTAGCGATACGACGCGCCGCGCTGAACCTACGCGTCGACGCGAACGCCGGTGACGATAAAATTCGAGATGGAATATCCAAAAGGCGACGAAACACGGTCGAGATTCCACAATTATCCCCGATATCGCAACGAGAGACGACCGATGGGATTGATAGACTCGAAAAAATGAGGAGCAAGCCGCGAAACCCGGGGCAAACATATGTTACGATCCCGAGATAATGACCGCTGCCGCCGATGTCGTAACGCCGCTGTGTGTAGAGTAGTCACGGTGTATCAGTGCTCGGAACTTGGAAATGTTTTATTTCAATTCCAGACGAGTCGTCAAGTGTGTAGGTAATATCGAGCTAGAAGCTTTGCCTCTCTCTTGTTCTATACACTACGCGTGTATGCGCCACACAGGCATAGGTACTACGCGACACGTAGAGACGGGAAGAGACAGTCATTTGTTTCGTGGGACGACGCTACAACCAAAACTAGTACTTACATATTTTGTCGGTGCTGCGCGAAGAGGAACGAACGAATCCTGAGAAACGTGAAGCACTGGTCGAAGAATTCGCACTGTTCAATTAAAGTATCTCTTTGATGTCGTTTGTCAACTTATTTCGCCTTTCGTCGCCGCGAAAATTGGATATTTATCACGTTACGGCGATTTTGTTCAGCCCCAAAACGTTTTATAGGTTCACTTTTACGGGAGTTGTGTTCCCAACGCGAGGAATAACGACGATTAGGACCGCCCCGCGTTCAAATTCGCGCGACCCTACGTCGTTGTTTGAAGATCAACAACAAGTGGCTACGAGAGGCTCGTTCGAGATGCTATAGATACTCCTCCGGTCTTCTCTCTCGCCCCCTTTTTCCTCGTTCCGCAAACACTCTCTTCGTCGATAATACGTCCCGTGTCCTCTTTTCCCTCTAACTATTATACTCTCCGCTCACGAAAACGTCACCTCTCCCCAATGCCAGCCGCCGGCAGTTAAAATCAATCTCTCACGTTCTCTCCATATGTCAAGCGATCGCGCGCGGCCCTCTTATCAGCCTTCGTTTTTCCTCGTATCGTTTCGTGTCACGCTTATCGGCCCAACGTTAACCTCAACGCGAGAACGTACCGTTCTCTACGACGACTCGTGTGCAGAGGTTCTATACCAATCGCGCGTGAAGTTGACGAAGAAGTTTGGGAAAAGCGACGTTGAAACGATAGTCAGCGAGACGAGGCTTAGCCACGCAACGACGCAGCGACCGCGACAAACCAACTGACACTGAGAAGTCGAGTAGGTTTTCGCTGCGTCCAGCCCGGTTCCGGCTCCCGCGCGACGAACGATGGTTTGTCATCCCCACCACCGTTTCTTTCTCTCGCGATCTTTCCCCCCCCCACTCCGCCGCACCAATTTCTCGTCGGCTATCTCCGTCCCTCGTAGTCGATCGCGTCGCCCTCTCTCCGTCCGCCGCCCTCGCGGCGCCTTCCTTCAACGGCGCCCTCTCCAACTTTTTTCCCTCTCGTTTCTCTCTCGCGCTCTCTCTCTATCGCTCTATGCTACAACGTCGTCGCCTCACCGATGGCTTGTTGCTCCCATCCCCAGCGAATTTCTCCCACCAACCAGCGCTACCAACATGTATATACGCGGAGAACGAGGAGGATGAAAATTGCGAGTGACTTACAGTTTCGCGCTCGTTAACGACTGCTCTTTTCCCTCCCGATACAATTTGCATCCTTCTTTCGCGAAAATCGTTACCATAAAATCGAAAAAGAACAATTGGAAATGGTCGTTTGCCGACAGATTACAGCAACACGCATCGCGATGGCTTCTCGCATACAGGTACACGCTAAAAAATTGTCCGTCATCGTGCAGTGTCCAAAAAATTGCGTAGAATATCCAACACTTTAGCGTGCCATTCTCACCGTCCGTTTTGCAACACGCAGAAATGTTGTTTGGTACTAAAGCACGTGCGTTGAAGTAACACTACGTTTGTGCAAGAAAATGTCGTCGATGCTAATTTTTGTGCTCAATTTGACGGACATTTTTTTCTGTGCAGGTATGTCGGTGAATTTGGTATCGTTGAAACGAGATCGCCGAGCGATATAAATAAATCTTCATCGATCAGTCTTTTACAAATTATCCAACCACGAGGAAAACTTCGCTTCTGTGACCAATCAACGTTTCGACGCCACCTCATCGCATCGGGACAACCGGTCATGCGCAACGCTACGCAGCAAAAAATTGTTCGTCATTCTGCAAAGTGTACAAATTTTTGGGTACAATATTCCAGGTTTTCGTTGTGTTAAAAATATTATTCGATACTAGAGTAACACTTTCCAGCTTGACTCTCGCACTCCAACATTGGTTCGCGTTACTTTATCACTACGCACAGCGTGTGTTGCAGTAACACTACTTTTGCGTAACAAAAGTTCCAACACAAATTTTTGTGACACGCTTCGAGACAATATGCGAAGAAGAATGAAATTCTACAAACATACCGGCAACATTCCCACAAAAATACCGACTCTCCCCGAATCACCGGTAAACGATGCGTGGAAATTTGCGATAGAGGGGAAATCTCATGCCGCACCGCGTGATCGTTAGATCGTATTCATCCACACTGTTGTGTTCAAATAGCGCGCTATGCAGTTTCGCGAATCGTTTCATCGAAAGGAAATCAGTGGAACGATCCGTTTTGCCCCGCGTCAACCGATAGTTTTGCATACGTCGATTGCAACTACATGACGCGCGCTACGTTACATCGTCTGACGTCACGTGTACCCAGCACACGTGAAGCTATAAAAACTTGCGTCGCGTACATCGCGTAAAACGTGTTCGGAGTTCAGAGATGAGTTTTCAGCGGAGATTTTTTCCGCCCGTGCAACTAATTACCGGCTACTCGCTTCGCGATTGGTTCAATTACAAAATTATAACGATAATCGGTTGATGCTTCCGCGAATATGATGAGAACGTTGTTGCTAGAATTGTAGAAAATTGTCGCGAAGATGACGGTGAATAATTGGGATACGGATAACGAATAATCGATTTCGCTTCGGTTATACGTATGTATAATCACGAGCAGGCACCTCCACCGCGACGTTATCGCGCGAGTGCCGTTGCAATTAGGACGAACTTGTTGCTCTGCCCAAAGACTTTCTGATCGTTCAACGCGTTGGGTCGCAAAGAACGGTGCACAAGATTTTGCACACTTGTTGATCAACCAAGGAAGTTATTTCTCCAGTGAAAAACATTACTCCAACGTACGCGACGATTACAGCGACGAGTGGTATTGACGACGGATAGACTGTTGTCGCAAAAAGCAAATGACAGTTATTTTGACGCCAACGAATTATCGAGCGACGAGGATAATAAAAGTTAAGTTCGTTAACTAAAGTATCCTCGAACTTCGCATCGACGTGTATTTTTCCGCAAAAGTATCCCATCACCGTAAATCGTGGGATTTTCTGTTGCTTTATTCTGTAACGTATTCTCGTTGAAAATACATTTTTTGATACGTTGTTTCGAGTACATTTTTTACACCTCGCCCAAGTTAAGCTCCCGTTTATTTTTCCCCCAGGAATTTAACAGGTCGGAATTTTTATTCGGTTCATTTACGTTGCGGACTAAATTTCTCGGTGGTCGTTGCCACAAAAATGATTTATTTCCAACGGGAACAAAATAACTAGAAACTACGCTAAAAAAAATTGTTGGGAATTTTTAAATGAAATCAAAAAAAATATAACAGGGTAACGACGACAGTTAGAGTTGTCAATCTACAGAAAATGCGCCCAACACCACCCTGCACGTCGTTTCGATGCAAAGTTCAAAAGCAAACGATTCGCGAGCGCGGAGGAGAAGAATGTAGTATTATTAAAATGATATATGAGGCAATAGACGCGATGGAAACGAACTGGGCCAATTAAAATCTACGAGCATATTGCACCGGGTGTAGTAGGCGTATCGCACATCGCGTGCGATTCACGCACACAGTCGGGGACGAAAATGAGAGAGAGAGAGAGAGATGACGAAAAGGACCTGAAAGAGAGAGGGCAGACGACGAAAGGGGGAGGGGGCGTTTGATACGAGATTGGCATACGGAACGCGTGTGTGAAGTGAAGGTGGCTGCGGTTCGCGCGCTGACGTAAGATCAGACGAACAGAGAGAGAGAGAGAGAGAGAGAGAGAGAGAGAGAGAGAGAGAGAGAGAGAGACACGCGGAGAGACCCGCGCTGCGCTCACGGCCTTCAAGGCCGTTCGCTCGAACCCCGTTCCTCGAGAAAAATGTTAACGACAAATTCGTTCTTCTGGTAGATGGAAGAGTTTCGAAATTCCTGAAAAATGTCGGAAACACGTTTCCGTCGTCGATAAAAGCTCCGCCGTATTTCTTTCCCGCTTCGTGCTCTATCTACATCGGCTTATAAATGAGCAATAAATTTCTGGAAACCGTGGACGCTGATGCGAAGAGAACCGAAAAAAAACACGATTCGTTAGCTGGGTGCTCGAAAAATATTTCACTTTCCGAGCCGTAACAACGTACCGAACGTGTCAAGCGTCCGGAGTCCGTGCAACTGTGTAGAATACGGTCAACTTTTACTCCGGAGCTCGAACCGTGTTGCGGGTGTATGGTAACAAGGCCACCGAGTTTTGAATCGGAGCCGCGAACAACCTCGTTCGAGTGTTACGTTTCAACGAACCGAACCGACTTACATATATCATATCCATCCATATGCACAAGTCCGGATTGTCGGTTATAGAAAGAAAGGCATAGGTACGCGTAGGATACGCGTATATATGTCTCGTGCCTGACGCCGCCGCGATCCACGTGCTCGGGGAAAAAGGCGATCAGCGTCACGATCTCGTTCTCTCGCCGATATTCCATGAATGATTTCCAACCGTAAGAACTATGCATGGGTGCACTGTGCAGACGAGTCGCGTTCTTGCGATACGATTGGGACAAATCGCGGGGAAAAAATTGGGTCATTTTGTAGTTTGAGTGATTTTTCGAAAAACGATGGAAAAAATGTCTCCTTGCGAGTAAACGTTGTCGTTGAAATTTACTATTGCAAATTTACTATTGCAAATCTGCCTATCAATTTTGAGTAGAGCACCGTAGGGAGATTTATTATGGGTCGAAATTCGATTGGGCGCTGGAAATCGATATCGTCGGTAGATAATACAAAATGAGAACGAGAAATCTACCTTATGGACTTGACCTGCACACGAGTTTGATAGTTCTATGTTTTCTCGTGAGCATATTTGGAATGATTTGACGCCCAAAATAATTTTTTAAGGGTAGTTCCACCCTCAACACCAAGAACCACCCCTAGATTCCCTATTGAAATGCCAAATTTAGAACATTTTTTTTTAAGGAATCTAGTAAATTGTTGGAAAAGCTGGAAAATAGGTAGTTCGAGGCATATCTTAAAAAAACTTTTTAAGATATGCTTTTTAAGAACTTTTTTTGTTGTTGCCAAAAAATGGCTGAGTTCTGAGAAAATACGAGGAAAGGAGACGAAAGCGTCGACATCTATTCTTTATTCGCGTCTGAGAGCACTTTGAAAAATGCATGGATCGGATCACGATGATTTGGATGCTGGAAGAAAAATTCTGCGTGGTATTTGCGGTATTTTAAGTGTCGAAACTCCTCGAAATATTCGAAACTTCCCTGTTTCGTCCCGTACCTTCGGGAACTCGAAACCCCCGTAACTCGCAGAATTAATAGGATATGCCAGACTCCCCGCGGTGGAATGTCGCGACAACTTCGCCGAGGAAATGAAAAATTTCCACCGTTTTCCGGAAAAGTACTGAAACTACGTAATTACCAAGAACAACACGTTTGCGGATAAAATACGAGTAGATCGTGCGAAAGAATATACGCAGGTGACACTGTGCAAGCAACGTATGAAAATATTCGTGTACGTGTTGGAGCGTGTGTAAAAAAAACGCACGTGTGCGGCAAGGTTGGGGAGAAGGCGCGTGTAGTAGACGTATTTCGGTCAGTCAGTCGGTCAGATGTAGTGAAAGAGGAATCCCTGACCGGGTGACCCAAAACACGTTCCGAACAGAATGCTGCGACTGGTAATTGGTAGGGTGGAAGGTGCGATCGATCGATTCCGAAGGCATGACTTGGCTGGTAACAGTGGAAGAAGATCTTCGGGATCGACTTTCCTACGTTTCTCCGTTGCGGGTCTTCCTGCGTTTTTTTTTTATCGCCGCGCGCCATTGACTATCAGTTTTTCGACGTGTGTTCTCGTCTGTCTTCCTCCTCGCCCAGCGCACCGTAGATCACTGGCGTCCAATTCATATTCCCACCGCTAGTTCGCACGGACGGCAGTTTTGGAACGTAGAATTGGACAAATTTGGCCCAAAATGTTGACGGAAAATAAATTATTTTGGAAAAAAAAAACAGAAAATTTTTCGTCTGTTCAATTTGCAAAAATCGATCGATTCGAAACTTTTACCAGGGAATTCGGGGGGGAATTGTTGAGTCGGGGTGAGGTCACGATGTGAATATTAATCGCATTGGATTGCGAATAAAATTCATTTGTTCCTCGATAATTTGTGGAACTTGGTTGATGGTGGTGATAAATTTTTGGCTCCTTTGTCTTAAATGGTTCGTCCTCCCTTTTTTCCTCCGCATCGTCGTTGATCGTAAAGCTGTGCTGTTTTTGCCCTCGAGAGGAAAAAACGGGCGCGGTAGCGAGAAGGTGAAAACTTTGGTCGTATTTCGTACGCCGGAAGTCGGAAGGATGTTGCGAGTCCGGCCGAGAGTTTAGGAGCGAACAATCGGATGCGGGAGGAAATAAATTGCGGGGAAATAAATTCGTAGCTATGGGATGTTTTGCGACTGTGATTTCTCTATTTTTCCGCGATTCGAGCCGCGATCGCGTCGAGTTGTTGATTCGCAACGTAACGGCAGCGTCGTGACTTCTTCCGGCCTGGAAAACGCGCGCGCCTCCGCGCCGAGCAATAAACGCGATAATACATGCGCCGCGGTAAGAAATTGAAATGAGAAATATTTCGCCGCGTTACGTAATTCGCGAGCGGTTTCGAAGACATCGGGAGTCACGATGAACGAGCGATTATGAAGACTGACGGTACTTGGGTACAATCAGACGCGACCGTCCACCGACCTGATAGCCAAGCTTCAATTCGCCCATTGATAAACTCCCGTCCCGTCCTGGATCCGAGAACCGACCACGAGAACGGCCATTTCCTCTCCGACTTACAATCAACGAGCAAAAAACGCCTTCAAGGTGAAAAAAAACGCGTCAAAACGCGCCCAATAATTTTATAGCGAGGTTTTTTAAATATATTTTCTATACATTTTTTAAATGTATCTTTTACACATTTTTTTTTAATATGTTTTATACATTTTTTAAATATATGTTTTATACATTTTTTAAATATATTTTTTATACATTTTTTAAATATATTTTTTATACATTTTTTAACATATTTTTTATACATTTTTAAACATATTTTTTATACGATTTTTGAACATATTTTTTATACATTTTTTAAACATATTTTTTATACGTTTTTTAAACATATTTAAATATTTTTTTAATATATATTGCAAAAAATGTCATACATTTTTTAAATACACTTTTTTTTTTAATTTTTTAATATTAATTTCTACAAACCTGTATACAGTGCGCAAATAACGCTGTATGACAAGAGTACGATTTTCTGCAAACAAACGAGAGAACAAATCTCGTCGATGATAGTTCGAAAAAGAAAGGATTCGAAGATTGGAGCTTCTGAAAGTTGTGAATTGGTAATATCTATCAATGCAAAAACAGAGGTAACGATGGAAACGTGTAACGTATAAATAGAGCATCAGAAAAATATGAAACCAAGAAGGAAAATAAACGAGTAGAGAAAAATATGGGAATGCAAGTTGAAAAAATACTGCAAGAGACCGCAGAACTGGGTCTCAAATTGGGTTGGAGGAAAAATGGGAAAACAACGATGAACGTTCCGCGGTGAGCCAGTGATTGTCGCGTTATCGCTCGTGAGAAATGGATTTTCCTGTTTTTTTCTTTTCTCCCCCTCCTCCGTTTCTTTACGTAGCTTCTGTCGAGCCGTGCGCGAAGGCTTATCGCTGACTTTGGCGCGTCGTCTTTCCACGACGCTGACCTCAGCGACTTCCGGTACGCGCTGTCCTGTCGCTTCTTATTTCCCGTCCTTATCGGTCATGCGTGTAATCAGCGTAGCACACGACACTCCTCGAGTATTTTTGGAGAACGACGCGTCGACCGAGGGAGAAAGAAACGCGGCGATTCGTCGTTTTCGCTCGGCAGCGTGCTGAGCGAGTTCGCCGGTGCGTTTCCGCCGTTCGAGATGGAAAATAATCGAAAGGTGGCGAAAATATTTATTTCCCAAAGTCCCGTCGCGTCTGCGTTGCACGTGGACCGCGCCGCTCACGTGTCGCGCCCGCGTCATTTTTATCGCTCGTCGCGAGCATCGTAACGATCCATTCGAGGCCTCGTTCCGAAAGATTGCATCGATTACCCGCGATTTTTCACGCCTTATCGCCGTTCATACGATTCAACCCGCGTTTATTCCTACACCTGGCCAAGTGATTCCAACGAGCGATTCATTCGAACAAAATAATTAATAATTTCGCGACAACTATTGGCGTCAAATCGATTGCAGTGGCAATTCGCCTTTTTCGTTAATTACAATCGAATATTTCGCATCGAAACGAGCAAAACAATTTTTTTTCTCGCCATCGAGCCACCTGCATCTTTTTCGAGCCGGAAACTCCCCTCAAATCTCGTTTCCCACGAACGAGCTTTTCCCGATCACGAACTTTCTTACAAAACTTCTTTAAGCACCGCGCGAATATGGGTACAGTTTTTTTTCGAAAATCAGAAACGTATTTTGTTGCATCGTCATTCCGCGCAGCTTCGTTTGCGTAAGATACGAGAAACGGGGTATTCGCCTTGCGTCAGAGTCGCTTTTCGTCGACCAAATAACGAGAGTCATTATCGCGCGTGCAAAGGCGATCGATACGCTTCACACCTAATCACGCTGCCATCCATTTGCCTTCTCCCCGTACGAACTCCGATTCTAATTTCCGTTAACGAACCTCAATGAAATGACGTATTCTTCGTCGTACGGTTTCACCGTTTCTTTCATCCATTCTTCAGCTCGACGAATTTCTCCAAACGGCTCTACGAACCGCGGGGAAAAGTGCGATACAACAACGCAAATAACACGCAACACGAGATTCGATTTATTTATTAATTAATCAGAAATTTAAAAATGCATATTGCGCGCATCCGTCGTTTTCACCGACTTGGTGCGAAAAAAACACGAGTTCGCTGATAATTGTATGAAAAAGGAAACAAGATAAGGAAAAAACCGAATCAGCGTTTTGGTCTCGTTCCTCCATTGTTTTTTGTTCCGGCAACAAAACAGCGTTTCGCGCGTGCCGGATGAGTTTTGTCGGAAGTGGAATTGCGTCTGCGATTGTCGGCGGGAAAGCGAACGTGAATTTTGGGAACGGAGAGAGAGAGACAGAGAGATGCGTTCGATCTATTAACACTAGTCTTGTTTGATCGATGCAAGCTTATCGCGACGCAACTACCTAATTGTATAAGTATCGTTATTGCGCAGTTTACATTCCACCGACGTCATCGTACCTCTCGTGCGTGTCCATACCAGATCATTTCATACTTTAGAGGAAAGATTCTTAGTGGCTGAACTCTGAGAGGATCTAGATGGTTCGTTCGCAAATGAATCAGATGACACCTGTCGCAAGAGAGAGAAAGAATGTGTATGTTGGGATCGCCCAATGCATATTGTTGCCCTTGAGTTCTCGAGTAAGCTGATCTCGTTGTCATTTTCATTGGGATTTTCTACAGAGTACCGTCGCATGATATCGCGAGAATTGCATTTCTAAACTTACTTTCTAGAACGTTCGATATTTATTTGATATTGGTATCGGGCTATGCCGGAACGAACTGCGCGAGTTCTCATGGTGGTGCACGAGCAAATGCCGCCTAGGCGCTTGCGATCCCATTTCGTTAGACAAAACAGTTTCGTATATATGAAATTACATTCGTTTGGCGGCGAACGTGACAACAAACCGCTAAAAATTCGCTTTTTGCGATTTTCAGCGTGTTCTGGCCATCGGACGCCATCGGGACTATGCGCAATCGATCGAAGTCGACCCTTGCGGATTCCAAACAGTACCTGACAATGCATCTACGCTCACTAGAAGTCGAGAAATTCGAAAAAAAAGAGAGGGGGAGATACCTGAAAAACCCTTGAAAATGGCCTTTTTGCAATTTATGACGAGTTCTGGCCATCGAACGCCATCGGGACCATGTGCAATCGATCGAAGTCGACCCTTGCGGATTCCAAACAGTACCTGACAATGCATCTACGCTCACTAGAAGTCGAGAAATTCGAAAAAAAAGAGAGGGGGAGATACCTGAAAAACCCTTGAAAATGGCCTTTTTGCAATTTATGACGAGTTCTGGCCATCGAACGCCATCGGGACCATGTGCAATCGATCGAAGTCGACCCTTGCGGATTCCAAACAGTACCTGACAATGCATCTACGCTCACTAGAAGTCGAGAAATTCGAAAAAAAAGAGAGGGGGAGATACCTGAAAAACCCTTGAAAATGGCCTTTTTGCAATTTATGACGAGTTCTGGCCATCGAACGCCATCGGGACCATGTGCAATCGATCGAAGTCGACCCTTGCGGATTCCAAACAGTACCTGACAATGCATCTACGCTCACTAGAAGTCGAGAAATTCGAAAAAAAAGAGAGGGGGAGATACCTGAAAAACCCTTGAAAATGGCCTTTTTGCAATTTATGACGAGTTCTGGCCATCGAACGCCATCGGGACCATGTGCAATCGATCGAATTCGACCCTTGCGGATTCCAAACAGTACCTGACAATGCATCTACGCTCACTAGAAGTCGAGAAATTCGAAAAAAAAGAGAGGGGGAGATACCTGAAAAACCCTTGAAAATGGCCTTTTTGCAATTTATGACGAGTTCTGGCCATCGAACGCCATCGGGACCATGTGCAATCGATCGAAGTCGACCCTTGCGGATTCCAAACAGTACCTGACAATGCATCTACGCTCACTAGAAGTCGAGAAATTCGAAAAAAAAGAGGGGGGGAGATACCTGAAAAACCCCTGAAAATGGCCTTTTTGCAATTTATGACGAGTTCTAGCCATCGAACGCCATCGGGACTATGTGCAATCGATCGAAGTCGACCCTTGCGGATTCCAAACAGTACCTGACAATGCATCTACGCTCACTAGAAGTCGAGAAATTCGAAAAAAAAGAGAGGGGGAGATACCTGAAAAACCCCTGAAAATGGCCTTTTTGCAATTTATGACGAGTTCTGGCCATCGAACGCCATCGGGACTATGTGCAATCGATCGAAGTCGACCCTTGCGGATTCCAAACAGTACCTGACAATGCATCTACGCTCACTAGAAGTCGAGAAATTCGAAAAAAAAAAGAGGGGGGGAGATACCTGAAAAAACCCTGAAAATGGCCTTTTTGCAATTTATGACGAGTTCTGGCCATCGAACGCCATCGGGACTATGTGCAATCGATCGAAGTCGACCCTTGCGGATTCCAAACAGTACCTGACAATGCATCTACGCTCACTAGAAGTCGAGAAATTCGAAAAAAAAGAGAGGGGGAGATACCTGAAAAACCCCTGAAAATGGCCTTTTTGCAATTTATGACGAGTTCTAGCCATCGAACGCCATCGGGACTATGTGCAATCGATCGAAGTCGACCCTTGCGGATTCCAAACAGTACCTGACAATGCATCTACGCTCACTAGAAGTCGAGAAATTCGAAAAAAAAGAGAGGGGGAGATACCTGAAAAACCCCTGAAAATGGCCTTTTTGCAATTTATGACGAGTTCTGGCCATCGAACGCCATCGGGACTATGTGCAATCGATCGAAGTCGACCCTTGCGGATTCCAAACAGTACCTGACAATGCATCTACGCTCACTAGAAGTCGAGAAATCTGAGAAAAAAGAAGGGAGAAGATACCTGAAAAACCCCTGAAAATGGCCTTTTTGCAATTTTTGAAGAGTTCTGGCCATCGAACGCCATCGGGACTATGTGCAATCGGTCGAAGTCGACCCTTGCGGATTCCAAACAGTACCTGACAATGCATCTACGCTCACTAGAAGTCGAGAAATCCGGAATTGCGTCTGCGATTGTCGGCGCGAACGCGAACGTGAATTTTGGGAACGGAGAGAGAGAGAGAGAGAGAAAAACGCGAGTTGTGCTCGTCCGCGACGCGACGATTCCCACGAGTCTTGTTTGATCGATGCAAGCTTATCGCGACGCAACTACCTAATTGTAAGTATCGTTATTGCGCAATTTACGTTCCACCGACGTCATCGAGGTGCTCACAGACGAAAAACACATCCTTGTCGGTGGCGACGACTCGTTCGATTCTGATATTATATTAGCCACGCACCGACGTTTAACGACCACCACATTGTTTGTTGACCTTGATAACCGGATAGCTCTACTCTCGTTTACAATGAGACAAAAAACCATTACCTCACACGCGCATGCCTCTGTGTCAGTAGGAATGCGAATGGAGCGAAAAAGTCCTTACGCGGAGGTTCGTTACTCTTTCGTTTCGAAAATGCGTAAAAACTAGAACTACATCAATAATAAAAATCATGATTAATAACGAATCAATTCTCAGTGGCATTCAGCGGAAGTTATTACATACATCAGCGATACATTACCGCGATAACGGACTCGCGTGTGATATGTGATGAAGAACTTGAATTCCATCGAGAAATTTACCAAGAACTTCTCTAATCGAGATGCATTTAGGATGCTATATTATTCTTCGCTTACGCAATACGTACTAAATTATGCCTCGGTTATCCAGAGTCCATCAATTACATACTTATCTGACATTCTTGAAAGCACGAGACGTAAAACGTAGAGATATGCTGCTTTTAAAGTTGGTTACCCATGCAGATCATGATTACAGTTGAATAGCAAATGTATTGTAAGAATACCTACACTAAATTCGGAATTTTGTCAAATTTGTTTGACGCAGTTTTAAGCGGGGAAAACGAAAAAAAATTTTTTTTTGTCACATGCTATTTGCAGGGAGAACAAAGATCGAGGGAGACTCTCGGAGTTTTTTCGTACCTCAGAGAAACTATTTGAGTGGGTAGGAAAAAAACGTATACATATATATATGATATATGAAAATTCCTATTTTTTCCCACGAAGACCAAAAATAATGTATTATATTATATTATGCGTAATATAAATCACGTAATTTTTTCTCCCTCCGATTTTTTCAGTTCGATTGATAAAACCGAGTTGATTGAAACTCGATGTGATATACATTGGAAGTTGGTCCGAGTTTTATCGCGTCGTAAACATGTAGCTGTCGAATTTCGCCGAATAATCAGCGTGTAATTAGCAGAAACGCTCGAGTAAGCGAACGAGACCGAAGAGGACGAAAAAACACGCGAAATGGCCGGGAAAGAAAAATAAAACAAATAAGATCGCGAGAAAATCGACGAGATAAGATATTCGCGTCGATGAAAAAATGTGGCGAGCAGAGAGATCGTAAAAAGCGCGAGAACCGTTCGCTTCCACGAGGCAAGGGCTGTTTTCTCGGTGAAAAACCACCGAAACGCGTGTACTCGAGGGAAGGTTTTTGTCTCGTTTTATAAAAATAACGAGCGCCGCTTCGATCTCATATAATTGACGCGGAATTTTTTTCTCGGTCGTCGTGTTTCAAAAAAAGTCGAGCGAGACGGAATTGCGGAGAGAAATGAAAAAAACCCCTTTTTTTACACTTTTCAGACAAAACGACTCAGATGCAATTCGATGCGATGGATGCTGCTCGTTTCGTACGACCTGACACATCAGAGAGATTCCAAAGTTCAGCAGTCGCTTTCGCACGGAACGACCGTGTCGCGAACTCGCAACGTTGCCTCCGATAAACACGACTGTTAAGCTTTTTTCTATCAACTTGCTTCCATTTTTTTTTATTCGCACGATTTTGCGCAACTCGGATCGCACACGCGTCGCAGCTTCACTTCCGTTCTGATTCTTTATCCGCGCTGTCGCTTATTTCCACCGATTACACGCGTATTATAAATTCATCTCGGCGCTCGCTGGCGAAGATATCGCGGAATTTTCATCCGGTCGTATTTCGTTGCTTCCCAGACACCGCGTCGGTCTGAAAAATAAGCTGCAACCGGGCAAAGACGCGCGACACGAAATTCATTCGCTATTCCGCTCGAAACGCGACAAACAGCGACACGTCGCGATAAAACGAAGCCGAAGACGAGCAAGAAGAGGAAATTGTGAATTATTCTCAAAACAGAGAGAAAATTGAGAAACGAGTATCTCGTCGAAAATACGGGATTTACTCGACAATTTACGAATCACTCGTAGCGAATCGAATATTATTATTCGATTGGAAATTCGAAAAACTCGAATTACTCGTGGATTCCCGAATAATTCGCGTATTTTCGAGTCTTCAGAATTTTCCGTTCATCGCGTTGTCAACTTACGATATTTTATTCACACATAATATACGTTTTTTTATACAACACCGCGAATAGATTTTTGAAACTACAACGCACAAACAAGACGAGTAAGTAATAGCAATAGCAGTAAATAAAATATAGAATATAAAGTAAATGAAAAATAATGTAACAATCAGTCAAATAAAGTAAAGAAGATAAATTGAAAAAAAAAAAATAATACAAATTTTGTGTAAGTATCCTACTACTGTTATAACGGTAAGTGTTAAGTAAGTCGGAAAATATCCTATTTCGACAGACAGACAGACATACAGACAGACAAATAGACAGACAGACAGACAGACAGACAGACAGACAGACAGACAGACAGACAGACAGACAGACAGACAGACAGACAGACAGACAGACAGACAGACAGACAGACAGACAGACAGATAGACAGATAGACAGAGAGACAAACAGAGAGACAGAGAGATACACAGACAGAGAGATAGACCGACAGACAGACAAACAGACAGATAGATTGCTCAATAAATCGCAAGGGCAGTCGTTAAGTTTTTATAATAGTATTCTTTTTCAATAAACTCTACATCATCAGGATATTTATCTAGCCGCAATAATGACTCCAGAAAAAAATGAATGCATGGTTGGTTTTATGTTGTTTTCATTACCGAGAACATTGAAACTTCAATTTCCAATGGATGGAAGAAGTGAGCTCGAAATTGGAACGGAGAAGCCAACTTTGAAATAGATGTCGAAGATACGATTGGTTCAATCGCGTTTCTCTCAAAACTGTATACTTGGATATTATTAAAATATCTCGCACATTGGTCTTGGCTAGATCGCTGTCATCGTTCGAACACATATCACTAAATTCGTTCACTGGTCGATGATATTTTGAGAAAACCAAAAATCATAATTTTTGAATTACGCCAAAAGTTTCGAGTCATTCGCACACCGCGATTTTGTAGGAGGAAACGGAGCTGACCTCGCGTGAAAAATTCAGATGCGGATGAATCGAGTGGATCGGTACGTGGGACGTAGAAAATGAAGAAGACGCGAGAAGCAGGGTGTTCCGTTGAATAATAAAAATTGTATCATCGACGCGAGCGAAGTAAACGCGGGAGCGAAGAAAGGAGACCTTGCCAAGGTCGCAGAATCGATAGGCACAACCCTCGGGCAATTATTTATTGCGCTCTGTCGTTTCTCGATGAAATACACCTGGAGCGGCGACATGCCTCTCCGACGGACGTCCCACCATTATGCGACGCGTGGCAGGTACCCAGGTAAACGCGCGGTCGGCGGTACGCTCGAGGTACACCTACCGTCATCAAATAATCAAATATAAAATGAGCGCGGTGAAAACGTCGCGACGTTACAGTTGTTCTCGAAGTAGTTCGTAGGTCAGCGTTTATATGTCCCCCTGCTAAATGATTACGCGCGTCGATCGCGATGCCGATGGCAAAGTAACGTTAACGCGATTCAACTATGCGGCGAAGACGGATGATTTTATTATGACGATCATCGTTCTCCCCACCGACGACGCGACCTTTCCAATCATTTCTTCGCGCCCGTTTATTCGCCAATATTCATTCGGCGCTCTGCTCTCCCAAACCGGCGCAAAAAAATGAAAATAGTAAAAAAAAATAATCTTTTTTGAAATCACTAGTTTCCAAAATAATCTTGTCGGAACAATTTACAGAAAATAAAAGAATTACGGTTACCAATCTGAAAAAATTGAAGACGATCATTTTTTTGCCGCTATTACGATTTTTTAATTTTTTTTTTATACGGGGCATTCCACGCCGTGAGAAAAATGTAGTTTGGTCCATTATTGAAAAAGTTAGGGGAAAAAACCGAAATTTGATGTCTTTTCCACGGGTGATGAAGAAAATCCCAAAATTTAGCTGGAAGACTTTTGAAAGGTACGAGAAAATATCGAAAAATCGAGGACATTGAAAATAAATTGTTGTCAAACTGTGTGATTTGGCGTAGAGTGACCCATACATGCGTATGGCGATAAGCAAAAGACATTTCGGACGTTTCGCGGTGGAGAACAAGTTTTTTGCGTTTTCTGTCGCGAAAACTAGCTGGCGGCCATTTTTTTTCCTCGAAACGATACGTGTTTATGCAAAGATAGGAAGTCACCGAGATACGTAACGGTCGTTATCTCGACATTGTTTCTATGCCGGGCTGCACTTGACATTAGACAAGAGTTTTATTGCGCTTGTCGATAACGATTCATTCTTTTTTCTCCACTTCGTTTTTAATCGTAATCCGATCGACGCGGCGAGTTAAAAAAGGGGCAAAAATCTCGGAGGCAACGAAACGAAATGAAGTTTCAGCGATATATGGAGCGAAACTAGTTTTTTAAACCTTTTTTTCCGCGTTATGTATCCTCAAGGTCGAATTATATCGAAAGGGAAAGTCGCGATACGAGCTCGGTTTATACGACGTATGACGTGACGTGATACGCCGACAGTTTTGACAGGTGAATGGGAATCTCGGCGCGGCTATTTTTCTGCCCCGAGTTGACCCGAGTGAACCGGTAAAACGCGCTGACGGATGAGTTTACTTCGCTGGGATTACAAATTGGCTATTCCCAAGTTTCTCACGGACAGATCTACGCGGATCTTGGGCTCGCCGCGGCGCAATCGCGATCTCGCATCGCCTCCCATTTCCAAAATAACAGAGATAGACGAGCGTTCGAAAATCGAGCAGATTCCTCATTTTCGCGGCTAAACAAAAGTCCTCTACCAATTTTTCCCACACGCGGACGCTGAGCTCGCAAAAATTCGCGCAGCCGAGCAAAGTGTCGCGCAAAAACTGAAAACGATGGATATTTTCCACAGGAACGGAGATAGAATTTTTTTTCAAAATCGACAGAATTCCTCGTTTCCGCGACTACGAAAAAGTCTGGTACCATTTTTTCACCAATCGCGAAATTAGGGGTGGAAAAAATCCGGCGATATTGCGAGAACATTATTTACGAAGTTCCGATGCGCGAGAAAAAAAAGAACGTATAATTCGAGTGTCTGGTTGTTTTGGAACATGATGGAATAGGTGTCCAATCGATGAAGGGAGCCGTCGAGCACGGAAGTGACATTTTTCCATTCGAATTAACATATCGATGTGAACGTATTTACCGCGAGAGACAGAAAAAAAACAAAATTGAATAAATCAGCGCAGGAAAAAGTTTTATTATTTCTGAAATGTGCTTTTTCCTCGAGGCTTCAAGATCGTAGTTTCCGAACTCGCGGTCATATTTTACTCGTACAGCCAAACACGGTGACATCGACCGTTCCAAGTAGAAATCTCGTCGGTTTGTGAATCCGGCGCTTTTTTGGAAATAACAGCCGAAATATCGGTCTCACGCGGTTCTAGCGTAGAACCTTTTTTATAGAGCATTTCAAGAGCTTCGTTTCGTTCCCGTAACTTTTTTGTCTAGGATCGATAGTTTTCGAGATACGAAGACAAATGTCTTCGCGCGTTGCCTAATCATGCGAGATTCGGTTTCGAACACGACGATCGCGAGCGCGCGCTTTTTCCCGCAACAAAGAAAACGGGAACGTTTCGACGGATAGGCGAGAGACAACGAAAGGAGAGCATCTCGCGTCTAGTTATCCGACGCAACGACGCCGAGCAGCGTCGTGACGCTGTCGAGCAAAGTCTGGTTATCGGGGCGGAGAAGGGAGAACCTCGAGGAAGATTTAGGTCACTCGGTTACCTAGCAACGGGCGCTAACCTCCCACGCCGACGGTAACTATTCACTCTCCGTCGCGTTTCGGTCTTCCGGCAAAGTATAGAGTCCGTTTACACGCGGGCATACATATCTACCACTGCCTTCTGCCTCGCCGCTACCATCCACCGACACGCTCGCGAATCGCACACTGTTGCGCGAATACGCTGCGAGCCTCGCGCCCCGAGATACGCGAAACGAATAAGCAAAATCCATTTTCTCAGCGCAGCGGGGCGGAGTCGCGGTCGTTCGCCGCCGCCGACGACGAAGAAGAGTTACCACGAAAGTTTCGGCGACACGCGGATAATTTACGACGAAGGGATCTCGTTCCTCCGGGGCGAGTGACATCGGTCTCGAGGAGCTGCTCGCCCGACGAGACTCGTCGTCGCGTGCATTGCGAAATAGTCGCTGCCGATGACCTTGGCACTGGGAGTCTTGACCTTTTTTTTACGCGATAACGATAACGCACGAGAAGCTCTTCAGCGATGGATCAGCGTGGCGAGAAGACGTGGCATCGAGTCGTACAGATTCGGAAGCGCTGGCTGGCGATTCATTTCTAAATGGAATTTCGTGGTTCGACTCGACGCGCCGTTATCGGGGGATTACTATTATTGAAAATATACGAGCGGGAGAATCGAGACGGAGAAACGAACAGCTCGACGAGTATTCCCCGGAGATGAAAAATATTCGATGGAATATTTGTAGTCTCGGTTTTGTGGAAACGAGTGGGCAGATAAGATTAAAAAGGTAACGAGGGATTTTTATAGGTGATTGTATGATAAATGGCTTAAGGAATTGTATATGTGTGTATGTATGGGGGGGAAAATCAAAAAAGAATCGAAGAGGGTCACCGCGGCGGTGTCGTTGAATTGACGTGGAATGACCCGTATAAAAGGAGAATAGAAGGGGAGTCATTGATTTGCGCACTGTGGATTCTATTTAGAGAGCGCGGAGAAAGAAAATACGTGTACTTCGCGGTACGCGAAATGTGTTGAGAGAGCGTTTGGGAGAGTAGATAATCGATGGTTGTTGGGACGACGATACGCGATGGTTGGTTATGTTGGTTGGTAGTTTGTTGGAATTCGGGAGGACAGATTATCGAGAGAGCGAGTAAAGGAACGCCGATGGGAGGGAGAAAATTAGTTCGAATCGGGCGAAGATGATAGGACGTTGTTTATCTCCAACGGTTGCGGGACGATAGACGGTTGACGAGCGTACCGACCGGGACGAGTAATTGGACTTTTCGTACAGAAATCGATTCGTGATTATCGGTATGACGAAGCGGCGACGATCTTCGGCCGGCGCGGAACCGTCGAATATCTCTGCGCGATAAACTCGCGCGGACTTCGACGGACTTTTGGCGAAGATACATCGCCGAGGCGCGAGAAAAGGACGGAAGTTTCGCCGGGCGAATCTCCTTCGCGGTGATCCGGGTCTAATTTCGGATGGCGACGACTCCTCCGACGATGCTCGAGTCGAGGAAATATTTCCGCGTCGAACGGTGTTCGACGACGACGAGTCGCGGCGACCCGTTGTTTCGGTACCATCGACCCGGTGTAACTCGGCCGCGCCGAAGTCGCTGGTTTTTCTCTCGTTCCCCGGATCCGCGGAGTCGGCGAGAAAATTCGCGACTGGCGGACTAGCGATCGCTTCCGCGTATTTCCGGCCCACGAGTCACTGTCTCGCGCGGCGCGTATACCGCATCGGTGCGCGACTATTTCGAATAAGCAAAGACATCTACGCGAACGTGACGTTCGCCGCGTCCGACGATATCTATCCTCGCATCGACTCGATCCATCGAAACCGTCGTTGATAAACTGTTGTGACTAACAGTTTTCCGTGTCAACGGCACCGCGCATCTCGTCTAGTCAGCCAGCATACAAACAATTCTTCAACGCTATACGTAGTATAAATCGTACCAAAAAATGTACTACTTTGCATTAATCAACCAGCTATATTCACCTACAACGAGGACACTTTTTTAGGGGTCTCCCGAAAAAAATCTCATCGGCTGAATTTCCAACATTTTTCAACGAGCATGTCTTAAAATACCGTAGAAATGCTACTCTTTCGTGTACTTAATATTTCCATTGAAATAACTTATACATAATGCGAAAAAAAATCGAGAAAACATTTTTTTTAACCCGTCGTTCGCACGAGCGTAGACAGTAAGTTACGATTGCGATTTACGTTTTTATCCGTGGGGCTCGTCCAAATCTGAAACCTAGCCCTGCGACGAGCTGTGTAACGGGATTTCCAAAGCTTACCAATCCGGACGAGTCGATCGGTGATAACGCGTCACGCGTGATAACAGGAGAACGCGTACCGCTATCAGCGTCGATAACGATCTCTTTCGCAACTTTTCCCGTTGCTCGACCCCCGATGTTAATTAATCCGTCGCTCTCGTTTTTCCCACGTCGCTACCGGCTTTTTCCTCCGGACCGCCGCGAAAATCGATCGACTGCAAGCGCCAGCGATTGAAACTCGAGCCGTCGAGACGACGCCTAACGAGTTGTGACTCTTTAATAATCATTTACATTTCGATACCAGCCACCTTTATCGCGATTGTCGGAACTCGATACGGGAATACGTTGATTCGCGTTTGTTTCTCGAGCACGATGTACGTACGTTTTTGCGCAGCATAAATATGCGAACTCGATTCGTTCGGTTATTTGCATTTGGCGGAGGAAACAATGGCAGTAGAAATTCGAAGCGAAACGGAGATGCGGATTTCTTTGGGAAATCTGGGCTGCTTCGTGGCTCGCTCGCGTAACAGGAACGAGATTTCGCAAGCGTCGCGGCGAGGTGCATCGTCTCTCTAATCATCGTGATCGGGCGTCGCGAGAATGAGAATAAGGCGAGTCACGTGACTCGCGGTGCACTGCATACGAATAATTATACAGCTGCGCGAGGCGACGCCGTCCGTTCGCGAGTCCCTGTCCGTGGCGGTACAAACACACCGGGAAGAATATTTTCATTTTTACGCTACTCACTTCTCTCGCGTATACCTATAGGCACGAAGAAGCACGGCGCGTCACGAAGAAGCCGTCCGATATCGAGGCGCACACGCGTCGCGATACGTAGGCGCTGGCGCGCTACCACGACGCTCGAGAATCTACGGCACGTTGGAACGTTGCTAGCTATTTTTAGAAGCCCGGAGACGCGTTGGTTTAGTCGCGATGAGCCGAGGAATCTGCAAACTCCTCGCTGGAATCGCGATCCTCGACTCGTTTCTCGCTCGCGGATACGATTCGGCCGCGAATAGATACTCCCGGTGAGATTGAAAAAGGACGAAACTCGGGATCGCCCGTCTTTTTTCTCTCCGTGTCGCCCCGTTCGCGACGTAAATAGACATACGACGCTCGCAACCCGAACATTCACGAACGACTTCGGGCCGCGTCGTAGCTACGCCGATGCTCTTTTGTTTTCCGACGGAGGGACGCGAGAAAGCGAGTTGAATCTTCGGCAACGGGGAAATGTAGTTACAGCGTATTGTCTCTCGCGAAGAAACGAGGCGGCGCGAGCAATTTTTGTCGCCAGAACTAATCGATTGCTCCTCGTTGTAACGCGAACGACAATAGGTCGATACGAACGAAGCGCGCCGAACCTATTACCATCACAAACGAGCCGTGAAATCTGACCGATTGTGGCACGCGCGCTGCGCCGTTGTCGATCCGTCTCTCCGTTTCCCCGACGAGTACTTCGCGAGTGCGCGCAGAGAGATAAAGGTTGGTTGTACAATTCAGGTGATGTTCGCGTCACGAAACATCATGGACGTGTTTCGGATAGAGCTTCGCGGCCCAATTCACTTCGTCTCTAGAGAGAGTGAAAAGTAAGAGGGACGATAACTAAGATAGGATAATAAAGTGTAAGAAAAAATAAGGAAAAAAGGTTGCATAAAATCAGAGGTTAGAAGAGGGAGATATGTGACCAGGTCAAAAGGAAGAGAGAAGCCCCGACAAGCTAATAGATAAGAACTAGAATAAGATCATTATAAGAAAAGTGTACAAAAAAATTGTAAAACACGCAAAGATATGAAATTTCGTGTAACCTCAAGGGGAACACTGATGAATACGCACATACATACATGGTACATGGAAATTGTTGTTCATTAAATAAATAAATTCAATGGTAAATGGAAATTGTGCTGCACTAAAAAATTGATGTAATGATTGATGGAAATGCCTATGCATGACGAAATTTAATGCGTTACGTGCAGCCCTGCACGTGGGATGACGGGGCGACGGGCAGACTGCAAAGTTTGTCTCGTCGAACGTATCTGGTGATCACGTTTGTAAGGTAGTCCAGCATCACGGGTCGCTGGTATCCGCAGTTCACTTCGTTGTTGGTTAGAGACTTTGACAACACGAGTGAAAGATAACATTCCGTTGACTTCTAGCAATAGCTACGGCTACTCGACTTCGCACGCCGAGGACTTCACATCACGGGCGTGCAGAGATGTGAACCGTATCGTAAATTACCAACGTACCCACCTCGCCTGACCGCTGTCCATTCGACGAACTACTTGTTTGCAAGTGTCGATTGTCGTGTTGTGTCGGTAACGTTAACTATGATGTGATGGCCGTACTGCGGGTCGAGTACTCGGGTTATCTGCTACCTACCCTACTTTGTTATCCTGTTATTGTCATCCGCGTTGCTGTATTGACGGAAGCCTGCCCGATTCATCGAACAAACGCATCGACTACTTCTTCGGACCCTGGTTACTCCATTAGTAACCTTAACCATCCAATCTAAGAATAACGTGCCTTCGAATAGTGCGATAACACGCGACAATCCCCGCACCCAAAACAGATATTCGCTCGTATCTCGAAAACCACGGCCTTTAGGACAAAACTAGTTATTACGAAATTTGTAGCCGAGACGATTTGCTACAAAAAAGATATAAATAGTTTTTCCGTGGGAGCAACCGTTCGCGAGATATAGCGGTTCGCAACATTCACGTGGTTCTCCCCATTCACGTTACTTTTAGGTGCAACGTTGAAACTCTGCGAGAAAAAACCTTACTGCATCCGTGTGAGGACGAATGATCTGGGTTATAAATTTTGTAATAACTGTTTTCGTCGATCGCCTTCTGTGGGTATCTGTCAAATATCGATAGATATTTGTGAAAAAGGTGTCCACCTGCTGTGGGAACTCTCGCATGATAATTATTGTGTTGGAACTCTGATAGCGTTGCGGTTTGAGCAAAAAGTAGACTACGACGAGTTATCGTCTGATTTTTTTGCGGCGATTTGCGATTGATCGCCGTCACTCGACAGGGTTAATTAAATATGGCAGGAATTTGCGCAGGTGCAACGGAATATCTACCATCGCATCTCGTGCACACGTCAGCGCAGCTGGTCCGTTCGCGAAATTGATAGATAAGATTTCTTTTCAGCGAAGCTGAAGGAAAATCACCTCGAAACGATGATTATCGCTGAAATTCCATAATTACTACTTTGCAAACGTCATATCTCTAACAGTCAGTTTTCTAATAATCTTACAATCAAGCGTATCTTCAACGAGCAGCTACTAATGTATCGATTAGCAGGTATTTTCTGAATTCAAATAAAAACAACCCAGTAAACAAGAGCATCTTCGTTATATTTGTCCATTTATCTGCTCCAACGATAAGATAACTACCAACCCCGGAGAGGTTTGAAGAACAACAAGACTTGTCCAAAGTTTCACGAACCGTGTCGTGTGCCGCTAAACACACATCGAGGCAGCGTAATCTCCGCGACGCGAGATACGTAGGTAGTGCAACGTATCGCGAAGAAAAACCAAACCCTCGAGAAATGGCTCGTATCGGTGTTGCCGAAGACGGCGATGAGAAGGAAGAGGAGGAGGAGGAAGAAGAAGTTGTTGTTATGTCAATAGTGATGGATGATAATTCGCATAAAAATATTTCCTAGCGATCGGTAATAACAAAACGACGCTTGTGCTGTAATTATAACAAAAGAGCGATAAGTAAAATTAATGACATAATTACGAGTCAGCTGGTGTAAATCGCGTTAGTATATCTGCGACGTTCCGGTACATTGATCATTCGCGAAACGCGCAAAACATGGAAATGTACGAACAGAGTTTTACCCGGAGTAATTGTCACTGGTGTTGAATCCGTTTTCGAATTGGGGACAGATAATTTGTCGAATTCGACGAAAATTCGTGCCAGTCGCTTTTTAGGCTCGAAGTAAAAAACGACGTGATAACAATTATTGAATGAGAGGAGCAACGAACAATCTATCCGAATTGTTGTTGGAAGAGATTGTGATGAGTTAGGACCGGTTCGGACAACTTCGGACAGGTTTGGACCACTTCGGACCGGTTCGGACAACTTCGGACCGGTTCGGACAACTTCAAACTGGTTCGGACAACTTCGAACAGGTTCCGAGAGTTTCGAACAGGTTAGAATAGGCCACAGTTCGGTACAGAACAGGTTTGCGCTTGTTAGAATAGGTTTCGAGACTCGAGAATGGACTAGAACGGGTTGCTGTTGATAAAATAGGCTAGTTTTGGTGACAACGAGTTTTGGAACTTGTTAGAAATCGTTGGGATGGACTGAAACGAGTTAGAATTGGTGTTTCGGACTGGTTCGAACGGGTTTTGGAGTTTGAAACGACGTTGGGAGGGTTCATGACAGATTATAACGGGCGTCAGAACCTGTTGGAAGAGGTCGGAATAGGACGGACCGGTTTAAAATCGGTTCGAACAGGTTCAAAAGCATCAGAAAGGCGTTTTCGTAAATTCTGCGAGTAGAGGGATTCGTTGCTCGTTTTTTTGTCCATCAACGTTTTCACTCCGAAGAGATGTATATCGACGCTGGTTTTTGCGAGATTACTTCTTTCTCTCGCTGAATTATTCGGCGTCGCAACGTATTTGAATTTACGGTTCTTTTCGCGAATTCTCACATCGCAACCACGATTCGAGGAATCTCGCGCGAGTTTTGGGATCAACGCGGCTCATATCGACGATCATCGTCAATATTGACACCCGCGACACTTGTTCAAAGTTTCGTTACGTCGTCCAAACACGGGAATTACTTGCGCTCGTTAGCATTCGAAAATAAATCGCCTTTCATCGCTTCTCGGCTATCATTTCTAGACGCACGCGTATCAATGTTGTTTCACGAACGCGATGACATGCTCAACAACGAGATTTCACCGTATAACCGCAGAAAAATGTTTGTCGTCGCAGCGAAATGCTTGGCGCGCTAATGACAATACAATACTCGTCGCAACGATAATTTTCATTTCATTACTCCCACGATAAACGCCGCTGTGGCGATATTTTCTAGTACCAAATAACAATTTTGGGTACCGATAAATGGACTCTGCGAACAACGCTGATCAACGCACCAGAGCAGTCAACATTCCACACCCATTTTTACACTTTGCACCATTTTTTTTACCAGGCACGAAAAAAAAACATCATGCACTTTCCACCCTTTTTAACCGCGTGAGCCCAAATATTTCGACATTCCTCGACGCAGAGACGAGTGGCGCCAGAAATCTGGGGACGATGCAAGCTCGAATGCTGCTCTTTACCAATTATTCCTCGCCGCGACGTGACGCGCGCGATTGCGTTACCGAGGAATGTAGCGTAACGCGCATCGCCTCGCGGAATAACGAATTGTTTGCGTGAAATCTATTCGCTTACCCAACCTTTCAGCTGCCATTGCAAACAAGTCTCACGCGTGATTTCAATTGTCGGATAAGATCCCCGTAGACTTTGACGAGTTCTGGCAACGAACGAGTTTACGATTCCGCGCAAAACGCGACGGACGCGCGTTGCCTGTGAAACAGAATCGCGGAAGTCTCGACTCGATTTTTAGTGTCGGACCAAATTTCTGTTCGATTTCGTCTCGTTTCCCCGAATTGGGCGCTTCAGACTGTCATGAAAATGTGTGTCTACGCGGTAGAAGAAATTTCGTCATGGTGTAAAGTGTAGAAATTCGCGCGCGCAATGTTTAGCACGTTTCTGTGTTGATGCAACGAAATCGTTAGCGTTGTACTCTGCGAAAATTCTGCGAAAACCCGGTTTTACCTCCCAAATACGTCCGATCGCGAACGTGCTCGACGACAAAGATCGATGGAGACTTTCGAGTGTTTGTTTGCGAATTCGGTGATAAATCGGTGCACCGGCTCGCGATACCCGCAGCGTTTCGCGACGTTTGATCTCTGCTACATCGAAACGACATTACGGACGATTAATCAACGATCGGTCGATACTTGAATGCGCAAAAACCGAGATAATCAGACTTCGAACATCCTTCAAATTCACAAACCTTGAATTTTCATCCCTTTCCAAATATCAGCCAATTATTTTCCTTCAAGTATCGGCTACAACGTGAAAATGAAATAGCATTTCCAAACCAGAAGATAAACTGATTCTTCGTTGTTGCTCCAATCATGAAGGAATAATTATTATTATCCATAGTAAAATTAATTTGTCCACTTTAAAAACAAATTTTTCAGCTTCGAAATTAATTTTTGGGCTTTGAAATTAATTTCCTGGGAGTTGGACGAGTGCTGGTTACTCGACCATGTTTTGGGGCTTTTTTCGTACCTTTGGGAGGGGAAAAATGTATTTTTTTCTCTCGTTTTTTTCGTTTCATTTTGTTCGCTCGAGCGGTACGTGACCAAGGCGCGTCGTTTCGTCAGAGAAAAGTGGTCGCGGGTTGAAATAAATCGAGGGTTTAGTTAGCGTCGTAGTCCTTCGCGAACGCCGCTGCTAATCGTCGACAATTGCTGTTTAATTCACCGAAGCTTTTATTACATATGGACGAAATACCAAGGACTTTCCTTTCTAAGTGTCTTGGGCGTAGCTCGGATTTATGTGCCGCCGTTTAGCCTCCGGTATATAATACGCTTTTCATTTCGTTTTATTTTATCTCTCTAATTATATCGTCTCGCGATACCACGTACGTACGTGCGCGGATTGCTTATCAGCTCGCGGACTCGCGGAGCCGCGAGGGAACAGACCCCGGCGACACGATCGCGGAGCACGCCGACGAGAACGAGCGCGGCGTGGTTATTCGGTCGATTTTGTAACCGGCGAATTATACGGAAATGTCGACAGATCGATGCTTCGACGTGACAAAGATAGTCTGATCGCGAGTCGACAACGTTGCGTCTCCGAACGTCCGTTTTTCAACGAAAACCCGAACAGTCCGACGATTCCCCCCCCCCCCCCATCCCCCTTCTTCTCGCCCAACGAACCGGAGCATCTTCTTCTTCTTCTTCATTCTCATTGTCAATTAACCCTTTCAGTCGCGAATTTTTCCGTAAACAGCCATATTGAATCCGCCATTTTCTATTTTAAAGATTTAACAACGGATTCGTAATCAGCGACTTCAGAAACCCTTTTGTACCAAATTTCAGAAAATCTTGGCAATATTTCAACATTTTCGTCCGCCATATTGAGTCCGCCATTTTGTATTTCGCAAATTCGACAACGGATTCGTAATCAGCGCCTTTAGAAACCCTTGTATACCAAATTTCAGGAAATTGTGGCAATATTTCAACATCTTCGTCCGCCATATTGAATCCGCCATTTTGTATTTTGAAAATTCGTCACCGGATTCGTAATCAGTGACTTAATATACCCCTGATTGATGGTTTCCGAAATTTCTGGACGCGGTTGCAAGAAATTGTAACATCGATTGACAGAAAAAAAAATAGTGCGTTGCAACCTACACGGTAAAAAATTGCCCATCATAGTGAAAAGTGTACAAATTTTGCGTGTATAATATTGAACATTTTAGCTTGTTGATTAGCGTTGTTCTGACCGTCCGTTGTCCAACACACAAAAATGTTGCTCGATACAACAGTAACGCTTTTCAAAAGTTACTCTAACACTGCTTAGTGCTACTTTTAGCACAAACGATGTGCGTTGAAATTGCACTAATTTTGTGCAAAAAAAAAGCTGTTTCGTGTTAAATTCAAAGGTAAAGCATCGCGCTGCGTGGACGGAGATGCGGACCGAGGGTGATTCCAAAATCGTCGATCGGTCGATAATCATAACAGTGCATGCGACGAATGTACAAAAAGTGTTAATCGAGCGAATGCGGCAGCGTAAAATGCGACTCGTATAAATGTCGGGCGTGGGACACACCTTGTTCGCCCATGAACGGCACCGCAGTAACTGTCACGTTCGTCGGTCCGCCGAGCAATAAATAAATCTGTTTCGCCTACGGTGTCCCCGAGTCTTTCGCGACGATATCGGCGAATAAAAATGTGTAATTAAGGCTAATATCGCGTTACGCAATCGCCGCGGTCCATCAAAGGCGATGCTACTCAAATAACCACAAACTCGTCTCCGGCGCATCGAAAAGCATTTCCGCCCCGAAATCTCTCCATTTTCCAAAAAATTTCCAAAATCTGGGAGGAAAGTGGAATTTTCGACGCGAAACGAGTCGAATTTTTTGGAATTTCCTACGCGCACACACGTATTTTGTAATCTACAGATAACGAATGTCTTATCGATCCGACAATTTCTACGCTAGCTAATAAATAATTCGAAACGTTGGCGATAAATTCCGGATTTAATAATACTCCATTGCGTAAATTCTACCACCAACAATAATAACGACCAGATAAATTCGACGTTTTAAAATAACTCGAGCCAGTCTGGTCGCAAACGTGGAATTTAACGGAGTCGATATATTTTATTATTAACCGTAGAATTTATAGAGTCGAAGATCAGTTACGCAAAATTAGTACTCGATTTTTTCGCACGTTTTTCTTCCCCGTTTCATTCTTTTTTCTCGGTCACTACTTATTCCCAGGCGCAAACAACTAATCCTTTCAATAAGCAAAATTAAAAAAAACTTTCAGGGAAATTTGGGGACCGAAAATCCAAGGAAGCACAAAAAAAAATTGCTCGCATTTATTCAAACTTTTGTCCAGCTTTTTCTCTCTCCTGCGTTTTCGATCCACGTCATTTAATATTGTTATCTATTTTTATTGCAGCGACGATGCGTGCATTAGCGATTCGCGTTTCAACTTTTTATGCATTTTATAGGGGTTATCGCGGGTTTGAATTTTCGCGAGACGAGCGCATCTAATAACGTGGATTCGAGTTTCAAGATCCTCGTTATTTTTCTTCGACCAGTCTATCCTTCAGAGGTCGGGGAATTCGGATTACGATTTCTTTCAGAAAACGCATAAAAAGTGTATCTCGCGTCTCGTATCGATCATGGCTGACGCGAATGTCGAATTTCTCGATTTTAAAATAATCCAATTTTATCACCTAAAACTGTTTACAACGTGTTTCCGAAATACTCTCCGTGAAATACGTGTTAGTTTTTCAAAATTCAAAATAGCGGATTCAAAATGGCGGGTTCAAACTGCCACAAGAAATAGAAATTTACGTTGTTTACACGAATATACCAAAATGAAAAAACCAATATGAAAAAAAATATAAAAAAGCAAATAAAATTTAAAAAAAATAAAATCTGACGATGCTTCAACTGAATCAAAATGAAAAAAAAATATGAAAAAATAAATAAAATTAAAAATTTTAAACACGCCTGAATGACAGAAGACGAAAGACAACTTTTGACATTTAGCCAGTCCAAAGCCTGGATAAAGTGTGATGGGAATCGCTTTATTAATTTATTATATTATAAACATTTAATACAAAGTGAAAAACTGAAAAACTGCGCATCGCTGGTTGTGCTGTGACTCGTGGGGCAGGTAGCAAGTAGCTAGTATTTATTGTTACGGCGAACTATAGAGTGGGACCGATTTTCACTGGTACGGATTTACCTCGATTTCATTCGGATTTTTCTTCGGGACGAATGAGAATGAGAGACAGAGCAGAGATATCGGCGGAGCGCGGGGTCGTTTACGCGCGCGTTTATCGCTAATTACAGTTGCGCGTGATAAAACGGGAAGTAACGAATAATCGTTGCCGAACAGCGCGCGCGCGCGCGAGTATCATGTGCGTACCGTGCGAGATGTGGCAAATGAAATCGGCGCGTTATCGCGACGTCGAAAAACTCGGCGGCAATAGCCGAGGCGAGTCGAACGATAAACGCCAAGTTGCGTATTAAAACGTTCGCCGCGAGCGTTTCGAATTCCTTATCAGGTGTCGAGATTGCAGGCGGATATAGCTGTTCATTCAATTTCTCGAAAAGGAGCCGGAGAATCGATTCGAATCGAGCGCCGCTTTTTTTACCCGGCACATCGAACTCCGCGATTTTTCTCGATCGCCGCTGCTTTTTTCCTCCTCCTTCGTCGATCCAGACGACCTTCGCGCACTCGATCGCAGCTCTCGACTAATCAAGAAACGTTGTCATCGTCGAGCGCTCGTTAATATTATCGCACGCCGAAGAATACCGCCGACGCTCACCAATTTTAAAACGTCGCGGTTTTTTTATCCCCCCTCGCATTTTTTTTTAGATTTTCTCGAGACATTTTTTTCACACAGTTTCGACGATTCAAACGCTACGCGAAAGAAAAGCAGGAAGAAAAAAGCATAAATCGCCGCGGACTTTTATTCCAGGTGTTTACCAAGACGTAAAACGTTAAACTTCCGAGACATAAAACTTCCAAGTTGCGTTAAAATCCGCCCAGTAGTTTTTGCGCAAGGACGCGACGACCTCGTTACGATTTCATTACGCGCTGCAAAGCTTTGTCATTGCATGTAAACGGGTTCTGCTCATCCAACTACTTTTTCTCACCAAGTTCAGCGAGCTTCCGCGACGCGTTACATCGTTGAGTTTTGTCGCTCCCAAACCGACAAATTTTGTCTAAATAAATAGATAAATAAATTGGAAATAAACGAGAAAATATTCGTGTTATTAGATTTTCTTCGTCGCCAAAAACGAAGAGGTACCTATTTTCGAAACGGTCACCTGGCTGATCTCCTTCTTTTCGCCGATGCGAAAGGATGCGCGGACCAGGTGCGCGGAAAGACATTCGAGAATAAATTTAAAAAAAAAAAATGTCCCGTTCAGAATTTTTTACGTGTAGGAGGTGAAAAAAAATCGTGTGAAAAAAATCGCGTGAAAAAAAAATCCGTTAGCGGAGGTCGTTGGAAGGTGAATCTTTGGTGATGCATCGCGCGCTTCTATAGTCGCTGATCCGCTTTCAATCGTACTTTTACGAGAGTCTATTTAAATTCGTACCGCGACGGTGTTCATAAACCGAAAGGAAAGGCAGACCGTGACCTACAGCGGCGATCCGAAGCGTGAGTTACAGCAGATACCTACGAGCCTAAGATGTTCAGTGGAGAACGTTGATTGGACTGGAAATACAATTTTTTTTCCCACTCGTTTTTTTTTATTTCCATACAAAAATTAGTGATTTCTGTATTATGAAAAATAAATAATAGGGGATAAAAAAACGAAAGAAACGAGAGCAAAGGAATGATGGAAAAAAGGAGAATCGGATTTCTTATCGATGTACGAAGAAGTAAAAAAAATGTGGTTTCGCAAAATGGCGGCTGTCTGAAACGAAGGAGACGTTGTTCGCAAATTTATAGGGAGAAATCCTCTCGAGGAGGGATTCTCGAAGGGTTGAGCCGGGAAAATATGAAGGACAAATTTTGTCGCGTTTCTAAACCAGAAAATACACGCTTAAGCCGGCGGGACCAATTTGCGTGGACCGGAGGATCGTTTCTCTCGATAAGTTTGCCGAAGATGGCGTCGCGACCACGTGCCTCCGCGAATCTATAATAGTAGTTGGCCCAAGCCGCGTGGTACCCTCGTCGCAGCATCGGCCACGTCACGAAATACCGACGAGAAATCGCAATTGACACGCGTTTACTAATCGTTTGCGAAATCAACGTACGATTACTTACGTTGCCAACGATCGATCAGCTCCGAGTTTCGTGTCGACAAGAGAGAGAGAGAGAGAGAGAGAGAGAGAGAAACAGGCTCGTCGATGCGGAGAATCGTACGATTTAGCGAACGATCCTATTCGTTTTGATGGAAAAAGATGCGATTGCTTTTTTGTCGCTCGGCTGCGGAAAGAGCGAACGAGTCTTCGACGTCTGACGTTATTATTAACGCATAGCCGAGAATTTCGGAATTTGACACACCCTAAACGCCGAGGTTATTTGCGCTCGCCCAAAGCTATTTTTAGATGGAATATAAGAGTCGATAATCAGAATAATGATCTACGCACTGTTAACTCCGATTAAACCGGGCGAAACGAACGATCGAGGCGTAAGTTGCTGCGAAATCAACGCACGATGCTTGGTGGCGCCGCTTTCCACAACGTTTAATGAAAAACATTGTATAATCTGCCCAAAAAGAAGGAGACCAAAACTTGATCTCTGTCCCGTTGGCAGTTTACTGTTATTAGCTGATAATAGAGACTGTAGGTCGAAAAATGACGTCGGTTTTGAAAAGGAGGAAGGGGCATTATACGGTGCAGGAATCGCTGATTGATAAATGCAAGTAGGCAAAAACCAAGAGCCGTTTTTGTGCTGGAAACAAGAATTTTTTTCTCTGGGTAGTTTGATAGTTTGCAGAGATGGTTTCAAAAAATATTGTTTGCAGGTAAAATGTTGATAAAACCTGATGCACCTAGAAAGTTGGGGTGATTATAACGAAGAGTAAATTAATAACGAATATCGTTAGTAGTGACCAGTCGAAGCAGCACGTACTAGGAAGAATCTGTTTCTATCGTTTTTCGGAAAAGTAGGCAAACTACGTAGTAGGTTATTTTCTAGCAAAGTTGGCGAGTCGTAGAAAATGGCGTGGTCATCGCAAAAATACTCCAGATCGTGTTGACAACGCGCCGTATTCGAAAACCGTTGAGATATCGTCAGGGTCAAACGGACCCCACGCGTAATAATAAACAGGGCCAAAGCCAAACACCGTAAGGCGACGCGATCATCGGACCACATGTAACCATCGGACAAGGTCGACTCTCCCCGAAACAGATCCCGCTACGAAATCAACATTCACGATTGCCCAGCGCCGATACGACCTTACATTTCGTTCGTCACGGATAAGCTGTGACATCGTATCTCGCTCGCGGATATTCTCGTTGGGAAAACAGAGAGACGCGTGAAAACACCTTACTCGTCGAGCAAGGTCTAGTCAGGTAGAAAAAACAATCCGGAATGGAAAACAAGTTCCTGTTGCTCGGTTTCGCCTAGCTTCGCAACTTTTCGGTCGCGATACGGATACAATATGGTTGGGGCAAAAAAACAGTGATCATTGAGCAAGTAAGATTTTCCAGGAACGCCACGTTTTTTTTCACCTCGGACGTTAGTTTTTCGCCGGGGAAATGCTTTCCTTTCACCCGTCACATACAGACAGACTTTATCGTTTGGAAAGCAAACATTTCGCAGTTGGTAAACGCTCGATCGTCCGGGGAAAAAATATCCGGGAGGGCAAAACAAGTCACTTTTTGAAAACGATCCGTGCGAAAACATCTGACCGCCGAGAAACGTATTCGGTTACGAAAATCAAAACATTGCAACGCCACGGGTCTCCGTTCTACGTACATATGTTCTATAGTTTGGTGCAACTTTGGAAAAAATCGGTGAATGCCTCGTAAATATGCATCGTCGGTTCAGCGAAAGGCACATTTCTATGATATCTTCGTGTGCCGTTGTACAAACAGGGATTATTTACCGTCTATCTTTAGAAAAACTTGAGAAACGGTGAAGAGGAGCAAGAAATATGTAGGTAAAGAGCTCGCGCTGTTTGCGCGACTCTTCTGTTTGTTCGGTCTATCGTGTTTACAGAGACTTTACTCGGCTTCGTTTTCTCCCGTGGCGACGAAACGATACGCCGATAAATCTACGATGATCCGCGGGGATTTACTTAGCGTAGGATGATAAGGCGATGAGAATTCGGACATTTTTCGGGAATTGTTGGCAAGGGGCGTGTATCGTCGTCGGTTTAGTCGATATGTCGTAAGCCGAGGCAGGGCAAGGTTTCTCGAAGTAGCGGCGCACGCGGTAGCCGCGTTACGTAACGAAACATAACCTTACCTGCATGAGTGGTATAGCCTCCCCGTTCTGAATTTTCTCGATGGTGATAGCTTCTTGGTTTTTTCGCATCTCGATCGCTGTACGTTCGCTCGACGAAGTCTCTTCCTCGACGTTGTCACTCTCACACTTCATCGTACCGTTCGTTCTACTCGTCGGTCGAGTCATAGCGATCGAAAAAGAAAACGTAAAAAAACCACAGCCGACAACTAAAATGCGTTAGGCGAGTGCAAACGAGGCTATCGAGACGAGTTTCAGAGGTTTAAACGAAGTCGCGACGACTCGTGGTAAACGCTACGGCGGTACAGATATAGATAGTTAATTCGGGAATTATGTAAGCGATGGGAATTCGGCGAGAAAGAGGCGAGATATTTGCACGATAGTTTTCATGTATCACCGTTAATACCAAACTCGTTGTAATTGGGGATGACGAAAGTTTTCTTTCCACCGATCCAACGATCGGGGCGTTTTGGGCAGGGAAATCGAAAGAGCCGGGCGCGAGATGGATATACTGGCACGACACTCTACACGCCACGCACACCAGTAGTTGTGGAGCCGCACTGGGCCGAGCGATCAGCGCACGGAGCCGAACAGCCCACCGGCGCTTCGCGTTACGTCGCGTCGCGTCGTCAACCGCTAGGCGGCCAGCTGCAGCGACACTCTTCGCCTCTCTGGCTTTTTTAAAAATTGTATCACACTCGCCTCTCGACGCCGTTTCGACTCCTGTTCTATACCGAGCCTCGACGTGATTTACACTCGCGACACCACGACTCGTATAACCTTCCGCGCTCGTAAAATTCTCGTTATTCATTTTTTTTAAATTCCTTTTTCACATTTATTTATTCCTTCTCACCACGGAATTATCTCACCACACGGATTTTTTTAACGATCACTGACTACGTTACGCGGTCGGAGCTGGCTCGTTCGTTTCGGTAATCGAGTGTATCGGAGCCGCGAACCAAACTTACTCACCTTTTTTCGCTTCTCGCTCGCGTCCTGCTCCAACAAATCTCTCCACCTTCTCTGATTCCACGTCCAAATGTAAAACTAAACGTGGGTACGCGATTATTTCGACCATTTTAACCGCCCGAACGCGATCCGACGAGGAAACAGTAGAAGCAGTTCGATGGACGCTTACCCAATTAACAGTTGAACGTCGCGAAATTTCAATCCAAAATGGCCGACTGGCGGGAATTGCATGTATACGAGTCGTGCGTTCCAAAAACGATGCAACTGAAACATCGCAGTTTCGAGAACACCCGATTTCAAGATTCAGCATCGTACTGCTGAGCATGAATTGTAACTAATTGGAGTATCTTGCCTTTAGTGTAAACGTATACCATTGAATAATACATTTACAGCATAATATCTTCGTCAAATACTTTTCAACGATATCTCAATAGAAAGCTTGTACAAAACGAGATTCTCAAATGTTTTGGACCTTGACGATAATTCAATCGATCTTCTTCTTCTCTGCTTCCAATCGAATGAAATTTGGACTTTGCGCGATAAAACAAACTTTGTGTAACCTCTGAATAAAAAAATCAAAAAAAAAAAAATCGTACGACTCATTTATGAAAAATGATTTCTCGTTCATTATAAAACCGGGAAGTCATTTTTATTCAAGTTTACGGCTAGTCAGTGCAATAATGATATTCATACGAGAACGTTGCGGTTTTTGGATGATTTATTAACGTTCGATATTCAAATTAGCGGTTGGAAAAAAAGTTCGCGAGTCGAACTCTAGATTCGACGAACGATGCATCAAATTATCCAGTATTTTTTTTTTTTGAATTCCTTGCTCAACTTCTGCGGCTAAATGCACGTCGCTTCGACGTCAGGCGTCTAATCGTTTTCCAGAAATTGTCGTTCGAATGATGAATTTTCTCATCTTTGTTCATTCAATAATACACGTCGGAATGTTTCAGCATTCGGACGGATATGCTATATCGATAGATCCGGAAATTTCGTAACGTTTCCTAATTAACGGGCGCGTTTTTTCCCCTCGTAAAACGAAGCTTTCCACGAAGGAAAGTTGTACGACTGACCGTTAACCTTAACAAATTGACTTTCTACGCGACACAACATTTTTCGTTTAAACAAAAATAATTCGCCAGGAAAGTTGGACGCTTATTTCGACAAGGCTCCCGATTTCACGCAGGTCAAAGCCAACTAATGACGACCAAAGTAATTCCGTCTTTCACCGAAATAATTGCTCTCCTGGCGAACGTCGAGCGAAAACCGGGCTGAAGAGAACACTTTCCGCGTGTTTTTTCTCACCTGCGAGTATTTTTTTTTTTTTTAGATTTACCCGTCATCGAAGTTTTCTCGAAACATAGTGGCAATTGACGCGCGGAACAAGAAGATCTGATGGGATCGTACCAATTGGACGTGTAACCACTGAATTCCCCGCAGCGTTACGCAACGACCGCGATGCAAAAAGCCAACGTATGCGATCGTTAGTTCGCGAAAGTTGGCAAAAATCGAAAACAAGTCGAGTTCATTGATATTTGAGTGACACATTTCCAGTCGAATCGATCGGCTGGTTGCGAAGTTTCAGGTGAACAAAATGTGTTATATAATCTGCCAATTTCCGGTAATTCCAATAAAATCGACTCGTTTTTATTTGCTCCATCTGATGCGACGTCGACCATCGAGAAGGGCTGAAATAATTGAAAATTCCTGGTCGAAAGTTTCTCACCGACGTTTTCCACCTTTTCCTAACTGTTTTTAGCCACCACGTTCGATTCGATACGCGAAATTCGTCTTCGGCGCGAAAACTAATTTTATACATCGAATAATCCGTGCAAACATGAAATATTTGCGCACATGCGAAGACGTTATGAAAGACGTGTCGTCGCGCGATGAAATCCTGATAAACTGTTAATCGCTCGACCTTCGTTGGGGTTCATTATCAAAACCGACGCGATAAATGCATTTGACATTCTTCGGCACGATGACATTGGAACGATTCCTCGACTATAATTTTAACCGCGCGATACGTGAAAGTAAATATTTGAAAATACGGTAATTGCAAGCAACGGAAACGCGTCGAGATTCGTTGTCAGTGATCGGCATATAATTAACCCGAGCACACTTCTATCGTGAAACGCCTTCGAATGTCGAATATAAAAAATTGGAATTATGAATCCACGAAATTCTACGAAATGGACTAGAAATGTAAAAAAAAAAGTAGATGTAACATTGTCAAACTAAAATACGAGAGATTTTATTCAGCTGTTTCAAAACCTCGTACACTTGTGCGGATTATCAACGTAACGTGCCATTATTCAAACAATATTCTCCGAAATTTCTGTTTTTTCTTGTTTCTCGATTTTCTCGGACCAAATTTAATGAGAACGATGCGCTTTTATTTTATAGAAAATCAGAAGTGTGAAAAAATTTGAAGCTCGTGGAAGTATACAACGACGACGAACGGAGAACAAATTTCTCATGTAAATTTGCAAGCATGCAAATAAACGTGATAGGTAAAGGCGTGATTGGAAAATTATTGCGGCCAGTTTTTGTGCCCTACCCACGCGAGTTGTCGCTTCGCTGCCGAACTTGATAGTAGTTTCGTAATCAGTGACCTTGGAAGCCCTCGTATGCCAAATTTGAGAAAAAAATGACCACATTTCAACGATTCGACCGGTCATTTTAAATCCGCCATCTTGAATCCAAAAATCAGACAGTAGATACGTAATCAGCGAGCACACAAACCTCCGTACGCGCATTTTCAGTTAATACTAGCTATTATTTCGCCTTGGCACGAATATATTGGGAAATATCTGCTTTTTTTGAAATACTAATTTGTCATTAGCGATAATTATTTTAAACAGTCGTGGCACATTAATATTGTTTAGAATACTTACTGGACTCGTGGCAAACCAGGGATAAAAAAACGCAACTACATGGACGAACTGCGCGGAGTGAAAAAAATAGTAATAATTGCAGTGTTAACGGAATAACCAGACTATTTAAGATTTTATGTAAAATGAGGCCGGCTACCACGTTAACATGGTATTTTTGTCTCTCCGTGTGCTCGTAAATGTGGAAAAAATGATAGGGTTAGGTGCGACACGAAATCGCGTCCATCGTCGTGGGTGATATGAAAACTGGTACACAAAATTGAGTACCAATCGGCGGCGATCAGAGGTCGCGGCAAGGTCGGGTCGCTGAAGAGGAAGTGAAACGTAAATTATGCCAGTGATAAGCTTCGCGCGGCGTCCGGTATCAAACGTCCATTGAAAATGCTGCTAGGAATAACAAAGAGAATTCGTAATCGTCGTTCGTGTAAATTTACAGGTGTAAAAAAAGTGAGGAATCCCAGAAGTTTTATCTCCGAATTTGCATGGATAAGCATTGTAAGTGGGACGCGGCGATAAATTCATAACTTCGGCGTCACTGATGTAATTCTTGGTGGCGCGTACCTCTAGCCGATTGCACGAACAATTGGAAAAGCTGTGACGTCTTTCGGCGCGAAATCGTGACTCAAGTACAAGGTAAATGCAAGTCATTTCCTCGTCGCTGGCCGATACCGCGAATCGCGCGCGTTTTCTCGTCGTTATCGCGTCGTGGCGAGAAGGTAGGAGCGAAGCGGATGGAGCGAAGAGTCGGAAAAATGGGAAGAGGCGCGCAAGAAGTATGTTTGTCTCCGTTCCGTTTGGCCGCGGAACACGAATTACACTGGGATCGCACGAAAACTACGAGACGTAATGCGAGAACGCGCTAATTCGCGGTTCCGCGGTAAAAATCGCGGCCGAATTACCATTCCAGCTGTCTAGAACACCCCGGTTTTTGCTGCCTTAACGACATCGAGTCGCCGCGTAGACGCCGACGCCTCTTGGTCGTTACCGAGTGACATTTGTCTATAAATATAAATGACTAGCGCAAGAACGGACGAAGAATTCTCGTAGGTTTGAGGAAAAAAGAGAAAGGATGCGCGGGGAGGGGAGGAAAAATACCGGAGGAATTTGAAAAAAATTCGGCTTTTCGGATCAAGGCTGACTACGATCACGGATAACGTGATTATTTAACTGGCATCTCTCTTACCTGGCGATTATTCCGTCGTCGGGAACGACGCGAGTCTCGCAACGACAACTGGCATGTGCATTTTCACCTGCGCAAACGATACGCGGGTGGTTGCTGCAGCGGCGAGGTATTCGCTGTACGAAGAAGTTACCTGACTTCAGGGAGGCATTCAGGCATACGATCGAGTTCCGTCGAGTCGACGAATCTCTACTCGAGTTTCAACATTTTTTCATCTTTCTAAACACCATCGGCGACGTTCTTGCGGAACTTTGTCCCCGACTCGGCGTAGTCCAAAGAAATGCCAACGCCCAAATCGTCGATGCTCCACCTGTCTGTTTAACCGTCGCATTTTTATAACAAACAAATCGACCTTGGGCCGAAATTTCAAGGTCATATCAGAGTCAACTTTGAACAAACTCAACGCGAAATGCGAAGACATTTTTTTTACGTCGAAAAACGCTATTTTTCCGTCGGTTCTGAAAATCCGATAGTTAAATAAAAAAATTCAAACCCATCGTGTTGTTTGTTTATTCGCAAAACGGTAGTTCGAGTCGTACGGAAACAAAGTTCCGCTCTTTTTCTACGCTTATTCCGATTTATTTGTCCGGAAATTCAGTTTGCTTCGTATGCTCTAGGCACTTCAGCTCGCCTCGGTATCACACTTTCACAAACAACCTGTTTGTTATTGCACTTTACTTTTTTCAATTACGAATTATCGATCCGTGCTTCGGCTACCTTTCGCTCTCAAAGTACGTATTATTTCCTCGTCTTTTTTCAACGTCGTTACAGATTTCTACTCGATCGTCGGAGTTTACCATTTTGCACTTTCACTTCCTTGACCTTAGGATCGACCTTGATCGTTGTCAGAATTTCTCAGGCATTCTCGCAGTATTACGCTTTATACATTTTTTATATTTCCATGGTTCTGTTCGTCGTAGCTTTGCGTTCGCTTTGCAGCCCACTCTCTCGTACTTGCAACGCCTGTTTATTTGCAATTTTCCCAAATTGCTACTTTGTCCTTTCCCGTTTGTTTTTCCCACTCGCTTCCTCCTATTATCGCAATTTTAATGCGTCGCTTAATCATTTTTCTAACTACTTCCTTCTCGGCGAACAAAAAATACGGACGTTTATGGTCGCGGAAAAGTTTAAAACGTCCATGTTAATGTGGGATAAAAATATATTTCACGCGTCACGCTACGCTGATAATTGTTAGCCAGTTTTAGTCGGCGAATACGCGGCTAGGATTGCATTATTTTGGCAACGAAAGACTTTCTTTGCGAACAGTTTGCTACCACGGTTCCAGACACCTCGTCGAATTCGCACATTTCGGTTCGCCTTTCTCGCGGAGACCAACGGAGAAAATTCGTAATCCGTCCCTGTACGAAGAGTTGCATAGCGACGGAAAGTTTTTTTCGCAAACCGTCGGGGTCGTTTGCGTGGATGTAATAAATATTTATTGAAAAAACATTGTAAGGCTCGTACGTTTTCATTGTTGAAAAGATAACAAATAAATATCTCTGTAGTATATTGAAATAGTCTGAAATATCGAATAACATGTGGTCACAACTTGTTTTCATACGCGATAGCATGTTCGTCGCCCTAAAAACAATGTAATAACACGAACAACAACGGAAGAAAGAGTGCGTTTCTCAGCAGGATAGAGGAGGACTCGAACTTGTTTCTGTAGACCGCCTCAAAATTCTTTTACGAAGCCGTAGAAACTTATTCGCTTGCTCCAAAGCAGCTGTTCACACCACAGATTATTCAATAATCTTCAAATCATTTTTTTCAACAAAACGTTTCGAGTAACTTTAGTTGCTACTAATTGGAATTTAGATATTGCGAATCGTCGTTGCAGAATTTCGCATGCTAACAAATTATTCCTTTTTATTGTTATAACATCAAAATACCAACGGAATTAACGGCATTAAAGATGGATGCTGCGAAACACGACGTTTCGTTTTGGTAATGTTCGATTTTTTGTTACCACGATGCTAGGTATTCGTAGGTAAAAGTTCTGGATTCGGAAAAACGCAAGATACCGTTTCGAATGTCGATGGACTCGAATCTGGAAGGCGAAGTAGACAGCGATGATCGTCGGTTGAACAAAAAGTAAAAAAAAAAAAAAAAACATGACCGTATTTTGTTGTCCGGTGTAGGAACGTTCCGAGCTCGGATCACATAAGTATGTATGCGCGTTCGCGATACGTAACGCGTTACACGTTGTTGCCTGATAATACAACGAAAGGTGGTATTCAGCGGAGGCACGAACACGTAACTACTTTGCAAATTAGATAGCTATATCAAAGGCCGATGAACGTAAACTGAATTCATTTACCGCTTTCTTGAGAGAGAATTCATATTACGATAAGCTGATTGCGATATATATCACGTGTGCTCAACTGGTTCTGTTCAGCATTTATATAAATTTATATGTCATTACACGTTCGCTGACGCGGTAGAGAGTACAGGTAGGAAGACGTGACGGTGTTTTTTTATACCGACACGTTCGCCGACGCGAATTACTTCGACGATTTTCGAACTAAAGCGATGATTCCTATTGATCTTAGCGCGACCCGAGTCGGTCAAAAATAGCTTCGGAATTCTGCGCCGCGCGAGCGGTTCGCGCGCGCGTCGGTTTAAAACGTAATAACTCCGTTGAAAATAGACGTACGGAAATCTTAAGCCAATCAAATTAAAGAAAAAACTCTGTTCCTTCTAACGGTGTTAAATTCATTGCCGCGCGTGTCTCCGTTCGCGAGATACAGCCCTTCGAAGTCGAAGTTTCTTCGTCGTAAAAAATCGCCAATCGATATAAACTCACGTATCTCGTGGAAAATTTTTTACTACCAGATTCGCGAGTAACGCGCAAAAAGTACACGATTTTGCGGTGATTTTGCTTGCTCGCGCGTTTTTGCAAGTCAATTTTTAACGGAGTTACGCTATTTTTTGTTTTCTCTCGTTTCGCCGATTCGGGACAATTTTCAGCGAGCATCGGGGGAATATATTCGTGTAGCGAGTTTGCAAACATGTTTTCTCGTGGAAATAGCGCAGATCAGAAAAACATCAATTATTGGGAGAACAAAATGACGGAGCAGCGGTCGAAAGAAAGATAAAACGAGCGACGAACCGTCGGAGAAAATAATACGAATGACGATTCAAATGTTAAGTGGATAATTTGATTGTAAATTAAATCGATTACCATTTCATCGTTGAATGTCCCGAACGCTTGCCGAGTCGAGGATTAATCGAGGGAATCGCTAATCGCTTCAGTTATTCGCTTATGACGGCGCATATCGTAGGACTGGCAGAGTCTGCGAGCGAACGTTTTGCCTGAAACTAACCTGCCGAGTCGTACTCGTGTACGGCAAGCGGCCCGATCGCAAGTTATATACAGCGGAATCGCTAAATGTCATTGCATCTGGGTTACATTACACGTTACGCGTTACATATTACACAGGCTAACGCCTGCTCCGGTATCTCCTATCACTCCGGTTTCCTGTTCGCTCGTATCGCGTGCGAATGCGCGTCGCGCATAAACGACAAGCGCAGCGCCTTAACCCAGCGAATTCAGGCTAAAGCGACAGAAATTTCAAATTTTACGGACCCGCGATCGAAAATGATCGCGTTATCGCGAACATAATTTTTCACGACACGGCAATCATTCAGAATTTCGCGAAAAAAAAATTGGGAATTGATCTTCGAGTCGCCAGGTTCATCTCTGGTATCTCCGGATGATTTATTTGTTCTCGGTAAACGGACGACAGCATTATCGACGACGGTCGGACGTGACCCATAAAATGTGACTTTGATCGCGATGAATTTGTTCAACACTCTTTTTTCTCGCAAGTCTGAAGAATGTAATCGTTGTTGCCAGGGTTAGCGAAGCCAGAAACACGTCTTTTGCTGCTTTCATAATTATACGCTGCATTAATAATTTATCGTACTTTCATAAATATTCAATTACGTATTTCAAAAGTGTTTACAGACCATTTGGAAAACTTATGTATTCTATTCTCGCTTTCACCGGGACTCGACTCGCCAAGGAAAAATCCTGCATCCCTGTCCTCGTTTCTCACTATCAGTCACCCCGCAATTCTCGCGAAGTGTCACAACCACAAACAACAATACATTTTCGCCCGAATTCGCAAAATTATACGATACTGCACATTCGTAGTACGCTCTGACTACTTCTTGCTCGTTGATAAGTAGAAATTGTAATATATTTTTCAATACTTTTACTCCACAAATGGGAATCGATACGATCGTTCTTATATGTTCTGTACATACAACCCTCGTCGCTGATTTTCCCATTCTTTTGGCAAATGTCCGATGGCGCTCGTTGGCCATTTTTGCAGTTTGGCTGCAAGGAGTCCGGATGGTCAGCGTTGTTGTGTAAAAATGACGCGGTACAGGATACTCGATCGTGCGCAGGACTGATACCGTATCAAACGTCTTATCTGACGCCCATTAGATTGCAAATTCGGCGCAAAAATTGGTGGCCTCGTCGTAATGTTCTTGGAAAAAAGTGTTCTTCCCTACTATTGAGGCCAAGCGTTTACTAATTTTCCAGGAAACACAAAAACTGTAAAACTAATGTGTACATTAATTTAAAAAAGCTACTATACGCAATATTATTATTTACTATTAATCATATCATTATTTTTATTGGAGCCTATTGGATGTAGTTGCTTTGGAAAATAAAAAGCTACTATCAATGATTTTTTATTCTTAATTTGGTTCAAATTACATAAACTGTAGAATAAAGTAGGAAAAAACGAAAAATCGAGGAAACTTTTGGTCAAACGTTAAAAACTGTCATTTTTATACCACCAAATTAGTGAGATTGCGCAGATTTGCGCACAAGGAAGAGAACAGCAGGATGCTGTCGGTTTTGAAGCTTATACTTTCGCCTCCTTACGAAGATTACTTTAGACTTAAAAAATCTGTTGAATTCTAAGAATGGCCAAAATTATGATGTTGGTCGTTTTGAAACTGGAGGCCTGAGATTCAGTAATTTACAGATGGTTGTAACGGGTCTTCTAATTATGATGATCGTAAGTTATTGTAGAGTTTTGGAAAGCTCAAGGAGTCAGCTTTGGGACTATGCGATGGATATTGGCAAAACGTTGAGTTAATTGCCAGTAATTTCAATTTTGATTTTGAAAAAAGTTTCGAGTTAAATTAAAATTAAAAAAGCGACCTCTCAGAGTCGAGCTACAGGGCTCATCTTTGGTGAGGATTTTTTGATATAAAATGGAAATATTTCAGAGGGTAAGAGCAACAAAAACAAAATTCGCAAGTCTAGTGTCCGGTCAACGCGGCAGCATGTCTCGCGGAGGGTGGAGACAAATTGGTGGTACCATCGGCGAAGACTCGTCCAGGAGACGAGTACTACGGGGTGGTAGGAGATTTTGGTAGAGAATTTTCGATGGTGAGGTATCGGCGTCGAATTCGTAGAGAAACTTGGCTTCAGCAATGGGAACCCCGATGTGATATTCGTTTGTTTGAGACGTGAAATACTAGGAAGATCCTCGGCGACATATGTTAGCCATTCGTCGTCCTGTTACTATTGATGCAAAAATCGTCTAATAAAAAGCAACCGGTCGACCTTCGATATAGTCTGTCTGTATGCGAGCTCCGACTCTTGGCACCGAGTCGACGAAGCGTCTCTCTCCTTCTCTCCTTCTTTCTCTCTATCTTTCCCACAAGAGAGTCGTTCTCGTCGACTCTTGGTGCTCGAGACCGAACGTTGTGCACTGTTGCCAACTTTCACGTATCATAATACACAGAGAAAGAATGTGGTTTCCCTTTCAAATTACAAAATACTCTCTGTGAGCTCTACCGACACACGCGAACTCGCACCGTTCTCCATCTCCGCCGCGCACTTCCTCGGCCATTGAAACAATCTTACGCTCCTCGTGTACATCAACCAAAGTTGACTCGCGATGGTCCAGCCATCGCATCTTCGCCCCCGTCTCATGCTCGTCACCCTTCACGCACTTTCCACTTCTCACCCTCGCGAATTTCAGCACAGCTTTGCCAGCCGCGCTGCTACGACTTCCACGTACTTAAAAGCTCCACTTCTTAAATACCCACCAGGTGGGGCTGTTACCACCGAGCTTCGCGAGTAACACCGAGGTAGAAGAATAAAATGAATTACCCAAAAAACCCCACTGCGTTCGCCCTTCGCCAACGCAGTGGGTCATTTTGACCCTGTCACCACCTTTCACCGAAAATATCCTCCACGCTTGTGACCAAAAAACCGTCCTAGGAATTAAAAAAAACCTACGATTTTTTCCTAAAGCTTCATAATTATCAAAAAAAAATTTTTTTTACTGCAACTTTGATTGAATAGTTCCGAATGTATGGACGGGTCAAATTGACCCAGAGTGTTGGGATGTTCGAAAAAATCGCCATATTGGAATTATATAGGTACCCTTTGTCACTCCCACCATGACGACTATTTTCAAGTTATTTTATTATTTGGATTAATAAATAATAATAATAATAATTACCGGGAAGTTGTCCAGTCAAACTCAGCCTCCGGTCGAGCTGTCATTCCTTAAGGGAATTATATTCGACGAGGCAAAAAATTCCCGGAAGAATTTTGTCGACCGGCTGCAGTTGACCCTCGCAGCCAGTTTGAAAACCACGAATCTGGCTTTGGAACAAAAAAACAAGGTACAATCAAATTTCGGCTACTTCCTGAAATACTTTTTTTCCCTCGCTGTTTTGTTGCTCTGAAATTTGCTGAATAATCTGTAAAATTTAGCTACGAGCTGTTTCGCTAAATACATTTTGTCAGAAGTTGTCGACGAAATCATCTAGCTTTTAGGAACCGCGGCTCGAATTATCGTTATCGTTAACGAACGATGATGATTATAAAAAGTCGTCGCGAGATAAGTTCACCGCGAATAATAAGCGTAATAATCGTTATAATTACGGTTTGCGCGATGGAAAAGTTGTTCGTTATTGTGGTTATCGAGCGGTTATTACTCGCGATCTAGAAATGGGAGAAAAAGGAGAAAAACGCGATAATTTATGCGGCAGAATTTACCTGAGCGACTGGATCGCGCACGCGAAACGATCACGCGTGAGAGAAATTGCGAAATAATTCCGCGCGGATATCGGATAACTCGTCGAATTTGATCGGTGGCGAAAAACAAGGTAGATCGCTGGCAGCGAGATGAGGATGGAACGAGTACCGCGGAAAATGAGAAGACTGGCGAGCGTAATTTGCTTGGAAATTTGTTCGCATTTCATTCGACCCGATTAGGCGAAACGAGCGGTAAAAAATAAAGTTCAAGTTGAGCGAACGACGTGTTGTTGAATTAATAATCAACCGGGGACCCGCGCGGTCGAGGTTTCGTCACTCGTTGAAATAGCGTCGATCATGCGACGTGAATTTATTATACGTGTACGAGAGTATTTTGGTGCGATAACCGAGAAACTTTGAACTCGGAATCACTTCCTTCTCCGCTATAAATTATGCCCGATCCGGTCCCAAAATTCGGGGAAATTCGGCGACCAACGATTTTTGGGCGCCTACACGTGTAGCATTCGCCTGTATACGCCCCAGAGAATCAGCGATTAGAATTTCAGCGCGCACGATAATTCTTTCGCGATGCTAGATCCGGCTCAAGATCCTTTGGCGCCCCGAGCGACCGCAGTTTTGGCAGCTGCGCCGCCATCTTGCCACTTAAAACAGGCCTGCCAACTCGCAAATCAAACCGAGCCTCGCGTTTCTCCTCACGCGCCAGCGACACTCGACCTTCTTCAGTTGACAGCAATGCCTGGGCAGCAGCCATTTCGCGATGCTCGCGCACAAGTAGATGGAAAATCTCGAAACAAGCGTTTTTACTCACGGGCAAAAGAAATTCCGCGCTGCTAGAGTCGTTTTAAGCATTGCTACTCATCGAAACTGTCTGGAAATGAAGTCGTGTCGGTGAAATTTCATCGGGTCACAATTCACCTATCTCGGTATATGTATATATATTCACGTGCTCAGATTTGTATATAGTTATCTCCAACGGAAAAAACGATTTTTGTCAAACTTGGTAACTCGAAATTCGGACTCTCGGAAAAATTTGAACACTAGTCAACAGATGGCGAACACTTCTTTCAAATACCAACATCCCAACCAAGGGGCCACGAACATTTGGAGGCCCAAAAAAAAAAACAGGTTTTTGTTCCCACATTTTTGACAAAGACGTAAACATGGAATTGGTCATATTTTGAAGTTTGTCGTTTACAGTGGAAGTTTCGCGTTTGGTAATTTAGATTTGTGGCGTCATGAAGCTTGCACCACAATGTCACACTTCGTGGACCCTTTCCTTCGATTTCGAGTACACAATGGGTCATTTTGACCCTGTCATCGACAACTAAATAAGATACGATTTTTTCTGTCTAAAACTTCCTTTTTTTCGACAGGAATTTCTTTTGCGAGCTTTTTAAGTGTGTTGCGATACATTTTTTAAGCGGAAAGTTTCAGCAGGTCCGACATCGTAGACGGCGAAAGAGCGGATGGTAGGGTGAAATTGACCCACAGGATAGGAGATGCGCGAGAAACTCGGCGTGTACTCGAAGGGCTCTCGATTGTGGACGTTTTATTAAAGCTTGAGAATTGTTCGCGCTGTCTTTGGTGAGCAAAGTGGGAACCACTTCCATAAATCCGTCCAGGGTCACCATCATCCTAAATCCGGCGTTGCGTCGGCTGGCCGCGCGTTCATCTGGCCATGGCCTCAGATCGGAATGAATTCCAAGAGCACGCGTCGTGATTTGCTGCGTTCAGTATTTTCTGAAATGCGACGGAATAAAACGATACCGCGTGTCCTTCCTTTCGCGATCCGTGAAACTGGTCCTCGGATTAAAAATAAGCGAGGCGAAGAAAATTAAGACGCTCGGCGAGCGAGCCACCGTTTTATGGACCTCCTTCGACAGGCCTCGCGCACACCGCTCGAGGTACGCCCAATTTTTATCATTTTTTTTTACCCCCGGAGCTTTTTTTTCAGCTCCCTTTTTGTTACCCACAAATCGTAACACCTGTCTCGAATTTTTACCGTTATACCGTTACCTGTCGATCGCGGTTCTAAATTGACCGAATTGCCCGTTTATTTGGTCCGACGATGAACCAGTTCTTCGACAACGCGTCCAAGGTCGTCGTAATGAGATGAAAAAAGTTGTCAAATAAATTAAAGATACTAGTTCCCGTCGCAGTCGATTTTAATGACAACGATTACTCGCGAAATGCGTTTTATTTTTTACCGCGCACTCGGCGGCCTTTTATTCGCCTGGCGCATTAATTTCGCGGTTAAACAATTTGGCTGCAAATCATTTTTATCGTAACTCCCTCATTTTTCCTCGCAGGTACTTCGTAATTTATTTTCAAGGTCACCGATTAACTTATCTCCGACTTCGGAATCGAAGCTCTCGCTTTTACTTTCTATCGCGCGGATATTGGACCCGTTTCAATGGGTGCCAAGAAAGTAAAAGCAGACGGAGTCCGTCTATAATCGATACTGAAAGCTGTAATCGTCTCTCTCCGAGTCAGCCATCTTTAAAATCACGCGCTCCTCCGACATTTCGCCCCTCGTTTCGCCAAAATTCGAGAGGACCAAGGCATCGGAAGCTGAGGCGTCCGCGTGCAACGAACGCGGAAGAAACGCACCTCGCAAGGCTTTGGAAAGCCCGTAGAAACGTTAAGCGCGCGAAAAGAGCAAAAGTCATCGAGTGGTACGGATTTTTTTTTTTTTTTTTTTTTACTTTTTTCGAATAACTTCGCGTTCTCCACTTTTATACAGAGGAAAAAGTGGAGAACCTTCTTAATTCTTGGCGATATCGGGAGTATCGCCGAAATTGGACGCTCCTTTCGCGATGAACTTTTGTAATGCAGGGTTTTGGAAAAAATGGAGGAGAATCTATTTCCGCCACGATGGTGACTCGCGAGCTCTCAATGACGTACCACTCTTGTTAGGTGTATGCAAGCTTCCAGTAGCCGGGTACCACGAAGAGCTTGTCCTCGTGCGGTAGCGAAAAAATTGCGCGAGAAAAATTGCGCGACGCTCTTTGCGCAGTAATCTGACAATATTTTCTCGTGTTTCAGAACGGAGGCGTGTATTAAATTCAGCTTCGCCATTTTAAAACGGTCTTCTCGCGGGATTGAGCGCTACGATCTGACCGAGGGAATATAACGCTGTCAACGTGGTCATTTTTTATTACCGCCTCTTTCTCGCCGAAGATTAATGCTTTTCAAATTATTACATCACACCGAGAGTCAGACGAACACCTACCACGCGACCAAGCGGATACGATAAACGTGATATTAGCATTTTTCAGAATATCTAATCGACGCGAGAATAACTCGCCAACGAACTTTCGTCCTCTATTTAAATTTTTTTTTTTAAATTATCATTTGGAAAATCGGCGATTTTTTCGACGCGATTTGCGATCCGAACGGGACAAAGAAATTCGCCGTCCCGCAGAAATAACGCACGGAGGCGATATTCGGAGTAAAACGCGACGTCGAGGAAGAAATGCGAGGACTTTGCTCTGGCCTTTGACATATATATATTATCAAGGCGACCTTGATAATCGCGGCTGCCACAGGTACGCACACCTGTGATATGGAGAGTGAAACTTCTTTATCGCATCCTGGATGCGAATTGCGGAAACTTCAGTCCCAGACGATTAAAATCGACGTTACGACGATCGTCCACGTTTCTTCGAAGGAGAACCGTGTTTCTTATCATTTTACCGCCAGCGCGCCGGGAAAAAGGTTCCCCTACCTTTCGAATCGCGGACCAATCGATCTTCCCTACACAGGCGCCGGGATCCGTTTTTCACTTTAAACGTGATTAAAACGCGACAAGCGAAACTGGACGGACGTGTCGTTTTGTTTCTCAATTATTTCAAAACACTGGTCCCATTGTGCGAACAGCCGACGAGAGAAACGGCAAAAGTATGCCGATAATTACGCGGAAAATCTTCTGAAAAGTATTATTAAAAAACGGCGTAAACGAATATTATTACAAATATTACAACAAAAATATGAATATTATAAAAATATTAGAGAAAAATATATCGTGGCACAAAAATGTTATAAGACTCGAAAAATATTGGAAAAATGTTGTGTTATGCAGGAAAGTCGTTTGGGCGGAAATATTTGCTATTTTTACAGACAAATCGCCTAATATCACGTTTCATCGGGATTTCGTCCGGAATTCTGCTCGCTCCTCGATTCATTATTCATCGCGCTCGGATTAGAAAGCGTAAAGTTGTGGGAAAAAAACCACGTGTACGGATGCATTGAAAAAATTGGAGTAAAATTAATTCGACGAGATTCTATCGCTCGCACTGGGTTACAATCGAGGTGCTCGATTATCGACGAGTCCGCGCGCAGAGGTAAATCGGCTCGCGCGGTGATACAATTTAATCAACGCGTCCGAGAAAATTGAGGAAATATTTCCTCGAATGTAAATTGTACTTTCGAGGCGACGCGATCGTTGAATTGGATGCGAACGATCGAATTGAAAATATCTGACCCGACGGGTCGACGGGGATATAACTGGCCTCGATTTTCACACTTTTTATCCGCCAGATATATGTACGCGTGGAGATTCGCCCCATCGAGCCACGGAGCTCAGTTGGCTCGACTGTATCGACGATCAACAATCAATCATCCTTATTTCCAGACCGCGCTTCTCTTCGACATCAATTTTTCCCCAGACGCTTCGTCCCATTTCCACACTTTCGGCCATATTGTCGAAATGTCTTCTCATTTTTTGCCCACGACTACAACAACGAATCCGCTCCGGTAACAATCAACGAATTTATACGCGCAACCACACCGCATCAACGTTCCAACAAGCTTTTTTCCGATTTTTCCGTCGATTTTCTTTGTTTTTCGTTATTCTTCGTCGATTTTCGTCGAATTTCGTTTCTTTGCGTCGATTTTCGTTTCAGTTCGTTAAATTTCGTTTTTTTCGTCAAATTTTTCGTTTTTCTTTCGTCTCATTTCGTTGTTTTTCGTCAATTTTCTTTTTATTTCGTTTCGTTTTCGTCAAATCTCGTACTTTTTTCGTTCATTTTCATTTTTTACCTTAGATTTTCGTTTTTTTTTCGTTATTCTTCGTCGATTTTCTTTTTTTTCGACGAATTTCGTTAATTTTCGTTTTTTTTTCATCGATTTTCGTTTTAGTTCGTTAAATTTCGTTTTTTTTCGTCGAATTTCGTTCATTTTCGTTTTTTTTTTGTCAATTTTCTTTTCATTTTGTTTCATTTTCGTCAAATTTCGTACTTTTTTCGTTCATTTTCGTTTTTTCTGACGATTTTCGTTTTTTGTTCGTTTTTCTTTCGCCGATTTTGTTTTTTTTCGTCGAATTTCGTTAATTTCCGTTTCTTTTCGTTTTAGTTCGTTAAATATCGTTTTTTTTCGTCGAATTCCGTTCATTTTCGTTTTCTTCCGTCAAACTTCGTTTTTTTCTTCGTCAAACTTCGTTTTTTTTCGTCGATTTTCCTTTTATTTCGTTAAATGTCGATTTTTTTTCGTTTCTTTCCGATTTTTTTCATCGGCTTCGTTTGTCTTGTTTTTTTTTCGCGGCGATAGCGATGCGATACGAGTAGCTAGCTTTTTCTGATGTCGCGCGCCCGTTTATGCGGTATTCGCGCGAGCGAAGTATCGCGGTGAGTTTTGCACAGGTGAATCGATCCATTCGGATAAAACAGCAGACGCACGCGGGACTCGATCCGCGTCGCGTGATATTCCATCGCGTCGATCGAGTCTGTTTAATTTGAGCATCGTCTGACGAGTGTCCACTGAAAATTGGGCCATGGTCAGTAGGTAGTGTAACATTCAGTAACATAGTTACCAGAGCAACCGTACGAGAAGGTTCAGAGCTCCGGGCGAAGTTGCGAAACTCGGGTGTCCACGCGCGTGTATCGCGTACAGGTATACGCAGGTATACGTCGCTCGCGAATCGCGGATAAAAGGATTCGCGGCAGAAATTCGAGCGAGGAGCGAGACTCCGATTTCTCTCCTCCTTGTCCGATAATCTCTGGCGACAGATGGATAAATATCCGTCGTTTCGCTGGAATTCCGAACTGCGTCGCCAAAATTCGACGTATCTATCCGTTCGATCGGGCTCGATGATTCCGATCTCTGCGGATCGACGACGATTCCGATCTAATTAACTAACGAGCGATTCTCGGCTCGCGCCGAACAAAGAAACTGCTCGGTGCTCGTGGGAGGGGCGAAATAAGTCTCGACGATTCCTTTCGACAAATTTCAATTGACAAAGAGTCGATCGATTAAATCCATTCGTTCCCCCGCCCCGCGACCGGATCTCAGTAATCTATCAATTTCTTCACGGCATCGAGGCAACGCCACTTGTCAGGCAAGTAGAATGGCTCGAAGACGTGAGGGAACGGCGTGTCCCACCCCGTGACTCGTTGAATCGGTGCTTCCAGGCTCAAGAAACAGGCTTCCTGCGGAAATGACGAATTCCAATGAAAAACAATATTTGTTTACGCCGTTTCCCATTTTTTCCCCATGATTTCTCATCTTTCCAGAAATAAGCCAACGAATCTGCTAGTTACAATTTTCGCCGCTGTGCACATAAATTGGCAGCACAATAATCCTGCGGTTTATTTCTATTGTTTACACTAATAATCGTTTACCTGAATCGTCGCGGCGATTTCGCTACCAAAACCACTCGTCAACGGAGCTTCGTGGGCGACGAGCAGCCTTCCAGTTTTTCTCACCGACTGAAAAACCACGCGAAAATTGGCGATTGATTCTCGGGGAAAATCCGGAACTCGGAGTGTTCGCTCACCTCGCAAATCGCGTCCACGTCCCACGGGAGTATAGAAACGAGGTCGACGACTTCGCAGGACGCGCCGAGCTTTTCTCGTGCCAAATCCGCAACCTCCAGCAGTACGTGGACCTGCGTGCCCCATCCGACGAGCGTCACGTCCTTCCCTTGGCAAACATACGAAAACCAGTGCAACGACTCGCAGCGTCGATTGGAAAATAATATTCTCGCGTGGCAAAAAAAATCCAGCCGCTTTTTTCCCGGTCCCACGGGAAGATCGCGTTGTTTGCAGCGAGAAAAACCTAGTTTGGTACCAACTTTTCAAAATTCTCAAGACAACAGCTCTCGTTTTATCATTTTATCAATTATATTTGCTGAGCCACAAAATAAGAGGAAACGGACAGAAAAATGCTCGTGTCATTCAAAGCCTCGTTGAGCCAGCTGTCTAACTTAGCTATACAGCCCAAATTTGTACCAACATGTTTTTTTCCAGCAAACAACGTCATTTTCTCGGGGAGCGAGAAAAAATGGTCGAGCTTTTTTTTTGTTTTTGGGAGGATCAGAAAATTCGAACCTTCTCGGACCACGTCGGCTTTTCCGATCTCCGTTTTGTATCGCTCGACCGGAACCTCTTCGACGGCGGCGCGATACAATATTTTTGGCTCGAGGATGATGCAAGGATCAGGTTCCTCGACGCAGGCGAGAAGCAGGCCTTTGGCTTTGATCGGACCCCTCGGCACGACGATCTGCGCACAAAATTGATCGCGAATGAAACGAAAAATGCACGTATTTATTTTTTTTTAACAAATTTAGCCGATTCGAACTCTCATCTTGGAATTTCACGGAGAGTCCGCGGGCGTAGCTCACCTTGAGACCAGGCGTGTGAGCGAAATAGGCTTCGGGTGATTGCGAATGATAGAGGCCACCGTGGCCAACAGCTCCGCAAGGTGCTCTGATCGTTAATTTTCCACAATCGAATTCGCCACCGCTGCGATACCTCATTTTCGCCGCCTCGTTGACGATCTGCGATTAAAAACTTCTCTTCAAAAAATCCACCTAAAATTCCCTCGACCAAAAATGCAAAAAGCCGCCAGAGTCCGATAGAATTTGAAAACGAGTCGCTTGTCTCGGAAAAATATAACCGGAAACGAGCGGTTCACCAATAAAAGCGAGGAAACAATTTTCTTTTTGCCTCAAAGCAACGACAATTTTTTTCCTCGAATATAGAAGCCCCAATTCCCAATTCTATCACTAATACTGATGGCAAAAAAGAAAACTGTAGTTTGTTTTACTTGATAAATATTCTACTGATGGCAAAAAAGAAAACTGTAGTTTGTTTTACTTGATAAATATTCAAGGCCTCGAAGATAATTTTTGGTACATCTCGCAAGCTCCATATTTTTGGTACCAGCTACTTGCGATAAAATAATGTAGGTTTTTTTTTTGTTAGACGCCACGTATCGTGCATACGCCTCGGATCGGCTAATTCTCAAATCGGTATTCATTTTTGTCTATTGCGTAATTTTTGTCGCTTGCTCGGTTAGATCAATTTTCTGGGGCATTTATCGAAGCTCGGTGCTACTACTCGCTAGGACCGTCGTATTTCCATGTACCTGGTCGAAAGCTGGGAATATATAATCGGCGAATTGTATCTCGGCGATCGCTGTCGCCCCCATGTTCGCCATGCCGATCGCGAAGCCGGCGATCCCCTGCTCGCACAGCGGCGTGTTGAACACTCGGTCCTTCCCGAACCGATCCTGGAGTCCTATCGAGCACCTGAAAACACCTCCGAACGCGACGTCCTCGCCGAAGACGACTGAACATCCACAATCAGGGTTATCGATCCGAACACAATGGATCCAGCGCGGCGAACGCGCGGCGCAAGATTATTATCGGAATACTCGTTCGATCCAGCGGCGATTACGCAACGCGTAATTTATGCAACGCGCGTGCCGTGACCGACAGATAGCGCAGGAACGAACTCTTTAAAAATGATATACGACGGAGTCCTTAAGCAGCCGTCGTAACGCTTCGATAATCGCGAATCGCTCGATTTCATTTCGAACGTTTCCCTGGAATTTCCGCCCGCTCGCGAAAAAATGCCGTGCAAATAACAACAACAGCAGCAGCAGCAGCAATACTATTATTGCTGTTATTATCGAGGCTAGTAATGATAATTTTCTAGGGTGCGCGGATCAATTTTTCGGAAAGTCACCGGAAAGACAGAGAAATTTTGCCGGAAAGTCCACAAACGGTTCGCTTTTCCAATCGTTTGGAAACCGATTTATAGCGTCACGATTGTTGTTATCACACGAATTCGTATTTTCGCGCCAAGGCGCGGCGGGATATTTGAAAATTTCGAGACAAAGCTTACCTGCGGACTCGTCCTTTTCCATCGTTAAAGTGAGGCCGTTGTTTATCGACTGGAACATGTTCATTTTTTCCGTACCACCTAAACGAAGAAGCGATTCGCGTTAGCATTCGGATTTGCGAGAACTGGTTGCGCGAGCCGCGTGACACCGGCTCGAATGTCCGCGCGCGTAAGGTAGCTGCCGACCTCGGTCAACTTTTCACGAGACAGAGACAAAAAATCCGTCTCGGCAACGAGTTACCAGTCGATCGATCATGGGAAAAATTCATACGCACGTAGCGAACCGAACCGAATTTACATTTCCGCGCGATCGAAAGTCTCGATCGTCGTTGGATCGAGAAATTACGCGCATTAGGCGTAAAACTGTAGCCATCGCCGCGCGAAGACTCGCATTCCTCTGTTTCGCCCTCTCCTTCGTCGCGTTACACTTCCTCGACGATGGATCGACGTTTTTTGACAGATTCGCGTTTTTGAAATCGAATAACTCGGCGACGAAAAATCGTAGAACGAAGATCAAAACGCGCTTCGAAAGCCGAAACTCCAAGCTTGCGAATACTCCTTGTCGCGACGACCTACGTTCTCTCGTGTCCTCCCACGTCAGCAAAATGTGCGATTCGAGTCGCAGCTCTCGCACGTCTTTGCTCTAAGAGTCATAGCCTCGGTCCTAGGGGACCGAATTCAATTCCGAAAAAACGCCTCGGAAGCTGAGATTTCAAGCTTCAAAACCACCCCATCCAGATCCGCCTACGATAACTCTTCACCGAACTACACGTCGAAGCAATATAATTTTGTTCTCGTACAAAACACGATCAATTTCGGTTTGCCTTTCGTTTTATTTTTCCACAATATTTTTTTACAGTCGTTTCCCAATCTCGCCGATCCTTCAGCTCTCCTAGTTCGTTAACGTTCGCTTCCAATTAATTACAAATTACCTCAAATTCAGAATCAGTCGAGTCTACGAAAATTTAGTATCCTTCAATTTTCCCTGCCAATACGAATGATCCAAAGAAACATTTCTTCTCGCATTTCTCCACACGTAGGAAAAATCGGGTCCAGTTTCGTCTTACTGGAGGAACGACAAGTTTCCCGATCACGTTTTCGAATGATTCCGCTCGCGCGAAGTTTTCTTACCGAGATTCTTCGGTGCCACTTCCGGCACGTAATTGAAGTGCGACCTGGTTGACGCATAGTTCGATCGACTAGTTTTACGCTCACAAATATTGCTGTTTATTAATGCATAGAGGCACGTTTTATGCGAACGCGTGTTCCAAAGACGCCCGCACAACTTACTAACTGCCATGTTTGTTAAATACTGTTTTCTGATGACGCGCTGCTCTTATCGACTCGACTTTATTACCATACAATGCGTTATCGTGACCCGAGCATTCATTGTCACAACCTCCGATTGCCGCGTGAAATTTCACAATAACCCACACTGATACCCCAGAGCCAACGACTCGTCTCTCTCTCTCTCTCTCCCTCGCTTCGACGACGATTATTGCCCAATCTTTTCCCAATACCCAGCGAATTTCACGAAATCACGGTGAACCAAACTCGTTCGCGTTCGTCTTATCGCGACGATTTTTTGTCTACTCGGTCTTCACCGCTACTGGAAAATTCGTACGTCCAGATAAGCGGCGTATTTTTCACACGTTTCGTTATATTTGCCAGAGATTCAGATATCCCGAAGCCTACTTCAAACACGTTTTTTAAATAGCTTATCGCGTTACGTTCACTTCGTCGTCGCGTCGAAGCTCGCCGAGTCGACTGGAATATTATTTAGGAATAATGATTCGAAAAAAAAATATACGTCTAGCGCGGATCCACAGACCGAATACGTTTACCCGTTGAAAACACGTTTCAAACGAGTTATACGGAAACGATGTGCAAGTATTATCGAATTTTGACGAGTTGGCCGAAACTCATTTTCTTCTTCTTGGACTCTACGAAGTTCCACATTTTTTCGTCGAGGTATTTGAACGATTACTTAGCGGAAATTTCACGCTTTGAAATATCCATTCTATAATGCTGGTTTCATTGGGGGGCTGTAAAATTTTTCTCTGAAAAAAATACGTCAATTCGTGAAATTAATTTTTTATGGACATGTTTTTTGGAAAGAAAAATAAATTTAACGGTTAATGAAAGTTTATTCCGGTAGGAAAATAGATTCGACGGTTGGTGAGAATTTATTCGGTTGAAAAAATAGTTTAATGGTTGATGAATACTTAGTTTTTGCCCATTATTAACGACTCTGCCTCGTTCGTGCGGATTTTGAAGCGGGTGCCGGAACGTTTGGCGCTCGTGGAGTTTGGAGAAGAATCGATAGACGACTTTTAATATTTTCGATATCCACATTTACAACGAATTGGTAGAAAAATATACACAGTCTCGGTTTGGTGGCGAAGTTTTGATTAGTCGTCGGCTGCCGGCGGCGATACGACGCACTCGGGTATCGTTTCCAACGATTGTTTGGCCTCCAACATTTGTAACTGTAATAAATAAGTGAAATATCGTCGGGTGAAGATTAAGCCACGGAACAATGTTACTATCCGCTAATTTCGTGATACTACGTAGCCAGTCTCGCGCCCACCTTTTGACGCATAGCTTTTTCGTTGATAGCCGCTCGAGTCAGCAGTTCCTTAACTTTATCCAGCAACTCGGATTTGTGAGCTAGCTGATGTTTCAGCATCGTAATTTCGCTGCCGTTTGCCTCTTCTTTGGCAGAATTCTCCAGCATCGATATCCTCTGCTCGGCCAGCTGCAGATCCGTCTCCAGTGCCACGACGCGTTGCTGAGCGCGTTCGTACGAAGCTCGAATTTTAGACGTACTAGCGCTCTCACACCTTCCCTGAAACGACATCTGCAATCAACGAGTACTCCAAACTTTCCCAATTCGATTGTTACACGGTAAAAAAATTATATTGCACGGTAAAAAATATATATATATTTTTTATCATAGTGCAAAGTGTTCGCATCTTTCTGTAGAGCATTGTTCCTGCGTCAGTCTATTTTTTAACACACTAAAATGTTTACTTATACTCAAATAACGCTTTCCAAATGTTACTCTCAGATCAACACAAGATGTAGGTGTTAACGTGGCCTTTCCCGTTCGCCGCAAATCGTGGTAACACTGAATCTTGCACTTTTTTGGTTGATACGCCAAATGGCTTTTACCGAGCTTCAAAAAATTATGGAAAAAATATTTGTGTACTCTCAAATGATGTAATAAATGTGCTCTAAAAGGACGTATGTCTATCTCGATCCATAACCTTGGACGACGCAATCAAACACGGCGACCTTTAACATTTACAAAATTTAATGACATAAAGTTTGTGCAAAAAAAGTTATTAATAGTTAATTGAATGGAAAACAGAAATTAAAAAAGCGACCTCTTAGACTTGACCTACAACGCTCATCTTTGATGAGGATTTTTTTTACACTAAATAGTCACATTTGAGAGGGTGAGAGCAAAAAAAAATGTTTAAGCACCTAAGTGCACAGATTGGAGAAGCTAAAAAATATCGCGGTGTAAGTATTTTCTTTGCGAATCCGATTTTCAACGGAGGAGTAGCCGATCGAAATTAGCCAAACGTATCGATCAGGTCTGAATCTACTCGGTTGAATTCAATTGACGAGCAATCGAGCAATTTGATTGATCTAGTTTCTCGCAGTAACCGTATTTCGTCACTCCTGCCTGAATCTTTCGTAATTTCACAGCACAGTTCAAGTAAAAGTGAAACCAAGAGGATGAGAGCCTCGCGAATCACGTGTGTAGGTATTATATCTACAGGGTGGCCCAAAAGTCCGTAAACGGCGGATTTATTAGGCCCAGAGTTAGAATAGGCACTGTGTACAAGAATCGCGTCGACGTATACGTTCGTTCGGATCAGCTACTCCTCGCTCATCAATTATTCGGAAATTACGGTTTTTGGAGAGTTTTCAGCTCGTTTTTCGCTACTCGCGAGTCTGAGCCTCTTGTTGTCCGCTTGCAGCTTCTCGAGGACGCGCTTCAGCGTGAATACAGTTTTCTCCAGCTCCGCCGTCGATCTTTTACCCGCATCCTGAGATTCCTTCTCCGACGATCGCGGCGACGATTCCGAGGATTTTTCCTCCTTCAATAACTTCACGTATTTTTCCAAGTGCTCGACCTTCTCCCTCAGCCTCGGTGTCTCCAGAATCATCCGTTCGATCTCCAACCGCAGCTCTAAATTTTCACCTTCCAAGCGCAAGTTGTTCTTCTCGAGGACGTCCCGAGTAGCTTCGAGTCTCTCCAATTGATCGATGACGTACTCGTTCCCCTGAGAAGAAAAGGATAAAGCTGAAGTTAGATTCGTTTTGTAAGATGAGTTAAGCTACAGATAAAAAGAAATCATTTGAAATAGTCACGCCACATTGTGATTTGTTCAACACTCATTGGATGCTTGCGACGGCGGGGATGAAAAACAAGCAAGGCAGTCGTTTACAAACTGGTCGGAGACGCGGAAAGGAGGAGGGAAATTCGCACCTTCGCGACTGTCTCCAGAGCCAAAATGTGTCGCCGTTGCTCGTCGACCTTGGCAACGAGCTGCGACGCATCCTCGACTTCGAGGCGGTCGACGAGCTCGCGTACTCTGCCCCGAAGCGCGAGGCATTCTTCGCGCAGATCTTGCGTCGCGTTGGCATTGAACCCGCCGCGTGGTCTCGCCGTCAAGCATCCGTTTTCGCAGCGCAGTTTGCTCCGCAGGTACCATTTCTCCCGTTCCATGCACGAGACGACGCCTCTGAGCTTCTCGTAGTTCGCCTGTAATTTCTTGCACTCCTCGTTTTTCTCCGTGAACTTCTCACGAAATTTCTCAGCGGTTTGCTGCCATCGTTTCTGTTTGTCCCACAACGCCAGTTCTTCGGCGGTCTGTCGACGAGTGGGAAAAGAGAAGAACAAACGTACATATCTATGCGACGTCGAACGATGTATATAAAATAAGCAAACAAACAAACAAACAAACAAATGAATATATAAATAAATGTAAAAAATAAGACAAAACTTCCAGAAAGGATGACATAAGTTTCTACCACGACTGAAAACATTCCCATCGACGTGGATGTTAAACAAACGTTTGATCAACGTTCGATACATTTTCTCTCTCTCTCTCAACAATTACGAACATCGGGGAAATATTGACTATCGTGGTACGTTTCAACGATGACTTGCGTCATTTCGATGGCAAATATTACGAGGAAGAAACTGTTCGCAAGAAAAATATGACCGTCTTTCAAACTGATATGCTCACTTTCAGCTTCTTATTCTCGTGGGCAAATTTCTCCCGTTCCAATTCTAATTTCGTCGCGTGAAGCTCGTCCTCCAATGCTCTGACTTTGCGCTCCAGCTGCGACTCTCGCTGCGATATTTTCTGATCGTGAGTTTTCGTCGCCATGTACCTGAGAAAATATCGAGCTTGAAAGAGCACTATTTGGAAACTACCGTAATAGTCCGGTAAAAAAATACGCATTCTATTTTCTAATGTGACGTCGTTAGGTAAAAAATGGCAAATAGCGAGCTGACAACCGAATCGAATGCTTATCTACGAAGTGAATTGAGAATAGCGTCAGCATTCGCTTCGAGAACGTGATTCTCAGCATTAGCAAAAGAGCTATTTTGTTTCCCGGTGTTACAATGTTTTCACGAACGTTCGACTCAGCTGTTGCTTCAGATCCACGATCTGACTTTTGTAACTCTTTTCTTTTTCCAGCCAGGATTGCACTTGCTTCCGCGTTAGGTCGAGCTGCACTTGAAGCTGATTCGATTGGACTTTTCCCAAGGTGCCTCCCATCTCCTGCATTTTCGAGCTGTGAGCAGAACTGGGCTGCGACGTCGTTCCGATGACTTCGAATTCGTTCTGTGAAAAAGGCATTCGTACCTTTACCTCTCGATCTATCGATTACTCGAGGATACGACGAGTTAGAGTTACCTGCAATTGTTGATAAGCAATGTCCAGCTCGTGAATCTTGATCTCACGTTCCTGTAGTTTCTTTGCCAACACACTGTTTCCTTTGGTCAGCAGCATTCTGTTGTCGGACAGTTGTTGCCGCAGGAAGTCAGCTTCGGTTTGCCACTTGTCGCACTCCGCTCGGTAGCTTTCTAGTTCATTTTTGTGTTGCTCCTCGAGCCTGGAATAAAAAGATCTTGCTGCGAGTACGATTCTAATTTTCTTTCCAACTTTATTCCGAGCATTTTGTCTGAGACTTCGCAACGACAAACACTGGATTACTTCTCTCGCATGTGATCCATGTGTTTCAATCTTTCTTCGGCTAGACGTTTCCATCGCTCGCTCAATTCTCTGGCTATGTGTAGGTCACCTTGCAAAGTGGAGACCTTCTCGTTCAGCTTTTCTACCTCCTCCTCCAAATCGATGTTCTTGTTCCAGTCCGGAGTGGCAGCTCCGCGACGCAGGGGCACAGGCTCCGGCGAACGGATGTATTCGCTGATTCTAAGAGGGAAAATGATCACCGGTATCAGATTACAGGATTAAAACGAAGTCGGCATTTGGAAATAGCAACAGCAGTGGTAGAGAAATCTCCTACTTCTGATTCATCTCTTGTTGAGCGCTGGACAACTTGGTCTGCAGCTCCTTGATTTCTTCTTGAAAACGAGCCGCAGCTTTGCCATGTTCGTCTCTGTCTTCTTTCAGCAAATTCTGGTACCGAGATATAGTTTCCTCCTTTTGGCTGATTAGTTTCTGAAGACTGTTGATCGTAGACTTTAATACGATGCGATCAGACGTATCGACGTCGGTGGGGTTGGGCTCGTTGAATCTTTTCACCTCGATCGGCTCAGGATTCTTGTTCGTCTCGATAAGTTTGTTCAACGCGATGATCTTTGCCTCGTACTCGGCGATGCGCGATTCGTACTTTATTAACAAAGTCGATCGATCCGCAGCTAAAGACAAAGCTTGATTCAATTTGTCGTTCAGAACGGACTGAGCTCGATGATTCGTCTCGTCGACGCTGCGAGATTTCGATCCTTGCCACGTTTCTTCGCCGATGGGCTTCTCAGTCGGTGAGTTCGAAGGCTCGGCATCGGTTTGCGTACCGGTCGAACGATTTTCTACGCATGCTTGAACCGACGCCGATGCAGTCTCGATCTCGAGGAGTGCCGGAGCACTCGGTTCGATCGACGTCTCCTCCTGTTTTTCAGGTTTGCTCCATAATTTTTGAACGAACACCATTTCAATTTCCATCGCATTGATTACAGCTTCTCCTTCCGCAACCCTGCCGTTGGCGACTTGCAATTCATTTTCGAGTCGAGTTATCTGTCGCTTGTGTCTCAGTTCCTGAAACAGACAAACATTGTCAACTGATCACATCTTAACGTCGACATTTTCAGCTTGAAAATGCTTTTTGCCAAGTTCAGTTATTTTCAGCCATATTCCAGTCATTTTTAGAAACTTATTGTCACTTACACCGAGCAGAGACTGAGAAGTTTCAGAAAAGCGTCGTATGATCTCTCGTACATCGGGGCTACCAATTTGCTGTTCCAGGATATCCTTCAGCTGCTCGACGACTTCCAAACGATCCGTGAGTACATCTTTCTGCGCTTGAATATTCTCATTATTTTTCGATGCCTGTTTCAAAGCTTCATCGATAGCAAGTCGATCGCAGCTCAATTTCGCCAACGCTGACTCGAACCTTTCCAACGAAGTCAGCGGCGTAGCATCGGCGTACTGTCTTCGCAGGAAATCCACGAGGTCTACGTAGATTCTGCAAGTATCGAAGCAATTAATATGAGCTTGAAACAATTTCCTTCCTCGTGGGAAGCTTAAATGTAACGTGAAAATCGTTTTCCGATCGAAGCCCGAAGTCATTACCTGCAGCGAGCTGCGCATTGCTTTTGATAATCCGCAGCGAGACGTCTCGAATCCTCACATTTCCTGTTTAAAACTTCATTCTCCTTTTCCAGGTGTGAAATTTCTGTCTGCAGCGAAACCTTTTGTCGACTGGTTTCTGCCTCGAGGAGTTTGCAGTTGGTCAACTCGAAACCGAGCCTGGCGATGGTTTCCTTGTCTTCGCTGGTGGACTGCAAATCTAGTAGCTGGTGCCGCAGGCTTTCCATTTCGAAGGTTTTCAGGAAATTCTGTGCAGCGTACGCCTGAGCTTCCTCGCTGGTTATATCGACAGTTTTTCTCAGTCCTTCGTTTTCTGCCTCTAAAACTTCCACGCGCTCTTCCAGCTCTCGGTTTTCTTTCCCATCCCTTACCCTGGAGCATTGAATCAAATCTCTCTGAATTTCATTCAGCTTATCTTTTATGCATGTTCTTGTCTCAATTGGCTCGGAATTATTTGAGATGGGGTCTCCAGATTTCAGATTCGATGGAGGAATTTGCGAATCTCCTTGACCTTGGTGCGAACTAACTTCCGCAGCCTCCAAGGTTTCGCTTTCATATCCAAAAATTCCTTTTTCCTCCAGCACCTTTCGCAGCCTGACGCAAGCATCGTTATATTTTTCTCTCACCTCGTCAAACTCCAGCATGCTTACGGAGTTATTCAAGTTGCTTTCCAGAGTTGCGACTCGACCCTCTAAGATTTTCTTCTGCTTCTCCAGCTCGATCAACTTTTTCTTTCGCTCTGTGTCCTCAGCGATCGTTAATTTCTGCACTTTGTAGATCTTGTCGGATTCCTTGCTCAGAAGTTCTTCGAGAACCTTACATTTTCTGTTGAGAACAACGATTTGCACCGCGCTCTCCGCGTTCTCTTTACACCTTTCGGCGAAGAGTTTTTTTGCCTCGTCCTCACTCGACTCTAACATTTTCCAGTTTCGTTCGTACTCTTCCAACTGTACTTCCAGTCTGGTCACAGCATCCTCCAGCTCATTTTTCTCTTCGTACAGAGAATTCCTTTCCTTCTGCCATTCAGCCCTCTCATTTTCATAACTTTCGAGCCCTGACTCGGTTTCAGCACGCTGCAAGCTCGTTTCCTTAGGTTCCGCTAACGAATTCCTATTTTCTTTCGAGCATTTTGCGAGTACTATGTGCTGCAAGATTTCATCTTTTTTCTGCAGTTCCGAACTGTAATCGCAAGTACGAAAATTGTCATCGACAAACTAACAGGATTCGCTCTCCTACAGACAATTTTTCAAGGTCGGAGCCTTACCGAATTTGTTTCAGTTGGGTCCGCAGCTCGCTGTTGCTGCCTTGAATGACGTTGAGACGACTTTGCAATCTCATAGCAGGATGGTACCAGCCAGCCAAATGTCTGACGTCCAGAGCTTCGAGAAGTTTTTCCAAAGTTTCCGACTGGATCAGCACCGAGCAATTTCCTGTATCGGTTACAAATGTATCATTGAAATCGAGTGCAGGGTATTCGAGGCAGATTATGTCTATTTGTTCAACTATGAAAAATTGATCAGGCTTCTCGTAGAAGAAAAAACAACATTCACGCGCGTAGCACCTTTATTGTGCGTCGGGGAGCAGGAAATCTTATGTGTACGGGGAAGATAAAAATAGAAAGAGATTTGTGCATGAAATGGTTTATTGCGTTACGGTGCGACAAAAAACAGGTCGTCAATTCACCGTCTTGGTCACGTATACTGTCCAATATCTCATGCATTCCTCTTCGCAGGGCTTCGTTCTCTTCCACAACAATTCTCACATTATCCTTGATATCTTCGATTTCCATCATGTGGCGTTGGGCCACTGTTTCGCGTTCAGTGATCCAGTCGTGTTCAGCTGCGGACAACTTGCCCGACAGAGTCCCGTCCCTTATATTGTCCGTTGCGTCCGGAGGCATGACAGCTCTCTCCGGTAAATTCTTCATCCTAAATTTCAACGTTCTGACCTGAAACGCAGAGAATATTGTCGTTAAATATGAATCATTAATTATTCATCGTAAAGCGTTCCGATGCAGTTTTATGCCTCGTCGCTACGTACTTCGGATTTGAGTTCTGTATTTTCCCTCTTCAACGTTTCACTCTCACGTCGATTTTCTTCAGCGATTCGCATTTCTGCGGCATGTCTGGCCATAATTCCGTCAATCGGTATTATACCGTCCGGTGGCAAGTTCACCTTCTCGCTGAAATAGATTCATGTATTATGCATGCAACTACGATCGAGTTTTAGTCTAGCAACGAAGAACGCGCCATACCACAAGGTAACGATTTGCATTTCTTGTCGAGAATTCAATTTCTCCATCTTATTGATAACTTCTATCAACTCCTGGATATGTTTATCCCTCTGTCCTAATAATTTTTTCGCCTCTTTCAATTCTTGTATCGCTTCGACGAGGCCGTATTCCCCGTTCTCGAATTTCTGAAGCGCTGCTAGGGCTTCGCAGAGCTAAGGGGTACGGTATCGTTGAGAGAGAAAGTTACTCGGCACACCACTTCGATTATTCATTATTTGTAACATTGATTACCTCCTTGCTGCTTATTTCGGCTTCTCGTTCTGCTTGCGACAACGTATTCTCGAGATTTAAAATTTTTTCGTTCGCCTCTTGTAACTTTCGTAACAGATTTTTTTGTTCCTTGCGCCTGCTCGTCCGCTCGTTCCTATCGAGAAGCGAGAGTGATTCTCAGAACAAGTTGCAATTTGGTCATTGATCCGAGATTATTGAAACATGTTTGTTAGACGGTCGAAGCGTGTATCAATATACTTCTGTTGTAACGTTCTACTCACTTGCGACTGTCTGTTTTCAATTTCTCTATCAAGGCTGTACTCTCATTCATTTCTTCGACAGCTTCGGCTAGCTTGGATTGAAGCTGTTCTACAGTCTCGTTGCGTTGGTCGATCATTTGTCTGAGATACGCAACCTGAGATGTGTTCTCGTCCCGAACAGACGTTACCGAATGCGTCAACGATTGAGAAAGGTTTTCCCTTAGCGCTGCTATTTCAGCATCTTTCTCATCTAATATGATCTAAAATTTCAGTTCATAATTCTCAAGTACGTGTCGCATTCCAGATTTCATTGATGTCAGTATATTCTTAGGTTTTGGGGGAATAGCTAACACTCTACTGGTTTGGAAATTGAGTATACATGCAAACAATTGTTACAAAAGATGGGGGATTCTAAAAAATGTCAAAAATTCCAACAATGTTGATAGTTTCTATTCGCCTAATCACCTTCCATTCGGTAACTCTCGCATCGATCGCCGCACTAAATTCATCTATAACTTGATCTCGGTTTAATTGTTGCGTCGATAACTCTTGTATCTGACCGAGCAGAGCGTTGTTTTTTTTTTCCTGTTCGTCGAGCCGGTCTGCAACATATTTAATTATCGAGAAAAAGGAAAAAATGTGCTGTTCATCCGAAAAAAAGTGGAAACATTACCGGAAGCAAGAAAATACATGGAACAAGATGAAATAAAATAGGTTGCAAATGCCAAGGTACCTTTGTAGGTGCTGCTTGTTTCTTTCCATAAATTCAGCTCTTCCGTCATCGAATTCATCTGTTCGGTTGCTTCCTCCATTTCCTGTTTGATTGCTCTTAGTTTTTCCTTGAGCGACGCGTTCTCGTTCTCCATTACCTGATACGAACGATAATTTGCAAATGGAACGCCGTTTCTGCTGATTTATCAAATATTACCTCTAACTCTGATAGGAGAGTAGCGATTTTTTCATCCTTTTCTCTATCACTGTTATAAATGGATCGAGGTGTGCTATGACTCTCGGTATTGCTGTTCACCAAATCTCTAGCAAAGCCTACGAACAAAAGAATAAAACACGATACAGTCACGGTTGACAACGTGGTACCGTCAAACTTCTTACTTTTTTTCCGTTTAGACGTCGAACTCGATCTCGACTCTGCTACTTTATGTTTTAATTCCTCGCATTCTAGCAGCAGCGATTCTATCTGTAACGAATGTCAGCTGTATCAAGGCAAACACGACGATGTTTTCGACACGCGAAAGGACGTTGTGAAATAATTGATACCTGGTTGTCTCTGTACTGCAGTATTTCCTGAGATAATTTCATTACCGTTCGAAGATTATCAATGTCATCTAGATCTTCCACATCGCAATTTATCACCATCGGACATAGATCTTCGATTTCCTGATCCGTCAAGGATGCAGCCTTGACGGATAATATACGATCCCAATTTATCTGAACCATTTCGAATCCTAATGAAGTAGTTGGAAGTTATTATCACTTTCATTTAAAGTACTTGTACGGCTATTCAGCTGTCATGTGACGAACACGGCATCTCCTCTCGTACGCGTTTGACAGACGCTTTGCCATGATGCTACCTTGAACACATTGCTTTCGTTTCCATGACAACCGCGACAGACAAGAGGGGTCCTGAAGCGATCAGTGTTCGAGATATCGACGCGATGTATTATAGTCATGTTTGTCCACGAGCATGTCCACCGTGTCGGCCATTTTGTGCCGAACCCCGCGATCGCTGCGATTAACGCGTGTGGCACTTATCCACCAATAAACGACGGAGTTCCAATAGAAGTGACCAATCAGAACGCGAGTCCTCACCGATCATGTAGTGAATTGCAATTGTAGTTACGTGTACGTCGTATGATGTGGAAAGGTACCTTTACTGCTCTACGTCCAGGAGCGCAACTCCATCTGTTAACGAAACCCACGAACACTACAGACTTCGCCGCCATCTTAGCCAATTAGGTAAAATGATAGAGCGGCAAAAGCTATTGGCTGTCAGGAATTGTTTACGTTACAGAATAGCATTCAAAATTCGAGGTGGGTAAACCGTACGAGGTACATCCGTGTCCTTCGAGCGTTTGTAATTCCAAAAATCGTATTTTTTCGTAGACAAGTTCAATCATAGGTAAAATGGTGCGACATGCCGTTCTCAAGGGATTCTACAATGTCGAAAAAACCGTTGGTTGTGGAGGTTTTGCAAAAGTCAAACTTGCCACTCATGTAGCAACAGGTGAAAGAGTGGCCATAAAAGTGATGGAAAAAACAGCATTGGGTGTAAGGACAAGCTTTTACTCGCGACTTCGGATACTCCTGACTCGTACTTACAATTATCGTTGACTTCATTTCAGGATGATTTACCTCGCGTTAAAATGGAAGTCGAAGCGTTGAAGTCGCTCGCTCACCAACATATTTGCAAACTTTATCAGGTCATCGAAACTGAAACTCATTATTTCATGGTCATCGAGTATTGCTCCGGCGGAGAACTCTTCGATCACATAGGTACAACTGTGTTTGACTATCTGATTCGCTGCGTTTGACCATTTCGTCGTCCTTTAATAACTCGAGCTCTTCTGTTCCAGTGGAAAAAAATAGACTAACGGAAAGTGAGTCTCGCAAATTCTTTCGCCAAATTGTATCCGCGGTAGCCTATCTTCACAGCTTGGGCTACGCGCATAGAGATTTGAAACCCGTAAGTGATTCACGTCGGTCAACTTTACTCATTGTTCCATTACTCATTGTTTACGATTTTTCCTTCACTTATCAGCCCGTTATTTTTCATTTCAACGTTATCTCTTGTTTTCCTATCTTATTTTTTTAAGACTGGTTTATCGTTCATCAATTTTTGCTATTATATGTGTTTTTGTATGTACTGTTTATTTAGTATTGTTTGCTTGCGAAGAAAATTTGTTGAAATCAAGGTATGAGGCGACAATGCGGAAAAGAACAATCGCTCGACACCTAACACTATATTTATGTATTCCCTGTTCTTAAGGAGAACGTACTGTTGGATCGGGAGGAGAATCTAAAGCTCATCGATTTTGGTTTGTGCGCCAAACCAAAGGGTGGCATGCAGGCACATTTGTATACGTCTTGTGGTTCGCCAGGGTACGCGGCGCCAGAGCTTGTATTAGGAAACAAATACTTAGGTACTGCTCATTTTTTACTGATTCACTTTAGGTCGATCGAACAGCGATGTTTCCAAATAGACAAGCTCGGACATGAATCGATTAATTTTTTTACCCGATCGCATCGATGTAAGATATTAAACATCTAAATAATGTTCGCAGGCTCCGAGGTCGATATCTGGAGCATGGGTGTACTCCTTTATGCTTTGTTGTGCGGATTCCTACCCTTCGACGACAACAACATAGAAAGTCTATATCGAAAAATACTCGTGAGTAAATTCGCCAGTCGCTGGTCGGCTCTCTTTATCAAGCGCTGAATTTTCAGAGCGGGAGTTACGACGAGCCAAATTGGCTTTCGACGAACAGTAAGAAGTTGATTCGTTCGATGCTGCAGACTAATCCAAAAAATCGTATATCAATCGAGGAATTGTGCAATCATCCCTGGATTACAGCAGGATTCTTAAATCCCATCGTAATCAATAGAAAGATAAACGTGAGGTCCAAAAATACGTTTTATTTAATTAATGTTCTTTTCAATTTTCCATACATTTCTCGAGTAGTTTAAAATGAATTGCTCGTAACGAGCCAAACGTATCCCAGGTAGCCAGGTAGCTTTCACAGTAATAGAAAGAGCACTTGTTCGATTGTAGTTTGAGAAAGACGAAGAGATTTTAGCTACGATGTCGTCTACCAGTGGACAAAGCCGTGAAGATATTTGGCAGGAACTCGTTGAAAGTAACAGAACGGATTACAGAACTGCGACGTATCTGCTTCTACTCGAGCGAAAACGGCGTGGCCTACCCCTGAGAATATCTTCAGCCTCTAGGAATTATTTTCGTAGCAAATTGGTGAGTTTGATCGTGTAATTATTTCGTTGAAGCCTGATCGTTAACTCTTTTCTCGAATCACAGGGCAACGTGGAGGGAACTCCGAGGTCCGATGGTCTTTCAAATTTCATAACGCAACTAGATCAATCTCCAAGTAGTAAAATTGGCCAACGGACTCCGGCACACGACAGAACATACACAGTTTTGCAAAAAGCTGTCGAAACTGGTAATCTATTTTTTACTATCGCTCATGAAAAGGAACGAGCGATTTTCTCCAACTTTCCTATCCGATCGGAACGTAGTTGAGAAAATTGATACGCAGCTGAATTGTAGTCTGCGCGATGCGTAGAGAAAACAAATGAGCAAATAAATTTTATTTCAGAGAAAACCACCACGAATAATTTCACCGAGCCTAACGTACCGGCACGCAAGAGGTTGCGAAGTAGAGAAGACGAAGAGGTATTGTCACCGAGTAAGTTTCACGCTTTTTGATAGGTTTAATAGTCGCGACAAATTTCGGGCGTCAAAGGTTCCCGTTGTCGCTATTATTTCTCTCGCCTAAGTACGTAACGAACTCGGTCGAGTTTCTCAAGAAAGTTTGAAAGTTTAGTAGCGTTAAAAATATAGCACGTCACGCCGCCTGACCAGGACTCGTATAATTACCAGAAAGCGGCCAAACTTTGAAACAAAGACAATTTCGAGTAAAGAAACCTCGTTTCGGAAAGACCCTTGCCACCCCCCTGGCCTCTCCGCCAAGACGAACGGACGAGCATCGCGCCGTCCCTCTTACCTCGTTTATTTTGCCCTTTTCGTGAAAATATTCGCCGCAGCAGGCGAAAATTAGCCGCGTCCCAACTATTGCACCGGTATCTCATCATGTTTTTTCTTTTCCATGTTTCAAAGTTCCCGCCAAAAAGCCTGCGGAAAAGGAAAAATACCCAACGACGCCGACTACACCCCAGCAACAACCGGATTCTAGGTACATATTTGTTTATTATTTAATATGCGCTCAATTTTATCAATGAGGAAACGAAATCAAAGCGAGAGCACCGTGTTATACAACAGTCGTACAATTTGTTCCTTGGCTGAAACGAATCTACGAATAATGTCGATGGACGAATGAGAAGTAACAACTGACTGTAAAAATAAAGTAAAGTTTTCCAGAAAAATGACTGAGAATTGTTTAGTAGAGCGTCTATTGTATTTGTCAGTGTAAGCTACCTAACGTGTCGTTCATATCTGTAAATAATCGATTATCTTTTAAGAATCGGACATCCATCGACGCCTGGAAGCGCCAGAAAAGTGATGCAAGGCTTGGAGCGTGGCTTGAAATGTGTACGGCACGTTCTCACCCCGAAACGTCGGGCGAAAAATGAAAACGTCGATCCTGAACAGCCTACAACGTTGTCGGGCAAGGTACGATCCCGACATCGATACGCTATTGCGGCAGACGATCGTTTTACGATGCCTAAGAGTTACTCTTTGTAATTTCTCGCCCCGAGCGCTTCTCTCATTCCCTTGCTACGCCGTCGCCCACGGCCGGAGAGACACAGCGCCTACGCGGCGAATCAGCCCTTTGCTCGTCCCCTCTCTTTAACTTGTCACGATCCATATACCCCGCGCGGTACAACTGGGCAGGCGGCCACCACAATTCCGACGAATCTCTGCAGATATTACCCCTTTATTTCACGTCGGCACCTCGAGCAACCGATCGACTGCTTTTTCGCATCTAAAAAACAATCAGCAACAATACACCTCTCTTTCGTAGGGTTTGTGCAATGTTTCATCGACGTCTAGCGACTCGCCGAAATACGTTTTGGGACAACTGCGAAGAGCGCTTCACCGCAAGGGAATAACCTGCCGTCAAAAAGGGTAAGTTGCTAGTGCTATCCCGACATTCGTTCGACTTACCAACAGCAACGATATGGAAATAAAAATTGTGAAAAATGGAAAATGTGCACGATAATGAAATGTCCCATACAATCTGGTGAGTAATTTGAAGTCCAAAAATGTCCGGAAATACGGTAACGGATAATATAAGTAATGAAAAGCTTGAGGAGGCTAATCGGTGCTGAAGCACAATTCTGACAGAGATAATAGTCAAACGTGTAATTCGTCGATTTTCAGGTTCATACTTCAAGGTGAAACGGAATTTATTAACCCTACGAGTAGTAAGAACGAGAAGGACAGTAATTCGAAGCCGATATCTTTGCGGAGTTCGTGCTCGTTCGAATTGGAGGTCTGTTTACTCGATGGACTGTGCGATTCGAAACGTTTGGTTGGCATTCGTCGGAAAAGGTTGAAAGGAGATGCTTGGGTGTACAAACGTGTCTGCGAGGAGGTGTTGGCTCTCGCAGCCGACGGATCTGCAGATGCGCTGGAGTCGATAAACGAAGAATCGAATTGTCTCATATAACGCCGAATTCGTCGGCATGCACGCAGCGCGTGGCCAGAATTTTGCGCAATTCACTTCCAACGCGAAGAACGGTCAGTGAAGATAAAACACGTAGATTAATACGAATCGCGAGGAGAAGCGAGTACCTTTTGACTTTCGTTCTAAATGGGGCACGAAAAACGAACCATTATTTCACGAGCAATTATCATTCTAGAATTATTTTAACATATCTATATATATATATATACACATACATATATTTATATTGTTTTTTTTTTCACGCAGGCTGTTCGATATTTAGTTGTAAGATTTTGGCAATTCGTGTGTAACCTCGTGAGATAATTGCCAACGAAATGGCGAGTCTGATCGCGTTGCTTGGGGAGAAATTGGAAATGCAGCTACGAAAGCATGATTTTATATTTTTATACGATTATTTCCGACATTTGCGCAAGCTTCGTGATCAGGCGCCTTTTTTTATTTTCTTTTATTCAACAGGCTTCCGGGAAGCAATCGATGTAAGAAATTCGCTACAATCGTCCTTTTCGGATGAATATTCAGAGCAGCCGCGACACGGGGAACAGGAATATTTAACGCGATCGAATGAGATGAAAGATATAAATTATACGTATGGTACGAAGGTACGGATGCTTTGAGGATTACCTGTAATTATTAGATCTGTATATTCCGATGAAAAAAAAGTTTGCGTAATTCTTTAGAAGTATTCATATTCCTAGACCGTCTCCTCCAACAAATCCTTTTGCGTTGTTCGTAGCCTGTGAAAATCTATGTAATTGGAACGAAATGACAAGCCGATCTCGATCGGTGCCAAAGATCGGCAAGTCGCTGCTCCGTAGAAGAGCTCGAATCGATCGTGGGAACGTTGGCTTTGTTTTTCCTGGAAAAATCTGTGAAAATCGGTAAAAATCGGTAAGTGAAAAAATCGTAGATTTCTTGCTCGCGTTGTCTATCGGCATGGAGACTTTGTCGGAAGGTCAAGGGAGACGTGTCAATTAGTTGTACTTTCCGATGGTGAAAAATCGGCAGAAGTAAAGTAATGGCGATGCCAGCGGCGTTTCGGAGCGGAGTAAGCGCAACGGGCGATTCCGATGCCTCGGACGTTGGAAAATATTCCGGCAAAAAGGTTCGCCACACCTTACGTAATTACATGGAATAGATAGGATAATAAGACGTGAATAGGAATTCTTAATGCGAACGGCGCGAGTCTTTCCGAGGATAATTATTCCTCGCGGAAGTACAATTAAGGAGCGGCGGCTGCCGAGCGATGCTTCCTCTCCTAATTACACTTCCGGATGAGTGATCGTTAATATCAGGACGTTGGGACGGCGTTCGGCGTTCGGCGCGCGGCGCTGCATCGCCCCTCAACAATCAAAAGCATAATCATCGAACAGCTTTACCCTGGACGAGGAACAATCGATCGGTATTGCCGACATTGGTCTCTCCTAGCCTCGCGGTGCTCAGCGGACGTGAACGCCACCGCCAGGGGTATCGCCGGCAGGAAATCGGTAGGAAATCGGCAGGAAATCGGCGGAAAATCGGCACCAGGTCGCCGATACGAATGGATCTGGCCTCGAGAAACCCACGGGTATCGCACGGATACTCGATCGAGTGCCGGACATCGATCGGTTCCCGCAAAAAATCGCATTTCCGATCGCCGGCGCGACGAATTGGAGAGAGCCGGCGATATCAGCGCCGACAACGATCGGACGACGATCCGCAACGATTCCTACGAGAACGGGCCTCTTCTTCCCCAAACGCGGCACTACCGATCAAAAAATCGGCAACCAACCAATAAAATCGGCAACCAACCAATAAAATCGGCAAGTTCGCGAACGATTTCCCGAACCCGACCGGCGATTCGTCTTCGAACGCGCGTAAATCGGTATTACGGGAAACGATCTCGAAAAGATCGGCAATAGCATTGACGAGGACGCGAATGCAGGAGCCGATCGCGAGCGATCCAAGAGGCTGCTGCTTGCCGAGGGTACCTATCCGTAGTTTTCCAAGCCACGGAAGGCGAGATGAATCGTGCCGACGGAGAATGCGCGAAGATCGGTATGGCGGCGAGATTATCGATCGATTCCTCGTCACCCGTTAACGATCGTCGGAATGATCACCGGTCAGCGGAAGAGGAGGGTCTCGCATCATTCTGATATGTCAGATTCCTTCTCGATACGCGTTGCCGATTTTCGCCGAGGAATCCGCGGACGATCGGCGCGAAAGAAAGTCTAACAGATACCAAAGATCGGCGGAAACCCCAACAATCGGATGCTTCCTATTCTTGGAGCTACGTGATGGAGAGCTAGCAACAATCCGGCGAAAAAGTCCGACCGGACGTTACGTATATCGTAACTCGGGCGCAAACGAACGATCGGCAATCTTCTTTCCACATAGTTTAAACATTTGCTATCTTTCTTCGCATCTCCTTCCGCATTCACCGTCGATACTCGACGGCTCCGCAATCCTCTGATTCCCGGTGACAAGACTCGTTCTCCATTCCCGCGATTTTTTTAACCTCGCAAACAGAAGAAAATCGGTTGCCGATTTTTTACGTTTCGTAGTAATAATTACAGAAAACCTGTGATTTATTCGCACGCGACTTGTACAGCGGATCCAAACAATTATTTTCCCGACAAGACTGATATCGCTGATCAAAATGTATATTTATAATATACGGGGCATTCCACGTCAAATCGGACCGTTTGAATAATTTGAATCGTCGATTTCCTCCGTTTTTTGATATTTTCTAGTACCCAACAAAAGACTCTTCCTGGTGAAATTTGAAATTCTTATTTCTTAAAATTTAGAACAAAATTTTCAGTCATCAACCATTTTAAAATAGAAAAAAAATAGTAATTAAAATTTGTAGGATGAACGAAACTCTGAAATGCAAAATCATTAAAAGTACAACAGTTTTAAAAGCAAGATTAAGACTCACAAACCCAAAAATCGCACACGAAAATACTTCGAATAATTTTGTTGTTATTTTTTTCGAAAAGTATGCAAGAAAACCAAAATTTCAGTGCAAAAAAATTCCAATTTGGTCGATTTTTGACGAAGTTATGAAGGGGAGGCCAAAAAAGAGCGTCTTTTGAATTGGTGATCAAAAAATGTCAAACTTCACCACAAAGAGCGTTTTGATGGGGACTTGAAAATATAAAAAGATGAAGGAAATCGAAATTTCAAATTATTCCAACCGTCCTATTTGACGTGGAATGCCCCGTGTATCGTGTTTTTCGGGAGACGAGAAGGAATAGTTTTGTAAATGCCTTCGAAAGCGAACGGACGAAGGATGCGTGCTTCATCGGTCCTCCCCTTTCAGCGAATCGCGAAGAGTATCGAGATGTGGCGGGTCATCGGCGTGCCGATAGAGTTCGAAGTACAGGACGAAATGGTACCTATGCAAAAAAGGAGGAGAAGAAGAAGAGGAGGATGTTGAAGAAATCGTACACAACCGAGAGCCCCGAGCGTCAAAGTCGGCGTTGGAGGATCGACAGAGAGACAGAGTAGTCGTTGTTGTTGCCGTTGTTGTTGTTGCTGCTGCTGCTGCTGCTGCGTAGTATAGATATAGATACGGCAATAGTTCCGTGGAACATTGCACGTTTTACGTTGATCGATTTGTGGTGATTTTATGCCTTCGCCTGTCCATAGGAACCGCCGTTCGAGTACCGAGTTCAAACAGGCCGCCATATTTTATATCGGTAGTAAATACGAAACGCCATTTCACATATATTCCTCGCTTCCATGCGGCTCGTCCCTCCGGGGCTTCGGCAATAGTTACGAAAATTTCACGCAACACTTGATTCTCATCCTTCGTTGGAAAAGTCAACATTTTTACGATCCCCAGCGAACGACTCTGAAATATCGACGGGCGAAACTTTACGCGAGCGGGTCTACGCCGACTATTTCCGGTTTCTTTCCCGACCGAATACGAAGAACACGAAGAGCAGCGCGAACAGTAATAAGAAAAACGCACCCATCGACTCGCCCGAGGATTATCAAACCGAATGCTAATAATAATAACAACGACAGCAACGAAATGCTCCAGGCAATTATTTTACCGGCCAGCCACGCCAATTAATTACGACAACACCTACTACAAAAAAACGAACGGCGATCTCGCAGATGTAATAACGATCTTACCTCTCTCGGTCCCGAATCGTTTCACTCATCGTCCTTTTTCTCCCTCAAATTTGGCGTACAACGGCTCTTGAGATAGCTGATTTCCAAAATTCGACCGCGCCAATTTATAGCCAGCATTTTCGTCGGCCATATCGACTCCGCCATTTTGATTTTCTTAAATTTCACCGAAAACTCATATAACCAGCGACGTCAGAAGTCTGCGTATGCCCATTTTCGGATACCGCTACCTAGTCTGTCGCAGCAGATCGAAAAATGGCCGGAAAACGAGGACTTTCGGGGAATCGTTGCCGGTTTTTTGCTCCGCGCATCCACTTGTCTGCGATGTTCGTTTGTTCGTTAACAACGGTAAGGCTTAGTTGTTCGGTTTCGGTCCTTAAGTTATATACCTACGTTGCTTAAGTTAGTTACGTTGCTTAGTTCTTGGCACGCGCACGCTCGTCTATCGCTTCCGGGCATCAGTGTGCTCGCGGGCCGCAGCTAATTGCGCTTTAATGCGCAAGCGGGGTTTCTATATTCTTTCAGCTACTCGCTCGCACCTACCTCCGCGATCTCCTCTTCCTCTCCTCGCCGTGTGCCCCGTGCCGCTCTACGCGGCGCGGGTCTCTTCGTTATCCCATTCTCGACCAACGTAAGTATTAATTATTAACCGCGGATTCGTTACACGTACGGAGCCAATCCATATGCGAGTTTTCTTTCTCTTCGGCGCAAAATCTGCGTACTAGGTACCAACCGCCGGCAGCTATGTCGCGTGCCGCGGATCTGGAGCAAGACGAGCCTTCCTCGACTCGTCGTAGCCTCGATCGAGAAGAGAACTCCAAACCAACAACTTATCGCTTCTACCGAGCTTTTTGTTCTTCCTTTCAAAAACGGTAACCCGTTACAAAGTACCCAAGTGTAATCACCTCTGATTCATTGCCCTACGAGCAACCCCTGGGTACCAGAAAAAAAAATCTTCAAAGCCCTCCACAGCCGTTAGGAGGAGTTTCCGACCATGAGTGTGTTACCTGAAAATACTTGTCCGAGCAGCCCCAACATACCCGTGACGTGTTGACAGAGTTAAAAGATTCACCCTGTATATACTCTAAGAGTGTCTTTATCGAGGCCATCCGTGTCTATCATAGCAGTGTCAGAAGAGTTCGAAAAATAGGCTTTTTTTGGAGCTTCCGAGGTAGACAAGTTTAATGTGTCCATACACTGTACTCGGAATTTTTATTATCGTTATTATTATCACCGTCGTCGTCGTCGTCATTGCCGTTGTTGTTGTAGGCCTGTTATCCAACGTTGTTGTGGATAAATAAATCAACCCATGTCTGTCTCTGTCTTTATGTTGTTATTCGCGCTGATATGCGAAGTCGGAGCTTGCAGAGTGGTACGTTAGCGACGGAGGAGAGAAGCAACGAGACGCGATTCGCGGGGGATACATCGCGGAGCGTTAACGAGGGTTGTTGGTGGGAGAAAATAAAAACGACCGGCAAACAAATGAAACATGGACACGGAGGAGAAGCGGCGAGGTAGAACCTCGACCGGAGCTGATGGCAGGGGGAGGAAGCTCATGCATAAACACACCCTCGAAAGAGCGGGCACCGGCGACCGGTCATCACGTAAGAACACACCGGAAAAATGAATATGCAATCGGAGGTTTCTGACCAGAGGGCGAGAGCGTAGCTGACATGACGAAGGGGTGACGGAAACGGGGCAATCGGAATAACCAGAATTTTTACGCGACGACGGAACAGGTTGGCCGCACCTGACACGCACACATTTTGATTCTCGCTCGATAGACTGTGAAAAATTAACCGTTTTCATTCAAGCTCGGTCTCGCTGCGCGACTCGCCTCGTTGCTGGGCAAATTGATTAAAAAAACAAAAAAAAAAAAACAAAAAAAGCCAAATCGTGCGAAGTTCCAAGTCGAGTTTCCCAACTCGAGTGCCAAAGGAAATTCGAGAGGGTAACGGGCTCGCGATGGTATTTTGTACCTATGCATTCGCAAGCACTTCAGCATCGCTGTAAGAACGACGCGCGCCCAATTTGGCTACGTAGATGCTTTGAAAACCGTCCGGTATTTTTTTTTTTTTATACAGAAGCGGTTTTTCATCGTTTCGTAGTCGCAGAGCCGTAGTCGGTTGAACTTCGCTCCTAAGAGGAAACGAGACATTAAATCGAGTCTGGCGAGCGAAGGCGGGTGTTTCGGTGGGTGCGTCCGAGATTTCCTGTCGTGCGTCCTCTCGGCCCCTTCGCCGGACACCGTGCTATCTGGCGTCAACGGTTCGCCCTCGCGTCGGTTCCAACCATATTTATTCCACTGATCATACGAACCACCTGTAGAACGGGGCTGAAGGCGGCTCGGATCGGCGTTAGTTGGGCAAATGAAAAAAAGGGAACGAGGAAGACGAGGTAGAAAAAACATGGCCGTGGGCAATTCGAGGGCACGGGTGAGAAAGGAGAGATGTAGGAAGAAAAATATGAAGGAAAATAGAAAAAGCGACCGGAGTCGTCCGAGAGCGGTGACCAGTCCCTGGAGGTCCGACTACCGTACGATCACGAAGGAGGTAATAAGTTGACGTAATAACAGGATGTTACAAAGGCCGTGTCCGGTAGGTAAGTGTATCTGGTTTCATAAATGAAAGTGTCTTCATTCATAGATACCGGCAACATATTTCCATACAATTGTGTAGCTATTGGTTCGTATCTCGCGATATCGGTATTACGCGCGGACCTCGCCGCATTACATATGTACATAGCACCATTATATACAAATTTCACGTAATGCGGACCACTGCTGTATTAATAATATAGTTGTTTAGATATTACGATATTGAATCGCCTCAACTTTTAGATATTCGCTCAACTATGTGGCTACCAAAGGATCGGCAAAAATCCACGCCGTATGGATGCGCATAACGAATAGGAAGCACGCTGGTACGAGCCCACGTTCGGATCCGTGCTCCCTAGCTGCACCGACGCTTTTTGCTCGCATTCGTCCATTTCAATCGAGAAAGTTTCCTAAACCAGAAACCAAACGTCCCTCTCCCTCGCCTCAATTGTTATAATTGCTACTCCTATTACTACTATCATTGTTCTCGTATTAATTACTACAATTGATTGCCGTCGCTTCTGTATTTCTCGCTTCCTATAGCCGCGCGACGTACAACGCGCTGTGAAAAAATTGAAATTTATCTACCCGTCTAAAAAAATAAGCAGGTTTTTTACGTTTTTTCTGAATTTTACCTGTAACGAGAAACTGCTAAACCGGCAACGTTATTTACCGAAAGAGCAATATTTTTGTTATTACCAAACGTATTTGGAAAAAAGTGGGTATTGGGCGCACTTTGCCGGGGAAATTGGAGGAAAGTGGAGCAAAGATTAGAGACAGGCGTGGATCAGGCGACGTGAAAATTGGGGAACGCGGAGGCAGGTGAGAAAATGGGGGAAAAGGGAATCGAAGGAAAATAACGAACGCGGTGCTCGGTAGCCGTTCAACGAACAGCGTCGGGGGTACGAAGCGAGCGTAGAAGGTGTAGGTTGTTAAGAACTGGTCGAAAGGTGAGGAAAGACAAGCGGATGGTACACGCAACGAGTCGCAACCCCTTCGAAGGAAGGAAGAGCGTAGAACGACTCTGGAACCGGTGACTGTGACGATGTATATCCGGTCAGGTGTTCCCCGCCCCACGGAGAACCGACTTCGCGCCGTCACGATGCCATCGTCGTCCGCGTCTTCGTCCCGAGCGTCCATCTCCGTCGAAATAATATTCGCCGTCGATCGGTTTTCTCGGCGACGAAAACGACGAATTCGGAGCTTGCGCCGACTTTCGGAGCTTGCGCCGATTGTTGGAGCTTGCGCCGCCTACGGAATTCACTTTCCAGAGGAGAGAAAAGCTCCCCACTGGGAAGTGGACGCGATCGTTCGTTCCGAATTAATGCCACGCGGGTTACGAAGCGACGAAGCTTTATAGAAGTTTCGCGTAGGAAGGGAATCGGTGTGGGCTCGTCGCTCGACGAGAGCAAAAGCTTTGTCGGAATTCTCGCGCGGAGCCGAACTCTCCCTGGAAAGTTAACCCTTCCCGTCACAGCGGTGTACCACCATCGATTTCTCAACGTTTACGACCAGTTCTTCTGATCCCTGTCTTCCCAACGATCCAATGAGCATTGAAAACTAATCATATTGCATAATTATTTAAAATAATTATTCCTAGCAAGAAATTAGGAAAAAAGCACAATTTTCGGAATACCGTGATGCCAAGCGGAAATAACAGCTAGTATAGTCTGAAAATTGGCACGAAGAGGTCTTGGAGTTGCCGAGTATGTATTCAGTGTCAAATTTGCGAAATTCAATATGGTGGATCCAATATGGCCGATCAAAATATTGAAATACGATCATGTTTCCTGAAACTTGGTATTTTAGGCTGTCTGAGGTTACTGATCACGGATGCGCTGGCCAATTCTTGACACCCAAAATGGCAGGTTCAATATGGCGACGAAAATGTGGACATATGTTCATCTTTTCGCTGATTTTGCAACAACAACAGCGGATTCCTAATCAGCATCTCAAGAACCCGAGGACACCAAATTTCGTTGAAAAAATAGCGGAAGGGATAAAAAAGCTCTCCCGTATAATTCATTCTGCGCTGCTTTCGTTCGACGAAGGAACATTTTTGCAGGAAGCAACCGCCTGAAAATGGCCGCGAATTCGGTTTTTGTAGAGTACGATTGTTGGTATCAGAGAGAAACTGATAGAGAGATGCTGAGGAACGGAGCTTTCGCTGTTTCCGCGGAGCGGACGAGTTTCTGGGTGGCGATTGGAATGGTCGGGTGAAAAGCGATCGGCTCGTGGAAATGGGGAAACGTTGGAGGAGCGTAAAAAAGAGTTAGCGGTTAGATTTCTGGGCGATAGGCGGATCGGATGAGTTGGGTCGACGATCGTAGCCTCGTTGCGGCAGCGCGGCAATTAACCCTCCTCCTCCTCTCTCTCTCTGCTCACCGGACAACGCGCGTCAGTCTTCGCAGGTGGTTACGAGGAAAAAAAGAGACGGTCTTCGTTTCGCAATCGCGGTACGAATCTGGACGAAAAGAGGGAAGTCGCGGAGACGGAGGAAAGTAAATGGGAGGACGGCGCAGGACGGGGGAGGCGCAGGGGAGGCTTCCTGCGTCGGTGGACAGTCGACAATGACCACACGGTTCTTTTCTAATATCTATACCGGACGATCTCGTTCGCGGAAGTTGACCGCGCGAGTCCTGTTCGCCAACGTCCGCGCGTGTGCGTGCGTCCTGACACCGCTGCGGCGAGAGATCACCGCAGTTTCACCGCGCGCGATCTATTATGCCGAGACGGCGAGAGGGCGAGAGGGAGAGAGAGAGAGAGAGAAGGAGGGAATCATCGTACGCGAGTAAGTGTACGACGCGCGGACATTGTCGCGCGGGGGCGAGGGTAGAAGCAACGGGAGGAGCCGAGGATATGATGGCTCGTGGCGTTATGGTCGGCGGGCTGTTATGCTCCGCGAGCACCAGCGGACCATAAGCTAAGCTACTTCGTTTCGCTTCGTGCCGGGCCGCTTCTCATTATCAGTTCATCGGCGTCGCTCGCGTCCTCGATCTCGAAATTTACGAGGAGAGAATTTATTTTCGACACGTTTTCGACAAAAAAACGGGCGTCCCGTCCGCCACCGCTGATCCGTTCCCAAATTCACCGGCCCTCGCCGAAAATCCCACCCCTTTGTCTCGATCCTTCCCGCGTTGTTTTTTTTCTTCTATTTTCTACCCCCAATTTTGTGACGTTTATATAATTTTGGTGTCGATATCACAAACCGTTACTCTTACATTTTTCTTTTGTCCCGCTTCATTTCCGTTGGATCTGCTTTATTTTTCAACTTTGGGTCGGAAGGTTCGAGATAAGCAGAGTGAAGCGTTTGAAACTGGAAATTAACGGTTCCATTTTTGCGAGCGGATGGAAAAATGTAAAACGCTGGGCAGGGGAAACCCTGGGCTGTTATACGTGTAGCTACGTATTTATTTCGCGAAAAAAATGCACCGACCTCTTTGAGGAAAATAGTCGTGTTTGGTAAGAAAAAAAAACGAAGATCGGCGAGTAAAAGAGTGGAAATTCGACGGGGAAGTGGAAATAGAAAGGTCGAAAGACGAGGCTCGGGAGGCTTTGACTACGCCAATGATTCCAGGCACGAGCCAACATCGCGTTTTTCTTCGGCGTACACGATATACGCGTGATAGATATGTATGTAAGCGTATCTATGTATCGCGTATAGCCGTAGATCCATGCGTCTATGTCCCGAGCTACGTCTCGTCTTCGCGTCGTGCATTACGCTTCATGTATTTACGGCTCGGCAAAGCTCTGACCCGGAGTTCCTTCTCTCTCCGCGGTGCAGGAACAAGCCGGAGCCGAAGAGGGGACGGGGCGGCCACGAGTCTGTACGACGAAGAAGAAGACGAAGAAGAACGACAAAAAGCAGAAGAAGAAGAAAAAAAAAGTAGTAGGAGAAGAAAAAGCAGAAGAAGAAAACAAGAAAACGTCGTCGAAGAAGAAGAAGAAGAAGAACAACAACAAAAAGCAGAAGAAGCAGAAGAAAAGGTAGTAGAAGAAGGAGCAGAAGAAGAAAACAAGAAAACGTCGTAGAAGAAGAAGAAGAAGAACAACAACAACAACAAAAAGCAGAAAAAAAGTAGTAGGAGTAGAAGGAGAAGCAGAAGAAAACGTCGTAGAAGAAGAAGAAGAAGAACAACAACAACAACAACAAAAAGTAGAAGCAGCAGAAAAAAAGTAGTAGGAGAAGAAGGAGAAGCAGAAGAAGAAAACGTAGAAGAAGAAGAACAACAACAACAACAAAAAGCAGAAGAAGCAGAAAAAAAGTAGTAGGAGAAGAAGGAGAAGCAGAAGGAGGAGGGGGTACAGAAGAAGTAGAAGAAGAAGAAGAAGATGAAGAAGGAGGAGGAGGAGGAGCAGAAGAAGACGAAGAAGAAGGAGGAGGAGAAGAAGATGAAGAAGGACAAGGAGAAGGAGAAGCAGCGTCTTCCGGGGAGTGCTCCCAAAGTTGGCGTGCCTCGCGTGCCGCCCACGCGAAAGAACGGCGGTGACGGAGGCGAGGAGGCTTCCGGAGTACGACCGGAGTGCCGCGAACATCGAGGGAGGAGGACGCGGCGACGACGACGAGCCGAAGAAGCGTCGTCACACTTCGTTCGCGGCGTTGTACGCGCGTGATAATTTCAACGATCGTTACCTGTCCTAAGAGAGTAAAGCGTGATTGTCGCCTCGTGTCGCGAAACACGAGGAAACTACGTGCCGGTCGACGCGCCGTCGCGATTATCGGGCAAAACACAACGAACAGCGCGAACAGGATTTCCATAGATACGGGGCGAGGCGAGTTTCGCGAAATTCACAAAGAAGATAACTCGACCGTGAAATAACGCGAAATAATGTATTATTCCCGTTCTTGACATTGTCTGCTGCGAGACGTCGGAAAAATACGCGTGACGCGTAAACTGTCCGAGAAGCTTGCACCTCCGAAGCTTCAGCTCAGCGATCGAACGAACGTTGCAGCCAATATACAGCTGTTCGCCAGATTATCAGGAACGCTTAACGGCTCTTCGTATTTTCTAGTTTTTTTTTTTGGCAACTAATCGATTACAGACTTTGTGTAAAAAAGCATCTATATGGGGTAATTAGCCGATAGTTCGCCGTTTATTTATCGTTGCAATACAACGAAGAGGAAACGAAAATTTGAATTTCTAATTCTCGTACAAAAATACGCAGAATTATTTATTGAGAAACGCAATTCGCTTGTTATTTATTTTAGACCGAATAAGTTTTAAAAAACAATTTTAAAACATTCGTTCAATATCTCGCAACAACAACCATTTCTACAGACAATACGCAAACAACGCTAATTTAGAAGCAACTTTGGATCGTTTCCATCCTATTACAATAATTTTAACATAAATAAACGATTCGTGGGCTCCCATTGCTAATCGAGACTCGAACGTACAAAGATACGTGTACCGTTCCTGATAGTTTGATAACGACGCCTGATGCCCACTTTTCCGCAAACGAGGGAAATAAAAAATGGCGTATATTCGGGTGTCGCGCGAGGTGCTCTCGTTTGGAACGACCCGTGCGATCCGCGGAGAAGTAGGAGAAGAAGACTCGGCCTGCACACCGATGCCCCCGACGCCCGTGCAAATAAATACATCTATCTAATATAATATATACCCGTTCGCGTTAGCCTTAGGTAACGATATCTGCTGCCACGTGTTTAATTAATGGTACAAACCAGAAGTCGAGAACCGGTCGGGAGCACCGTCGTCAAATCGAAAAGAATAAGCGGATAAAAAAGGGGGGATACGCGCGCCGAGTCTTTGCCCCGGTATCGATTCGGATTACGGGCTCCGTATAGGAAGTACTCGCTCCTTTCCCCCTCCCCCCCTTGTAAACTATCCGCCTCGTCTTTGTGGAATTCTGTTAATTAATCAGAAGACGATTAAAACGCTCGGATCGGATTTCGCGCGTGTTTCGACGCGAGCAGCTTATATTCCCACGGAATGCGACTCCTAGGAGCCGCCGAGTCGCGTCGTCCCGATGCTCGGCATCGGAACAAGTACGGGCGCGTCTGTCCAACTTTTCCGCGAAAAAACACGCGGATTCTGGCGAAACCAAAAACCGCCGGACCGATCCGTGGGAATTATCGCCTCTCGACGACATTTCGTCACACGTTCGGAAACTCCTCGAGGTTTTCGCGGATGACTAATTATTACCGCGATAAACGAACGATCGATTCGCTGCAACCACAATCCGCGGAATTAATTAGTACGATTTCAACTTTCACCGGAAACGCGCCGATCAGTTTTCCTTTATTCTTCACCCTTCGTTTCATTATCTAATTTTCATCCGTACGCGGTAACAAATTTTCCCTCGTTGTGTAAGCGTGCAAACATTTTACCGCGTTGATTAGCGTTGTTCTCACAGTCCGTTTTGCAGCGCGCAAAAATATTATTCCACACCAAAGTAACACTTTCTAAATGTTACCCCAAACCTGGTCTGTGTTACTCTCAACACTTAACTGTGTTACTTTATCACTATACACGTCGCAATTCGTAGCGTTATCTTACGATCAACGCAAAAACAGTGTCGAAGTAACACAATTTGGGTCAAATTTAACACAAAAATTTGTATTAACAACGTTTTCAAAAAAACAAAACTAGTGTTATTTCCCACAAAAAAAATTTTACACACTTTTTAAACACCAAATTAGTGTCAAAATAACACTAATTTTGTGTACAAAAAGATTTCTTCTTTATCTAGCATCCTTTAATTATTATCAACAATTTTCTAGTGATCTTTTTGAGGTTTTTCTACTTATTTCAAAATGGCGCCATTCAGCCAAAAACGAATTTTAAAAAAATCCCACGTATCGTTGTAAGTCTTAATCGACACTTAATCGAAATTTCTTTGGTTTATTATTCTGTCTTTAAAATTAGAGGAGAGGCATAAAAAGAAGACATCTTCGGAAAAATGCTGTGATGCCGCTATTTTCTTTTGTACAGCTTTTTACCTCGTTTCGTCCTGTTCATTAGTTCCTGAGAAAAAAATTTCAAACTACCGGTCTCTGGGATAGTTTACCCTCTGAACACGTAAATTTGTGTTGACAGCTTTTTTTTACACAAAATTAGTGCTACTTAACACAACTTGGCACAAAAATTTGTGCCAACAACTTGTTTTACACTAATTTCGTGTGAAAAAACGTTGTTGGCACAATTTGTCACTAGGCACGGAGTTATTTATAGTGCTAGGTAAATAACGAATCTAAAATTAGTGTTGAAGTGACACAATTTGCGTCCAATTTAACACATAAATTTGTGCTAACGATTTTTCTGACACAAAATTAGTGTTATTTCAACACAATTTGACACTAAAATGTGACGGACATTTTCTCACCGCGCAGCATTATTGCGATTTCATTTATTTCATCCTTTTCGTTACATTTATTTCGCCTGTCGATCACAAATGAACCGAGGAACGAACAGAAAAGGACAAATTGGGCGAAACTGAACGAGAGGGAGAAAAAAAAGAAAGTTTTTTCATCCGGTCCGTCTTAGACGTAATTGTTTACGTATTTTCATTGTCTTTCCGCTTTCTCGTTACTTGATTTGCGATTTGCGATTTTCTTCCGAAACGTTTTTCCACGTCGTTTTGGTCATGCGTTTTTTGCTCGGAAGCGTTTTCGACCGCGAACGGGCGAGAGAGTATCGCAATTTGTCCGTGAAAGGTGAAAATCGGTCGTGCGGAGCGTCGAGAGGATCGAGAACTTCCGGGGGTTGAAGTCGGGGTGTGGCGCGAGGTCGGAGCGTCGCCGGTGTACGCTGCCCGCACACGTGGAGCGTCGTGACCCGTCTTCGTCTGCTTCTTCTTCTTCTTCTTCTTCTTCTTCTTCCTCCTCCTCCTCCTCCTCCTCCTCGCCGTCCGCGTCGTGCCTCAGCCAAGGTCTCGCTTTTGAGTTATAACTCCAGGAATACTCTGCCAATTCCCTTTCTTCGCCTCTCGCGCTTTCCTCCTGCCTCCTCTCTTTTGCTCTCTTTATCAGCGACGCTTCCTGCACCCATGACGCACCAAAACTCGCCTCGCAGACACCTCTACATCTATCCGGAAATTTGGTATGCAAGGTTTTCCCAGGTCGCTGACTACGAATCAGCTGCCAAATTTTCGCCGTACAAAATGGCGGATTCAATATGGCTGATGAAGATCTGGGAATCGCGACACTCGCGAAAGCTTTCGCTATTCGAGCCATGAGCGTTATTTCGGAAGAACTTCGGGGAAACCTTCCCGAAATCAGATAAAACGGCTGAACAAAAAGAAAAAAGCACACAAAAGATTCTGACACCTTCAATTTAAAATACGAAAATGGCGAACGGATTTTGTTTGTGGGCATAAGGATTTGGAGCTTAAATTTTTTAAAGCTTTATTTTTAACTTCTTATTGTACTTTATAAGATTGTTCAATATTTCGCCAGTCGATATTCGAAAATATCGCGATTTCCGCGGTGACACGAAGGTCAGTGTTTAAAAAAAAAATTCCCCAATTTGGTCGAAATTCGCTAGGAAATACATGCGATTGCTTTGCGCGATTCGTTGTCAGATGAAGTGTCCAAAAATGATTTCTCCGCGTTTCCCTGGCCACTTTTTCGTATGATGGACCGTAGATTCGCGAGAAAGCGAGTAGCGCATCGGGAATGTGAAAAATGATTTTTTCGAAATTGAATTTATGGAAAAAGATGTGGGTTTATCGGGAAGAAGTAAGCCTCGCGGATGGTTAGCTCGACGTATCGTACGCGGGCGTGTGTATAATACACGCGATGTAAATGTAATATAATGGTGTCGGTCGGAGTGGTCGCGAGGGACAGAAGGGACAATGCTGCATTGTTTCTCGAACCTTCGAGGGAGAATCGACGTCGTAAGCGGTGGGCATTTATATCGCGAGAGTCGCGAACCGAGTTGCCACTGCAGTAGCAATAGCGAGAGGAGAAGAGCAAGGAGAGAATAAGCCACCCATGTTTATCGCGTCCTCTCTACCCGCTTGCCCACACGTATTCTCGACGATGCGAAATGTACTCCGTAAAATTCAACCCCCGTCCCGTCATTTCAACGTCGATCGTTTCTCTTCCCAGTTCCTCGGACGTCGCGAGTGGAAACATCGTAATAAAAAAAAAGAATTTAACAGATAATAACAAAAAAAAATCGCACCAACAAAATGAATGTAGTGTTGAACACTGAACACTTCTCCCCCCAGAAAAGTAAGTTTGATAATTAATAAACAAAATTCCCACCAACTAAATAAATTAAAAGCTCGACGATCATTTTTCCCATTGGAAAAATAATGTAACGGTGAACGAAACTGTTTCTCGTTGGAAAAATAAATTCACGTGTGGCGAAAACGCTTATGGAAAATTTTGCCTGCTGAAAAAATGAATTTAAGGGTTAATGCAAATTTGTCGCCTTGAAAAGTTGGTCTTTAATGGGTTATGCAAATGCCACTGCGTTTCAAATTCCAAGTCTGGTTTCTATGAATTCCAATGTCCAACTTCGAGCCTCCTGCGATCGCTGTGACCCTGAACTGCGATTGTCGTGGTTTCTGCCTAGGTGGAAAATTTGCCTATGCGGACCTCTCTTCGTTGAGCAGATACGTTGGTCCCAAAATTGGCGACTCAACGGGTGGAGTTCGCCGTGTTTTCTCCCTCATCGACGAAGTCGTCTCGTTTCCCCTGTTCGCCGCGAGGACGAGGCCTTGAATCGGTGGGTGAAAATAAATAAAATGGTGTCTGGGAAAGCGAGGGTGGGAGTGGATATTGGTAACGAGATACGGGAGTAGGGTGCACGGGGAGAAGGTTAGCGCGTTCCCGGGGCACGGAGGTACGTAGGTGTAGTCGGCTGTCGTAACAGATGGTTCTTATTAGCATGAGCAGTAAATTTGGCAATTTTATCAACAATGGGATTCCGGTGTTTTAAATGTAAATTCGGGGCGAAAGACCGAAGGGGAAGAAAGGACGAACGTGAGAAGCAATAAAGAATAAATAAAAATCCTGGTCAAAAAAAAGCAGCAAAAAAACCGTCGAACAAAAGGGAGCAAAAAAAAAGAAGAAGCGAGGAGCAAAAAAAACACAAAGGGGCACGAGCGACGCGGCTGAGAGTGGGGAGAAAGAAAAAAGGGAAAGAGCGATACAACGGCAAAAAATAAAAAAAGTAACACGAGTCGTAAGGGCATTACAATTTATATTACTACGCGTACCAGTGGTACTTCCGGCGCGAGCATAGGCGCAGTTCCGGTCACCGCGGGAGGAGATCCTCGCGCCACGATTGCCAGATTATGAATTCCCCGCTGCCATCGTGCCCCACGCACGCGTAACGTCGCGCGAACCCGCAACATCCGTACACTTTTTGAAACAATGGAGCTTGAGTCGTCGCTCGACCAGTAATTTGACGCGTACGTGTCACGCGACGAAAATCCGTGCCGGCGGCGATTAAACGTTGCGAAAGCTCCGCGCTCGCCTGCTCGTCCTCGCCGAAGAGCGCCCGCTGGTTACCGAACGACGTAGCCGTTCCGGGCGAACTCCACGATTCTGTCGACGGTGTTTTTGAACCTGGCGAAAATTCGGTGAGCTTCCGATATGGAAGGCGATCGGAAAATGGCGGCGGTGTAGGCGATGGTCACTTCGGAGACGGCTTCTTGAGCTTTTCGCGCCGCGAACTCGATCCCCGTCGCTGGATCTTGGTGGCGTCGTCTCGCGTTGGAAATATCTTGGCGCACGAGATCTATCAATCTGGTGTCGTTGTCGGTGGAGAATTTGCCGGCAGAAATGTCGAACAGAATGCGATCGACGAGTCCTCCTGAGCAGAAACAGCGGAAATTGCGAAAATACTATGAAATGTGACTAATTCGAAATAATTGCACTTCTACAAATAAACGAACTATTTCCATTCCGTATTTCAATACTCGTTGGAAAAAACCATTTATTTTTCGAACGTATTTTATATTTACTAAGTATTTTATATTTACTACATTTCTTTTAACACTCATCTCAATTATTACCTACATTATCTATGAAACGTTACGAGTTGTCGTGTAGATTTAACGAAAATTCTCATCATTATATTTCGAGTTTTGTGAGTGGTCTGTGGTGTATGTTTACGAGTTGTAGGTACTGACTATTGGAGTTGATTTGCAATGATATCAGTGGCTGTTTGGTTTGCTTCGAATCAAATTTTTTTTATCAGTACTTGTTATTGTTATTGCGTTGTATTGGTGGAATTGTATGTATTGCGTTCCTTTCTGATGGACTGTTTACGCTTTGTGATCCTTAAAGAAATCTGACAATTTGTCTTTTACGAAAAGCATTTTATTTGAAAACGGTGACTTTAAAAATACGTATTTTGCGTTTGGTATTCAAATACAAAATGGAAGAACTATTTTGTGTTTGTATTTTAAAGGAAAAATACAAAAATTATTGGTATTTTGAAGGGAAAACACTAAAAGTATTCGTGTTTGAAATGAAAAACACAAAAAGTATTCGTATTTGAAATGAAAAACACAAAAAATATTTGTATTTGAAATGGAAAGCACAAAAAGTATTTGTGTTTGAAATGGAAAACATTACAAGTATTTGTATTTGTAAGGGAAAATGCAAAAAGTATTCGTATTTTGTACTTAAATACTTTTATCGAATAATTTTGTGTGTCTCTGCCAACGAAGCTACTTTTAGTGCAGAAAAACGCGTTTTTGAGAGATTCGCAAAGCGACGGGAAGAAACAAAAAACGATCGTTGGGGTAAAATATTTGTTATTTCGTCGGAAAAATGGAAATTCACGAATGTTTTTCGACGCAGAAGGGTAAAAACGAGTAATGGAGAGGCGATTGGGAAACGAGAATAGGAAAAAAGTCGAAGTTACAGTTGGCAACGTATTTCATCGTTGATTACCTTTCGATCTGGCCTGGGCGATCGTTTCTGCGTTGTGGTAAGTATCGGCGCAGATTACCGCATCGATCAGGATCGTCCCGACGACGAAGTTGAGAAATCGAAGGTGGAAAGTAGCCGATCGTGTCATTTTCGTCAGAATTCTCGACGTAACTGCAGTTTCGTTCGCGCAAGCGTCGCCGTTTTATATGGCAAAAGGTACGCGCGACTTATTACGTGGAATCCCGCGAATTGCATAATAATAAATAGGAAGAGAAATGACGTCATCGCGGGAAATACATAGTAATTTTTGGAAACGGTAACGACGCATCGGCAACAGGTTACGGGTAAACGACGCGACGTTCCCGGGGAAGCTCAGCGGTCCGTACTTCCTGTTCACCGATTTTCCACCGACCGCGCGCGCAACACACGCCGACAAAATTTCCAAAACGACAAATGCTCCAGTAACCATCGTACCTATCCGGATGGTTTTTGGTGCGCTGAATCCGAAATTGACCTCAGAATTGTTCCACCTAAAGGTGCAAAAAAAACCTTGTTTTTCAATTATTTTTCAACGTGTACGATTTTTTTTTCTAAAGACTGATGCGAGCTTTCGAAACTACTAATTTTACGCTTCCAAACCCTTTTTTCTTTTTTGTGATATCGTCATTTTTCGCGGGGGTATCGTTCGATGCAGTTTACTACTTTATCGATATTTTTACAGCATGGATGAAATGATTTTTTTTTTTAAGGACAGGAAACGTAGCTGCGTTTTTAGGTTGCTGAATCTGAATTTCACCGCAATATTATTTCATCGGGGCAAATTTTCAAAATTTGCTCGCCTAGAAAGCCCAAGTACACTACTTTCTGCTGTACTAACTCCTATATACCGTGACGAGTGGTCATTCGACCTGAAATTCGCGATATCTCCGCGAAAAATAAAGATATCGGGAAAATTAAAAAACGATTTTGGAGGGCAACGTTAGAAGTTTCGAACGCCTTGATCGATTTTGGGGAAAAAAACGTTGGCATCGAGAATGAATCGCAAATGTAGCGAAAAACGCTGGTTTTTTTTGCACTTTTCGGTTAGAAAATCTCGGAAACCTTTCTTCGTCGGCCTGTGCAATCCACGATCGAACGAATTCTCTCTCGTCTGTTTTTCCACAAATTTCTCTTCGCGATACTTTCTCCAAAATTGGATACCAGCGACGACAAAATAATTGCCTGTCGAGTTACGGCCAATAATTCGACGAAAATGAGCCACGAGCGACGAGCAGAGAAGAGCTCATCAGGGTCGTCAGAAAAATACCGAAACGGTGGAAAATCGAGAGGATGAGCAGAATTCCGCAAAAATTCGAAAAACCTATTTTTATTTTAGGAAAAACGAGAAAAACGTATAAAATTAAGATAAAATATTTCGAGAAGATTTATTACACGAGTAATAAATCTGAATCGAGGTGAAATTAATTGAAAAACGTGTCGTGTGAAAAATAATACTATTTATAAATACTTATACAATTTCATTTACTACATTTTTTCTCGTTTTTTCACCTCTTTCCAATTTCCTCCACGTTTCTCGGATTTCGCGAATTTTTTTTTAGACTTTTAGCCCGTTGGCTACATTTTTCTATTATTTTTGAGCCTGGTTTTTTGTTTACGTCATCATCGTTTTGATGATTGGTGCAATTTTTCGAAGTTACGGATGTAAGTTTTATTTTATTTCCGTTTTGATTACAGTTTCACCGTTTTTTGTCGTTGATAGCTCGAAGTGCTGACGAAGGTGCGCGAAATCGGCGTGGAAGAACAATTGTCGGGGATTTTTCCACGGATGGGACGGTGAAAAAATCACATTTCACTCGGCGCAGGAAGTTCCGACGGATGGACGCTCGGACAGCACTAGGAGGTTGATTCTTCCGGCTAGAATTGCGCGACGTTGAATTAATACGCGTCTAGGTAGTACAGCGTTTGCGCTATAATAACGGTTCACCTGATGTGTATTATCTCAACATCCTGTTCCTTTCTTTACATTTTCCCTTACCTCAACGTCCCGTCGATACGTCGAGCGTTCGCTGCTCCCTCGACACGCCGACTACGCCGAAGGTATCACAGTCGTTTAATGACGCGAGCTCGGTAATAATACTTTCGTCATTTCAGGGATGAACGAGCTTTCCTACGCGATTTTGAAAGCCGCTTCTTCCTCGAATGCAACGGAGCAACGAATATCCTACGACTTATGAAACACCGCTCAAGGTCACCGAAATCCGAATTTTCCAATTGGCAGCGAAGGAAGGAACATTTGTCACTGTGTGTGTGTGTGTTTTTTTTTACACGGCAAAGTGCGTATGCCGGTCAGAAAGTTGCGTCCGATCAGCTCGCCCGTGTTTTAAGAGGAGAAAGACGGTAGCGGGTCAGACAGCGGGACTGAAATCCCCGCATCTCGCGAAGCAGGGAAAACTCGTTTTTTGAAGCGAGGATCAAATTATTCCTCGTGACCGATCGGCTAGTTACACCTGTCCGCATCTGCTAATTCCTAGTCCCCTCTACGTCTTGACCCAACATTAAGTTGGTGTGCAAACAAAATGGGTTCGCGCGCTGAAGATCGTTCTCTTCGCCGCTGACCACACTCGTCTCAACATCCTAAGTATGAGCAGAGAGCATCTGACATATTACCATGTTTTTCCTGATCTTACTTTCAGTTCACTTACAAACTGATTATCATATCAATGATATTAGTATTTCCACACTTTGTCCCATAGGTAACTACGTAATAATTCCTATTTAGACTACTTCAAACTACAGGTGAATACTAACCTCGCGTGTAAAACGAAGCTTCAGCGAGTCCCTCCGCCTTTGTAGGTTTTTTCAGTTTTCAGTCTTAAATTCTTTTTCAGTAAGTCAAAAACTCAGCATCGTTAATTTCTACTTCTTCAGAAAATATTTGTAGAGGTCGAAAAAAAATTCTACAGGAACCATAGTTTTATTAAACTTACAAAAATGTTAGCTACGAATTCCGAATCATTTTGTGTATTTAAAACCGTAATTATACGCGGTAAGTCCATTTTCTTGCGTCGATCAAAGACAAAAGGAACCAGGTTATAATAGTGGTAATAGTTGGCGGTGGTGCGAGCTGAAGATTTTTTTTACTGGACTGGCTTAATATTTATATCAGGGTACATATTTTATTTATCGTTTGTTTAACATTGGAAATTGGGCGATGAATTATTCGTATATCGCGATTGCAAATTTCTGTACACAGATGTCAGAGTTATGTTACGCAGACTACATGTTACTTCTGACATCGTTTTTTAAAATACTTTTAAGGATTTTCCGTTCCCGACAATTGCTCGAAGCTAGGTATAACGATCACGTTGCGAGGGAAACGATCATCCGCCGTCGAATCGCCGTCTCCGTCGAGCGTACTCGCAGGATCTATTTTATTATAGCTATAGAAATTGAGATTTCGAGATCGGATCGGATGGGCGAGCAGTGATAAGGCGAGTCGAGATCGCCGTCGAGAGTTATTTTTCCATTGAGATCGAGCGGACAGCCGGCGACGCGTTCGAGAATGGAACAAATGTATAAAGTCATCATTGTCAACGTTGACGCAATCGTTATTATTCATCTGCCACGAGCGCTGCGTTGTGTGTAGGCGCCACACATCTGCGTCTCGTTAATTTTTTACTCCCTCCTCTCGTTTTTTACTTCCGTTACACCTCGGACCAAAGAGAGTTATGAAAATCTCCGTGGTATTCTTTTCAGCGAAGGAATCACATCTCGCTCGTGAAAGCTCGCGCGGCATTGTGCGCCGCGCACGGAGATGTATCTCTCCGCGTTGTCGGCTCGTCTCCCCGCGCCGCTATTCTCGCCGCTCCGAGGTGTCGTGAAATAAAAGTGTTTTGTAAAATAAGAGAGAGAGAGAGAGGGGGGGAGGGGGAGGGAGGGAGGAAGGACGTCGCGCGTCCTCCCCGTCAATCCGATCTCATTGTTGAGTTTGGCACTCTGTTATCTTTCCAACCACGAGACACGCGTACGCGAGACGCGACGAGCCTATTCAAAACTCGCCGCTCCGATCTCCGAGGTCGAATCCTTCGTGAACTCTTACCGTTAATCCGTCTTCTTCTTCCTCCTCCTCCTCCTCTACTTCTTCTTCTTCTGCCACCATCGACGGAACGAAACGCGATCTTATCGATAAGTCGAACGCTCCACGTCGCCCGCGTCCTTTCGTGACTCGCAGATTCGAAAAATCGACGTCCCTGTCGAAAACGTCCCAGCAGCCCGAGCTGCTAAAGCGATCCAGAAAACAAAGTTTTTTTCCTATAGTCTCAAAACTTTTCCCAGTCATAAAAAAAGCACGTGAATTTTTTTTTCCTTTTCCCCGGTTAAAACCGAGCATATATTTTTTTAAAAATATTTTAACACACGTATCCCGAGAGGAAATTTAATCCTCTACAAAAAAGCTCTGAAGCACTTTTATCGTCATTCTAATAGGTAAAAAGTTATCAGGCTTTGAATACTCGCAGCTCAGTAAATTCTAACGAAACTACTTACAAAGCAACTGTCTCATAAATAGTAAATAATTTAATAAATTTATAATTAAATATTTGCAAACACCAAACTATTTTTCCAGAGAGCTAAGCATTATTTCAGATTCATAGAAATTTAATAAATTATCCCTAAACAATGTCAATTACCGCAAACCGTTGCTTCGTAACTATCCTTCTTAGAATTTACTTACAATTAGTAGCGACTATCCAAAGCCCGATAACTTTTTACCCATTAGAATTACGATAAAACTATTTCAGAGCTTTTTTGTAGAGAATTCAATTTCCTACAAGCATGTGTACATCAACATACAACAAAGATATTTAGCTGTTGTACTCAATAAATGCACTCTTAGAATATATTTAACATTTTTTTAAATCTTTTTTTCACGGTTCTACTTTATCTAATAATATTCCATTACATTCGTCGCAGAGAAATTGACAGAGCAAGTATTTTTTGAAGAGTTACCTTTGTTGTTAAAATTCTAAAAAAGCATTTGAGAGTTTGAAAATTGAAAAAAAGGAGGAAATACGCGAAAACGGTAAACCGTTCCGCGCTTTGAAAAATGAGTTTGAAATCTGCTCGACGAATGGGAGAACGTGAAAGATCGCGGCGAATCGAGTCGAAAATTTGTAGTCGAGTCGCGATTTCGCGAAAGCGTGGAAAAATGAGTTTGAATGGGAAAAAAATTGGAGGAATACGAAATATGCGAAGGAATCGCGCGCAGTGTGCTGAAAAGGTAATTTCGGCGGTAAAAAGCGATTTTGTGGAGAGATCGGATTGTCGCGTTGCAAACGGGAGAGAGAATCGAGGGAGGGGGAGAATGGCGTGTGTAAAATTGGATTTTTGTCGGGAAACGCGTTGGTTTCGGTGCGTAAGAGTTGCGTGTCGCGAGAGACACGTCGAAGGAATCGCGGAGGACACGGGAAGTCGTGATTCGGTACGGCTCTCGGGGGTTCCGGTTGAACAGACACGTCACACAGCCGCGCCACGCAGCTTTCACGTACCTCGCGTAGAAAAATAAGGATCGAGCGACGTTTCGACGTCCGCGAGGCAAAAAATCTTCGAGAAAGCCCGTGAAATTAATAAATTTCAACGAGATTATTGCCCACCTACGACGCGAGGCGTCTCGGTCGTACGTAATCGGTAATCGCCTTCCTCCCCGGACTTTTCTCGTCCACCGACCCGAAGGAGGAAGAAAAACCGACAAAAACAATCGAAGGGGGGAAAATTTGTGAAAAACGTAAATAAAAAAAAATAATATTGGCGACGGAGGAAATTGACGCGTGTGAAAAAAAAAAAACCTGGCGCAAGAAGAGAAACAAGGAAAAAGTAAACTAAACAGAGCGCAGATTTTCACTGGTTTGCCGTGGCGCCGAAAAAACGCGACACGTACCGAGGAACTCCTCTCTCTCTCCGTTCGCGATCGAGCCGCGAGCAGAGGAGCGCGAAAAAAAGAGGAACGAGAAAAACAAGAACAACGTGGAAAGCGGCGGAGGGGGGAAAAAATACGAATCGAACAAAACGAAACACTTTCATCAATCACGGGACAAAAGTTGTGCACCGCTTCTTTTTCGCCTCGTACCGACCTTTTTCCACGGCTTCTTTTACCTCGGCTTCCGTTACTCGATTTCCTATCCGTTCGATTTACAGCAAACGAGTTTCTCTTTGTGGCATTGAGTCACGACACCTACTTTTTTTTACCCTCCTCATCATAAATTCGATAAATCTACAACACCGCCGATGCAAATCGTTAAAATTCTCTGCTCCGATTTTTTCCACATTTTCTCAAACAGCCGAATTTGTCACGATTCCACGGTGTTCCCGTGTCTTCCCCAACGAGCCACTCTCCAGCTTAGGGAAAACGAAGCTACAGAAAAATTGTCAAGAGCATGAAAATGTTTTTCGAGGAGAATAAAAATTGCGGAGAACGAAGTTGGTAGCGATTTCGCGAGGACGAGGAACGGGAAGGCGCGGAAAAGATGGTGGACAGAGGTGGAAAATGAGATGGAAATGCGAGAAAAGTTGGATAAACACGGCGGAGAAGAAGGTTCGTTGGGAGAGAGAGGCGGAAGGCGCGTATCGAGATAGCTGGAAGGAAAGAGAGGTGGAAAAAAAGGAAAAAAGAAAGAGAGAGAGAGAAATGGAAAGGCGATGAACGTCGTTGCCGCGGACTTGGGTCACTTAGGCCCTCGAAGGCTGTGCTATACATTGTTGAGAGTCGTTCGGTCTCCGTGCGCGCTGTATCATAGACAAAGCATAGGATTATTTTTCGCCGCGTCAAAGGAAGAGTGACTGCATTGTGTTGGCGGCAACAATGGTTTCGCTTTTTCTACCCGGCCTTGTTCGTGTTACACTTGTTTGACTTGTCTTACTGTCTTACCAGAGAATAAACGAGTCCGAGTTTCGTGTCGGTACGCGACGAAATAATACCGATTCGATGTGAAAACATGGCGAGAAGGAGCGACAGAGAGAGAGAGAGAGAGAGAGGGGAACGCGGGCGCGAGGTTCGGCGCGAAAAGTACGGAATTCGAATCGTCGATACGACACGACTATCTCCCGTGGTTGTTGCGCATACGCGCGCGTAGCTATGTGCGAGTACAACCGATACGCGTTGTACGAGTACGCCGCGTAGTACACGTTTCGCATAGATGACCCAATTCTGCGATTTGTCACGCCTCTTATTCCACACCTAGCTTTCACTCCAGCCTCGTATATACAAACGGAGGGCGGACTTCGGCTGAGCTATTACAACCTGGCAGCCAAACAAGAGCTCACGACTCATTCCCGCATTCCTCTCTATTTATCAGCTTCTGCGCGTAATTTCCGTCACGCTCGCGATACGAATCGAAGAAAAACGGTCCGTTTCGATTCGTACGAATTCGTATACACTTCCTATCCCAGCCTCCGTCCGCGACGATTCCGCGTCTGATTTCCGCGGGCAAACGCGAGGAGGAAGGAACCAAACGGGAGAGGGAAAAAGTGGGCCGGAAATTGGTAAAAATGGGATGTAGGTGGTTGGAGATTTATTAATTTTTGTTGTTGTTTTTTTTAATTATCGCAGGGATCTCGGCGCGAATGTTAACGGAGCGTCGCCGATGAATTCCTCCGGCAACGGAATCTACCGTTCACCAATTTCCTTACCATCGCTGATAACGCATCCGATGCTATACTTAAGCTCGCTGTAGCTAACGTTTATTTTTGTCGTAGATCGCGCGCGATCGTTTTCGCGAAGATCGTACGATTCTAAACTCGTCGTTATGAAAATCTGTCGAACGGTAAATCGGCGCGTGGTGAAGCTCTCTCGTTATTGATAGAGAGCCGATAGTTCAGCTCTGATTCGCCGACGTCTGCTCGTCGTATTCTCTACTCGGCTGCTCCGACGAGCATGCATACGAGCCAAGGCTCGTGCCATCCGTCCACGCGTCTACGATCGCCAATTATACTTTCTACAAATTAATATACCTACACCCGCAAAAAGTTGATAAATAACAGTGTATAAATATTTTTTATCAAGATAAATAAATGAGAAAATGAGTAAATGAGTAAGTAAGTGAATAAGTAAACGAGTAGACGGGTAAATGAGTAAATTAGTAAATAAATAAATGAATCAATGAGTAAATGAACAAACGAGTAAGCGAGTAAATTAGTAATTAAATAAATGAGCCAATGAGTAAATGAATAAACGAGTAAATGAGTAAACGAGTAGATGAGTAAATGAGTAAATGAGTAAATGAATAACCGAGTAAACGAGTAAGCAAATAAATGAGTAGATGAGTAAATGGGCAAATTAACACATGAGTAAACGAGTAAACGAGGAAATGAGTAAATGAATAAATTAATAGATGAATAAATACTTTAATAAGTAGAACAAAGAGTCAGTTTCGTTGATATCCGCGGGATTCGTTTCATAATACGAATCGAAATCACGAGAGAATTATCTTTGGCTTGTATACCTGTACACGTGCGAAAATGTCTACACGCGTAGGTACAAAGAATGAAACGATACTTGCGCCGTACAGTCGAGCCGAAGATTATTCGTTGGATCGTATTTTGCGAAAGGTACGAATTCAACTCGCCGCGAATCTCCGCCGAGTATTCGGTCCGTCGGGGAAGAGAGAGAGAGAGAGAGAGAGAGAGAGAGAGAGAGAGAGAGAGCGAGAGAGAGAGAGAGAGAGGGGGAGAGGGATTGAGAGGGATAGATAGAGAGATTCGGAATGCGCGTAAGAAAGTATCGAGGCTACCGAAGGACAGGAAGACGTTCAGCCGCGAGGCTACGTGTACCGACAAACTATCGCGATGCGTTGCTCTCGTTGGTGTCCGTGCAACCGCACACCGAGGCGTCGGAACGGCGTGACAGCTTCCTCCGATCCGACCAGTAAATTGGCCAAAGCTGAGGAACGCGGTAAAAACGAGCGCGGATTGCCAAAAAATGAGCGACATCTTTTTCTCTACCGGCGAGAGGATGGGGCCGATGGAAATTGGGGGAAACGAGACTCGCGGTGATGTAACTGTTTTGGAAATTTGTACGGCTCGTGGTATACGAGACCAACGATCGCGGTAAAACCGGTAAGGCGAGGCTCGATAGCCTACGATGTGCCTACAGATTTGATCGACGGCTTTTGATCCTCGTGCCTCTCGTTTCTCAACGTCGTTTCCATCTTTCGCGGATACACATTTTCACCGCTACAAGAATCCGTCTACGCGACGAGTATTCGTTAGTTACATCAGCCTCGTATTTTATATTTTATACGTCCAATGAAGGAATCGCGACGATTGTCATTCTCCTACGCGAATCACCGGCTTCACAAAGATGATCGATGATCGTGAAAAAAAACATAGTTTTACCGGAGAACGATAAACTGACTTATCAAAGATCCACTCAAAATTACGGTAGACGAAGACATTTCGACAATTCCCGATAATTGATTAATTATTAATAAAGATTCATACTTTTCAGGATTTTTCATCCATTCTACATCCTATCTGATTATTAAAGCTCACATATATTTATATATATTAAATACGAATTATTTTCATGTTACTATATTGTTTCGCGAATAACATGTTCATCATTTTCCATTCTTGCAGTTTCGACTCACTTCTGAATATTTAAACCAGATTCTTCAAATTTATTTATTTTTATGTTATGTTACAGAAGAACTACCAATATGTCACAGTGTACAGTGTAAATACGATACAAGTATGCGTACAATCCGTGAACCAAGTATTGAGTTTCTTATTGATAAAAACATGTTTTATGAATTCATTTTTATTAACAAATCTCCTTCATGTTTTTATGAACCAAAGTTATTTATATTTTTATTAAAAAAAAAGCAGAAGCAGCGTGGAATAAACATATTTTCGGAAATATTGTCCATATTGGTCGACAAACGTCGCAGGAAGAGAAATATTTCCAGAAAATGGCATAAATAGCGAAAATATCGGATCCACGCGCTGAGGAAGAATTTACCGAAGAAGTATCAGAGCCTGCCACTTTCCAAGCATATCTTTTCCAGATCCACCTTCTCCTCTATGATTTCTCGCCCACGGAAATCGTTCGAAAGGGTCCGTCGCCAGTTGACAATCGCTCGTGTTTCTCGATTATCCAGCTGCGTTTTGGGTTTCCGCGAGCAATTCTTTCGGTACGTCTAGCCAGAGTTGGTACTTTGTCACACGCGCTCCTAGACCTGCGATCGCCGTGAAATACGTCATTGTGCAAAGTGTAAAACTTCAACAAAGTGGAACATTCAACATTTTAGCGCGTTGTTCTCAGAGTCGTTTTTGTACACACGAAAATGGTACTTGATACCAGAGTAACTCTTTTTAAATGTTACTCCTACATCGCTTTGGGTTAACCCCTTGACGCTGCACACCGAGCGTGCCGAAGTAACACTAATTTCGCGCACAGAAAAATCGCTGACACAAATTTCCGTGTTTAATGGGACGAAAAATGTACGTATAGAGATCCGATGGTGCGAGATTTAGTTTCGGATTTCGCCGACGACGACGCTGACAATCGCCGACTTCTGCAACCCGGTCGAAGATAAGTTTTTGATCTGGTAGGCGCATAGCGAAGTCGGATCGAGGATCGTTTACAGCATATTTCCGGTGGCGTTGCACGTGACTTCGATCCTTTTCACTTCGCTTCACAGCTACCTGTCCCTATTTAATCTATCCCACCGTTTCGACCGCCTCGGCTCGAGAAGGACGCGACGCGGAGGGCAAAACCCCCCAAACTCTTTATGTATCTCGCTGCGCTCCGCGGCACTCGGAGAGGCTCGAGTCTCCTTCTCTCTCTCTCTCTCTCCGTTTCTCTTTCTCTCTCCGTCATTACGAAGCTCCGACCGCAAATCTCGATACGCGTGTAGGCAATAATAATCGATCGTTCGTTCTCTTTTGTATCCGTGCGCGAGATTACCGGACGAAAATGGGGGCGAGTAAATTATAGAAATACAGTTGCGCGAAGCCGCCACCGTTGGGCAGGTGATCATCGATTCTAATAAGATTCCTCCGACTCTTCAAACCTTCACGCGTCAAATCCAGCCACGCGGACCGCGAGGAGTCGAACAAACGAAACAGCGTCAAGCTTTTTTTTCCGGAAGCTTTTTTCGAAAAACTTGCCTCTCCGCAATTTTCTTTTGGATTTCTCCGTTCCAAATTTCGCTTCTCTCCCCGAATTTCGCCAAATCTGTGGCCGAGAAAGTTCGATTTTGCAAGCTCAAAACGGTCATCGAAACAGTTGAATTTCGGAAACGCGTAAATCGCCGAGGATTACGTTTTCCTCGCCATTTTCCCCCGGAGAATCCAACGGCGCATCAGCATTTCGGAATCACAAATCTTATCGCGAGGCAACTTTGCGAAAATCTAATTTCTAATTTCTGGATTCACGCGCGAGCGTTTTTGCTCGAATAAATCGGCAACGGGTTGTCGATCTTCGGCGGTAGGGAGGACCCTCGGAGATTTTCGGCTACCAGTGTTACATCAAAAACCGGTTTACCGTCGGCGGCCCTCGCGAGATCGATGAATGAACTCTGAGCGACGATGAAAAAAGCGAGGGAAACTATACGAGCCTCGGACGCGAGACGATCGACGAATCCCGTTGATGCGTCGAGCCTGTAAAGCAGGCCGAGATATAAACTTAACGAATCATATCGAAGTATCCTGTACGCGGATCGTTCGATAACTAATTAACCGACTAACGACTGGAGGATGCGATCGACCGATCAACTCGAAGCTTAAATCGCGCTTTTTTTCATCCGCTCTACGCCTCGATTCCACACCTCGTCAATCTCTTCTCTTCGCCATTCCCACCGGAGGGAAAATATTTCCAATTAGATTTTTCACACTGCCCAGAAACATTACCGCCTGGCTAACTATATACATACAGACATACACACATACATACATACATACACATACGTATATAAATAGAATAAAATAAAATATTCTCGTGGCATTTTTCTCTGTGCTGAGAAAAAAAAATCGAATGGTACCAGAAAATGTCGGTCAAATTTGACCGAAATTTTGGGAGTAATTAGACGATGCCCTATTTTTTTTGCGGAACGAAGCTCGATCGGTGTTTATTCAACGGTCGAGACAACGTGGATCATTGTCGAGGGAATTTATCGACTCGTTGCCTGCGGCTGATCGGGCAACCTTCCGAAGGTTATGGTCATACCCCTGAGGCGCACGTTTATTAGCATACAGGGACTTCCTTAGCCTCCGTTATTACAACTACCTTGCCCAAGGCTCGCGTTTAATCGCGTCACGTTCGCGAAAGAATCTGGCGCGCAACGTACGACTCCAGCAGGCCAGAGACTTGTCTCTCTCTCTCTCTCTCTCTCTCTCTGTCTGTCTCTATTTATCTATCTCCTACGTCCAAGCTAATTAAACGAATCGAGTCTATTTCTCTCCTTTCCGATTTGGGAACGTCGCGATTTCTGTCCCGGATATCCCAATCTTTGTGGGAACGAAAGGATAAAGCGGCACCTACGTAGATCGATGCCCTAGATGCAGGGTTGTAAAATCGTCGATGCAAAAATGTTACCTCGATTCATGGTGTAACGGACAGGTTTTTTATAGCTCAAGTAAATTCAATGGTTCGTGAAAATTTCTCCCATGAAAAAATTAATTTAATGGTCGATGGCGATTTCTCCCATGAAAAACCAAACTTAATGCTTAATGAAAATTCGTTCTATTTTCTGCGAACGTCAGAAATAACGTTTGGCTTGAGACGTCATTGGATTGTTTGAGGAAGACGTTGAAGAGCATGCGGCAAAATGTTGAGATAAAAGTGTCAACTAATAAAGTTTTTACAGCTCGTGGTGTTACTCCGAAGTGTGACGGCTAAAGGGTGAAAAATTAAAACCGATGTTCGGTGACAACTTATTTTATTAAAAAATCTAATTCAAGGGTTAACAAAATTTCCAAGGCATTGAAAAGCTTAATGCGTTATTTGCAGCTAGATTCTGGCGGCATTTGACGGGGGAGTTTAAGACGCGGAGGCTGCCAGTGGAGGAGGCAGAGGCGAATCCGGCAGGGTGCGAATTTGGGTGATCCAATCGATCTGTCGGGAACGAGAGAAGCATTTGCAAGGATCGTAGGCCGGATAGAAACGTCTGTTCCTTATTCCAAAGGTGTTCTCGCGCCGCTAGCTAGTTTTTGATTCGAACGAGCGTTGTAACGGTGTAATAACGAAGAATAGAGCGATTTCCAAGTCTTTGGCGGCGGGAAGGCAAAAGCCTTTTAAGGCGAGCGCGAGTCGTATAGCTTTGTAGAAGGTTGAGTCGAGAGGCTTTACGGTTGGTTCTGTCGTTTACCTGGAACTGGAGTGCCGCGTCACGGTCGGACGATCACGCGGCAACCCCCGCCGAGAGATCCGAGTCGGTGGATCGTGGCGCGAAAGACAGGTGCATCCAGGTGTTCCGGAGACCTCGTCGATGAACATCGCGGAGCTCAGCCTCCCTCTCTCGCGACGAGAACGCGCGCGACGAGGGATTCGACCACCGACGACAACTCCTCCTCGTTTCGCGACTGCCGATATCTTCATCTCGCTGCCGCATTTTTCCTCGCTCGACACCTGTTCTAACGAGATAGCCGCCATTTTTTACGAACCATTTTCCCCGACGCCGATGGTCAACGATCTCAGAAACGAGTCGATCCACGACGAAGACAGATCTCTCCGATTTATCAACCTTCCACGTAGTTCGATCTTTGATTTTCCCAGCATCCGAGCGCTCTCAGCATTTGTCCCAAATTTCTCGCTATTCTCTCAGCCTAATTTTACGTTCTCCAATTTTAAACAATTTCCACCCAAAAAAAAACCTATATATACTTCCATATATTTAAACAAATTGATATCGTTATAGTTAATTTATATATCACTTACATATAAATATATAGAATTATTTGTAAAATTGCCAAAAAAAACCCTACATCATTTATATTCCTATAAACTATGTATATTTATACGGGACACTTTTTTATGTATAATTATGTATAGGTAATCCTTTTTTCTGGGGAGACTGATTCGAACACCTTCCACACTTCTGTCCCTTTCGGTTTCCAATCTTTTTGAACCTTGAACGGTTTCTGGACTTTATAATTTTGCAGTCGTCTCAGAACTGCTTCGAATTATTTTTGTCTCTCGGTCGTTGACTGTTGAAATGAAATTCACTTCATCTCGCTCATCTTGGATCCTTAACGAATCAGCCTCTTTGGGACTGAGTCTGTGCTCGTTTCGTTCCTCCGGTCTTTAACCCCTTCAGTCACAGCAGGACACCAGATACTATCAATTTTGTATCGTTTACGAACAGTGTTCAAAAAATAATAATATTGCTGATTATAATATAATAAATAGCTATTGCTATATGAAAGTTTGGTTACGTAGGTTTTGGTGGGCGCTGATCACGAAGCTGCTGTCAAATTTTCGAAATTCAAAATGGCGGATTCTATATGGCCGGCGAAGATGTGGAAATATGGTCATTTGCTCTGAAATTTGGTATGCAGGTGTTTTTGGCGTCGCTGGGTTTGCATTTTTAACAGAGGATTCGTGATAGGCAATCTTGAAAATTCCTTGTAAAAAAACTTAGTATGGCTGAAGACATTCGTGACGGAAGGGTTGAGATTTTCAAGATCTGTTCAGTCAGCTCGATCGTTTTTGGTTATCGATTTTCGGTTATCGCCCTCATGCTGGTGGCGAAATCGAGGCGTTGGGGATTTTTGGTGGAGGATTTCAGCGAGGATCTCGTTTGTTCGCGGTACCCGCGATTTTCTCAATCGCATATTTCACAGCTGTTCACGGGATAAGTGGAAATTTGTCGGCTTCGCGAAGTAACCGCGAAGTGATTCTGGCGTGATGAAATATCGGAGGAGAGAAATTTCCATGGTAACCAAGGACAGACAGACGACGAAGGTTTTGTAAGCGCGAGGACCTCGTTTTAGGCGGGTACCAAAGAACTGTAACGACTAGACGGCACAGGATATCGTTACTGGAGATGAAATCATACCGGTGTCCCTTTTTTACCACGTTGTTAAATGATGCGCGTCGAGGTCGCGAGAAGCGACGATCAAGCTGCTCCTTCGTTTCACATCGTCCCATTGTCTTCCCGCAAGTTTCTCTCCCGGCGTTCCGCATCTTCCTCCCGGTGGCCGAAGGAGGCCGCGGATTTCCTCGGCGAGCCGTCGCTCGAGTCCCGATGGGGCCGGCAGAGTTTCGAGAGAAGGATTCGCAATTTTGGTCGCGCCATCCGCGTGTCTTTTGCGTAACCCTCCTGAAATCTTACGTTCTATGTCCGGGGGCCCCGAAACTTTTGACAGCAGCCTCGTCGCGCCATCGGCTCCGGGCTACACCCACTGATTATGTAAATTAGTTTCTCAACCAATGAGGTCTCACCTGCGACTAGTCTCTAGGTACCTGCCATTCGTATCCGTAGCTGATTTGTCGCAGGTATCCGGATTTTGACGGATCGCTGCTACCGCCCGACGGACGAAGCGCCCGCGAAGGGGGTTGCGAAGATCTCTCAGGTGTCTTTGGGCTGCCCAAGTCTTGTTGCCTTCGGTGTTACCTTTGATACGGCACCTCTTCTGTCCCTCTTGCTTTTGCCGCTTTGCCTCACCGCGTCTCTTTGCCGCGACACAACAGCCAATCGGAGAACGGTGGGCGACGCGGGTGGGAGGAGACTGTTCCGCGCCGACAACCGACGTAATCACTCGGCTCCGTGTTGCCCTCGCCGTTCCCTCCGTGCCGCGTTGTCCTCTTCGCTCCCACCTGAAAAGAGATCCCCCCGTATATATACCTCCAAACCACGAACGGGCCAGGACAAAAGGTGCGCGTCTCTCTCTCTCCCTCTCTTCCTCTCTCTCTCCCTCTCTGTCTCTCTCTTTCCCTCTCTCTGTCTCTCTGCTTCTCTCTCTCTGGATCTGACTCGAGGCCTCGGGCCGCGTGGTGCCACGCGCCCCGAACGCTTCTGGAGGAACCCCGCACACCTGGACATCCCGTCTCGCTCAGCACACGCGCAACAGAAGCGAACGAGTCGTCCCGAGGCTCGTCCTCGATCGGCGATCGCCTCGACTCCCGAAGACCGCCGCCGCCGCCACCTAACGTGTCCGATGTTCCTCGTGAAAAACCGTGAGAATAAACCCGCTTGACCATCCTACCGTTTCCAACAGGCTCATCGACTTTCCAATTTCACCGCTGGATCTCGATTTCGAAATCGAATCTGTCACCTCTGTGTCGTGACCCAACTACGCTTGGATTTCCCGCCTGAACGGATCTGGACTTTGAACGAAAGCTTCCAATGCCACGTTCGAACGTGAACCTTCTACCCGAAGTTTCAATCGTACTTTTGAATCCATAGACCAATCTCCTTGAATTTTGGATCTGGAGGCCAAATGTGAACTTTGGATTTGGAGTTCAAACGTGAACTTGCGATCTGAGGTTCGGCCTTAGCCTTAAATCCGAGTTCTGAAATTGAACTTTAGTCACGAACTTCCGATCTGAAGTTTCAACGTCAACTTTTGGCATGGAGTTCAAAAGTGAACCTTGCTCTGAACTTTAAATGTGAACATTGCGTCTGGAATCCAAATGTGAACTTTGGATCTGGAGGCTGAATGTGAACGTTGCATCTGGAGTTCAAAGCTGATTTTTAGGTCTGGGGTTAAATGTGAACTTTGGAGATGGAGTTTAAACGTGAACTTTGGATCTTTGGAGCTAAAGGTGAACTTTGCATCTGGCGTTGAAAGGTGAACTTTGGATTTGGAGTTAAAAGGTGAACTTTGGATTTGGAGGTCGGTCTTAACTCTAGATCCGAGTTCTGGACATGAACGTCAAGTAAGCAAGTCTATGTTTTCCGTTCTCTTCTCAAAGCTCAGACACATTCCGTCGTACGTGATGTGTCGAGATCTTTGGGATTCGCTCCCAGCGGAGTTCAGAGCTGTAAGCTCCCAGCTGGACGAACGTTACCCATCGATCGGTGGAAGTTCCAATTCGCAGCGAAGATCTTGATGGGGAATTTGCAACGCTCGAGCATCGAGCGTTCATCGTTGCACGGAAGCAGTTCGCGCGGAGCTTGTAGCTCGCTCGCAAACAAGATATTCCTGTCGACGTACATATCCACCGACTAGCATGCGTACACGTTGAACTAGCGATACCAATTAGCTCCGCGGAGGAAGATGTGCCGATACGAGAGAGCAGCTCTGCTAGCGTGGAACGATAAACGATAAACGCCTTTGGTCATTTTCGGCTTCGGTGCTTCGGGCAAAACGATCGAGATGATATTTAACGTCAGGTTGTCGTTCGCTCACGTGTGTCACTCTCGTCGAAGAGGCAGCCACGCGTAATAACAGCGAGAGAAAGAGTTATAGACGTCGGAGGTGTAGCCTTGCCCCAGGCTAGGACGACGAGGAACGCCTCGACACAACCGATGGAAACCCCACGCGTCTTTTTGCAAATAAACCAAACTCGTCTGTCGCTACGGCTCTATAGGAGTTCGCGCAACGGCTAGTCTCTCCCGTGGGCCCCCCTGCCACGCGCGTTTAAACGCCCCTCGTAGCTCGAGGCAACCGTTCACAAAGTTCCGGGGACACTCCGGACCCGCCGATCCCGAGACTCCAAGAGATCTCGCAGCCTCCGGCGATCTCTCAAACTCGTTACGCCCATTTCATACGGAAAAAGCTGTCGGATCGAACGTCTGCAGCCTCGTCGATTTCCTACGATTCCGCAGACTCCGTAGCTCGCGAAAAAACTTTCCCCTCCGTTCGCAAATCTTCACCCCGAGATGTATCCCAAAGCGGTGAAAAATGCTCGTCGACCGGGTGTATACACCTACGAATCTTCAATCCACCGACGAAGAAGTAAGTCAGAAAATCGGAGCAGGAAATGAAACGGGCCCTTAAGAAAAAAATGCTCGTACACTTAGTTTTTCCAAGTAGTTCTACTTGTTTTTAGTCTCTAGCAACGCCTTTGGTATTGATATGCCGCGTTCGTTGAAAAATAAAAATCGAAATGCGCCCCTCGCAAATTACAGCGGACCCATTTTGCTCCCAACATTTAGACACACCCCCAATTTTGGGAGGACCACTTTGCTCCCAAATATTTAGAGGTACCAACAATTTTCGGGGCTCCATTTAGCTCCCAAATATCGAGAGGTACCAAAAATTTTGCCCTGAAATATTCCTCCCTCGCATACTAGCGAAGTCGATACTAAAAAATGGCATCGTACACATGAAAAGTGCACGAGACCCCAAAAAAAGAAATGGAAGATGAAATTAGAGCAGACAAAATGAAAAGTACAACGATGGAGCATGGTAAAAAACGGTAAGGATTGTTGTAGTGAAAACGTGAGTCGCGAGGGGGATGGTCGACCAAGGTGTGCATTTGCATTTATGTATAAAGCGGTGGTCGCGTTCAAGTATAGCCATTCCGAGACGTCAGGTGCCAAAGCCGTTGCGCGAGTCCTTGACGTCCGTTGGCGAGGTATTCGGAGCATCGTTGTTACCTTACGTTGAGTTATCCATTAACTTTCCACCCCGTCGTCGTCCTCTCTCTCTCTCTCCACTTCTCTCTCTCTCTCTCTCTCTCTCTCGCTCTGTCTCGAAGGAATAGACGTGCTCGTGCTCGACCCCGGGACTAGGCCGTGTTTAAGGGCCATGTGTTAGCTACGCGGGTCGCGAGTCTTGCAGGGAAGTGGATGAAAACGACGAAGCGGAAGGAAGGTGGGTAGAGAGATAGTTAGGTGTGGGTATACGTCGGAGCGGGGGAGATGAGGAACGACGATGGAGAAACGTTGGGGATTCAACCGTTGCAGTTGGGGTGTCCGCGCGGAAGGACTCGTTTCCTTTTTTTACTCGACCCGCCGGCAAGGCGACGACCAGCTGATGTCTAGCACCCCACAGTCTTTCCCGCCTTTTCTTCATCGCCGTCGTCGTCCTCTATTTTCTCGGAGATCGTTGACACTCGGATCGTCGAACTCCGTGTTCGTCTCCGCGTGGGCACGCGAACCGCAAATCGCCGCCTTTTTCCTCTGCTCCGAAACGAGAAGGAGCTCGAGGAGTGAAAATGTTCCGGAAACGGGGCAAAGAAAAAGAGGTGGAGAAAATAAACAAAAAACAAACGGACGATAGTCGAGGAGGCGGAAGTAGGAAAGGAGTCGAGGAGAGGAAGGAATCGGGAGATCGAAGAATTTTTGGGCTGGAGATGACGCGATTCGGCGGACCGTTGACGAGGAAGTCGCGTTTACTAACCGGAATTAGCAGCCACGTGCCAGCCGAGTCCGAATGATGTTATCGATCGTGGAGATAACGGGCGTTTGGATGATGGGGGATTCCTGTGGTGGCCTAAATTAACGTCTGCTCGGGCGGGAGAATCGAGAAGGAAAGAGAACGAGAAGATGGAAATGAGGGAGAGAAAGAGCGGGCGAGCGAGTCAAAGACGTTATTGCCGCCTGTGTACACGTATCTCGGGCCGAAGAAGATATATGTAGCGAACGAGTGAGGTAGAAACAGGTGCTACAGCTGTTGAACAAGTGCACGAGGCCGAGCAGTAGACACATGGGTAACGCGCCAAACGGTCGAGGGGGCATCGGACTCCGATCGGGGTGCGTAACGATTCAGCGCTGGGAAACGTAACATTTCGAAAAAATAAACCATCTCGCTGATAAGCAACAATTGAGGATCGACAAATTTTCCCGCAACTTCTCCACAGCTCTTTGCCTCTCTCTGTCTCTCTCTCTCTCTGCGATGCTCAACATCCACATACAATGTAAAGTTATTGCCTGGATGCTCGAGGAAAAAAAATCGCACCCATTTCGTAGTTATGACCGTGCGCTAAGCTTCTCTCGATCTTTCCAGCTATCTCGATATTACATCAGTCTCATTTCCATAGCATTCCCGATACCTGTATTTATTTGTTACACCTATTTGCATTTTCGTCGAATAACAGTAATAACATGGATCTGTAAATCTGTGTAATAATTTTTTTACAACTACGTTTCAGTGAAGGGTTACGTTTGTCGTATAGGCGATTAATCTGCAACTATTCGTGGAAGTAATACACCGTGTCACGTTTAGGAGACGATGCGTCCGAAGGAAAAGCCTGTGATTACTGAAACGAAATCATACATTTTAGGTTTTTGACACGTTATTCTATCGAGACAAAAATAGAATAACGCGTCTGTGAGGATATTAATGGATGCGACGTATCTTTGATACAAACGTATCAACTTGTTGTGGAGATATCGAAGACATGATCAAATTAATAAACCGTTAACCAATAATTCAATCTTTTTAGTATCATTCTTATGACAAATGTTAGGTGAAAAAATATATAATAACACTTGTGAGATGCTCCTGAAAAAATGGTTTGCCTAAAATACTTTATATTCGTGGAGGGATATCTCTCTGGTTGACATTTTTGGCAACTTCCCACCATTTTTCCAGTCTAAGTCTTGATTTTTGTAACGATGTGTCCTTGAAGGGAACGAGGAGTCGAAGGGGAATGTTGTACGAACTGAGGACCAGGTTGTAGAGTATTTGCTATTTTGTAGGCTTTGGGAAATTGAAATCCGAATAAAGGGAAAAAGGGAAGAGGTAGACAAACGAAACAGTGGAGAATAGTCGTTGAGAAAAATCAGCGGCGTGTGATTGATATTTATTTTGTTGTTTTCGAGAGGGACCGAAGCACGTGGCGTGACGAGGGGGAGGAGATCGGATTAAAATTCGTGGAGTGGCGAACGAGGTAACGAAATGTTGAATTTAGATGACTTTCGGAAAACTTCGGGGGTGTATCGTTGTTCGAGAAGCGTGTTTCCGGTCAATTCCACCTGTAACGGCATTGGCGCGAACGTTTAAACGGTTCACAGAGGGATTATAGAGCCGAATAACTACGCCTGTTAATTGCTTTCCTCCCGCCGACGAGCGAAACGACCCCCGTTGTGGGAAAGTTGCCTTTCGTTGTGTTACCACTGTACAAAAATTCCTTCGACGACGGTGGAGAAGAGAGCGAGAGTGAGGAAAAAGAAGTTTGATAAAAAAAACGAAACTTTTACTCCGAAACGAATTATCAGTCGAAAGTCCATTCATACAGACCTATCTGCGTACACATATCTGGCTATTTATGCAAATATCCGAGCTTGTATGCGAGTGCACGAATGTACGGATAAGCCGAGTTCGTTCACCTCGGCGTAGACAAGCCGGGATACACGTGAGGATACATATATATGCATATTTGTGATATATAACGACAGATATATACACGTATCTCGGTATAAAGCGAGAGAACTATTCACTTATAGTCGGATAAACGCGGGGCACCGATGGAAAAAAAAGATACATTTGTGCGACTCGGGGAACAAAACAAAATTCGTAGGCTGTTAGATATTTTTTTCCTTTTTTTTTTTTTTGGTCGAACGGATTTAATCACATTTGCATACGAATACGTGACACGTTACCATGTCGCGAGCAAAAATATTTGTAAGAGGTTTATTTTCGAAAGAAAATCGTATCTGAAAATATGCACGGCGCTCGAATGAATATGCAAGAAAAATAGTTGAAAAATATTTTCTCGTTACGCCAAAGAATCATGGATTTGGTAAATAAAATTGGCATACGCTTAGCTCAATGATACCGAACACGAAATAATCGTGACGCTTGACACGCGAAAAAACGGAAAAACAAATTTTCCATTTTCCCGTCAACGTCGAAATGTGGAATCGCAGAGGCGAGGAATCGAATAGCAGCGAAAATGCCGCTAACGCGAGAGCTGGGGTAAAATGGTGCGGTGGGGTTTCGCGTATAAACAGCATTTTTTCCTGTAAAATAGTTAGGATGCAAAAATTTCGGGGGACGGGGTAAAACGGTGCGGGGTAAGACGGTGCGGGGTAAAAATGTGCGCGAATGGTATTGCCGCGGCGCGATCTTCGATTAACTCGCGAATATGCGAGGCTAGTTGGACTTTTTTTTCCGAAATGCGGGGCAAAACGGTGCGCGGAAGTATCGACGAACGGGTAATTTTTTTTCGTTGAATTACGGGTATCCGCAAGGTTTGGAAACGCCAGCCGAGCGAAACCTGCGCCTGGGTGCGCGGAGGCGAAAGTACGGGGCAAAACGGTACCCGTAAAAATCGCATTTTTGGCGAGGTAGCAGCGAAATTTGAAATACTCTATTACCCCGCGTTATCTTATCGGTAACGGCATACACGCATTCGGAATGAAAAATTGTCGTTATTGCGGAACAACAACGACGCGTGTTTGTTCGCCGATCCGTCGCCGAACGAGGCGCGAGGGGTTTCCCTCCGAGACACCACCTCGGCACGATCGTACGACACGTACGAGGAGAGTATTAAGACCAGGCAGAGACGAGTACACGAGGCATGGAAAAATTCGCAGGGGGGGGGGGGGGGGCACCGACGCTGCTCGTTGCTAAACTCGATCCACCTCCTCTTCTTACCACTTCCATTGCCCCGTAGCTCTTCCCCGCAGGAGCGGAAAATCGGTTCGCCGATACCTCCGTTACTCGCGCCAAAACCCGTTCGATTTTCCACACCGGTTCCCCGACGAAATACGCTGCGATTATTCCAATCGCAAGACAATCCAATCGTCGCGACCATTGGTACCGCTACCAGGGCGGAATCGAGTCGTTGGTAACACTGGCGGGTGGTACCCAACGAGAAGGAGCGAAGTAATTTGAGGTGGACAGGTTCCGCCGGATTGGGAGAGAAATAAAAAAAAATGGAACAGGCCTCGAGGTATACGGAGATGGGGATGCGACCGAGCTTGCGGGTGGAGGAACGCGGAGGTTCGGTAAAAAAAGCGGGAGTCTCGCGGCTCCGAAGTAGGCAAAGTATAAGAAAAGTGTGCGCGCGATAGTATAACAAACAGCGTTTCGTCGTAATCGTCATCGTCCGAGAGTAGAGTCACAGGTACTCTCCGTACCTCGTCGTGATCCGAAGAGTGGGGTTATATGAAGCGAGAGACCGGCCCTCTCCGCGGGCCCCGTGCCGCCGACTCTAGTCCAGTCCAGGACAGCACGCCTCCAAGCTGCACGCTTCAAGAGGTACGCTACACAACCTAGAGAGAGACTCTCGTGCGACTCTCGACCGTGTCCGTGTCCGACGTTCGCTCGCTCTTGCGTCCGCGCGCGCGCGCGCGCCCATCGTACCTTCTCGGCGAGTAGTAGTCGTCTCTGTTCCTTTTTTCGAAAACGAAAAAAAAAACAAAAAACAAACGCAACGAGTATAAAAAAAAACACCAAAAAAAAGGAGCGAAAGACGGAGCAAAAATCGACAAATAAGGGGGACCATCGCGGAGCAAGGAGATCTGTTCGGTTTTTTTTCGCCTTCGCGAGGTGTCGAGGATCGGGAAGAGCAGTCGGTCGGATTCTCGGCTAGAGGAACGATAAGAAGGGAAACGGCACGCTTCGCCAAGTGTGACAACGAGCGAACGCCCGCGGAGCCCATCCGGAAGGATTCAACCGGTGATCAACGATCCTCGCGTGGCTATCGAAACTATTGCGAAGACAACTAACAACGTGGATCGAGTGGATACCGATGAGAATCGCAGCTGCGATGAAAATCGGCGAGTGATCCGACGAGTGAGCTCAGTGACGTTCTTCGAATGGATATAAGGTGTCAAGTGTGAGCAGACTTGTATATGTATATATACACGCATACATTCATGTACGCGTCTCCCGATATACATATTTGTATGCGTTTATATATATTCGCGTCAGGGTTTCCGCAGTGCGCAGTGCGGAAGTGATGAGATATAACAAAGCGTCTTCCTGAGACACGGATTCAAACATTAGTCCGGTCGCAGCGGCGTCCGGAGAGCGCGGGAGATCGAAACGCCCGCAACGGAAGGCTCTCCGTTCAGGAATTAGCTGTTCGCCGCAACGTTCTCGGCTCTTCCGACGGTCCCCTCAGGTATGTCATTTTCTTCCATCCGCACGGGGCACAAGCCTACAAAAAACCAAATCGAATCAGAGATTCTCTGCTCGCAAACAAAAACACTCGTTTACGCGAGAGAAACGGTTTCATTTTTTCGGAAAAATTGGAAGTAGCGTAAATCATGCCTCGACAGGAGGAAAAAAAATGTTAAACAGGCTAAAACCAAAAGGACACAAAACGTAGAATCGTAAAATTTCCGGTGAACTGAAAAAAATAAATTTAACGGATTATTGCTGAGAGGCGAAAAAAAAATGACGATGGGGAAAATTCGTAAACTGGGTGGGATAAAAAAATGAGATGTTTGTTGAGGAAAAAAAGGGGGAAAATTGGAAAAATCGTCGGAGAAAAAGGGAATCGTGGGGCGAAGAAGGGTTTCGGGGTGGAAGAAGGTGGGAAAAGGGAAGGAGTAGCACGGAATGCGGGAGAGTCGCGTGGAAACGAGCGGAGAGTAGTTGTGCAAATCTGATGGAGTGATGAAAAAAAAGGGGAAAAAAAAGAAAAATGTGGTGTATAAATTGAGAAAAGTCGGTGTAAGCTGGTATTAGTCGGGAGAACGCGTGACGCAAGGTAGCGGTGGCGTAGTTAAAGGCACGCGGGTATACCAGACGCGTGGTTGCAGCTACCGCCCGGTTACAGGTGGTTATGAGATGCAAACGATCGAGCAGGCGCTGCTCCGTACCTAATATCCGCTATATCCATAACAGTGCGAATACCGCTCGATTTCTCTCCGTCTCCGTCTCCTTATCTCTTGCTGGTGCCCGACTCTGCGCGATACGGAGTCGAGTCTCTGATCTGTCGTTTGGAAATTCGAGGAGACCAGCCGAGGAGCGATGGTTCCTCGACTCTTCGACACCGAAAACTATCTATTCATATTCGGATCGCGATAAATCGTCGCGTTATATTCTCCTGCATCCAGATCGACCAGCACCGTCGCTCCAGCTCTTTCTCGTCGCATGTGTTTACCTTCGCCAATTATAGGCACGAGAGAAATGCCTACGAGATACCGCGATCCGAATGCCTCGCGAACCACACCAGATTCTCCTCGGATCACGACCGAGCTCGAAATTTCGCGCGAAATAGTTATTTTCCGTTCCTCGTACCTCGATAGTCGTCGCTCAGATATACGCGTTTGTCCGCATAAACTCGCTGTTATCTCGCTACTTCGCGAAAATCGCGCGAACCACGCGCAACGCAATCGTTTCGACCACGTAATTGCGAAAGTGTCGTTTTTGGAGAACAAAAATAATTATTTTCCCAATTACCTGCTCACAATTTTTGCAATTATTTTTACAGTTATTTGAAAAGTTATTTTTCCAATTATTTTTACAGCTATTTGAGCGATTATTTTTATAGTTATTTCAGCAATTATTTTAATACTTTTTTTTAACAACTATTCTTGTAATTATCGCAACGGCTATTTTTATAATAATCTGAACAATTATTTTTACAAGTATTTTGATAATTATTCTTCGCGGTTTACGACGCGCGAGATCGACGCGGCTAGGCGCGAGCGATTCCGGGGGAGCAGGATCTTTGGCCGTTAATCGTGCGACTTCTGACGGCATCGTCCGTCGTAATGCGGCATCCTTGTCGCGTTTTCGAGGAGCTTTCGTGCGCCCGCAACGACAGTTAAGGGCAATTATGACCCCCACGTGTAGTAGATACGCGACTAACGGCAAATTTCGTTTCGTTTATAATGGTTTCGGGAGCATCTGCCCGGTTTGCACCGGCACCCTTTGGAAACGGCTCGCGGTACGAGGTGCCGTCGCGGCGGACGCGCGGGATACTTATCCTCGCTCGGGACAACTGCTACTTCGGAACAGTTGCCGCGTCAGGTGGCACACAGAGCTCCTCGCCTACGAAATTCTCCACGACTCCGGACGAGATTACGAGCGACGAATAAAACGCGAAGACGCGAATTAAAAAAGCATCAACCCCCCGTAATTCCGCCGCTCTTCCGGGGCGAGTTCCCAAAATCGAAGAATGCTGCGCGACAAACGCGAACACCGAGCAATTCTCGGGCGACGGTCGCGAATAATTCGCACGAATAAATCGTATTCGGTCAAACCGCGTTTTCCGCGAAACGCGCCGACAAGCTCGCGGCGATACTTTCGTTGTTATCTGCGCGAAAAGTAAACTCGCGTCACAGCAAGACGACGATTTCCCGAGCAATTATGCACGCGGATATTTTTTTCATCTACAAGCGGTATTTCGAACAGCCGTAGACGTATAACTGCTCTGTCTCTCTCTCTCCGATCTAAAAAAAAAAAAAAAAAAAAACATCCTCTCCAGTGGAAAACGTCTCGAAGCTTCCGACACTAATTCCAAGATCCATATTTGCGGAGCGAGGTAGAAATTTTTTCCCTCGTGCAACCGAGAGTACGGTTCTCGCAAGAAATATAAACTTCGTGTCGGAATTGGGAGCGAAAAAATGGCGCCGTTTCCAGGTAGAGAGAAAACAGCGCGCGATGAATCCGAGGAGTAGAATACCCGCTCGCGGTCGTGTCAAGGATACTAGCGAGGGTGTGGTCGTCCTGTTTTGTTTATTATCGAGAGCATACCCGAGAGCTCCTCGTTCCACGGTTAATTGCAGAGTAGCATTGCACCGGATTATACAGTTACACGTGGTCGCGCGCGAACCGGCCTCCAGAGCCACGTTCTATTCCTCCTTCTCTTCAGGACCGCGCTGCCTACTCGCGTAGGTACGACATTAGTCGACCCACTGGTGCCAGCTGTTATCGCCTCCTATTCGCTCGAAGTTGTCGATTTTCGCCGCGTGCGACCGAAATCGGCGGATTTTCGCCGCGCCGAAAATCCACAAAGCTTCGACCTCGTGGATTTAGCGGGTCGACGTCGAGTATATCTTGCGGAGTTATCGTAAAACTTGCAATTCCAATTACAGCAGCTCGTCGACGACCTGTTTATTTTCGTAGAAACGAGACCGACTAGGCGTTCGACGTGCCGACGAGATAGTTACGGGAGTCGCGAGACGATCGGCCATTTTGTTGTGTTCTCGCGCGATTCGATTTTGTTTATCTCTTTAATGTTCGGTAATTAGTTACTTTCCGGGCGATATTGTTTTTTCTTTTTTTTGCCAGCCTACCAATCAAGCCACTCGTCGTCGAGTCGTTTGTAATTGAAATAAATAATGGCTCGTCGCGTATGTAAATCTGCGAATAGCGGAGCCACGAGCGCGGAGACGAACCCGCGAGTCCCAGCTTCCATAAATCGTTGACCGATAGGAATTATTCCAGTTTTACATGCGACTCGCAATCGGTCTTGATTGCTTTTAATTGTCAGAATATATATCCGAGGAGACGGAAGAAGCTCGCTGATTGATTCGTCGCGTTACCGCGCGCGAAGAATCGATCTATCGGAACGTTCATCCATTTTCTTCTACCTTCCACCGATCGTTTCCGTCAGTAGTCGAAAAACAAGCTCCCCTTCGCCACTCCTCGCAAAGACCTCGACTTTCGCGCGTTGCCCGAATTTTAAGCAAAAAAAAAAATCAGTACTTTAATAGTTATCGGAGTTTCTCTTATTTTGTTAAACAAATAAAAATATGAGTAGATAAATGGAATAGGTATTTAAAATAATCGGATTTCCCAACTTTGTGACTACTCGTAACCCTCCAAAGCACCTGTTGTTGACCTTCCACCGAGTAAAAATCTGAGGAATCGAGAAAAACTGGTCACGCGTCGTCGCGGAGCTGAAATATCGGGGTTACGATAATTTTGAAAATATGTGAAAATGGGGGGGAGGAATAAGGAATTGAAAAAACTGACGAACGAGCTGCGACCCGAAAAGCGGGACGCGGAGGAAAGAGGCACGCTGAAATTTGAGTCATCTTCCCATTCTCTTGTCATCAGCGTTTGCACCGCTGCTGAAAGTCGAGGATTTAAGCGTTCCTCCGGCTCGTAAAATTGCGAACAATTCCTTCTTTAACGCCCTCGAGTTTCAGTGTTTCTGATTGTTAGCCTGGACGGGATACGCCGTCCGGTTTTTGCACTCCTGCCCATCCGCAAAGGTACATATCGCGCTCGTTGTATTTACGTTTCCACATAACGATAAAAGGCTCTCGAGAAATCGTAAACTTTCCACCGGCCGTTTCTTTCATTTTGAGAAAAAGATCGATTTAAGACCGCGGGAATTTTCAAAACGTCCGTTTCGGTTGTCGCGCACGCGCTTTAACGAGTCTTCCTCCTTCTCCTCCTCTGCGCGACGTCGACGATACACGCACCGTCGACCGGCTCGTTTAACAATCATTATTTGCGAGCCGGCCGCGTATCGCGAGATCGCGATCTCGAAACCGATCGAATCTTCGTCGCCGGCGATTACTTCGAACCCCCTCCAATATTTATATCTACACCCCTCGCGAGATACGTTTATACATCTCACGGCAGCATTGTCCTGCGCGGGGGAAAAATCCAGCGACGATCGCCGAGCCAACCAATACCAATACAAAATAAACAAACACACGAAAAAACAATCCAACAAACAAACAAACAAGCAGACAAACAAACAAGCAAACAAGCAGACAAACAAACAAACAAACAATCAAAGAAGCAAAGAAGCAAATAAGCAAACAAGTAAACAAGCAAACAAGCAGACAAACAAACAAGCAAACAAATAATCAAAGAAGCAAAGAAGCAAAGAAGCAAATAAGCAAACAAGCAAACAAGCAAACAAGCAGACAAACATACAAGCAAACAAATAATCAAAGAAGCAAATAAGCAAACAAGTAAACAAGCAAACAAGCAAACAAGCAGACAAACAAACAAGCAAACAAACAATCAATGAAGCAAAGAAGCAAATAAGCAAACAAGTAAACAAGCTAACAAACAAACAAGCAGATAAACAAACAAGCAAACAAGCAAATAAGCGAACAAGCAAACAAACAAATAAATATACAAATAAACGAACAAACAAACAAACAAATGAAAAAATGAACAAATAGGAAAAGGAATAAATAAATAACCGTATGAATAAATAAATAGTTAACTAAAATAAAAACGAGGCGTTTGCATGTACTCGTGCCCTGGCGAATCGATGATTCATTTATACCCAGGCCCAAGCGAGTAGGTACACCAGACCCGCGTTGTACCTACGCGCTTCACCTGTGCGTAATACGATCTCGCGACAAAATCCCGCGGCAATAAACTTTCGAACCGCGTGTATATAAAATCAGTCTAATTTCATCTGACAATGACGCGTCGACAAACGGAACGCCGGAAACTTGTCGAATGGAGGAAAAAAGGTAATTCGACGTCCGCTGGGAGTATCCGGTCTACCTGATTCCCCCCTTCCTTCCTCAAGCCCCGCCGATAACGAATCGTATATACATATATCGTTGAGATTTACATACGTTCCACGAACTCTCGTTCACGTGGTCGTAAATTGCTCGTACGAAACGAGAAAGGTTCGTCCGTTCGTCGCGAGGCAAAACGGAGGGTTCATCGAAAGGATGCGCGGGTTCACGGGAGAACACGGAACGCGACGAAACCGAACGATACCGGCGAACCGCGAGAGCCTATTCCCCGAGCTGTCGTTCCCTTCGCACGGAAAATTGAAATCACCGCCAAAAAAAAAAAACCGTTGATTTATGATAAAATAGATTTATTGCAATGTTTTTTTTTAATACACTTCTCATCTACACAGATAGAAGGCCAAACATTTTATGTTGGAATATGACGATTGTAATTATTACGAGCGGTAGCGTTGCACGGCACACTCTCTGTACAGAGAAACTCTGGTGTCAGGATGCGGCGATATTTTGATGAGATTTTTGAGCAAGTTGGTTTGTCAACGCATCTACGTCAGGCTGCACCTGCCCGAGATGGTAGCGACTCCGCGTCAGGTATTTCAGATCCGAGATCCCGAAAGAGAGGCAGCGGTGAATGGGGAACTAAAACGAAGAAGAACGTGGCTCGGTTCATTCATTCTTTTTAGGCCGAAGGAGCGACGCCGCGGTTCCTAACAGACTTTTTCGTTCGGCGAGTTCGTGTAGCCGTGTAAGAAACAGGAACAACGTGACAAAGCGAGAGGCTAGCACGCGGATCGAACCACGAGGTGGCGGCGGCGGCGGCGGAGGAGGAGGAGGACGAGGAGGACGAGGAGGAGGAGAGAGAGAGAGATGGAGGAAGGGAGTAAAAATGACGGGAAAGAAAGGCAAAAAGATGGAAAAGAGTAAAATGGGAATAATAAAGAAACCAGCCGGGGGGAAGAAGCGGTAAGAAGCGGGAGTGATAATAACGACGCGAGTATAACGGGGAGTCGGAGTGATAAAAAGCCTTGTCAACTTCCCGTCGCATCCATCGACCTCTCGCCCCCCTCCGCCCCCTCTCCGCCCCCGCGGTACCCCTCTCTTCTTTACCTAGCTCCCACGATTTCCCTCCCAAGGTCACCGAGTTACGTGTCGTTAAATATCGCGGCTTATCCCGTGACTTTGCGCGGTAACCCGCGCGAGTCTCAAGGTTATCGTCGAAAACGCGCAGCGCAGCAAAACGTCGACTAAAACAACCTGATAAACGGTTTGCTTCGTTCGCGCGTTAAATAGCGCACGATAAACGCCTCCGCCTCCGAATTCGTTCAAGGTTACGCCTGTTTTTCGCGCCTTTTCCCCAACGTTTTTCCACCGCGTTTCCTGACGTCCCAACGACCTCGAATCTACGCGCCGAAAAGTCTTTGTACCCGTTTATTTTCCGTCTTAATTACGCAATTGTGCAACTACTCGATTATTCAGTCCAGCTTTTCCGACACACCAACCTCCTCGCAAGGGACCACGAATACGCGAATAACCATACCAATGGGAAAAAAAACAGCCTCGGAAATTCGTGCTGCAGGTCGCCTTTCTCGAAAATCATCGGACGTTGCCTCGGGGCTCGGTTCGTCACGATTGATAAAGGTTATATCGTCTTCCTGGTTCCTCCCCCCCCCCCCCGCTCGTTCCCTTCGCTGCCGTGTTTCTTTTCCGTCCCTCCATTCTTTTCGACGTCGTCGCCGTCGCCGTTCAGTTTTGCGTAACCGTTTGCTCAATGAAACATCGAGGATCGAATTTGTCGTGGTTCGAACGCTGAGAGGCAGGCCACACGGTTCGAGGAAGCTTCGGTTCGCTCGTCTATCGGCGTGTCGGCGTCGACCTTATTCTCTTCTTGTTCAACGGAGTGACGAAGAAGTCGCGCGAGGGAGGAGAGGGAAATGTGGAGGAACGAACGGAAGAGACCGCGAGAGGCTCGTTCTCCTGTAAAAAGTCTCACTTGACTTTCCCATGGCAGAGGATGGCAGGATGTTCCAGGACAAATCAATTGTACACGCCGGTCCTCTCTCTCTCTCGCCGTATCTCTGTCCCTTTCCGCCTCTCTCCCCGTCTCTATCTCCGAGGAAGACGATTACTTCGGGGTCGTTTCAAGAAATCGAGCCACGCGTCGCGAACGGACACCGATGGAAACTGCTGCTGCTGCTGCTGCTGCTGCTCCGTACATCGCGCGCAACTCGGATCCTTTCCGTGCTGCTTTTTTTCTCCTCCCGTTTTTTTTCCTCCCCTTTTGTTCTTTGCTTTTCGTGGCGGGAGACGAACGATCGAGAGACTATAAGCTCGATAGCGCGCTCCTTTTTGTTTTACGAAAACGAATGTCCAGGGTAATTATATAGATCGATGGGGGGAAAAAAACGGTTTCTAGACGTTTCATTCCGCTTTTCAAATGGTTATCGATCCGATCCGATCTTTGCCGTATTCACACGTGGTTTTTCAACTGATAGCCGCAATAACAGCATTGTCGCCCGGTGACAATCGACTTCTCAGGCCGCTCGACATTATTTCTTGCGAAAGCCAGCCAACGACGACGACCAGCGTCTTTTTGATTATTATTAGAAAAATCTACAACCGCGCTGAATCGTCCTGGAATGTCACGCCACGACGATGATTACGGACGCGTACCGATCTCGAACCATAGATCGCTGTTATTCCTCGCGTACGTGACTCGCGCTCCTCGCACTTTCTTACTCCCTCATTTTTGCCCCTTTTTTCCTCTCTCTTCCCAACTCCTCCTCCCGTCCTCACGGACTTCGCGGTCAACGTAGACGAGGAAACGAGCGACGATCGTTGCGCGAAAATAGATGGCAGAGAAATGTGATCGAGATCCAACGCGACGCGTAAAACAATCGTGTAAAGCTTTACGATTTGCACCTAGATTATTTATTCTCTCGATTGTTTTTGGCACGAAGAACCAGTTTCAGGGACCTTAACCAGTTGGTTCGCGTTATTTTTTTTTTTTGCACGGATTTTGCGCGGAAAAATTTTTTGACCGCGCGGGCAGAACGACGCGGAAGGGATTTTGTGTAAAAAGGCGAGCGGCGAAAAATGGAAGTGAAAGAGGGATAAGAAATCCGCGGCGATTTCTAAGCCGAGAAGTATGCTTAGCCTAAATATTGTTGCGCGAAGGAGGAGGACGGAGCGTTACAGTTACGCGCGTACATAATTCTTCGATTATACACCTGATCGAGGTCTCGGATCGAGATCGTTCGAAAGCATTGTTATTGCGAGGTATCGAGATGCAAAAAGAGGAGAGACGAGGTATCGCTGCCGCGTCTAAGCGGATATTTTTCTCTCTCTCTTTCTCTCTCTCTCTCTCCGTTTCTGTCTCTCTGGCCGGCAAGGAGGTCCGACTTATCATAGGCAACGCAACAGTATCGAACGAAGACAAGTGGAACCGTTACTCGCCGAATAATAATATCCACAATGAGACGTGAATTTCTGAATGTGGTAAAAGTGTGTCGATCTCGTTCGACGAACAAACGAATTCGCGGCGAATCAAGGAAACGAGAAATTCAAAGGGGACTCGATCGGGAGAGTGGGAAGACTGGAATCGTCTGTACTATGCGTCGGAGCACAAAATATTCAGAAACGAGAAAAAAGCTGGGAAAAAGTATGATCTTCGGAGTATGGATTAGAATAGAACGGAATGCTCTTTATCTGTCCTCTGATAGAATCCTCCGAGGACGAAGAAACGTAGAAAGGTGATACAGCGAAATACGGGTTGGAGTTGGAGTACAGAATAGTCGAAGAACGGTTTACGTAATTAGAATTAAAAAAACAAAGGTAGATACGTAAGAATTAGGGAAACGACAAATTATAGCTGATGTAGGATAAATGTACGGACTAAGTGTGTAGGATAAATAACAAGACATGAATAGTAATCGAGAGAGAGAAAGAGATAACTGGTTTATTTATGCATAACAAAATTGGATACGATCACAAAGATAATTAAGGGGAGAGAAGAATAAAGTAAACATAAAATTATTAATAAAAATATACATACAGACATAAATATATATTAGGGTGATTTTTTTTTTCGACTATTTTTTTTGGCCCCCATCTGAAATCACTGTTGGATATGTCGCAAAGACCATTCCCTGCAAGTTACAGCCCTCAATAATAATTGTAAGTAGTTTCTCTGAGCGTGACAAAATGTTCGATTTAAAATACACGTAAATAAAGATTTTTTTAAGCTCCTATAACTCGGCCGCATTTTATGCTATCACGTTGTACTTGGCCTCGATTTACTCGAAATTGAACAGTCTACAAAAGTGTTCAGTAAGGCGAAAGTGTAACTTGTACTGGTGGCTGAAGTTGGTTTTCACCCGAAATATTCCTTTTTCTGCTGTTATCTCCGAAGCATTGAACTTTACGAAAAAAATGCAAATAGCAATTCTGTTGAAAATTACATTTCCTACAAAAAATGTCTCATAGTTCTAATTGCTCGGATCCATATTTCCTGAGATATTGAGAGAGAGAGAGAGAGAGAGAGAGAGAGAGAGAGAGAGAGAGTCGGACGAATCGGTGGGAATATCGATGAATCGCTCGATATTCGACCTCGTTTATTAGTCGAAGCGTATCAAACGGACTCCTGCCTACCACCTGCCTCGCGCCTACTCGCTACCAATAAATACATCGATTGAATTTTGATAACGACTATTAATTAATCGAGCAACGACGCGCGTTAGAAATCGAACGTGTCGCTCACCATCAACCGGGCGAAACGTTGCCCAATTGCCATTCATCTTTTTCCGAAAACCGTTCCACCACTCGCGGCGTAGGCATCCACATAACGAGGCGAAAAGACGGTTGTTCCTACAATCCCGTGTGAACAATTATTTTTTGCCCGATACCCGCCAACCAACAACCAACGAATCAATCGTCTGGAAAGCTAGCTGTTACAGTCCAGCTCTTACCAAGCGATGCTTATGCCTCGAGGTGACATCGATACATCCCAACGCGGACGCGTTGAACTTTTTACCCGAGGAAATTACCCCGTTAAAGTAGTTACACAATGTTCGCGTATTTATTATTCGCGTATTATTTATGCAAGCCCACGCACGAACGATCCAGTTTATACCCAGTTTATTTCTCCACATCGCCAGTTCGTGTTCGAACGTATCGTTTTTCCTTTTCTGCCTTTCTCTGCGTTTCCTATCATCTCTCGTGGCATTCGCCGGAATTCCACTCCCCGTCCACACACGTTACATCGATCCTATCCAATCGCTGATTCCACTTCTTCGTTCCGTTCCCAACATCCGTCTTGCTTCTACACCTCCGACCTCCTTCCTCTTCATTTTTTTTGGGGACGTCAACAAAAAAAAATTAATTATTTCTCGTTTTCCCCCCCTATTTTTCAGTCGACCTCTCCTGACGAGGATCTTCGTAATGGAGTTTTTTGCCCTTGGTGGAAAATTGCCAAAAATAGTTTTTTCAAGAGTGTAATCTCGTGGATGAAGTGGATTTTGCTCGATAAATGGACATTTCCTTGTTGTTCTCGATGGTCTATGACCACTTCTAAGCCGATAATTGAAAGCAGCATGAGCGGCGATCGTTTTTTTCGTATCTCCTCGATTCTCGAGCCACTCGAAAGCACTTACCTATGCAGATTTCTTCCACCCTCGCATTCAACAGTCATGGGAATGAATTTTATCTACGCTTAAACTCTGTCAAAAAAACCTGTCTTTTCTTGCCTCGACTTTTGAAAAATATCCATTTCAACGGCCATCTATTTCTTGCCCATTTATTTGTCAACCTCGCGTGATCGCCGATCGTTAGTCGATAAACCCTGCCCACATATTTTCTTGCGTCACGTTATTTTTCAGCATATCGATGAGAAAATCTGCCTCATTTTACAAACCGTGACCGAAGTTTACTGCGCCGCGTCGCGCTCCAACGACGATCCGACCGAAAATAATTGTCAACGACGGAAAAATGCGTACCATTTTCGACGAGAGTGCCGAGCAATTTGGTTGGCATCGCGCGAACCCGCTTTTCTGAAAATACGCTTCCGCGAACTGTATACAAAATACAATTCTCCGACGACAACTCTCTCCATAGCTATTTTCCAAATGTTGAAATGGCAATTTTCCCGGATATCGCGGCCATTTTTCACGCCGATACCGCAACCTCTACCCACGCCTTTCCGATTTCTGCTGTGAAAAGTAGCTCAACTTGACCCGCAACGAACGAGTCTCTCCTCGCGATAATGATTTATCGAAGAGACATTGACGCCGAGAGACGAAGTTTACCCGCGCTGTAAAAGGACGCGGACAACGCGCGCGTGGAAATTAGTCGACATTTTCCCCGTGCTCGCGGATTTGTAATCCGTGCGCGCACCGCGATGCCTTGAACGACCGACTTCGAAACGTAGGCCGTTGCGTTCTGTTCCGTTCCTTGGCTATGCTCTAGTAGTTAGCTGTGATTTTTCCTCGTTAATATACACGCATTTGATCCGGAGTTCGCCTCTTTCTCTCGCTCGTTCCCCGTCTCTCGCCATAAGTCGACGCGTGTCTCGCTTCTTTCCAAGAGTAATGGCAACGAGCTTCGTGTTTTTGCAGCAATCCTCCGAGCCGAGTGACACTCGACGTATTTATTGCCGACTCGCCGTCACGATTTTCGGTACGATTCTACATTTTTACGAGGCGAAGAAATTCGACGCGAGGCGACTACTTTTTTGGAACATATTCTTGGCGAATTAGCAGCGGTAATAAATGAATAGCGATAAGAAGAGACAAAAAAACTCATCGCGCCAATTTCTTTGAAGTAATTCGTTGCACACTCGTTTCTTCGTTTCGACGACCGACGATGCTTTTGCCCTCGTTGAACTGAAATCCTTGTCTTGGGCGAAATCGAAGTTGACTTTCGGCGAATTCCCAAGTGGATTTCACAACCTCCATTCGCTGTTGATCTGAATTCTCGCGCAGTCTCCGCTTCGATGTGACAGAAAATTCCAATGTTCATTTTTAGCAACACTCTTCAAAGTCCAAAACTGTTCACGCGTCTAACTCCGCAAATATTGATTGTATGGGAAAAATTTTCGAATAAAAAGTGAAGCTCTTTGTAATCCAAATAAAAAAAAGCTCTTGTATTTTTCACATACATGCAGTATTTTCGCCTTTACGGAGCAAAAACGAGGTTTGAAGCAGTGCAAAGCTTAAAGTCCAAGACTGTTTATTTCAATATCTCCGGAAGTGTTGATTATATGGAAAAAAATGTCGAATAAACAATAAACCTCTTTAAAAGTTTGATAAAAAAGAACTCTTACATTTTTTGCGTACATGCGGTATTTTTGCTTGTACAGAGGGAAACAAGATTTGAGGCAGTACTACGATTGCGGATGCAAAGTCCAAAGTCCAAAACTGTTTATTTCAATATCTCCGGAAGTATTGATGTTATGAGAAAAAATGTCAAATAAAAAATGAAGCTCTTTAAAAGCTTGATAAGAAAGGACTCTAGTATTTTTGTCGTACATCAGGTATTTTGCTTGTACAGAGGGAAAACAAGATTCGAAGCAGTACTACGATTGCGCGTGCATGGTTGTCCCGATCGCGAGAGTTTAACGAATTGTACACAGTGGTAAATCCTTGCTGAGCTTTCAACGTCGCCTAACCGAGGTGCGAGACTCGCGCTGCGTGGATTTTTCTACGCGTGGAGCTATCTCCATGAAAATGGAATCGTTGGGAAAAATCGTGGCAAAAAATCGTTTCCCGCGTGAGAAGAATGTCGAAAAACGACGGAAGAGACGGGAACTCGTCTGTAAATCTCGTCCCGCGCGAGTTACGAGGTTTAACAAACGCGAGCGAGGCCTGGCTGAAGTTCAGTCTTCTAGGATTCCATCATCCCCGGTCGTAATTGGGCGCGTTCGAATACCTCGGCGAATTCCTGGCATAAACCATCGTTTACGAACCGAAGAGTTGCATAATGTATCGTTACGTCGAGCGAGACACCGAACAAAGTTTCATCCGCGGTCTCGCGGTTCCCGACTACGCGTCGTTGCACCTTTCAGCCCCGAGAAGAGGCTGGCCGCGCCGTTCCAAGTTTTCTTCTTCGCGCCACTTCCTCGCCGAACGAATATCGTTTCACGGGTCGTTCGCCGCCGTAAAATCGCTACCGTTTACCGATTCCGATTCCGATTCGTTTTCTGCCCAGGGAACTGGACTCGTCACTCGCGCAATATCATACGTCCACCTCCTGGCGAAGATCCTCGCCCCGCGCCGCATCCACGCCAAGAATTATCCCCAGAGCCAGAGTCTACGAGGAAACGAGGTCTAAACGAAGATAGGAGAGTAGTCATCGTAACTCGCAAAGTGGTTGTCGGCCCGTAAACAACGGTTTAGCCACCCGCCGCAAACGAATTCCCACGCCAATTTTTCGCTCCGTTACCCTACCGATCGCGCATATTTATACGCGAACTGTTCTAACATCGCAAATTTTTTTTTTTTCACATCCTCGCAAGCTCAGATCGAGCTTTGAAGTCTTCCCAATTCTCAAGGTCACGCGACGAAGTAGCGGTTCATCGTGAGCTCCGAGACGAAATATTCCAAAGCGACCCAGAATTCGAATTTCACTTCGGACCCGTTAAAAAATCGAGCTACGATCAAATAAAATAACAAATAACCAAAGGAGACTGCCAATCCACTCAGCGCGAAGATTCTCAAATTTTACTTGAACAAACGATGCTAGCTCTCGATTTCATTTCGATTGTACGGATCTCACTTACATTTATGTACGTATTTCACGCCAACAGCTTGAACAATTTTGGCTTACGATTTCCTTACTTGCTCGAGGAATTCTTCTTGTATCTATAGTTATTCCTAATCACTTTGTATATTTTTTCATTGTTAACAGGCGTTTGCAATTATAGATTGAGAATTGTAAACGGAGTTGACGACTAATGAAACTTGAAGCATTCTCTGTCAACTCAGCTGCCTACTTCCACCGAGGTCTCAAAAATACCTGAGAAATCGAAAAATAGTGTCAACAGGAAGCTGAGAAAATAGGACAAATTTTACGTACGGAAACATCATTGGAATTGGCTAAAAAGTTCTTCAAGTAGTTAAATCACCTGGAATTTGTTCGGGTTTTTTTGAAACCTCGATGGAAAAAGATGGCCGAGGGGGCAGAGAATGTTTCATATGCGCGTGAAAAATGCATTATATTGTTCTACTTGCCAAAAAACGCGGGGTTTAACGACGATGGAGGTGGAAAGAGGAGGGGCGAGGGAAAAAAGGGCGAAGGAATTGTTTGCAGGGAGAAATACACCTGGAGATGGTCTTTTGGCCATCTTACGGAGTCGTATAACGCGAAATGGTTGCGGTTTATCCCAGATCTCGAAGGTTAAGTGAAATTCCCTGGAATGGATGCTAGTTTAGATGATTTTACGTCGTTCCACGATCTATCTAGGCCCGTAACACCGAGCAATGGTTCTCGACCTGTCCGCCCCGAGCTCGAGCCTCGGATCTGAAAGTACGAGTTACGACCGGATGGTAGTGTTACTTCGCAAAACAATTTCCTTCCCATCATTCGCCTCGCGATTTTCACTCGAAACCTATATATTTCTTCCCGTCCGTCCCACATCTGTCCCTCGGCACCGCGATGAGATGGAATCAAAGAGCGCGGGTCGCCCTCGCTATCCGTCCGCTGCTGTCGAGGCCGCCGCCCGGGGGAAAAACGAGGAGCAAAGAAAGCGCGGCCGGGGGCAGGCGGGGGGAGTCGATAAAAAATTCTACAGTTAGATTTCACCTGATTTTATTTGCCTGCTAAATTTTATCCCGCCTCTTTCTATCGCTACCTCGAGTCTTTTTCTACGCGATCGCTGGCGACGACGCGACTCTCCCCGTCTTGCTCGGCCATCGGCGAGCAGCGGGACCAAATCGGTCTGCGTTGAAAAAAATAAAAAAATGTTATTAAACAAAATTCAAAACTGGCTCAAAAAACGCGACCAACGATTACGTTTTTGAGGAACAAATTTGTAAGGAAAGAAAGACATAGAAAAATAAGGCGTGGGAAAATCGCCGGTGAGTGGAGCTCTCCGTCTTGCAGAGGAGTTTGGAGACAAAAGATCCTCGGCGGAGAGCAGAAACAAGCGAATCGGAGCGAAAAGCATTAGTTTTCATCAAAATTGCTCCTCGATGGGAGCTAGCAGCAACCGGGTGCCTACAGCAACGGGTTTGGAAAGTTCTCAGGACTTTTGTGCAACGATTCGACGTGCCGTAGATAAAAACTTCGGACGGGCGAGATAAGTTTGAGAAAATTCGGCGAAATCGTTATATTTTTTTTTCACCTCCTTTTTTCGTAACACGGCTCGACAAACTCTTTGATCGTTTCTTTGGTGTTTCGAGATACTAACGATCGCTCCATGGTCTCGGAATCGAACGAGAAGATCACTTTGTTCCAACCACTTTGTTGGCTACCGTTCAAATCACCATAAAACTCCGCCTACCTCGCCCGACGCAATTACACTTCATTCATCCGTTCATTCATCCAGGTTGATTCCAGCTAACACCGACGCCGTTCAGCGCCCCGCTCCTCCCCTCATCCCTCGTCTATTCCCTGATCCTACGAACTTCTCTCATCCGCAGCCACGAGAGATTCACGGACCGACGAAGAGATCGAGACAGGTCCGCCCGCAGGCTCTCCCTCGAGGAGCGAGAGAGCGAGTCGCGTGTGCGTGTCACGTAGCTCGGGAAGAGCTGAAAATATACAAAATGGACATGGCTAGGGGATAAAAAAGGAGAGGAGCTCGGATGCCACGAAGAGGTCGACCATTACGCCTAGAAAGGGACTTGGGAATCATCTAGTTTTTCCTTCTCTCTCTCCCTTTCTCTGTCTTCCCTCGTGGTCGTTTTTTCCCCAGAAAAAGCGTAACACAACCAATTCTGGACTACCGGACCCGTTGCCTCTTATTTTCAACTCAAAATATCCAGCTACCGGTCGATCAGACGCGCGTTGCGGTCTCTCTGTGTTGCCACCGGTTTCCACTCCGCGGTCCACCGACCGACGTACAGAGTGAATTATATCGCCCGGTGGATCCTCGCGGTTATCCACGCCCATTCACCTGCCTTATCGGTTCTCTTCTCATCGCGGACGCCACGATCCAACGAGCACTATTCTCAGCCTCTGTTCAGAACTTCCTTACCCACGAGTGACAATTTTTTTAAAATCCAATTTCCGAAATTTCATCTACTGTCTATCCGAGCAGTAGAACAGTCCGCGGCAATTGCGCGCCAGAAAACGCCGAGATTGGAGCTTTTATCAATTGAAACTAGTAGCACTGCTGCATTTGTGGAACTAAGGCGGAAATTGCGATTTCCTATGGGTGGGCAAAAAATGACGAGATATGATGGAAGTAGGAAATGTTTTTTGTCGATGACGAAGGAAAATCGCGGTCGGAGCATCGAAGAGAGAGACGTAGAGAAGGAGGATGACGGAGATTTGTCGGATGTTTTCAGGTGGCAGGAGCGCGAGGGTATCTCCTCGATTCCCGAGAGAAGACGGTCTGCGCGCGGCGTGAGGAGATTGGAAGCTTGTCGCGGTGCTATGATCAGCATGGAGCTACCGACGCACGCGTCCCAACACGGCGGACTACACCTCGGCGACTCGTCGCTGGCCGGACTCCACTCTCACCCTCAGGATCCCCTGGCATTGCACCATCATCACGCCTCGGGCAACTCAACGACCGGAGGTATGAGCGAGGAGTCGAATAAAAAACGTATGTTTCCGTCGACATATTTCCCTTGGAATCGAACTATAGCGAAGTTTTCCTACCGGAAAAAAATGCGCTTCCATGGAAAACGGGAAGCTTTGTTTGTTTTTTGTAGAAACGATCCGTAGAAAAAAACGTAGTTTTTATTCCGACGAGGAAAATTCAAATTTCGATGAGAGAGCGATGAAAAAATGAAATAGAAGTGGACAAAAAGTGGGGGAACGAAGGGGCGATGGAAGAACGAGCGAAATCGCGCCTTTCCTCGCTTCGTAATTGATCGTCGCTCTTCTTGTCCGCATAATTCTCGCGTTCGCGTCGCGCGAGGTATTCCGCGTAAAAAGCATCGATGGTCGCGCGCGGTGAGTTTTTCAGCGCCTCTATTAAATCGTACGAGACATCGATCACGCGTGGAATTTCCGCGCAAGATGAAGCGGTTTTCGCGTAATTTTAAGCAATATCGAGTAATTGAGAGCAATCGAGAGGAAGAATCCGAGACATGCTACGGTACCACCTTCCTATGTGGCACGAATAAGGGAAACATTATCGCAACAACGAGAAAAAAGAATCATAATAATCGTTACCTCGTACCGGAATACCAAGCATTTTACACCGGATAAGTGGCGTTCCACGAGGAACGATGCGTATTTTATAACGAGTGATAAATATTCCACAATTTTCCTCCTACATCGCGCTTATACTTCCCGAGATGCATCGAATATTGCAAGCAGGATATCGACTTTTCAATAATTCGTAGAACGATTTTCGGTATTTCACGATATACCTGGAATATTTTAGGTTTCAGGTTAAATATTCCAGGTCAGAAGCGAAACATCTTGTAGAATACGGTATATTATATGGCCTAGCGTAATCTTCGTATGGAATATTAAACCTCTCATGGCGAATATTTATTTGTCAATTTATCGCAAGCAGGATTTTTAAATTTCGATAGTCTGAGAAGAGCATCGACACTCGGTATTTCAGGATGTACATGGAATATTCCGCGCTGGAGGTTAAATATTCCAGGTCGGATAGGCAGCACCGCGCGGAATGCGGTATATTATTTGGCCCAGCGCAATCCGCGAACGGAATATTATACCTTTTACCGTGAATATTTACTTATTTTTCTATCGCTGATTTCGTATCATGCAAAATTTCAAATCTATCGGTATTCCACGAAGTAACATCGCGAAGCCCGTTTGATATTCGCACGATTCGCGATAGAGCGTTGGGCGGTTCGCGAGGGAAACGTAAGCTGGGATGATCGATATTCGATATGGGAAGACGTAGGAAACGCGTACGCGATAGTACGATCAGTAATTCGATAACGTAACTCGTAATAATTAAGTAAGCCGAGATTACGAGAGATGAAAGGGTACCGCTCCGGAGTGACACGGCACGAGTTTCATCGTTAAATCTAATGATATCAAGTATTTGACAAAGCGCGTCAGATGGTAGTCGATAGTTCGTAAAGATAGAGACGCGAGTTGTTCGTGAGAGGCCGAGAGAGAGAGCCGAGAGGGACGAAGCCGATGATCTTCGTGGAGGAGCGGGCGAGTCGCGGGCGGATAACGAAAAGCAATGGGAGGAGAAGCCGAGACGAAGTTCGATTCTCGAAGGATTTTTCTAGCCCCCTCGATGAGTAGTCGGTGTGTTCTTGCCAAACGGGCCACCGAGTCGACGTTACGAAAAAGACTCGAGTAACTCTCGCTGACTCTGCTTATTCCGGAGGGATAATAAGGATAATATGTTACTGCCTCTTCGGAGCAGCAATCAAGAGGCGAAGCTGCGTGATCAGCCGTGGATCAGGCTTCGCGTAACATTGATTCAAAACGCGATAGAACGGTCCACCACAGACGGTTGCCTGTGCCGGTTAATATCTCTCCTCGAGATCCACGATCACATTCATTCCGATTTGTTTACCTCGAGATAAATCAATTTACAATGGACGGCGCATCGATTCGGCGGAGTAGAATTCGGCCGAAGATATATATATATATATATATATATATATATATATATATATATATACTAGAGCGGTAAAAAAATAACAAACTTTTGGCTATCATCTCAAAAGTTTCTCTAAGGTATAAAACAAATTCTCCCCAAAGCCCAGCTTGATATTTCAATTCTACGAGACGCTCGATCATTTTTTCTTTTTCGACGGTACGGATGCATGGATGATTGTTATACTCTTCTACGCAAAAACTACTGAACGGATTTTGATGAAACTTCACAGTATTACTGTGAGGTACACTGGAATAACATACAGGATATCATTTATAACGGTATTGAGACAGACAGACATACAGACAGACAGACAGATAAATAGACATGCATGGACATACAGACAGACAGATAGACAGACAGACAGACACACAGATAGACAGACAGACAGATAGACAGACATACAGACAGACAGACAGACAGACAGATAGACAGACAGACAGACAGACAGACAGAGAGACAGATAGACAGATAGACAGATAGATAGACAGACAGACAACCAGATAGACAGATAGACAGACAGACAGACAGACAGACAGACAGACAGACAGAGAAACAGATAGACAGATAGACAGACAGACAGACAGACAGACAGACAGACAGATAGACAGATAGACAGACAGACAGACAGACAGACAGACAGACAGAAAGACAGACAGTAAGACATACAGACAGATAGACAGACAGATAGACAGACAGACAGACAGACAGGTAGATTGATAAATAAATCGCAAGGGCATATATATATATATGTGTCCCACTTAATTCTTCTCATTCCAATCTCGATATTTCTTATACATTTCAGTTCATACTGCTGTTTCGTATCACTACGGAGTCATTGCGTCCATCGGTAATTAATTTGTCAACGTATCGTTTCCTCAAATCTAGTTATAAACAATTAAAATCGCCAAAACCGACTTTTTTCCACAAAAAGTATACACAAGTACCAGCAAAATCGTCCGAAGGATCCGTTACGTGGCATCGACGAATCTACTGTGAAACGCGAGTATCGCCGACTCGTGGAATTTTTAGCCGAGATATTCAACGATTCGTGGTATCGGAGTAGGAGTTAATTAACCGAGTGATTTAACCAGGATTATTCAACCGAACGATTAATTTCCAACTTGCATCGTCACCTGACGCAATCAATTCATCTCCGGCAATCGATAAACACTTTCTTGTTTCTTACAGCATCGGTTAGTTGCGAGAGGTGACTCGCGCCGACTTCGAAGCGATCCGCGTCGCCTCGCGGTCTCACTCCGTGGAACCGGGATTTGTCCGGAAGATGCGAACGCCTCCTCGTGACTCGTCGCGATCGCTTATCGAGGCACGAGCTCCGCCGACGAGGATCACGCGACTCCGATCCCCATTTTTGGCAATAATTCCGCGCCTTGCGAGATCTTGATACGCGAATAAGCAGCAGCGGCGCGGCGGTCGAGTTTCACGGTGTTAAAAAGCGCCGTCTTACCTTGGTTTTTTACCTCAACGATACAATTACGGACTTTTGCGTAATTCCTGCCTGTCCGACAAGTTTCCGTCGTTACGACTGGCGCTGCTCGAGTTGCGAACTCGCGATTTTTAGCAATCGAAGTCGAAGAGGTCGACGCGAAAACGTTGGGAAGACGCTGCGAGGCGAGGATACCGATCCCCGATCAACCACGACTCGTGGCTACCGTTTCTCTCCAAGCTTCTCGTTTCCGAGCGACAAGAAAAATTTGAGAAACCTGGACAAAAAATGGAAGAAATCGTCTTTCCAGCTCGAGTTCTAACCGGGATGTCGATCCACCGTTTTTGTCAAACGTTTTTTGAAAAAATGGCGAACACAAAAACGGACAGCTCGTTGACCGATTTATTAAAAAAAAAAAAAACGAAAAAATAAATCAACGATCCAGAATCGCTCACGCGGTGGAAGATCGTGAAACAATGAATGATAGTATTAAACAAAAAAAACTAGGGAACAAAATAGTAGTTCGTCAAAATAGCGTTCGATTTTGTTGCGTACAGAGTGTTAAAAATTTGTTGACTTTTTTTTGTTCGCAGATGACGGAAGCCACGGGATGAATCAAGATGGTGAGTAGGATTGAAAATTATACGTAGAATCGTAGAAGTGATTATTGGCGTTTGCAAGATTGACGATGGTCGTTTTTTGTTTGGTTGTTGAAATTTGTTATTTTTTGGGCTTTTGGCGATTAATCGCGGGACACGAGAGTCGTGGGTCGTGGGTACTCGCAAGTCGAGTTCGAGGTACGAAACGTGGCCTCACCTCGCCTCGACTCACCTCGTCGCTCGTAATCAGCTAATAGCGAGAGCGGACAGGCCGAGAATGACAGACGTACGGTTAATAGTACAATGGGCGATACGTGCTTCCCGTAACAATAGATTGCCTCTGTAGCAATTACGAGGAACAAATCTGTACCGCGAAGTGAAAAATCATAATGAAACGTGTCAAAGATTGATTGAGCTATCACTGATAAATGATCGTTTAAATTATTCTTAGTTTTAGAGATTTATTTGGCGATTAAATTCTCTCGCGGGTAGTCATTGGAAAGTACACGAAAGAAACAATCGCAGAAAAAAAGAATGACCAGTCATTCCGTGTCAAACGCCCACGCCGCGCGCCGTACAATAACGAAATATCGAACTTCCTGATTTTTTTTTACCTCGCGAACCGGTTGACAAAAAACCGGTGAACTAATTACGCCAATTCGAGGATCATTCGTCGAGCGGCTGCGAATTTTACCAGTTTTCCCGGCCGAAAAAGAGAAAAGAAAAAGGAGCGTAGAAAAAACGATTGTTCAATGAAACGTGAACGTAAAATGTCTAATTTTTTTCTCTCTGTTTGCCCGAACTTCTGTTTATTTTTCGTCCGAGCCGAATGCCTGGGCAATTTTTTTTGGTCCTCCTCTCCGCGTATATTTATACGCGCTGTAATTATATTAGACTCGCGGAGCGTACGAATTTTGACGCGTGGTACCCGACAACGATGAAAATAATTACGAGGAGGGTGCGAGGCGTGTATAGAGGTCCATTCAATTCCCGCGAGGCGAGAGTGATTTGCCGGTGAATATTTCGAGCCAGGTATTTACATTCGCAAATTGTTTACGTCAGGGCGAAATGAAATGTGTCAGGATCTCGCAGCCACGATCTCTCGCGCGTCTGGAGGCCTCTCTTTCCACGGCGACCACCACCCTCGCGCTGGATCACGCTTTGTTTGCCGTCTCGAATTTCATTTGGTCTCACTTCCCTCGTATTTCTCGGTGACCTTGAAACTACGTGTCCGAACATCTCATTTTTCGTGGTCCCGACGACCAAATCCCCTAGAAAACGTGCCACGTACGTTGAGTTGTCATTTGTGGGGTCGTTCGCGTATTTCGAATCGAGAAAACAAGCAGCCGCGTGTCGAAATCGGTTCAAGGATCGGCAATCACCGATTTTTACCGATCATCTTGGGGGAGCTCCGAGAGAACTAGATTTTCAACCCTCGAGACATTATTTGTTGACATTGTGGTGATCGCTGTTCGATTGGGCGGAAAATTTCCGATCGAAGCGGTCTTTGAACGTGAAAATCGGCCGCTTGGATCGCGAGCTACGGGCCATTTTGCGATCGGGACCGCAGAGATCGGTAACAATTTGTTCGAAAATCTCGTTGGTGTCAGTGAAATAGTATTCTGGTTGTGAAGGGTGGTACGAGGGAGCGCGAGCTTTGTGTCGGAGATACCGATTTTCAATAGATCGGTATGTTTTTTGAACGTGAACCAGAAGCATTGGAGCATTTTTGAAAATCAGCTCGCGATGTAAGAGATCGCGAACGTGTAAGATCGTTAGGCATACACGCGAGGCTGGAGCAAATCGAATTCGATTCACCTTGGTAAATAATTAGTACCGGTCGTCCGGTAAACTGGTTTGATGACAACCGCTCGGAAGAATAATCGTTCGGAAGGAAGGGAATGGCGATAAGAGCGGCTGGGTATTTTCGAGGCTGTTACTATGTACGGAGTATCGGTAAAGAGAGCACCGCGCCTCCTCCGATCATCCTCATTTCCTTGAGAATTACGGCGCCGTTCTCGCGATTATATCGGTATTAGATCGGTATTAGATCGGTAACGGCGATCTGTCGTTGCCGGTTCGTCTCGATGCTTCGACGAACGCCTGTTAAAATCGGGTCAGCGACGTTCCGTCGGTCCGGAATTGTGATTCGATTCGATACCGATTTTCCACGCAACGGGGCGATTGGTCAGAATTTATTGGGATCGAGAAAGTATCGGTATCGTTGTTCGTTACCGAGATGAGTAGACGCCGATCGATCGTTATTGGGCCCGAGCGAACGGAAGCGAGGCGTCGCTCCGCCGATCGGCAACCTAAAACCGATCGATTACCCGTCTTAACGATCTACCGATCTTCTCTCTCTCTGCCGTCTTCGCTCGTCCACGAACCAGTCGCTCCGCACAAACTTCGGCTCGTCGAACAATGAGAGTGCCGAACGAATAGCGGATGCGACGCGACCGGCTTACCGGTCAGCTGCGGACGAGATCGCGTCTCGTGTGGGTGCGGACTACGAACTGCACGCGGTAGACCTACATTCTACGTGCTTCCAATATCTCGCCTCGCGACGTATCGACCTCGCCACTCGTATTCCCGTACCGATCTAGCCGGCCGCGCTACGCTCTTACCGATCTCTCGCTTGACCCGTCGCCCATCGTCTTCCGGGCGGCAGGGACCACCGCGAGTGGAACCGTCGGGAGAAACTGCCTCGGGATGTTTTAATGAATTACAATTAACCGACAAACGAAAAACGAATAATTAGCTCTGTCAGCGCTGGTGGTCGAACGTTACCGATTTCCGTCCAAAGACCGGCTTTCTTTCGTCTAGTTCTGCGAAAACCTGGTCCAATCCGATCGCTGGGCTCGAGATCGGTAAGGCCTCGGCACCGTGCCGGGCAATCCGATCTTCCATCGGGTTCTAAATGAAAACCGTAACCGATCGGGAGAAAAATCGGTGCCGATCGCTGCGAAAGATCGGTAAGCGATCGGTTGGCAATGAAGATAGTTTTAAAAAATGTAAGCCTCGTCGGAAGCGTACGTTCGGGAAAATAGAGGAGTAAATGTAATAAATAAATGATGAAAATGTAACGAGTGTAACGAGTAGGTAGAATCGAGCACCTATACCGATCTTCTCGTTCAGGTCAGAACAAATTGAACGAGCAACAGAAGCAGCAGGAGTAGACGAAGAAGAAGAAGGAATAACCGCGCGTGTATACGAACTTCCTCTATAGCGAGATACATAATCATGTATCTATATACGGTTAGGTGTTGGTGGACATTCGCCTTTGCGGAGGGGTGTGGCTCGGCCCTGCAACGGTATCATCAACGACTATCTATATATACCTGGAAAATACATACCGTATACACGGGAACACGGGCCGAGTGCACGCACGGATCCGTAATGGTGTAATGTATGTTCCGAGACCTAGAGGGATGCTATCAATAATTGGAAATTATTTCAAACGTAAATTCCCCAAGATAAATCGGATCGCCCCGTGAACTTGTACCGCGTAATCATACGTACCGCAGATACGTACCCGCATGACACTCGGACGCGAGAAATAAGCGAGCGAGCGCGCCGATCGGCGCATACCGATCTTCGGTGAAAGACCGATTTTCTCCAACGATCGACGAGTGGCCCCTTTTCTGGTTGTTTTTCGAGTAAACGGTTTCCGCCGCAACTATCTTGTGCCCCGTGCGCTCTGAAAAGTTACCGATCTGTACCGATCTCCCCGATAAATTGAGCTCCCCGTCGATTGTTCGCTGCATGTGCGATCTACTAGAGACGATTAGAGTGATTTTTAATTGAAAAATCGATCGATCGCCGGCGATCGGTATCAACCGATTTCACTCCTAACGTATCGATATCTTAAATCTATTATTTCACGAGTGTCCCCGATTGTTTCCACTCCTTTTTTTCCACGCTCAGATTTTCAGAAGGAGATCGGTAAAAGTGTGCCGATTTCCTTGCGAAAACCTTTCGGAACGAACGTTACGCGAAACTAGACGACTCCTCCGACCGAGGTGGCGCGATCGCGATAGGCACGAACGGTTTCACCGGAATTGTTATTTGACACGGTCACACCACCGATCGCATCGGACCCGCGCGCGTGGGCGATCGAGAAGCGACCGGTAAACATGTGTGGTGGTGCGGTCGAGCGCGCGCCGGACACATGGTGCCACGCGCGTTCTCATCCGTGATTCTCGTGTACCGCGATAACTCGTTCGGTAACTATGAGTCGGTTGAAATCTATAAAATCCAATCTATCGTATACCACGTCTCGAGAGGGCATCGCTGCCCGATTATTTTACGAGCCTAATTACGATCGGTTCGGTTCAATAAAAACGATAACCGCGATGAGAGCTAGTCGGACATGAAATGAAATACTCGCGGTAATAAATTGCGGAGAGAGGATATTTAAAAGGTAGCGGAGAAGACGGCGGAGAATCGGTTTGTTCCAACCGCGGCAGCGATCGGCGACCGCGAATCGAAATCGTCTCGTGCAATTATCAATATTAATGCTATTATTCCGTTTATTATTTTAATAGCTGCCGTGTTATGGGACTGCCTATAGCTCGTCGGCGGCCTCCGCGAATCGACGGCAAACCCTACGTTTCCGTTACGTAACACCGATCGGCCGATTTTCTCTCGCCGATCGAACCGTCGGACGATTTATTCTCGCGTATACCCCAAATCTACTCGTGTCTGCTCGTTTTTGCGCCGATTTTTCCGTTTTTCCGGTCGATCGGCTTGCCGATTTTTGCCTCCGCCGATCGCAGATCGCTAAATCTCGCGCCAGCTGGCGGGATCTGCGCGAGTGACGCGCGGAATTCGAAAAATCGGCAGAAATCGGCGCCGATTTTTTGTCCGCTTACCGGTTCGCTGCACGTCCAGTTCATCTGTCATGGTGCGAATGACATCGGCGCGGCGATACCCTTGCGAATTTGTAACGATTTGCAATTCTCTTCGGAAGAACGAGGCGGAAGAGGAAGATCTCGACGATCGGTAACCGTTACGTCGCGCGATCCCCCAGTCCTCCGCGTGCGAATCGCGCAACGCACGGACAACTTCGCGACTAAGCGACGCCCTACGGCTAGGACATCGCCCGTTCGATTCTACACGTCAATTCACCTCATTCTTTCATACGATTCGCTCGAAGCTTTTCTCCTACGCAATCGGCTTCGTAGAAAATTACAGATTTTTCCTCCTTCTATCTTTCTCCTCCTCAACTATTATCCTACACGTTTGACGAACGGATAATAAATAATTACACGCCGACACGCTGCAATCACGAAAGTAGAACCTTCGCAATTCTCTGCTCACTTACGAACAGATATGGATAAAAAGAACAGAAAATCCCAGTACGCCACTGTTTGCTAAATTTATTACGATACAGTAAATGCCGGAACTAGATCCACCGGGACGCTGGATACGAACGGCCAACGGACACCCCGAAGTGGGACCCCCGACCGTTAAGGTCCGTTCCATGCGTCGCGTAATACTTTCAACAATCTCGACCTCCGCGTCTCAAGAGGCTGATAAATGAAACTTTCGATGGCACAAATCACGACGCGCAAAGATAACACCTTACCCGGTTCACGCTGTACCCAGCGATTCCATCCAATTCAACCCTCCCCAACATTCTCTCGCCTCGATCATCATCCTCGTCCACAACATCAGATTTCCCCATTTTTTCCCTTGCTATTCCACCATCTTCCGAATTTTCCCGTAACTACTCCAAAATAGCAGGACAGTTGACGATTTTTTTCTCCAAATCCCACTTGTAGTATCACCGACCTCCCTGTTGGTATAACAGACTAAGAGACGGGCGAGGGGCAGAATGGGCCCCTCAAGAAAACAGGCTCCCACGCTAACTTTTCTCCTGTCGTTCCACTTGTTTTTAGTCCCTCGTTACACATTTGGCATTAACATACCGCGTCCCTCGAAAAATAAAAATCTTGAAATGGGGGGCACTTTGCCCCCCTCCCCCCCATTTTTTTCGTGAGTTCTCTTACTCGTTTTACTTATTTACAGTCCTTTGGTATTAATATGCTACACCCGTTGGAAAATAAAAATCCTAGGGGCCCCATTTTGCCCCGTACATACATATATACATATACAGTATCGATCTGACTGTTAGTGGGCCTTTTTCGGGAGGGGAAATCATTTTATATCGCATATCCGATACACGATGATGGTTACGATATTTTTGTTGATTTAACCATACCGATCAAAAGTACGTTATCTGGTAGTCGGGTAATTCATTAGAGAACGCTTGGATTAGAATGCGGAACACTGTTCATGCTTTTCACGCCGCCTATAAACCCTGCGTGTCTGAATGTAGGTATCCGCAGACACCTTTCATGCAGTCCTGGAATTCGCTTGTACGTAGGTACAGCATTCATCGAGTCGTTGCAGGTCGGAAGTATCGAAATTTGAAACCGAGGATCTATACTCAAGTAGTGGAGGAAAAAAGCGTTTAGATCAACGTTACGTTACAGGGGAGACAGATCGGCCCGGACGACGGGAGAAATTCCGTGTCGAGCTGTATGACGAAAATAATATATCGAAAGACTATGAAATTGACGGAAAAAATTCCCCTGATTTCTCTCGATGCCGCGAATAATTTCACTCGAGTTGTACCGGCGTGCCCCTCGTTCGAGATATTCGCAGTTGGACATTTTCAGGTGTTACGCAATTCCTGCGATTTATGCGATTCTCGTTTTCACATTTCCGCACCACGCGCGGGGCCCATTCTTCTGCGCGCGTAACCATTCGGTCACAAATTTCTCAGCGAGCGGAGCATTCGCGGACTATTTTCAAAGGCGTGTAAAAAAATTATTCGTCGTTTGTTTCATGATTTTCGGACGCGTCAATGTATGTACGTGCGTCTACTTCTTTGTCGCGCTCTACAGCCCACATGGTTTGACGGATTTCAACTCGCGAGGTACGACTACATTCGTCTGGGCCGTGGGAGTGACATAGGGTATATCACTCCAGTCTGGCGTTCGCCAAGAAAAAAATTGCGACACTTGAAGAAAAAAATGGTTTGCATCTCGGACAATTATTAATAATTGAAATTTATACTGTATTATAAATTTAACTCGACTGTTAACGCGACTGCTGGTCTTTGAGTGGAATCGTCCAAACTGCAAACAAATATATTCCTTTGCTCGCTTGTCCCCTGCGATACTCTTCCAAAATTCGTGTTATGTTCACGTTACGGTACACATTTTATTCATCATGCGTTTAAGGTTCAAACAAACGTCAACATTATTTATAGATCGTATTTGCAAATTTCGCTAGATGTGCGTTGTGGAGCCTGTTTTTTAGCTAGTATTTCTTTTTTGTTTCTTCCATCGTTTTTTCTTGCAACTGTGGCCTGTGCGCGCGGAGGAACGCGCGTGCATATACGGCTAATGCTATGCGGTGCGCATACGTCCGTCGATGCGAAAAAAAAGGACGAAAGACTGATAGCAGATCGCAGATAGATAATAATGCAGAACTGAGCTACCTAGAGAAAGTAGCGGGCAATGAGCAGGCAGGCAGGCAGGCAGGCAGGCAGCAGCGGGGCCAAGCACCGGCAGGAGAAGTAAGCGTGGAGCGGGAGGCGAAGGAAGGCGAGTAAGAAGGCTGCGAGGCAGCTAGTAGGCAAAAGGGAAAAGTGGAAGTAAAGGCAAGGCAAGGCAAAGCAAGGTATAGCAAGGCAAGGCAAGGCAAGGCAAGGTACCGCGTAGTTCGAAGTATTATCCACGAGCGATCGCGATAAACGCAAAGCTTGGTACGTCGACCCGTCGCCAGAAAATAATCACGCGCGATCTTAACCCGCGTTATAAGCAGTGTTCTCCGCTCATCGAACAGCGATCGTTCGAGGATCGATGGATCCCTCCCGCCCGCGCGCGGATCTCCTCGAGAATGTTCGAGATCGGTTTGTTTACATTGCAGCGAATCGCGCGCGCGCGCAGTTTCTCAAAGTTCCGTTCCGTTTTCTTCGTTGCCTTTTTCTCCCCGCTTTTCGACGCTGCCCGGTCCTTGCCAGTTTTTTCGCCCATTCCCGACCGAAGACAATGGGAAACGGACTGTTTACGTTCGCGTTGACCGGGGTTGGTAAAAAAATTTAGAAACTAGTCGGCCAGCTCGGTGACCAATTCGTCACGCGTCGCCGATACGATCGTGTAACTCTCGGCGAACGATTTTGTGGCGAGGCGCGCGGCGACGCGGGGTAATTAATACGGGGCACGATTAAGTCGCGTTGATCTCGCGAGAAGAGAGGAGGGCTCGTTGTCGGCCCCCGGGGAACGCGCGGGCGAGAAAGGGCTGGGGTTGAGGTCGGATTAGGGCTGACTTCCAACCCCCCTGGTCCGCCGTGGACTCGCCACTTCGACGGACACGTGCACCAATTAGCTACGTGAGTGGTGGTAATGGCGAGACTACCCTCCTCGCCTCGCTCCTGCACCCCGAAATTCAGCGTCGTCGTAGATTCGACGCGCCCTGGGTCCATTTAACGTTGGCGATAAACCAAGGCTTAACGCGGAACCCGCACGACACGGGAGGCGAACCGCGCGACGCGACGTCTCGAGAAGCCCCGAGCTTTCGTTCCAATCAGAACTTTGAAAGAAGCCTCCAACTTCTCCGCGAATAATAGCACCAATTTCCACCCGCCCGCGAATAAAAGCTCTGTTTTTTTTCAATTCTATTAATAATTTCACAAATTTTGCATTTTCTTGTGTTACCATTCATCAAGGTCGTTGATATGACCACAACGATGATGTACGTTGCACGAGTTTCCCTCGCAACAAACGATAATTGATCGGAGAATCTCCAATCTCTGGCTATATAACAGAATACGAATCGGGCCAATAGCAACGTATAGATGAAACCAAAGTAGCAATGACAACGAAACGGGGAATAGGCGCGACAATGGCACCAACGAAATACAGAGCAGTGGGAGAAAAATAAATAAACGGCGTAAAACTGAAATTACCCATCGAACAATGATAATTGTAGAGATTTTCTCGAAAACGCTCGGTAGAGTAATGAAAACGATTATTAAGACTCGTTATTGTTTGTTATTTTATGAACAAACCGGCAACGAAACGAATAACTTTTCTTCAACGGTCTGTCATTCTCTCTCTCTCTCTCTCTGCGATACGATAAATCCTTCGCTGCATTTTTCTCGTGGATTCCTTATTGCTTCGGCATTTACTTCCATCGTGTCTCTCGCTCTCTCCGCGTCTCGCAGGGTTTGGTCGCGCGTGCGTCTGTAGCGTGTCGTTGCGTGACGCCATTAAGGTAACGAGGCTACAAGTTGTCCCTGTGTACGCGAGCCTCCGCATACGTCATTGCATCGCACACGGCAAGCCTCCGTGTTCGCGCGAGTTCCTCGTCTTCCTCCATCCCTTATCTACGCCTGACCTTGTCACCCTTCGAGCCAACGCCAGGACTCTATCAGATGTTCACTCTTCTCCGACTAACCGTTTACTCTCCGCGCCGGATTCTCCGGATTCTCCGCGATCCTCTCCCAACGTTGTTCTCCACGCGCCACAGCCTCCGTCGATTCATCATCATCCCACGATCCTTCATCTGCTGGCCATTTTCTTCGCACTTCACCGCCGGTACGCTCTTAGCGCACTCCTCTCCATCGATACGAGTCCTCTCCTCGTGGAAGCGCATGAATCATCATCGACTGCACGTGGACCACTCGTTCGATTCGGAGATCCTCGCCGAGGAACACGGCGAAGAGTTCTTCGCACTCCTCCGCAAGATTTTATCTTTGCAAATACAGTTGTAGAATTCTCTCTTTAAGATCGGAATGTGACTCGCCGTTCATCTGCATCTCGTGCCCTCTCCTCTTCTTCTTCTTATTCTCCTTCCTCTTCCTCTTCTTCTTCTTCGTCTTCTTCTTCGTCTCCCGCACGCTTCTCGGCTACATGCGAGCACATTTCCAACGTAGTTCCGCAACGCGTGGGTGTTCCAGAAATCACGGTCCCGGGAGTATTCTATCTCTAGGTAATATAACCTCGTCCCACGCCGAGCTCTCCTCGAGTTCGCGTGTCGTGCCCGTTGAAAAACTTTGCCATCCTCGACGAAACTGTCCGAGTAGATTCGAAACCACGCGGATTTGGAAATCTGTTGTGGTTGGAATGAAAAAGGGAAGCGAAGTCGCGAGCGAGCAGAGGGTCACAGAGCAGAGTTGTTGCTCGGGATAGCATATCTGCGAGTGGGGGGTACAACAACAGGCTTCTCCTCGTGGCAGGGGTAAACATAAATTAAGATGGAGGACTGATTACGAAGCGAGAGCAGCCTATCATTACTGTTAGAGGAAGCATCGTGACCGTACGACCCTGAAGAGTCAGCCCTGTCGGTGACTCGTGCCCGGTGATACCGGGTGGTTCGCGGAATCATGAATAACCATTTCGTCCAGCTTTGGAAAATGGAACGACTGCGGTAAAGAACGAAGCAATAAGAGAACAACGCGATGTACGCGTACTCTTCTCTCCTCCATGTTCTCTCTCGTGCCTGGTCGAGTCGTTTCCTCGATCTTTTCTGGAAAACTGTCGACTTGGCCGATTGCGAAATGAAAGTTGGCCGGTTTCGCCAGTTGTCGTTCCCTGGTCTTGCTCGGTGGCAGCGGTGACCTTTCGTCATGCGGTGGAGCTGTTCGGTGATTACGAGGCTAAGACCTCGCGGAGGTGGGAGCCGTAAAGCCGGGTGGGCACAATGCTCGAGTCACTTGATCGCTCATTTTTCAGGGCAATCATAGGCACCAGCGATCAACCGAGATCGTATCACGTTCGCGAAGTCCGCGCCAACTTTTATCGCGAGGGAGTCGACTTTTCTTTGGAACTCCGCAGCAAGTCAGAACGGTTTGCCCTGCCAAATTCAATCGCACCTCGTCGGCTGACGGCCCCGAAATTTTTTTACCGTACCCATTTCGCCCCCCTTCTTCTGCCTGATCATTTTCGAATAACCAAATCGGACGCTTCGCGTTGTTTGTTTACCTACTCTCGCCATTCGGATGCTAAACGTGAGCGCGCGTTGCGAATGCTTAACCTTATTCGTAGGCACATGTTCCCAGGCAATTAATTAATCGAGGCTGTAGCTTGTTTGAACCTGAGGAGAAGCGTTTATAGTTTGTTAGTTATGTGAAAAGAATGGGAGGTGCTGCCGACAATGGCCGATGAAAGGTTGCGTAAACATCGTTTTGCACTACCATGCGAACGAGGCCTGGACTTCATTTACAAAGGGGCGTTGCCCGAAATTTCGAGAACATACAAGATGCCCACCAAAAAAAAGTGTTGTAAAATATAACACAATAATTTGTGTCACCGATTTTTTTTCTACACGAAATTTGTATGTTATTTCAACACGATTGGTTTGGGTCGATAAAGTACCACGACTCGGTCTTGAGAGTAACACAGCTCCGTGTAAAGAAAACAAAAACCAATATTAAAATTCTCTAAATTTGGGTCCCTGATTTGAGGGGAATTTTTCGCACTAAAACCCAGATTACCCCGCATCGCGTCTCTTCTACGTAACAACTCTTCCGCTAAATCTTCGCATTTGTCTGTCCCGCACTCATAATTACGTCCAGCCTAGCTGTTGAGCGGCATGTTCACCAGCCAATGAAATCGTCCGGTGTATAAAAATGGTGACGCGGTGTTCAGTGACTCTCTTGCCGATCGATGTATGGTCGTAAAGTTTCGTAACGGGTCATTAAAGACAAGAAGAAACAGACTTGCAGAGAACGTTGTTCGCAAAGTGTGCGCGAGTACACTGCAAAAACATGCCGGTCATCGTGTAAGGTGTACACAATTTGGTGCAGAGTACGTAACATTTCTGTGCGTCCGTTAGTGTTGTCCTGGCAGTCAATTTTTCAACACGCACAAAAATGCTACTCGATAGCAAGGTAACACTTTTCAAGGGTTACTCTGCATCGTTGTGCGTCGCTTTGCACAGACACAGCTGTGTGACTTTGGCACTACGCGCAGAGTGTGCTGAAACGAGGCTTATAAAAAAAGTCGATGACGCAATATTTTGCGTTAAATTTGATGGACAGCTTTTGTTGTATCGTTTTTGTCTCGTTCGAGGGTTCTTTTCCCGGAGCACAACTCTTCGGTCGGATCGTTGGTCGGTACGGGGAGTCGAGGTTGCGCGATAGATCGGGCGAAGGGACGCGCTTCTTCGCGTCCCCTGGCCTCTGGAAACGGTATATCATATCGTATCGAGCCCGTATATCGGCCACTCGTGTATCCACGCTCGGATGCGGTAAGCGTGGTACACGCCACGCGCGTCTCTCTCGGGAACCCGATTCCACTCTTGCGTACTGTAAGAGAACGTAGGTGAACAGTTTCGCGTTAAGGTTTCGAACCCTTCGGGGTCCGCGTATAACGCGAACTAAAGATCTATTTGCATAACTGCTTTGATTTTTAATTCGGCTGACAGGCGAACTCGATAGCAAGTTAGGACTGCTTGTAATCCGGTGCTTCCGTCGTTCGTGTGCGCGCGCGTGTGTACGTTCACGTGCGTCGGAGATACAGAAACGATACACGAGTGTTCGACACCGTCTCGCGATACACCTACGCGCACCTCGTTCCCGCCCTTGTCGAGCAGCTGCGATCCGGAGAACCGGGAACCTCGCGACTCGGCCAACAAACGCGAACGGAATCGCACTACCTCGGGAACGAAGAAGGAGACTTCCCCGCTTTACCCCGCTTTGGGGGGTAAGCCACTCCAGAGGCCAAATTTGGAGAAAAAAAATTCAACCAAACCGAAGTTCTTTAAAAACATGTTTATTATACGAGCGTCGAACATGTTTACACACTCTATCCAACATCCACTAAACAAGATGATCTTGTATCTTTGAAATCGTCGTGGTTATGGTTTTGGATATAGAAAACAGTGAAGCTTCGATGCTGGATGCGAACGATGCTTGATACTCGGATTACGAAGACCGTTTTACCAAATTCCGATTTGGCACTTTGAGAGAAATGCCCGCAGTTTGCTCTATTCTTATGCCTCCGGTGCGGTTTACTTGCTTAACGCGCGCGTCAAGGAATGGAAATCGCGAGTCGAAAGGGGTGACCGCGGATGAAATTTGTCCAGCGAGGCTCCGAAAGCGAAAAATCGTAGCGCAACGATTTCAAGGAGGTAATTAATTCGAGAAATTTTTCATCCGTCACGTCTCTTCCTCTTTCACCGCTTTGCTCTCCGTGGATTGGTGAGCCGGTCGGAAATCGGTTCGCCGAGTGACGCGGCAACATTTTACCTTAATTTACCATAAAACTACTTCGCGTCGAATATCAGGACTGCGGTGAACTTTCAAGAGTCGAGGGAACTTAACGAAAACGAAGAGTAAATAATACAAACTCGAATAAGGCGCGAGATAGAAAAATGCGTACGTAAACGTAAGTACGTAGGAATATTAAACGCGATACATAAAGTACATGTGTATATAATGGTGCGGGAAAAACGTGTCGTTAGCGGGCATTAGTTATATTTTGTCTCTGCCTACGTTGTGGCGTGTAGATGGTGTCTTACGACGAGACGCAAATTGAGAAATAAAATATGCAAGGTACAGAGAAAAACGTACGACGCGTAATCCACGCGATGAGACATACGACACACGAATCGCGACATGTAGGGGTCAAATTGTGCGAGTATACAACGTACGGACAACGGATGGCATGTAACTCGCGCGATGCAGTACGCGACATGCAACATACGATGTACAAAGTACGTCGTGTGACGAGTAATACCTGTATTATTCAACGCAAGAGTCGCTGCGCCCAACATACGCGGCGTAAAGTATGCGAAATTCAATGTACAATCTACGCTGTACGACGCGGCGGACACGCTGCGCCGAAGGTATAATATGCTCGCGACGCGTATCTCGCAGCATGGAACATACCGCGGGAGACACGTGCAGCAGCCAATACGCAACGACACAGCGCGACACAACCGTAGAAGGTACGACGCGCAGCTCACAACGCGCAGCATACAACATGCGGCGCACAAAATACAACATTGTGCTCCGCGCGATACGGCATGCGGCACACGCGGCGCGCGACATGCTGCTAGACGCGCGCGCGCACACGGCACACGCGAAGGACATACGATGCCGCGGAGATCCTAGGAGAGCACACGTTGCGGGGTATCAAAGACAGTTGAATAAAGTAACACGAGAGGGGTGCTCGAATTCATAAAATATTAACAAAGCACACTATCGTGTTAGTAGTATTTCCATAGTAACTATCTTAGAAACGGTAGGGACTCGCGAGAGGGAAAAAATCAAATTCGTGACGCGATTAGTACACCGAATAGTATGACAAGAAACGGAGAAATCAACTCACCGCGTTAGTAAAAAAACGATTTGTCAGAAAAACTGTATCTATACGGCAACCAAGTTTTTCATTAAACTTCCTAACGAGATGAAGATTCTAGAGTGCGCGGATAAAACTTGTAAGACGAGCGAATTAACAGCGCGCGGGAAGAAAATACAATTGTGAAAAAATGGACCGCTCGCGAAGCGTTTTTCGACGCGAGCTTCGTCTTTCTGATTTCTAATTTCTACGAAAATCATTTGCAATCGGCATCAAGTTTATTTCTTTCGTCGTCGTGATTTATATTTTTATAAGTGTCGGTCGAGCTCGCGCGCGCGGAGGGTTTTTTCTCTCTCGCTCTCTCCGCAGCTTATATTTCTGTGCGTCAAGTTTTCGGGGCGGAATGTAATTACCGTTAGTGAGTGCTCAAACGTATAACGCGTTAAAAAATGTCACGATCGTTTCGGCAGTATTTTCGTGTCAAATATTTTAGAAACGGTACGTACTCGTAAAAATTAAAAAAAAAATTGCGACGCGACGCGTTAGACTGAAGTTTATATTTGCGACGAGCTATTCCAAAATCTGCATGTTTCGTGTGAGGGTATTGGCCAAAAAAAAAAACGTTTTCATCGCAGATTCGTGTGGTTCATATTTACCATGAATACAAATACGAAGTTTATGGTAATCGGGAAGCGTTGCCTGCCAACGGAGAAACAACGATCTCCTTCGTTGGCCAAACAAATTACGAAGCCTGTATTCTCCTAGGCGTTGGCTATAGTTCAAAGTTATCGTTGGCAATATTCCGAGTGGGTACAAATTTCTAGCTCCATCTCGCTCTTTCTCTCCGTCCCTCTCGCCGTCTCTCGTCCGTCCTATTTCTCCATCTCCCCCTCCACCCATTCCGCGTAAAAATGAAAATAATATCGATACGTACGTAGACACGTTTGCCGGTAAAAAGGAGCAGTGATTGGAGGTTGGCGCATTAGTAACCTGTTTGCCGCGCGATAAAATGCCGATTATTTTATCGTTTTAAGATTTATTAGATTTATAGACCGGTCATGGACGGCTCGAGGAGTGCTCTCGATCCGCGTACAGCGAATAATCGCCTTTAATAATGATAACAGGCAAATCTGGACGGCTGACGCATCTCGCCGAGTGCGCTGACCTCGGCTCGATCCGATTCCTCGGTCCAATCCGAGTCAAAAAAATTACGCGTTCACCCTTCCAGCATACACCTTTATTTTTTCGCACGTCAGGGTCAATTTGACCCTGCCCCCTTTCTCACCGTGTACAGATACTTCCGTAAGCATTTTCCGTCAACTCAGCGGGCCACTTCCACCGAGGTCTGGAAAATGCCTGAAAAATTTCACTGTCGTTTGAGTAGTCCAAAAACTTGTTTTGCATATTTCGCTATAATTGCTATAACTTCGGAGCTGCTGAAACTTTTGACTTGAAAAAATTTGTAAATACACTTTGAACAGCGTTCAAGTACTTGTTAACGTCGGAAGTGTCTGGCGAGTATACAACGCACTTGAAAAAATTCGCGAAATTTTGGGTTGGCCAAAATGAGGTCTGCGAAAAAATCCACAGGGTCGACGTGACCCGCTGCCTGGGAGAAGGGTTGAAAGGCGACAAAAAAACTGCGGCGACGCGATTTGTGGAAAAAAGGCGAGCATCTCGTTTCTCGCGAACTCGTCGCTGCCTTCCTACGCCTCGGATCGGGTTCGCGCCGAAGAGATACACCGAGCTCATTGTCCACGTCGCTACGTTACCCACACCGCGTTCAACAATGACCAGCGTCACGACTTCGTCGGCCATTGTATTCCTTTCACGTGTTAATTCTCGGCTCGGAAGTAATCCCATCGTCTCGGTGTCGCGCAGGTGCATCCAGATCCCACGTGTGTTACGTCGGCGACTCCTTCTTCGCACCCCACAATTTCCGCCGTTCCTCCGCGTTTCACCGCCGATTCTCGATTTTCCATGGATTTTCCATGCTACTCTTTCGACGAATTAATTCTTCACGCATCGCCGCCTCGACGATGACTCCGATAATTTTTTCCATCCGCCCGCCGCGAGCCTCGTCGTCGATATTTGTCGTCCGATTTTTTTCCCGTGCGCTGTAAAAAATTGGAGTGAATTTTCACCGCGAGCAGAAATAAACACGAATTTTTTCGCGGCTCTGCTAAAAAATCAAAAAACCACAAGGAACGTGCCGCACATTTTTTTTTCGCGCTTCGTTAACGGCGATTAATTTTTAGGAGGAGAAAAAAAAATATTCGAAGGTCCCTTTTCTTTTGGAAAATAGGAATATTGAGAGGATTCCTCGCGGAGTGGATTTTACTCGATTAAAAAATTAAAGTTACCGAAATTTCGTACAGCGTACCCGGCGAATTTTGGTCGCGGTGAAAAAAGTCATCGCGGAGTAATTAAAACTAATTAGACCGATCAAATACGAATTAAACGGCGCGTTGCCAACGATACCACGAATCATTTATCCGGTTTTTCACAATTACTTTATGCTGGTCATATTTTTTAATGGGCGACCCGTGCCTCGCGTGTCCGCATCTTCGATGTCGCAATGATGTTCGAACAGAGCGATGAACGCGCACCGGTCTTATTGTTATCATTTGGAACGGCGGCGGGAGAGGGGTGGGAAAAAAAGAAACAATTTTTTGCGTCGCCTGGTAGATTCGGAGAACCAGAGCGCGTCGCATTGTCGCGAGCTGCCAGATCTATTTAGGAAATTAGAAAGCATAACGAAGGACGGTAGCACTTTGATTTGGACGGTGCGAATGCTGATTCATTTCCCTACCTCGGGTCGTACCTTCGAGCGAGATCGAGCCTCTTTACGAACACTCCGTGGGAGGGGTAAAAAATAAGGGGGCGACAAAACCGCGGAGGAAAATGATAATTGCGCGCCGAAGGTAGACCGGAAGTTGCAGGTAAGTTGTTAGCAAAGGATTGCATCGCGCGGTCGACTCCTGCGGCGGCTTTGTAACGCGGCTGCCGAAACGTGAGCGCATATACTCGTGTGGTCTCCCCGAAGATAGAGGATCGCCCGGATACGTGAGAAGCGGAGGCTAAAAGCTCCTCGCAACCCGAGGTGATACGACTCCGCTGTGATACTCGTAGACGTCCTGTGGTTTCCACGAGACAACTGCTTGTCGCGCCGCGCGGATGGTTCTCGCTGATTTTGATCCTCGAATTACACGGAGCTTTTGTTCCTTTCCATACTTCCGCGCGAAACATACAGATTCGTCCACTCGCTCCTTCCCAAGATAAACTTCAGTCTAACGCGTCGCGCCGCAATTTTTTTCTTCAATTTTTACGAGTACGTACCGTTTCTAAAATATTTGACACGAAAATACGGCCGAAACGATCGTGACATTTTTTTACGCGTTATACGTTTGAGCACTCACTAACGGTGATTACATTCCGCCCCAAAAACTTGACGCACAGAAATATAAACTGCGGAGAGAGCGAGAGAGAAAAAACCCTCCGCGCGCGCGAGCTCGACCGACACTTATAAAAATATAAATCACGACGACGAAAGAAATAAACTTGATGCCGATTGCAAATGATTTTCGTAGAAATTAGAAATCAGAAAGACGAAGCTCGCGTCGAAAAACGCTTCGCGAACTGTCCATTTTTTCACAATTGTATTTTCTTCCCGCGCGCTGTTAATTCGCTCGTCTTACAAGTTTTATCCGCGCACTCTAGAATTTTCATCTCGGTAGGAAGTTTAATGAAAAACTTGGTTACCGTATAGATACAGTTTTTCTGACAAATCGTTTTTTTTATAACGCGGTGAGTTGATTTCTCGGTTTCTTGTGATACTATTCGGTGTACTAATCGCGTCACGAATTTTATTTTTTCACTCTCGCAAGTCCCTACCGTTTCTAAGATAGTTAATATGGAAATAATACTAACACGATCGTGTGCTTTGTTAATATTTTATAAATTCGAGCATCACTCCCGTGTTAATTTATTCAACTGTCTTCGATACCCCACAACGCGTAGCATATATATCTCTCTCTGTAACCTAAGTGAAAAAAGACATTATTTCTCGCTAAAGATACGTTGCATCAATTGATATCGACACAGGCACGTTATTTTATTTTCGTATTAATAGAATAATCAATAAAAATGAATAAATAAAAAAAAATTGAGCTGCATGATTTGATCTCAATGTACAAGTAGTTTTAGACTATTGTGGAGACCACTGTGATAAACCTTAACGCTGCAGCTGTGAAATGTCCGCGTGAAAAAAATTATTGAGCAGACGCGAATCGAGCGCATTGAATGTCGTCGAAATTGTTGAAGATATTTTTTTACTATTCTAGCAACGATATCGGGTAGGCAGGCAGCCGACGAAGAGAGAGAGCGAGAGACATTCGCCGCGTGTGATCGCGAGAGGAAACGAGAGGCGAGATCGAGCGCCATGGCTCGTTGAGCCCACGCGAACACTTTGCATTCCCGCTACTCTTCTGCGGTACCAATACAACGGAGTGTTTACTCCTCTGAGCGGCGCCCGTTTACTCCGCTCAATCCACAATTGTTATCATATTACTCGTTATTAGACGTCGAGAGGCCGAGGGAACGAGCGCGGTGTCTCGCATCGAATTGATTCGAGGTTGTGCCTTTGACATCCGTTCCAACGATCTCGCATCAGATAAATCGGGGTGGAACGGTTTTCCCCCGACAAATTACAGCTAATCGTACTAAATTGGCCCGCGGCAATTTCGCCTCCCCGACTGCTCGTCGCTAAAATAACTAAAATTATTCGCGCGTTCTCCAAGCCATCGGAGCCAGCGATCGTCACCTCCAGGATCCTCGATTTACCAAATCGCGTTCATTCTGCTATTCTTCTCGCTCCAATAATATCCAGAGTTTGCGCGCGCAAAAATGATCAAAAAAATGGCGAATCGGCGTTCGCTATTTATTGGCACGATCGCGATATAATATCCTTCGTAACTCTGATCGACAGCGTCGGACTCGAACGCCAGCTTGATACCAGCCTTGCGCAACGAGCTTGCTGGCCAGTTTGCAATTCAATGGTCCAAAGAACTGCGCACGATTGCGAAAAAATCTACGTGTAAATGTGCCCAAAAAAATGCGAACAAAATCTGGCTAAAAAGCAAAAATATTTTTTAAAAGATAGATTTAAAAAAAAAAAATAGAAGCACGATTGGATGATCGTCGCGATTAGCGGGATCGCTTTTTGACCGGAAGTCGTGACCCTTGGGACGAATGTCGGTACAACGACTAATTGAATCTCTCTCTCGAGGAAGGATTTCGCTGGCAACGACCGGAGTATCGGTCGTCGTCGCCGCGATACTTTGTCCCGGCTTTGCCGCCTCCGGCTGGAAGCTCGATGGCAAATTGTAGTAGATCGGTAGATCCACACCGGATAATATCTATCGAAAATTCATATCGTTAGACGTCGGGCGAGTTAACTCCGCTGGCGAAGGATCCACGATGCCCGTGGATCCTCGTTCATCCACGTGTCCACCTCCCGCCTGTTGGAGTACTCGTACTACGCGACTACTACTAACACTTCCTCCCTCTTCGAGGAACTCGACTAGCGATGCGTTGGCCCGATTTACGCGGTCGGTAATCATTTCACAAACTATCGTCTCTCTTCCTCGACTCGTTTCTCCTCTCTCCCAAGTTTCTTCTCCTTCGCATCCCTCAGCCATGTAATAAAGGATAGCTACATTTTATTTCGCGTCGGCGAGCCAGAAAAACCCCGCGGCCATTCGCAGAATATCTATCTCCGGCGAGAGACACTCGCCAAGCTGTTTCCTCGCGACCACCATATTTTTCGTATCTTCTTCAATTTTCTTTTACTCGAGTACAGTTCTACGACCATTTTTTTTCTCTCCAGCCCGATCAATTTCCCAGCCTCGTATTTTTCTTAGCCTCGATCTGGTTCGACGGAGATCGCGTTGAGTCAGGTAAATTCGGTGATCGGGGACAATCCGTTGCCGTTGATAGTTCTCACGACGCTCGCAGCATTCGCCTCGGATTTCCTCATTTCTCGATGATTGAAATTTCATGGGGCGTTGATTCTGCTCGCCGTTAAATCGCCCAAATAATTATCTCCGCGAACGTTGTTTTGCGGTCGCAGACTCACCGTTCGGGCTCCGCCATCTTTAATTTACCGCGACATTGTCCCGACGATCGTTACCGCGGTTGAAACCGAAGGGAACACAAATATCGTAATACTCCCGAACACCGAGAAACGGAGAAGTAGGTACGACGATATTATTGGCTAAGAACTAGAAATCGTTGCTAGAAATAAAAAATTGGTAATTAAAAAAACAGATAAATCCGGAATATTTTTTATTTTGACCTTGAATTTGTCTCGTCATTGAAATACAGAGCATTGCTATTTGCGTGTATGTCGAGTAGTATTAATTTCTGTATGTTCGCTGCAAATAAGTTTAATGAAAAAAATACAGTGGAATTCAAAGAAGTCATTAGCTATCGCGATGTCGGTATTTTTTAATTGCGAGTCTGGCAACTCTGGCTGGATCTGTCGTTCGAGGAACGCGGCAGTTGATGAGACCGCGAAGAGCGCAGAGAGACCAACGGGAAACCAAACGGAGATCGTCGTGGCGAGGTGGTAGCATCACGCTGTTTATTATTTTCCCGAATCGGCGAATTTTCTCCACCGTACATGGGAGGGGGGCGATCGTTTTCTGTTTGGCAGACAATTTATCTATTAAATTAACATAAATGACTCGCTTAGCACCTCGAGGTCCGAGCGAGCGTAAAGATTATTCTCGCTTCACTGACTCTACCGCCGGCTCAATTAACGCCCGGTCGGTTCCCCGCGATTATTTCACCGTCTGACAGACCATCTGACTCATTCCCCCGTTACGTAGTTCGATCGGCGAGGTAAAACTGGAAAAAAAGGGAAAAAACAGTTGGAAACTCGCGAGATAAAACAAACTGCGCCGATTCGAGTGCAATCGTCGCGGGGGCGAGGAGAACGGGGCGCGCAGGGGGAGAGGGGAGGAGAATCGACGAGGTTTTACGGAGATATTCGGCTGGCAGAAGACAAACGACGCGTGAGACGGGCAAACCGTGAACCGTGGGCGGCCTTGCCCCGGGATACGACGGGGCCACGAGGGAGACTGTTGACCTCGGCGTCGAGCGAGAGAGATTCCGCTGCTTAGCTTTGCACGGAGGAGGCCCAGGTGAGGGCACGCGAGCGAGGATACTCGTCCGTAGCAGCCGCGCGGCAGCTTCTTCCTGGGAGGGCCTGCGGGCAACGCCCGGACCAGGCGGCCCGCCGCCAGATAGGTAGGTATGGAAGGACCGTAGGCGCCGAGCGCGCGACAGGTGTTACCTGTGGCGCCTCGACAACCTTTTCCGAGTTGACCCAGGTCAACGTCATGCACACGCGCTCCGTAACCTGACCGACACCGTATCGAATATTGGCCCGATCTACCACTCGCATCTTTTCGCGGATGATCGCCAAAATCAGGATTCGTTCGGTCGTCTTTGCCGAGAACGCGACACTCTACATCGTTTCGAGACGAAAATCCCATCCCATTCCGTGCAAATGCCTACGAGAATCTCATCTTTTGGTGCAAATGGCCACGAAAATCTCATCTTCCTATCGAAATGACAACAAAAATCAAATCTTTCTGTAGATATGCCTACGAAAATCTTATCTTTCTGTGGAAATCCCTAGGAAAATGTCATGTTTCTGTGGAAATGCCTACGAAAATAGCATCTCTCTGTGGAAATCCCTAGGAAAATGTCATGTTTCTGTGGAAATGCCTAAGAAAATCTCATTTTTCTGTAGATATGCCTACAGAAATCTTATCTTTCTGTGGAAATCCCTAGGAAAATATCATGTTTCTGTGGAAATGCCTACAAAAATCTTATCTTTCTGTAGAAATGCTTACGGAAATCCTAGATTTCTGTGGAAATGCCTACGAAAATAGCATCTTTCTGTGGAAATCCCTAGGAAAATATCATCTTTCTGTGGAAACGCGTAGGGAAATCTCAATACGGGGAGAAACTTATTCTAAAAATGCTTCGCGAAACGTAAGGAAACGCCGAGAACAATCTTGGGCCCCCCAATTGAAAATGAGCAAATGATGCGGAAAAATAGCCCTCGAATAACGGAGTGTTGAGAGAAGATAACGTCGAACCGTGATAAACGATGCTATAATATTATCGCGCGCGTGGGAATCCGCGATTGTAAAAACCACTGTGAGAATAAACGAAAGTCTATGTAAGGAGTCTCGTCTGGATTTGTTTGAAAATTTCCTTCTATTTCCATAGCCTTGAGTGTTTTCTGTGAAAATTAGATAATTTCACGATCACTTTACAGGCGTTGTATGCTCTTGGGCGATACCGCGAGTACCTAAGCCTTGCATCGCGGGCAACGGAACAATAAAACTTTAATGACTCGTTATACTCGTTCGTTGTTTAGCTCTACGCGAGTCGTACATCGGGGTACCGACTCCCATTCGAACGGTAACGTCCAACAGCAACGAATAATCCGACGCGACACTCCAATTTTATTTCTTCCATCCGTTCGCCGATCTACGACACAAATCGGCGATCGCTGGAATGTCGTTTCCATTATTTCCCGAACACGACTGCCTCGCGTTACACCCACGATCCTGCCACGAACGTCCGTCGTTGCGGAAACCAACTAACAACTAGAGAAAAATGCACGGAAATGAAAAAATAAATAAACAAATAAACAAATAAATATCTAAATAGATAAATAAATTTAAAAATAAATAAACGAATAGATAAATAAATAGATAAATGAATAAATAAAATTTGGACAGAGGTAAAAAATGCGTACGGATGGAAAATTGGAAATAAAACGTAGATAGATAATGGAAGAAAATTGAAATATACCTACTCGGTATGCGTAACGTCCGGTTGCGAATGCGAGAAAAGCGGGTAGACACATATCGACGCGGCTGGTTTAACAAGCCGCAGCAGCCGGCTGGACCACTTTGCTTATAATTAATCCCACTTCTTAACGGCGTTGGCTAGAAGCTGGAAGCCCTTCTCCGGCCGGAGTTGCGTGGTACCGGGTCTTAACTCGCCTTGCTTTTACATATCATCGGCACATTTGCCTCTCTCGTATCCTGCGACCCATATTTTACGAAAACGATCGAAATTAGTTTTCCATCGCTGATGGAACGGTTCACCGATCGAATCCGCGAGGTCTTTCCCCTCGTCGACTATAATTTCACGAAGCGTTTCACAGAATCATTATTATTCTCCGACTCCCTCCTCTATTTTTCAAATTCTTCGTATATTTTTTGTGCATGTTTTTCGTCGCCGTTTTTCTTTTGCTCGCGCTCGACGATACATAAAATCGATCGTTTCTGAATTTATTGGTTAATTATGGCAGCAAAAGTGAGCTATGAACATCGCGTTTGTAAACCCTCTAACGCTCTTTTTTATACTCTTTTATACCCGTTGCAGTGAAATTCATTCGACAAACTGCCTTCTCGAAACCTGCGATACGATTTTGCGCGAGTACACCGTAATTAGGCGCACTTAAATGATCTGTGTCGCGTTCGATCAGAGATAAAAATCGACCCTGCTACGCAATAATGTTTGTTGAAAGATTGGAGCAGAGGTAAAGTCCAATCGCCTCGACTCGTTGCGAGTGTTTCAAAAAAAAGGACCCTCTCGACAGATGAGCTCTTAATAATAATATCTAGAAGTAGCAAACTCCAAATTTCGATTTCCCATTTAAATAACGTGGGAACATTTTTTTTTTCAACTTTGGAATTTCTTATCTCGTCAACGAGTCACCGTTCGGGGGTGACTCGAGTATGTTGTTGTAGGGAATTGAACGCTCTACAAAAAAGGTCTGAAGACAGATTTTCGTAAGTCGAGCCGTTTCAGAGATATCAAGCCCCAAGTGTTTCGTTATTCCAACGTATATCTCTGCAACGGCTTGATTCACGGAAAATTCGTTTAGACCTTTTTTGTAGAGCGTTCGATTCCCTACAAAAATGTGCCTTGGTCGCCCTTGAACAGTGGCTCGACGCTGAGTTAAGAAATTCCAAAGTTCAACAAAAAAAAATGTCTCAAGTTATTTAAATGGGAAATCGAAATGTGGGAATAGCTATTTCAAAATGTGAATAGTAGGTAACAGCTCATAGTTCAACAAGGTCCTCGTCTAGGGATACTCCCACGATTTTTAATGTTCTTTGGCAAAAAAAAAATATCGATTTTTTTTTAAACACTCAATAAAGATCTGCAGACGAATAGCGATAGCGCAGGGACGAGAAGCGTTCGAATTGTTGGGTAGAACCTGAAGAAAATAGGAAGAAAAACACGGTACACGAACGAAATTCGGGGAATTTTCGACGGAGTTAATCGAGTGGCGTGCGCGATGCACCGGAAGTATGTTCACCGAGTGGAACTTGGACCTCGTCCGGCAACGTGGAAAGGAAATGCGGGAAGGTAGCTACGAAAGTTGCGAGGGGATGTCGAAGAAGCGACGTAAGTAACGAACTTTTCGTCTACGAACAGTTGCGATGGAGAAACGACCGCGGAAAAAGACAGAGAAGAGGGGAAAAAAGTTTGAAAAAATAAATAAAATGAGGTGCGCGTTGACCTTGAGTTATTCAAGGTCGTCGATGTACACGTAACGCGAGCTGTAATGGCGGATGAGTTTATTTGGCATTACTCGTGCCTCGCGAATGAATCGAAACTTTCAGTTTTCACGGCTCGATTGTATGCTTAATCGAAGGGGGGAGGGCGCGGAGGGGAAATAATTATAACCTAATTAAAGCGACGAGACACGCCGCGCGTAGACTCGTGTAGAGCCGAGTATAATTAGGTACTACGTCTCGTAACACGACTTGACTTTTATCCTAGATTCTTCCACATCGGATGTCGGTGGCCCGACTATCTAGGAACACGCATCTGAATGCCTTCTTTCCCTACCTCGACTCTCACTCGTGTCTCGCTCTTAGATTTATAACTTCGTTGGAAGCCCCTTGATTTTGTGGGGCTGAAACTGGCAAAAGATACATGATTTTTGGAACAGAAGGCATCGAAAACGGGGCGTTCACAAATAAGAGCAGCAAACCCAAAAGTGCCGCGAATAAAAGCTCGGTACTGCTATTTTTGCTACTGCTGTCAATCATTGTTAGCATTCGCCTTACCAGCTTCTTAACTCAAAAACTGTCGGTCGGACAGCGTTCGCTCAAAGGAGCTTTTTTGTAGCAAATTTGATGCTCTACAAGAGGTGTATGCCTGTTGGCTCGACAAAAATTTATTTAACACGGAAAAATTGAGTTTAAGCGGAAAAAAAATTCTGCGGTGAATATACTTTGTCAAAAGCAGGGTGAGAGAAAAAGGGCGGGAAAACGAAGCGAAGGAGAAATGAGAGAGGATGAAAGGGAGCGTGTTGTGGGTGAATCGTGAGCTGGCGAGGAATAGTCAGTTTGGATAGGAGCCACGGCGTAAGTCAGTCAGGGCTGGTCGAGAGGGTCGCGGGTACGCGGGGGAGAGCATCGAACAATGAGGGCCGCGGGAGCAAACACAAGGACGCTCCCACGTCGCGATCCGTATTCTCCCACGTCTCGCTGGTTGTAGGTGTCCGTTGTGTGTATTTTTTCCTTTTCTCTCTTTTTTTCGAAGCAGAAGAAGAAGCAACGCAGCAGTCAAGAGCGATAATTACACGGAGGTGGCTTCGTTGCTGCGAAAAACAAACCTTCGTTGCTTCGAATTTCTTCCGATTGTTTCCGCCGACTTTGGCGAATTTGTCCGAAAGCGCGCTTTTTCGCAGCTTTCGAAGCTGAGAGGCTCGTGGACAATTCACGAGACGAGCAGGCAGCTCCGTCGCCCGTACCCTTGTCCCGCATCTCGTTGACTTGACAGTCAAATTGCTCGTGGGGTGTACAAAAAAGACGTTACAAATTTCTCGCATGATTTTTTCATCGCGTCGTTTCCCGTCATTTTTCATCCCATCGTTGCGAGGGAATTGAAAGACGCGGACGCGTTTATTAATCCGTTAGCTCGTCTCCCCGCTGTAATTGGATGCTGATCATCGACGAGTCGAAAAAATCCTCGAATCTTCAGGCTACCAAATTCTTACGCCTGCTCCCTCTTTGATTTACAACCTCGCCTAGTTTTTTCCCTCCGATTACGATATTTTTCCACTGATGCAGGACAGAGATTTCTCGCGGGAGCGGATAATGAATATTTGTTAATTCGCCGCGCCGAATTACTCGTTCGATGAAGAGAAGTTTTTTGATTTTTTACGCGGATAACACGGAAGTGGCAGAATTCTTACCATATCAGACAACGAGCTCGCGTCTCGTTCCTTCGTACGGCGTTGCCGCTCGCAGTACCGCAGGAACAGAAAACCGTCGGATGGTTTTCAGAACGTATAAACAGAAATTACCGAGTCTCGAGCATCTGCCGGTCGAACCCGATTCGTAAAACTGCCGCCAGGGGAACGATTAAGCAAGGCTAGCTGCTAGATTCCCAGAACATCCTGGTCTGCACTCCGCGACCGTTCGTCTCTCTGGCAGCGCTCACCTCTCGACGGGAACTTTTTGCGCCCGGCGAGTTTTCGCCAGAAGTGCAAACGCAGCAGACGAGGCAGAGAAAAGGCGAGCTGGCGTTGAAAAAAACTATTTGACATACTCCCTGAAAATTAACCATTCAGCGGATCGAGAAGAATCCGCCGCAAGCTCCGGAGCTTTTTGCCCCGCGAACAAACGCTTCAACCGTCTTCCCCCATTATTTTTATGCACCTACTATTTGCAGAGCATCGCTCGTTAAAATGCAGCCGCTCGGAGCTTGAGAACTTTCTCGAGGTCGTCCTTGACCACGTGTATCACGCGACCGATCTCGAGGCGTCTCTTCATCGGACGTGGCACCTCGCCTCGAATCCTAGAAATCTAAGCCGTTCGCGGTAATAATGGTACCTGGTAACTTCGGAAGTGGGAAAAAATGTGGACGGGGGGAGAAAAAAATTGGGGGTCGATGCGGAGCATCGAGGAAATCGGAGGGAGAAACGCATATTTAAGAACGGTGAAAGGCAGAGAACCCGTGCAGATGGGGAGATGAGAGAAAGTGCAGGATAAAGTAAGAAGGGGAACCAGGGAGAGAGGAGAGGAAGGTCAAGGTATGATGACAACGGAATTGGGGGGGAACTCCTTCGCCGAGAGTAGCTAACCTGTTGCTACTGCTTCTTCTCCTCCAGCTCTGGCCTCTTCTTACGCGTTTTTTCCACCCACTTTTTGTCCACTCGCTCTTTCGTTGTACGTAAGGACATGAATTTTCGTTTAAATTCTCACCGACCTGTCGAGTAATTACGAGGACGCTACGTGACGCTCGGACCGGTTAACACTCCAACGACTGCTGCTTCCTTCCAACACGCTCTTCTACAATACTTTTCGGTCGTTTCGTCCGAATACCTTATCCTCTTCATTCACAGGCCTGTCACTCCAAAAAAAAAAAAAAAAATGTTATACCGTTTCTCTCTCTCTTCGTGGATCAAGGTCAGGTCACTCGTTCGACTTTCGCCATGTTCCGGAATGATTCACCTCATCGACACGAGCTTAACGTCTTTACGTTTTTTTTTCATTTCCCATTCAATTTGTTTTCGGAAAACTTGCCGCAAGTGGTGAACGACGAACTTGACGCGATTGGCTCGGTTGTGGGTGGGGAAAAATTGATAAAATAAAGGGAGAGTAGGTTTTTGATGGACAAGTTTTTCTCAAATGAGAATCTCTGTGAGGTTGTTGTTATTGTAGGTAAAATAGTGGGAGTTCTGGTCTCCTCTGCTCTGCTCGCCGCTGTTCGCCAGAAGCAGAAGGCGAGGGTGGAGGGAGGGGAACGCTTGCCGAGACAATGGAACATTAAGCCGTAGCTTCGTTCTCTAGACAGGAAATTACAGGGATCACGGGTAGATTGACAGAAAAACGGTCGGTGGTAGGCTCTCGCGCGGGGTGCCCGCCTCGCCCAACCTTCGTCATTCGTCGATGATGGAGAAAAAAAATGATAAAGGAAAAAAGTGTCTTCGTTCAGCGATTTTCCTCGATGATGCATCGTCGTTCGTCGTGAAAAAGTCCGTCCTGCCATTATTTTGCAACGCGCGAGGCGTCCAGAAATAAGTTCTATAAATACGTCACACGCGACCGCGAATTCTAATTTGTGTAAATTTGCGAATTTACGATGCCGTGAAGTGCTACGATTACTTTCGAAGAAATCTCATTGCGCTTTATCATTTTATTATCGCGTGGTCAAGTTTTTACGAAGGTGTGGAGAAAAATGCCGTTCAACTTCGTCGTCCAATTCGAACGGTTATACGGCGTGTCGTAAATTTCAATCGTTCGCCATCGTCTTCTCGCGAGGATCGACGGGTGACTGGCAGTCGTCGAGCGATCGTTTCAGAAATCGCGTTTCCAAGTTTATCGCGAAACAAATTTCCGAATAACATCGGGCGATCGACCTTGAGTCGTAACCTTTATTCGAACGACCCGCGAATACTCGAGGATGGATTTTATAGAGTGACGCGCGAGCCTCGTACGACCGACTGTGTGATACAGTTGCGCGCACCTCTATACGTATGTATACATGGGTAATTATCTCCCCGGTGGCAAGAGACGGCGAGAGAGAGAGACTTGGACAGGAAACGATTTGAGAGTCCTTCCCTCTCCTTCTCCCTTTATCCTTCTCGCTCCTCATCGTCAGTCCAATAGATACAATGCGGAGCTGACTCACTTTCTGACATCACGCAACTGATTATATCCGATGGATAAAAAGCTAAACAAAACAAATTAAAAAAAAAAGAAAGAAAAAAAACATTCGTCCGTGAAAATGAATTTACATTTCATTCGGAATTCCCCCACGCTAACGCACGCCCGTATCTCTCATCTCGTTGAGGAAAAAAACCAGCAAATATTGGCTCGCGACGAATCTACCAGGGTAAAACGAGCTTGCAGCGAAATATCATCCGCGACTTAAATTCCTCGTTGATGTGGCCTGACACGTATGTATGGAAAAAAATTCGGGTATGGGGCAATATGGGGTTGCGGGGCAGTCTAATATCGAGTGCCGAAATGAAATTGCGGGGCAAAACGGTGCGCGGGGCAAAACGGGGCGCGGGGCAAAACGGGGCGCGGGGCGAAATGGGGCGCGGGGCAAAACGGGGTGCGGGGCAAAACGGGACCCGGGGTAAAACGGGGCCGCGAGGTAAATGGAACTGTGGGGCAAAACGACGGTGCGGCACGGGTAAAACGAGACGGATCGGATGCGACGCGAGAAAATCACCAAATGTTCGCGGGACGATCCGAAACTCATCGCCGTGGGTTCCATTTTGCCCTGCTATTTTCCGCGTAATGATCGTCGACGTCGTTTGAGGAGCGAAAAAAAGGCGGTAATCAGCTGTTCTTGAGAATTGCACTCAACGCCATTATCATTCCTCACAATTATTTTCATTGTTTATGCTTCTGTTTGGTTTTATGCGCCGTTTTATGCATCGTCGCGCCTAAAGGCATAAAAGTCCGATTTCCCGCACGGGTTATTATATAACAGACAATTACGTCGAGGCATCAACCAATACTACACGCGGGGCACGTGATGAGGCTCTGGTCCAGATCAATCGAGACGCGAGACGGACACAGCTTCTGTGGTCGACGCGCGCTGTTGCGGTGAACTTCTCTCTCCTCGTACCACACGTATCTCTGTCGCATCCTCCTTTCAACTGATAGATGGTGAAATTTTCTTCGTTTTCGATACGCACCGTAAGCGTGCACTCGCTCGCACACGCGGCCGCTTTTTTGTCCCGATGCAGACTGATCGCGTGAATCGTAGCGCGATCGGCATGGTCGATACGTATACCCAATTATCAACCGACAAACCAACCGCAAACAACCTCAACGAAACAGTGCCAAAGTCATCTCATCGACGTGATATTCAACGTCGATACGACTTCGCCCTTCGAACGATAATACGCCGGTTGATTCTGCGGTGATCCCCAATTTCGGACGAATTTCGATCAGTTTTGCGCATTTTCTTCCTCCGCGTCCCCGAAACCTCCGCCCGACTATCGTCGCGGCGTACCGGCCGATCATTCACCGTGCTTACCTACTTCGCCCCGAAACTCGTAGGCACTTTCATTTCCCGCGTTACATTACTATCGCCAAAGCGTCGGCGGACGAGGACCGATCGATAAAATAATCGATCGTATCACGATCTACTCTGTCCAACGCGATCAGTTATTGGATTATTCCCCACACGATCGAAACGCATTACCGGTAATTCGTACAATCTCAACAGAAGCTTGCGCAATTGCACATCGCTATGTACGTAGAATTAGCGATAATAATACCGAGCAGTACGTTACGCGATGAGATAATCACTACTTTTCGCTCTCGCGTATTGGAAATAATCGAAATTATCACTTTCCAACCTCTCGCGGGGATCGTGCACACTTTTCCGAAACTACGAGCCAAGCAAATACCCCGCTACGCGTACCATAACCGTCTCCGCACATCGCCTACCAGGTGAAATAGATTACTCGCCAGTTACGTCAGGATCGATTCACGAAATTCATGCGTAATCATCGATTTGATAGTCACGATACCGGCTCGATATTTTTTATTTTTTCCCCACGTTATTAGACCACGAATTTTCGCGCTCCCGTCCCGAATTACGTTACGTACAATCTATGGCACCGGAGCCACGTTTATCCTCGTGAAATTCATCCCCGTTTCCTTCCTATGACAATTGCAACAACAAAAATAAAACAAACGTCGTGAAAGCTGGTACGTTAAACTTCTCGTTACGCAACTATTCCCAAAGCATGCAACAGCGAAATGTCGAATTCACGAATCGTTGTTTTCTAAATTTAACGTTCTCATAAAAAAATAATATGATAATCTTGTTGGAATAAAAATGGAATAAAAAATGCAACAATTTTTATGGTGGACATTTTTTTTTTTTTAAAACGACGCTATGGACAATTTTTTGTTCGTCCCACGACGAAGGATCTACGTTTCCGACGATGGCACATCCGCGAGGCCTGCTGCCACCTGACGTGGATCCTGCGAACCTTGCAAAGCGCAATCATCCTCTCTCTTTCTTTCTCTCTCTCTCTCCTCTTCCCGCCCATCTCCGTCATTATTCTCCCTCTCTCTTCGCGCAGCGCGCGCTCCTGGCGGCGAGGTTCGCTGGGTAAGGATGTCATAGACTCGGCCGATCACTGAAACCAGTACAGAATAGCGAAACGTCGCTGGATCGTGGCAACAATTAATTAGCATCAGCGTCTCGTTAATTTATAAGGAGCCCGTAAAAACACTCGGTTAAATTACGTTGATTAGCATTTATAATAATTAGATCGTTAGGCCTCTATATTTTCCTTTTTCCTTCATTATTCTACATTCATCGGCTAAACAATTTTTTCCTTCCTTTTGCCACTTCCCAATTTAATTGACAAGCGCATCCACAACTACCGTTTCGGAAATTACCGATTAGTTTTCCCTCCTCTCCGCATTTCCCAGCTTCTTCCTTGCTTCAATTTCAAATTATCGCAATTTCAACAAAAAAACATTTTTTTTTCGTGATTCCGCTTGTAGCCCAACGAGCTAATTTTTCCTCGGCTATTTTCGCGATGCAGTTTTACTCGGCCTCGTTGCGCCGGGATTAACGAGTATTTCATACCCGTGAAATGAATTAAACGAGTGGGATCATCGACGCGGTCGAAAATTCTCTCGATAAATCCTGCTCGCTTCTGTTCTCCCCGTTATCCGAGGGGGACGATAAAACAGCTACGAAGATTCGAGGCAGCCTACCGATCGTTGCTTAACCGTGCACGATGCGTGGATGCGAGGTGTCGGTTGATAATTCGAGCGTAATAACTACCCTTCCACGAGAATCTTGGCCGGGGGTTGCGATTCGTATGACGAATTGTCTCTCCCTTAAACTGGAACGAATTTTCATCCACGATTTTTCCACCCGCGTCCGCCCTCCTCTTACCAACACGATGCAAATTCTCGCAATTTGAGAAAACTCGTTTTTCCATTTTTTCAAATTCAATCAGAGACTCTTTCTCTGATCCATATTATTTACTACTCATCCTCTCAATATATTCAGCACGGTCAAACATTTTCCCCACTATTTGTGTAAACGACTTTTTTTTACACCAATTTTACGCCAATGCAAAACATTCTATTATTTGAAACAAACCAGGGTTAAAGTTCTGTTCAGTAACATTTAGAAAGTGCTCCTTGAGTATAAACAGACATTGTAGTGCGTTAAAAAGTGACAATGTGTTGCATCAACACAGTAAAATGTTAAATATTCAGCGCACAAATTTCAACACTTTACACTGTGATGAGATTTTTTTTACCGCGTACGACGTTAGACAAGACAGGAGAACGGAATGAAAAACAGAAGAAAAAAAACAAATGAACGATGAGATGAATTTTATTTTCGAGAACGATTGAGGGAGAAATAATATTCTTCGAAGTTTTGCAGGGAAAGGGTAGAAAAAGAATAGGTGTCAGAAGCTGTGTGAGAAATATTTTCCTATACATACGAAACCTAGACCGACCAAACAGATGACTGTCGCTGGAATCGTGTTTTCGACGAAGACGACTTTTTTAAAAAAAAAAAATAATCGCGGAAATGAGAATAAAAGAGTTGTTTGCGAGAAATCGGGAGGTGGAATCGTGAGGCGATTTTCTCGTTCGCAGTCGATCGGTGAGCTCGAGGCGAAGGTAAGAGTCAGCGCGCGTCGAAGAGTGCACGGCACGGTTAAATTCGCGCCTGGGTTTCGGCTCGATTGTCGAGGGGTATGTTCGGGGTGGTTCAGGGTGACTTGGGGCGGCCTGACGGTGAGCCGGGACGGTGATATTCGAGGATGGTATGGTTGATGCTGCGTGCGGGTCGAGGAAAGAGCGAGAGAGGGAGCGAGAGAGAGACGGGATCGTAGCCGGGACCGGGACCGAGAAGGGCGGAGGGGGTGGCAGATTGATCCGTCACGGAACGCGAGCACAATCACCCCCATTAGACATTATGTGTTTCCCGGTCACATCGAAATCCACGAGTTTCGCTACGCGTCCGTCCAGAATCCTCTCCAGCAGTTCTCTCCGCGCTGTCGCGCCTCGGCTAAAATGCATTTCATTATCGGAATGAATCCGCGAACGTTGGCCGTACTTTCGCGATCGACCGGCACCGACGACTATTTTCTTCCTGCTCCACCATCTTTTTTCTCCTCCCGCCGCGATTTTCCACGAAGGGCGACGCGTCCAACGGGATGGGAAGAAATTTGGTAGAAGATTTCGCCATTTTATGGCATGTTCTCGGCGACCGGAAGAACGCCGCCGATATTTTGGCGCGAAAGGTCCGTAAAAACGGGTAGGTGAGCGATGCGAAATCTCGTGCCAGCGAGGAAAAGAGAGGAACCGGGGAGAAGAATGTTGGCGGATGCTGGGATCGCCCGTTCGCTTCGACATGTTTAGTGCGCAGCGATGGAATAATGGAAAACGCTCGGTCGTCTCCGCGAGTTGCGAAGTCGTCCCGTTCCGAGCTCGTGGCTCTCCACCTCGTTTTTCAACAGGGCGACGCCGCTCGTTTCTCACGTATACGATAATAACCGGCGTACGGATATTTGTCAAGGACGCGCGACGCCTCATATTTGTAAGAAGACAAATTCTCATCGCCGTACGTACAAGTTTAACTACCCAAATGAGTGATCGGCGAGTCACGCGCGGTGGCGACACTCTTTGATTTCTGCGGCCGCAGCCTCCTCCTCCTCCTCCTCCTCCTCCCTCTTCTTCGCTTCTTCCGCTGCTCTTCTTGCCCCCGACGCTCGAGGACCGACACGCTCCTCTGCTCACCATTTCCCGCGTCTTCGCGAAGACGCGGAGAAGGGCGAGGGAACCGCGAAGAGATGGGACCAGGCATCGGAGGACCGAGAGAAAGAGAGGGAGAGGCAGAGGGAAAGAGAGCAGAGGAGCCACCCACGATGCTCGGCGAACCACGCTCGTTCGCTCGTTTGTCACGCGACAAATAGCTTCTTCGGGCGGCTGCTAACTTCAACGCGAGAACCTTTCCTCTTTCCTGTATAACGGGCATAATATACTCCGTGAGATCGGAACGTGCGCGCACATATATATATATATATGTTTGTATGTATGCGTATGCTAGGGCGTTTGAAAAAATCGACTATTTTGTTTATTTCAAAATCCGCTGCGAAATAGTGAGAAAAGATGGCTGTTGGCTGCGAGCTCTTAATATTTAGACATTTTTTCTTTTTTCTAGCACGAAAACTAATCAGCAAGTCCAAATGAGTCGAAAAATGAAGAAAAGAATCTTGAAAAAGTGTCTCCCACCATTTTTTGATAAATTGCCTCGTTCCAAAGTAATTCAAGGTCAAAGTTCAGTTTACGGTAAAATGAACTATTTGGTTTTGGCTGAGGGCAAAATGTTTAAGCTTCTTACTAAATATGATCAGATTTGTCCTGAAAATTGTATGGTTTATGCTTCTCTGTGAGGAAGGAAGTTGGTTAACTATTTTTAGCTGCTATAGCGTAACGTGGAATAGACTGCTTTTTCGATCTCATACAGAAATTACGTTTTCTGTGGAAAAAAAAATTGGTAAGGAAGATTTCTCGGTGGAGTAGCTTGTAAAGAAAATGTTGCGTCTCCTCTTATTTTATAATTCGGAAAAATATAACTGGTAAAATAAAACGACGGGTTTCTAAAATTTCTAAAATCAGTCACCTTCTTGCTGCAATTGTTGAAAGCTCATCTTACCTGTAAATTTACGGTATAACGCGAGTGAATAATTTTTTTTATCCCATGGAAAAAAGTTTGCAGTATTGTGAGATTAAAATACGAACGGGAAATATTTATGACCGGAGGTTTTTTCATCAGCTACATATATTGTCAGTCGTGTCTTTGAAAATACCAATTTTACGGACTCGACCGTGAAAAGTAATTTTATAGAGCGCTAAATTTCATACGAATTTAGTTCTATAAATTTTTTATACGCCTATTTATAAGTGTTACTGTCGCGAGACGAAAAATAACAATGGAAAAACGTCCCATCGACGTCTGCTTTGATCAATGCTCTCGGTTCCCGGAAATCGGTATGACTCGGAGTAGAAACGATTGGAGATCGAGTAGATTAGTGGTTAATTGTAACGAGACGCGTCGGATGACAGAATAGACACGACGGGAACGTGATCCAGGTCGATGAGCGTTGACAGGTGGAAGAAAGGGCGCGTACGATTGGAATTTCGCTGAGAAGGGTATCGAAAATGAGGAAAAGAGGAAAAAAGTAGCGGCGTCAAACGGATGAAAAATAACGTGGTAGAGAAGAAAATAAACAAAGCAGGTGACGCGACGCCGCGTCCCGCAGGTTATTACGCGGCGTCACGCGATGATGTATCAACCTCGGTACGGATTGTCTCCGCGAGATGGAACCAGCCGGCGTGAAATATGTACGGGGAAATCCGAAGGGGATTCCCGGTCGCTCCCTCCAAAAAAGGCAGAAAAAATCCCCGAGGAGTATCGTCCGCGGAGGTACGAATAGCAACGATCGTCGCGGTCATCCGAAATCCGAGCCTCGCGTTTGGGCACCAAGAACAACAGCGACAACAACGATAAGAACGCGAAAAGTGACGCGGCGGCGCGATTGACTCGTAGAAATAGAAGTGGTAGGGCGGACACGAGGGATGAAAAGGGGAAATCCGTGGAAGAAGTCGACACAGAAGAGTCGAGAATGACGAGAAGAAGGGAAAGATGAAGCTAGCGGACCGATACTCTTCGGAGAAACTCGATGAAACTGCTCTCTCTCTCTCTCTCTCTCGCTCGCTCTCTCCAGAGTCAAGGGGTATTTTTAGAGCATGGAAGCAAGTATTTCCATATATATGGGTACGGTGACGGGAGACATAGATCATAAGGACCCTCGCCACGTGGCAGCACGTGCCCTCGGTCCAAAGCTTATATACCTATGTACGAGACCGAGGAGTGCTTCGCGGCCGGAGCCTCCGGCGTAGTACTTTGGGGGAATCCCGGGCTCTCCGCTGTTACCGCGCCCGAGCTGTGCCGAACCTTCGCGCGGCTGGCGGCTCCCTTTGGGCCCTTCCCGCGCGCGGCGACCATCGTCGCCCGTACGTACCTCGACCACGCGACAATCCCACTCGAGTACGCGTTACATCGTCCGCGTTATACATTACCGCGCACCGAATATACTCCATCGTCCACGTCTCTCCCCCTGCGACGACGCAACCCACCCTAACCCTTCGCTCTTCCGTTTTTTCGCTATCGCTTTTCCTCGATCCATTTTATCCCCGCATCCGACCTTATATTTTCATTAATTATTATTTCCTCCGTGCTCCCGTGCGTTTTCTTCCGCGACGCGCCGATCGACCGACGAGCATATTGAGTAATATCAATTTATTAATTAACATGTCGCAATATAACAATAATTAAAAATCAATTATCAATATATTTATTTATACATATATTTCAATTCTTTTTATCACTACTAGAAGTAATGTCCAACGGATTTTTGGGTCCTTATACAAGAAGCTTCCTAAAGCTCACAGGGAAATAAAAAATTACTGAATTTCAGAACAGTTAACAAACTTACTACACTTGGTTTGCTGCCTGAACTCGTATCGTCTTAGTCTGACCAACGTAGAGAGGTGAATGTAATTAGATTTATAGGTTTTTTCATGCGAATCATTGGGTTTCTCGATGAATATATATTCTCCTTCAAGACAAATAAGTTGTTCGTAATCAAATTACGAGCAAAAAGTACATCATTGATACATGTATGCGAGTAATAATAACATTAACAGATACGTGTTAATATTACTCGTTAATATAAATTATAATAATTATAATAATATTTTTTAATTTAATATAATTTTTAGTTCGACTCTATTTAATTACGGGATTTTCCAATTACACGGCATAGCAGGAATATGGTACAGATGTGATTTTAGAAATATACAGCAATATTTTAAAAATCATATATGTGCGTAATAATATTATTATTCGTATACAGAGTAGAGAAGAGATAAGGGAGATTTTTTTTTATACCTAAAAGGATGAAGGTACTGGAATTTCGAGGAGCCGAGGTTCAACTCGATTGTTATATAATCAGTGGAGATAAATTGTCGCGAGGTCGAAGAAAAATAGTTGAACGTTCGTGGATTTTCTTTCGAATACAAATAATATAGTGGTACGAGTTTACGGAATGCGTGCATAATAAAACGTTCGAAGCACTCGAACGGACGGTGAAGTTATACTGTAGGTACGTTCAGGTCTTATAAAATTGTAACCTGTCAGCGGCTTGGGGATATGTACCTTGCGACTAATGTAATATCGACACATGTCATTACTTTCATCACAGTCATAACATCGAGACACGTTGTTATTTCCATCGTAGCGAAAGTCTACCGTTCGCGTATCGAAAGTAGAAGAGCAATTCCGCGAATTTTCATATCGCTCGTTTCCCCAGCGACGTTAGTTTTCAAAAATACACATGCAAAGGTAACGAAAAAACGTTTTTAAAAGAGAAAAGATTTTTAAAATTGCGATGTAGAGATTTACTGTAAGTAGATACATCGGATATTATTTGGCGAAGGTGGGCTGCGAATCGCTGCGATTACGAGTCGTAAACACGAAGCTTCATTCACTTTACTTGGAATTTACTAGTCCCATTCGGTTTTGGGTCGACGAGGACAAGTAGAACGAGAGAGATTATTCGTCGGTCGCGTTGACGCGTTAAAATCGTATTGATAAATAGAATTACGAGGGTGAGAGGGGCGCCGAGGTGCGACGAGGCAACGTAACAATGAGATCGCGATCGGACATCGAGGTAGATGACCGAATTTGACGCCGAGGAGAACGACGTCCGAGTATCGCGACGAAAAATGTTCGCGTGAGTCGCGATCGACGCAGAGTTGTCTCAACGCTGGTGAAATCGCATGGCAGACAAATTTCCAACGGGTGTAAATAAATAAGTTTAGAAAACGGAGAAACAACGATATGTCAGTCGCGGTGCAGCACGCGAACGCCTGGTCCGAGCACACGAGGCACAACCAGGACTGGCAGACCGAAGTCGTCGAATTCAGTGAGTCTTTACCCTCCGATTCTTTACCCTCGCCTCCCATCGCGCCAATGGAATACGTTCTTTCGGCGATTACCATCGCATCGTCGTGACACTTCGTTGACTTTGTTTCTGTTCCGTTCGTCAAACGGCGAACAATGGAGAAACGTGGCGCGACGAGTGGTTGTAAATATATTCTTGTATGTACACTTTTCCCCGAAGCTTTCATTCGGGGAACGAGGTTGTCCCGTGTAAGAGGAGCCAGAAGTATTATTGTTACAAAATAACGAGCACGAGAAAGAGATTAAACGTTTGCCCCCCTCGCCTCGCGCCCTCGGGACAAATATTGAATATCAACGGCGATTATCATCTTTGACAATAAATTCACAATTTATCATCTTTACCATTGCTGACAGCGAGTAAAATAAGCTTCTCGATAAAAAAAAATGTCCCTATCTAGCATAAAAACCAACGCGTTAACACCCCCGAATATGAATAATCAAAATTGACAAACACAAACGAACCAGCCGGAACAAAAATATAGTTCAAGAGTGTGTTTACCGAGCCCAACAACTTTTACATCGACATCTATCATAGCAACGGCGAAAAAAATGCGCAAAAATTCGTAGTCTTTTTCCAATCGAGCGGACTCGTTTCTGAAAGAGCTGCCCATATATAGTTACGATAATTATTCATTTTTTTTTAACCTCCACTGATCTGCGAACGAGTAGAGCTCCAGCAATTATTTTGTGTGATGACAAAACAGGACGAAACTTTGTTTCGCTATGGCGATTGTCGCGTGATGAAAAGACCTGGTCGACAAGTATGTAGGTATACAAAGGGGCGATAATCCGGATATCAGCGATAATCGAGTACTGGAACATTTGCAATTGGGTTCTCGGAATTTGAACGCGAAAAGGTATCTTCGCGCGAAAAGATACTTTTTGAAGTTGGCAAGAATTCGTGGTTATAGACGGTTATCGCGTACGCGATCGGACCTTTGCACGCGGTATGTTGATAATCGATGAAATAATCGTTGACAAAGTTCCAAGTGTAGCTATGAAAATGATTGTATATAAATAAGTCGATGATGGATCGAGCCTAATAATATTACGATCTCGTAGCCTTTAGATCCCGAGGGAATTGCCGAGGGGGTGTGTTTGACATTTAACATTTCCCCGCGGGCATTCGCCCCTTTATACCCCGGCCCGCCCGTCTGCTAGTCTGTTTCGCTTTTCCGTCCCCGCAATTTCATTCTCGCCTTAAGTTTATCCGGGACCGCATCGTAGCTACCCATTTTTACGTCTCCCTTTCGAAAAGTTGATCGCCAACCCTCTCAAGACATTAATTTACCCTCCCCAAGAAAACTGCTACCATGACCAGACAATCGTTTCGACGAACCAGATTAAATCTCTTCATATCGCGTTACAAATGTTGTCAACGGCACTGCGTTTGTTGAAAAGCGGGGGAGGGGGGGGCGGAAAATGTATTTTTTTCTAAAACATCGAGACAATAAACTTGGTGGACTCGTAGCGAATGGATAAATTGGAAGGGAAAGCGAGGAAATACGAGAGGATCGTAAATTCGGTAATAAATTGAATGGAAACAAAGACGAGTAGGAAAAAGCGTAGAACCAATCACAAAATGATTGATAATGGAAAGAAGAAGGAAAGGAACGTGGGAGGTGAGATGAAGAAAAACGAGGAGAAGGAGAACGACGTGTTCCGCAAATTCGCGTGGAGTCCATTTACACTCGAGGACTCGCGAATTAAACGTCGCGTCGTCCGGGAATTATCCCCGCCAGCGACATAACTTAAACAGGATCCGATGTAAATAGCGCACTTAGTTATTCGCCACGAAGGCGCAAGTTAAAAATACCACCGACTCGAGATACGGAGGCCGACCTTCTTTTTTTTTTCCTTTTCCCTTTTTTCTTCTTTTTTCGGGTAATGAAAGCAATCAATTCAGTTCTCCCGCGTCCCGCCGCCACCCTCTCTCGCGCTCGCCTTTTTCAACAACCACGAACCAACCACCCTCCACTTCTCTATCTCGCGCACCAACCACCACCACCAACACTCCCTCCGCGTACCGTTATACTCGCGCTACCACGAGGCCCGACGCGTGAGTGTGGAGACGAAAGTTGGGGAAAGCGATCTCCATGCGGCGACCACTTCTGTAGTCATCATAAAATGCGCTGCTTTCAAGTCTCGACGATCGCTACTTTTTCTGGCGGCGGGGGAGGGTATGAAATAAGGGAACGGTGGTTATCCCGCGGAGAACCGAGCGGCGGGAGGAAATTTACTCGGTGCGGATCGCAGCGGCAAGGACGAAGGAGACGAAGGAGACGAGGAGTGGGAGGGGGAGGAGGTGATTTTGCGGGAGGATAGGGAGAGAGAGACTGACTCTGGCCTCTTTAAAACAGCACTAAAGTATCGTTAATCTTGGGAAAAGGCCTCTTATTTCCACCGGGGACAAACTAGTTAGACACGTACACTTGATACAAAAATAAATTGCGGACTCGCGAGCCGAGACCCACGAGCGGCGAGCGACGGATCGCTCTTGTTTTCCGCCTTCGGTTTGTCGACTATCCTTTCTGCTGCTGCCCCATCTACCACTACTACAATTTCCGTCGCGAATCGCAAGCTCGATTTCTCTCTATTCCCTCGAATCTCACGAAGCTTCGTCGGTAATCGAGGAGGAGTGGCGCCTGCTGGTATTTGGGAGCTTCGTGCGTATGCAAATTACCGCGACGATAGGATTTTCGGATGGAAGGCGAGCATTGCTCGTTGAATGGACGACGAATTACGGGATTTAGGACGTTTTTGGACTCCTGGTCGACGGTGTTTCGATCTTGAGCATAGTTCTCGTCGGATTCGTTGTCCGCGAGTCGAAACCTTTCGGTAGACACCCCACACGACTGGGTTTCGATCAACTCGTGTCCCCTCTTCCACCCGACTCATTTTCGAAAAAACGGTTTTTTCTCCTCTCCCTCGTTTCCGATGCGCGCAACGAGCAGGGATCTGCGGCCGCGCGGAATGCCGATGGTTACCAAGCTGGTCAACCATCGCCAAGCTACCGCGATGATACGGTGATTCTTGGATGCTGCATCCTTCCGTCGCGAAAAGGACGCGAGAGCCGCACAAAGAGAGGGAAAATATGATTAACGACGCGGACGCGAGACGTTGGATGCAGATTGGCTCTTCGACGGATAAAGAGAGTAGGGACGGAGAAGAGAGCTGTACCCACGCGTCAAGAAAACCCCTCGTGGACACCATCGAGGACGCTGGCGGCCCAGAATCGCGACGGCAGCGCGGCGACGCGCACTGATTACGTGTCCCGGTGCACTCGTGATCGATGCACCCCGCGCGTCGCGGCGTTGGTCCGACCTCATCTGCATCTACCCCTGCAGCTCGTTCCTTCGACCCTCGCCCACCGCCGCGCACACACGCCGACGCGTACGGGCAGATCCACGCGAAATCGACGAATAAAAACAATTCAAAAAAAAAAAAAAAACTAAATTCGCCAAAAACCCTAAATCAGGAACAAAAAATCCACCCCATTTTTTCCCAAAAATTCACGCCAATTTTTTTACCAAAAAATAGCAAAAAAGACAAATTTTTTCTATCGCGTCGAAGGAAAAACTGTGGAAAAACGAGTTCTCCCCTCGCTAAAATTTGAGCTTCGCTGTTATTCCCCACGTTTTAACGGAGTCTTCGGATTGGTGGGTTTTTTTTGGAAAAATTATGCTCGTATGGAATTGTTTGGCAGCAGGCAAATGAAATTTCGTCGACTCGACGCGGATCGCCTCGTACGTGTATCGCGTCCCGGGGGTTGCGCGACCCGGACACCTCGCGTCGCGACGCCTTACTGCAATCATCTCCGGACATATTGCACGTCAACGAGGACTGAGCTCCTCGTTCATTTCCACAAATTACATGCCAAACTAAAAATCTCGCTTCTTATTCAAGAGAGATTATATAATCAGATATAATGACAAACGATCCCTCGTCGCCGCGCGAGCAGCGGCCCAAAACGGGACCACCTCGCCTCCCTCCGCGTCCAGCCCGTTTTACAAACCAAACGGACAACCGCGTTGGAAAAATAATGAGAAAGAGGCAAAAAACGAAAAGAGAAACAAAAAAACACGGACGACGTATTTCGCGTTATTTCAACTCTCCGCGCAGCTACCCACAACACATCCGCGTGTGTTCTCCTCGTGTAAAAACCGCAACGCTCTATCGCGCAATGGTCGCAGGTTCCCGTCGATCGACTTCGTCCGCAATAGCCATAAAAAAGTGTAACGCAAGTATTTACCTCCGTTCAAAATTCACTACAATCTCTAAATTACCTCGCCGTCCTTTTTCACAATTTTATTCCTATTTCGCGCTACCCTTCGACGACAAATCTCATAATACTCGAAATAGTACGCATCTATCCGTACTATGTTTTCCATCGTTCGCCTCCATTTTATGCTCATCAACCGAGGGGCACGACAATGTACAGCGAAAATAAATCATCCTCCTCTCTCTCTCTCTCTCTCTCTCTCTTTCTCTCTCTCTCTCTCTCTCTCTCTCTCTCTCTCTCTCTCTCTCTCTCTCTCTCTCTCTGTCTTGTCAAGGGTGCGCTCTTGGATTATTCCGCCGAAAAATGCCATCGATATCAAAAATAGCTACGATGCTGTGGAATCACGTGGCAAAGGGAACGTTTCAAAACCAAGCGCTTTTCTCCATGATATAAGCTCGACCAACTCTTCTGCGTCGTTGCTGATTTATTATTTTGTCCATTTGGTCTTCGATACCGGTGTCCGAGATGTTCTCACAGAAACTGCAGCGTCGCAGATCTGCGTATTTCGCGCGCGAATTTTCGTTCCACGAGAAGAAATCGGAGCGCGGATCGCGAGATCTCGGTGTCGGCTGGGGAAAGGCAGGGAGAGGAGGAAAAATCGGGAGCGAGAAAAATATACGAGGGGCGGGCTGAGGGGACGAGGCGTGTGAGAATCGCGTACCGCTAGGTCGGGTATAGAGAGCGTTGTAAGGTACGCCGAGATGTAAAAATACGGGCGCAGGAAGATGCGACGCTCGAATGTAAGCCGGTCCGTGTGAGATTCGCGCCACTCCGACGGTCCCACCGCGACTCGTTGACCGCACCTTCCGGGGACTACTCTATCAAGGGTGATCCGAGTGATCCGGGGAACGAGTCGAGAGCTCTCCTCTTACTTCCCTCGACGTCGCGGTCGCGGTATACCTTATACTTTGGAGGAAAAAAAAGGCCTCGTCTTCGTCGCCGAGACCACGGCGACGCGTGGGACACGCGACAACGGAGCGTGAAAATTGACCCGGACGATAATTGAATTTGACGAAAAAATTCACAATTTCGCTCCGCAGGCGATTTCGGCTCCCCATTTTTTTCTTCGGAAAAATGAAAACAAATTTTGGAGGAAAAAATAGAGCAGGAATCATAATTTTCCGCGACGAAGTTGCACCCAATGGAAAATTTGGGAAACTGAGAATTCTCGAGACTCTGGGAAATATCAGATTTCATCGAATTGTGACTCGGCGAGTTGGAAATTCAAACACGTCGAAAATCCGAAAAAACGCTTTCCATCGAATGCAAATTGCAAAACTAACGAGCTGTACAGGAAATAAAAATCACTGCCAAACTCAAAATTTAAAAAGACGTACGAAGCAACAAAAAACCGCGCCTTCGATAAGAAAATTTAAGCAACAATCTACGTAATCTGAAATTGCTAAGCAGTTCTAAACAATTTAAAAAACACGAGATATTTCAAAATTCTAAACAATCTGAAAAATCTACACAATTCTAAACGATCTAAAAAATCTAAGCAATTTCGAAAATCTAAACAATTTGAAAAATCTGATAAATCTAAACAATTCTAAATAATCTGTAAAATCGCAGCAATTTTAGACGATCTAAAAAATCTAAGCAATTTGAAAAATCTGATAAATCTAAACATTTCTAAATAATCTGTAAAATCACAGTAATTCTAAACGATCTAAAGAATGAAAAAATTCTGAACAATGCTGAGAATTCTATACAATTTTGAGCGATCCAAAAAACGTGAGCAATTCGAAAAATCTGAAAATTCTGAGCAATCTAAAAAATCTGAACAATCCTTCGAAGAAAATTGCACGAAAAATGTATCTACAAGTAGCGCGCCCAACAGAGCAGTATAAATTCAACGGACGAAACGTGACCAAAATGTAAAGGTATCCGCAAAGAAGCGTACGTCCGCGAAAAATTCGCGAGCATCGAAGAATTCGCGAGACTGCGAAACCGAGAAGAGAAAAGAACGGCTCTGGTTTGTTTTTTGTTTCGTGGTCTTATTTTGGGCTTTTTTGCTGTTTTACAGGCATTTCCATGGGGGGGGGGGGGGGGGGGGTAGTCGGAGCAAAGGTCGCGGATTCGGTCGCGTTGTTCGTTGGAATTTTTCGGCTACGTTTAGTTAGCAATCTTTGGCTCGCGACGGTACATAATTGCGTTATCGCGACGCTCGACGCCGGCGACGTCGGCGTCGTCGTAGCAACCCCTCCGCGCGGCCGCCCAGATCCGCGCCACGTGACGCGACACCGTCCAATGGGATCGGGGCGTCGCGATGCTGGATGCAGCGCGAGGGGTGCGAGGCGGAGCTTGCGAGGCGCCGCGTCGAGTGGCCTCGAGTATATGGAAAGGCCTGCGAAGCAAGAAGTCAAAATCACGTGCCCGGTGCAAAAGGCTCGCTCGCGTACGCCGTTCTCCGTCGCTTCGCAAAATTAACCGATCGATCGACCATGAAAAATGTAAAATTCACCCCCTGAGCATCGTTTCCTCTCGAATCTCGTTTCCGCGAAATTGCGCGAGAAAGCTGAAAGTTGCGCGAAATGGATCGCGAGAATTCGGCCCGTTTTCGCGAATCGAAGTAGTAGTCGCGCTCGTTGTTGTTGTTCTCGTCGCGCGGCTCGTTGGTTGTCCTGCTAGTTATTTTCTCCCTGTTTCTGGTGGATTTTCGTTGTCGTGCGGCATGGATACGAAGAAACGTGCGGGAACGTGATGGATACGTGTCTGTGCGAGGGTGTTTGACGAACTGGTTGGGGAAAAGAAGAGCTAGAGATTTTTCGAGAAGGTGACGAATCCCGGAAAAAAGACAGCTTCGAATGGGCGACGAAAAGGGACGAGGAGTCGCATTGAATCGCGGGTGAATTCTCGCGGAGAAACGAACACTCGCACGACGCGCCGTGGGATCATGGACCGACGCTGCGGATTCTCGGCGAACCGTTTCGCTCGAGGATCGCCACCCGTCGCTACTCACAAAGGAATCGCCGATGATTGTCCACTCGTTTTCACGGAATTTTCTCAATCGTGATTCCGTGATTCTTTGGGACGGAGAATAAGCTCACGATTTACCAAGCCCACGGCGTTTTCCTTTTTCTCCTGCGACGAGCAGCCGCACCGGGACGACGGGATCGGCGAGAGAATACGACGGTCGCGAGACGAAGCCGTCGGAGTCATGGACCTGAGCACCGCGTATCGATACAATCAAAACATGATGGAATATTACACCTGTAAGAATTTTTCGCAACACCCCCAACGACTTTTCCGACGATCGCCTCACGAGAACCGCGATTTTCCTCGTTCCGCAAATTTTAATGACCACAGACTCTCCAATTCTCGCAAATCCGGGTTCCTCGCAATTTTCGGCCAATTTTATTTTACAATATTTTCCTACAATTTTATTTCCCAATTTTGCAAAGTTTTTTCTTTCTTTTTTTCCATTCCGCAATTTTTTTTACCCCGTTTCGAAGTGACATTCGAAATTGTCATGAGTATTTTTACTGATAACAGTTGCTGACGTTTTTTTTTTATAAGTCATTTTTTATTGTTTACTGTGATCTGTTTTGCAATACTTTGACAATCCGGTGGCTGATAGAGAGACGCGATTGGTGGAGGGAATTAAATCTCGTTGACTAATTTTACATGGAAAACGTGGCGATCGCGAATCGGCGAGAGATCGGTAAGGAATGAGGCGGATTTTTGTTTATTTTCGCTCCCAAAAGTTGGAACGACGGTGACGAGAGGGTTTTTAAACGGTTGTGAAAGAGGAACATCGCGGTTGGGGTTTTGGAATTAGTGGAACGAGCTGTTCGCCGATCGGAAATCGGTTGGTTCAGGATAAATTTCGCCGAGTCTTTCGCCGTTTTCCGAGCGACGGCAACGGCGAGCGTCGGGGCGGAGTTTCGTGAGCGGCGCGCGTAGGCATCGCTTCGGGTTACGGTGTTGTTGAGAAAAAAAAGGTGTATCTCTTCCGACCAGAGAAATCGATCGATACCGATTCCCGGCGTGAAAAACCTTCGGTCAAGTTTCGTTGGGCCGATTTCCGGTGTGCGGTCGTACGCCAATCGGCGCTGCTGCTGTCGATCGGTTAGATCGGTTGAATCGGTTGGACACGGTAAAAATCGGCATGGGATTTCAGCGCGATTTGCGTCGCGTTTATCTTTTTTTTTGAACCGTAGATGCTCGCAGGCGAAATGCAATCTTCGCATCGTTGTCGTTTCGCCAGTACGACTAACCGATCTCTGCCGATTTGTTGCCTACGCGATGTCTGCGCGTGTTTCTCACGTGACGTAACACGACCGATCACTCGGACGTGACTTCTCGGGTTTCCGCTCCCCGGGCTCGACTCTATCGCCTCTCTGGTCCCGATCGGCGATCGGAGATCGGTAACGCTGCTTTGTCGCGGCATTGACAAATTCGTTCTCCCAGCACGTGTCGCTCGGACGGATTGATCACCGATGACCAATGACGAGCCGCGTGTTCGCTGCAAAACGTATCGATCGCAGAAATATCGACGGCGTCGTTTTAATTACAGCCTACTCGATTTACCGATCTCACGCGAGTATCGATGTACTCGCAGCAGGAAAGCGAAAGAAACGAAAAAAGGAAGAGAAGAAAAAAAAAACAAATTAAAACTTCGCACTCGACAATCCTGTTCCGATTGTTGCTTAATTGAATCTCGTTTTTCCAAACGAATACCGATTTCTTTAAATAATTTCACGCTCAGATTCACCGGAGAATATTTATGTACACGTGCAGCCCAGGCTAATCTCTCACCTCCGTTCACCGATTACATCCTTTTTTTCCAAATAACTATGCGCCGATTTTATTTTTTTTTACCTCGAACCTACGCACATTTTTCATCGCACTTACCGATCTCCGACATTCTTCGTACAATTCCCAACCACGCCGATCTATCCACGGCGCTAATTCCATCCAGCAGTTCCCACTTTCGCAGCCTTGCCGATCTTTTTAGCCATATTTTGCCGATTTTTTATCCCATTTCGTCAACTTTTTACCGATTTCCCGATCCAATTCACACGCATTGATTTAGGGACGATGAAAAGTCACGTCCGTCCATTGATCGCAACGATTAAATTGCCCAAGTCGTCGTTTTTTACCCATAACTACCGATCTTTTCAGCGATTTGTTACCGATTTTCCGTTAGATTCATTCTCGATTTCACCGGATCATCGATGTACGATTAAAAATACGACAGTCTATTGATTTCACGGATTCTAACAGTAGACTCCAATTTATCGAGCATCCGCCGATGTTTTTCAGAATTATATTTTTTACCGTCTTACCCGAACCGTTCACGGACGATCAGCGCCCGCGTGAAACTAATCGCTGCATTGATTTCGCCAAACGTTCCTCGCGTTCCCACGCGTCTGCCGAGATTTTCGATAGATCGTTACCGATTTTTGCCCGTTTCCCCGCATAACGTTTGATTTATACGCGGTCGCGAGCAGAGTGGAATTAATTTCTACAATAGAAACGTTCGCATGAAAAGAGGTGCGAAAAAAATTTAACGTATCCGACGCTTAAATCCACAGGTTGCAATTCATTGTTAACCGTTTATAATCCTCGCTACAAAGAGATACAGCTCTCTCATTTTCTCTCGTTTCGAAAATTTTACATTCGCCGTTTATTGCAACGTAACCGACGCGTTGCCAATAAACATTTTCTGCGGGGGGGAGGAGGAAAAAAAAGAGAAATCAATCGACTCGCGCCGATTTCCATCGCGTTTTCCTTTCCTTTTTTTGCGAAACAATTATTTCCAGATAATTTTGTCGAAAAAAAAAACGGACAAATTTCCGCATTACTATTATTTTTTTCCCCATCCTCGATTCTGCTATTTTCGTCATAATTTTCTAAATCCAATTCGAAGCCACCGCTCGGTTCTTTTGTAATGTTCGTCGTTTTTGTCGAGTATCCATTTGCCTTTTTAACTCCTGAATCCAAGTGATTTTTTATTTTTTTTTCTTGTGCCTTCTCTGCTTTTTTCTTGCTCCCTTTCATCCGCGCGCTCGCGAGAGATAAGTGGAAAATTGAAAATGATCGATGCTCTTTTGTCGTGTCAAAGGAATAACGAGCAACTTTTTGCCCCGTCAAACGAATAACGAACGTGGCGAGATAGTTTCTTCTATATTGTCTTTGCCGACTCGAATCGTTTCCCATTCTCGCGCGTCTCCCGAATCTCGCCGGGATATACGAGAGCAATCTTCGGCGAATAACAATGTATGAGAAATAAAACGGACGAGACGTGCATCGCCGTGTTATTATATGACGTAGGTGGACTCGTCGAGGCGTGACGAGGTCGACGATCACCGTCGTAACTCTGCCCGGATCTCGATTCTCGCGTTCGCCACGATCGGACATCGCGCTCACCCAAATCATACCTCGACAACCCTCCGCCCGGGCATCGCCACCGCGGGACGCGACCATAAACGCGAGGACGAATTGATTTGCGACCGGAACTCTTATATACCTCGACACACGGAGAGAGAGAGAGAGAGAGAGAGAGAGAGACGCTCCTCCTCGCGATAACCACCATCCTATCCCTAACTTTTTCATTGTCTTCCCCGCTAGCCGCCTTCTTACGTCACGCGATCGTCATCGATCAAGAAAAGATCACCCATTTCCGATGCTCGAACCGCAGCGGCATTCTACCATCCGGCACCACGATGAATCACTGCGCTAACCGACGCGAAAATAAAACATCGACGAAATCCCACTACCTCGACCGATGCGCGCTAATTTTCTCATCTGCCATCCATCTCTATTTTTTTTCACTCCTTTACATTTTTACGCACATTTTTACGCACATTTTTACATGCATTTTTACGTACATTTTTACGTACATTTTTACCTATGTTTCCCCTCAGCCCCGCGCGGAGAACGAATTCTGGCCTTTTTAGAGCTAAACATGTGAGTCGCTTCCGAACACGTAGCATCGAAGTCTGTATTTTTTTTTTTTCAACACTTTTTATCATATTTTCGGAGGGAAGATAGCATTTTTTTTCACAGAAATTTCGACCCCATTTTTTCACAATTCGTTATTTTATGAACCCTTCGATTGAAGACTAGATATTAGGGTACATGCACTAACTCCATTTGTTTTCTTTCGTATCCCCGTCGTTTTTAAACATTCCCCGATAAAAAACTGTAACAGATACTTAAAATGATACCCTGTACTATGAAAAAAAGGACCTGCACCAATTTCCAAAAAAAAAAACACCTTTTTTCGGAGCCACGAACTAGGAGTGACACCTCAAGCTCGTTCTCCGGGTAAAGAGCGTATTACCTGGTTGACAAAAATGGGCCAATGTAAAATTGCGAATACAGTTTGAGGTACAAATACCTCTTTTCGTACCTAGGTACATTTTCCAGTTCCTATACCCGTGCTTAGGTACTTTCCCAGACAGGTACCTTGTACCTGTAGCTAGTTACATTTTTGGAGTAACTCGTACCTATTTATTTTCCAAGTTACGAGGTACTTTCATACTAGTCGCATGACTGTCATTCGTCATATTGATAATACTGCCAACCGCCCTCTGCGAGGGATCGGTTTGAAGCTTCGTTTGGGACTTACAAAGTAGCCGCCATGACCGCGAGTCTATACAACTAATGTCTTCAATTATCATTCGTGTAAAAAAAGTACCTTTACGTAGGTACCATGCCTGTACCTAGGTACATTCCTCAAATAGCACCTTCGTCCAGCTTCGTTAAAAAGCTCGTTCTCGTCGAATTTCTACATCCTTTATTTTTCTCATTTGCCTAATATCTGTCCCCGTAATTTCGAACACGCAACTACTTTATTTTCAAACAATATACCAAAATCTAGGAACTTTAAAGCAAAACATAGAGGTCACTTGAAGAAAAATACTGTTCTTTTTTTTGGTTTAACGTAAAAAAACAATAATACAAAATGTTTTCTGAAAAAAACAACCCCGAATCGAATGAGCTGTAATTCAAGATTCTAAGGATGAGAATGGGGAGAAGAGTTGGAAGGAAAATGTTTTGGTAGATTTTGACTGCAACCGGCGCTTAAGAGGGGGAAAAAAGCTCGTTTCTCCGTCGACGAATAATTTCGTCTTCGATTCACCGACGGTTCGATGCAGTTTCGGCGTCTGGTTTTTCGACTGTCATCTGGTTATTGTGTGACGCGCGTAGAACAGAAGCCGCCTGTCCTTGGGCAGATATTTTACAAGGATATTACCTCGGGGGTAAATTGATATAATCCTCGGCAACGCGGCTTAATATTGTAATGGAGGGAGCGCGAACGGGGAAAGTAGCAGCGGGTGGTCCTCGACATATGTCCTCGTTCTCACTTCGGTGCACCGATGATAATTCAATGATCGCAACTCCAACGGAGTTAACAAGAAGCGAGAGCTCGCGGCCTATCGCCTGCGTAATCGAATTACGCAACGCTCCTCTGCTCGCCGCAACGTCGCCTCGCTTCGCTCCCAAATTTTTTGCACCCCCCACTCTCGCGACCGAGAAAACGAAAATGCGGGTAAAAAATACAGCGACAACAAAAACAACAAGGGCGAAAAAAAACGTGACGCGTCATCGACGCTGCTCGCGCAATATCGCTTCTCTCGCCGCGCTCGGGGCCTACCGTGAGATCTTTTTCTCTTATCTATTCCCATTCCATTTTCTAGGCCACGGAGGAGTGAATCAACTCGGTGGTGTCTTTGTCAACGGAAGACCTTTGCCGGACGTGGTGAGGCAACGCATCGTTGAACTAGCCCACAGCGGAGTCAGACCCTGCGACATCAGCAGGCAACTCAGGGTATCGCATGGCTGTGTTTCGAAAATACTCTCGAGGTGAGCGTCCTTCCACCACTTTTCTATTACCATTATTATCACTATCGTCCACAAAAAGAAAACGCAATTTTTCTACTTTCCTTCTCACCCCTTCCCTCTTTTTTTTATTTTTCGGACCTTCTCGAACATAACTATAAAATTTTGCTAAACTTTATCCTTTTTTTCTATTTATTTTTTCCCAAGAGAGTTTTTTCAAGAGAGAATTTTTATTATACATATTCGAAATTTTCTTCATTTGATCATCTTTTTTTTAATGTATGTATATAAAACGACAAATTTTTATTTTATTTTAATTTCAATTAATTTGTATACTCAAAGTTAATACGTGTTTCCAATAACTTAAATAATGGGTCCATCTCGGTGGTAACGAGGGAAAGAAGGGTGAATAAAATAGGAAACAGGAAATAAAAATTATCTTAATAATTGTATACCTTCGCATGCTTTTTTTCTACCTTGGTTTTCGTTGCCCGAAGGGATTTGTCCACTTCGTAATTTTTTGTCTATTTTACGCGTTACACATTTTTGCGAAATATGCGGGCTTCGCGGATTCCTTGGAGCAATACGATTCGATTTCTTCTAGCTTCGTGCTAATTTCTGTCGTCGAAGGGCAGTGGATCGGGCCCCTCGCGAGCGTTCCATATTTCATGGGGTAATATTTCCTGTTTATTCAGACTTTCGAGATCTGGACGAGAAAGGGGTTGGCCCACCCCGCGACCACGACTCGACTCTCGCGAGAGAGTATCGAGTCGTGACAATCGAGACCATCAAACGGCCACGAGGCCGGTTATGCGTGGGACGAAAAAACATGAAAACCGCATCGGGTGCCACCGGGGTCCTTCCTTCCGCCGGAATTCCCACCCGCCGCTTTCGCCCCTGCTTTCACCGAATACAATCCCGACTCCCAAGATTTTTCGCGACAAGAAGCGTACTTTTCCCGGATTAAGGCCGCGAGGGAAAAAAATTCATCCACGAAAAACGAGCTGGGAAAAAAAACTCGCACCTCAAAAATGTTGCCAAAAACTCCACGTACGGGGGGGAAAAACGAAGGGAATGAGAAAAAATAAACTAATAGTCTATTATCGCGATCGATAATTTCACGAGTCGTGCAATAATGCGAGAAGGGTGAAATAAGAAAGGAAAAGCGAGTCCCTCGTAAACTGGAAAAAAAATTGGCTCGTAACGGGGAAAAAATGCGGTAGGTTTCTACGGAAAGGATGGAGCTTTTTTGTCCGAAATATGAGAGTAAAAAATAGTCGTAAAAAAAATGGGCGAGGGGCGCCGAGTGGCGAAAAAAAAGGTAATTGGGATGTAAAGTGGCGAAAAAACGCCATGTGTCGAGAGAACGTCGGTAATCGTAATCTCGTTGGCGTTGGCAGCTTTAAGGTATTTTTTCCCGGTGAAAGGAAATTTTTAAAACGAGGGGTCGAATTGTTGCGGGGTTTCGAGGCCAGGTTCGGAATTCGCGAGTTTTGCTACGTACGAGGATGCTGAAACGTGGGTGGGACGATCGGGGGCGCGTGGATGAGGGAAAGTGGGTGAGAGACAGATAGACGAAGAGGCGGTCTGCGGGATCGGCATCAATCAGGGCAGAAAACAGCAGCATCAGAGGAGCCCGCAAGCGAGCCATTATTGCGGGTAGTCCGTAATTGAATTTAAGTACCAGCGAAGATATTATTCGACTAATTAAGCGCCGAGGGTTTCGTCGGGCCGGGGAAGATACCAACGTCTTAGTCTCCGCCGTCTTACGCGCGTGACCTTGAACCACGAGAAAATCCGGGAGTTGGCAGAATTTCCAAATTTGTTTTCCCTTCCCTTATTTTGTGGTTTTTGCAGGTATTACGAGACGGGAAGTTTCAAGGCTGGAGTGATCGGTGGCTCGAAGCCGAAGGTCGCGACGCCACCGGTCGTCGATGCGATCGCGAATTACAAACGAGACAATCCAACGATGTTCGCATGGGAAATCCGCGACAGACTTCTCGCCGAAGGAATCTGCTCCCAGGACAACGTACCCTCGGTTTCCTCCATCAACCGGTAAGTATCTACAAAATACAACTCGCATTTCATTCCTTCGAAAATTCCCTTCGAGCTTCCCCTCATTCGTCCTTGAATCACTATTACTCGTCATCGCAATTCATCAATCACCAAAATTCCTTCGTGTACTTTTTTTTTCCACTCTTGACGTTTCTAGACTTTTCGACTTGTTAGCACCTTACAGGATTCGCCATTTTGAATTTTCGAAATCCGAGAGAGTAGCTGAGAAATTCGAGCTTTCCTGCGATTTCTGCAAACGACAGACGACGGGGAGTAAAGAATTAGAGAGCGAAGGAAATTTTAAGGGGTGGAAAAATTAGGAGTTTCTGTTTTTGGGAAGAGCGTCGGTTGGGAAGAGCGTCGACGAGCGGTGATGATCGGAAGGGCGGATAAATAATTGCGCGGCGATAAATTATCGCCCGACGAGTACGGAGAGTCGAGGCCTCGAAATTTCCACTTGCAGTAGCGAATTCGATCCACGTTACACTAAATTTCATTAGCACTCGTAGGGTGGCTGTCTGGTTGAGTGGTAGATAAGCAGGCGATAAAGGCTGGCTCTCGAGTGCCGGCTGATTAAATCTCGGGACATATGTGAACAGATCAACTACTAGCTCGTCCCGACGGATGTGGATGTGCCGCGCGGGGTTCGAGGATCGGGCGAGCAGGTTTGCGCGGTGCTGATACGTCGTAATGTCGCCTCATGGGAATAAAATCACCCTCTCCTCGCAACTTTCTATACCTCCTACAACGTTTCAGATTTCCCTTCTCTCTCCCTCCCTCTCTCTCTCTCTCTCTCTATCTTCCACTCGTCCCCCGCCCCATCGAGTACGTCTACAGCAGCAAAAACACTTGAATTAATCCGTCAATTCCCTCGGGTAACCTGCCGCCCGTTTGCCTGTAAAAGGTCAACCCGTGTTGGAGAGCGAAAAAGAGAGAGACGCGGAAGGAATGGGCAAAACGAAAGAGACCGTGTCGACCGATTCACTCGGCCCTTCGAAAAAATAACTGCTCTCTCTCTCTCTCTCTCTGTCGCTCTTCGAAAACTGATTCCCTGCCGGTTAATATAACGTTATTTCACCCGATCCCCTCGCGCAGCTGTAGTGATTAGCGATTTATTACTTGTATAAACACTCACCACCGCTTTACTCGAACGTATCGACGAGCCTGCCTGTCCTGTCGGACACGCCGCGACATATGCCGTCGCCGCGCGTACACCTACGCCTCGCTTGCCCTTCGTTATCTTGATCGCTACACAAATGCCCACCGGCACTGATTACTACAAATTGCCACGAGCCAACGAACCGACCGAGCACCGTACGATTAACGGAATATTTATTCCTCCGCGAATCCCGCGAAAAAACAAAATCCCCTCGACACACTTTTTTCACCCATGCACCGCGTTTCTAATTTTTGATCAGCCATATTGGATCCGCCATCTGGTATTTTAAAAATTGCACACCGAACTCGAAATCAGTGGCCTCGTTGACCCCTGTATACCAAAATTCAGGAAAAATCGCCACATTTCAACATTTCAGCCGCCATGTTGGGTCCGCGATTTTGAATTTCAGAAATTTCCCAGTAGATCCACGAATATATTCTGAAAACTGCTGTTTTTTTAAACTAATTTCTCGTTAGCGATGATTATTCTAAATAGTTATGCAACATTATTGTCGTTTTCCACACTTCGTGGGCTCTTGGGAAACTTGGGGTCCAAAAACGGCAACGAAGTCGATCACAAAGTGCTGAAAAATCTGTCCCGCTGTGACACCTGATTCATTTGAGATAAAGATGAAAATGGCAGGTGGAAGAAAGTGTGATGAAATTTTGGAACGTGGAGGAAAATTCGAGGACGAGCGAAGATCGTTCAATTTTGAAAGTGGAAGCATGTGATAAGGTTGGCGCGCGGCTTGTTGCTCGAACGAGTTCTTCGTCTTTTACTCTCGTCGTTGCGATGTATTCTCAACCCCCGCCTCCGACTTTTCTTCCATTCCTTCGCAACCCCGTGCGAGACCCAAGAAGCACGGCAGCTAAGCCCAGATGGCGGGTATTGATCTGAATCTGGAGAGCAGATCGCTCGGAAAAACTCGCAACGTCCAGGAAATCTCTAGCAGTCGTTGGGATTCCTGCGAACGCGGTTTACCCCGTCTTCGCGCTTCTCCATGTATCCATTTCTGAAAAAACGAAAATGAAATATTTTTTTTTCTTCAAGTAAGTAGAAACAATGTACAGAGCTTTTTGCTCGTCAGAGCCCATTGTAAGTTCTGCTTTTCTTCCCGCTCCCACCGTCGTGGTTACGTCTCGAGCGAAATAATGCTATCTGTTATTTCGGAGACTCGCAAAGTTTTTGCTGCCTCTCGAGAAGGAAAGCCGCGAAGAAAGCTCTTCTACGAAAGTGTTTTGGCAAAGCTCGGTAGTCGTACGTTACATTAGCGGTGGTCCGCGCCCGCGACAAAAACGTCGGAGACAATCCGGAGACAATGACAAAGACCGGCCATTAAACGTATCGGAATCCAGCGTCTGGAATCACCGACACTCGAGATGCGAGAAGAGAGAGAGAGGAAGAGAGGAAGAGAGGGAGAGAGGGAGGGAGGGAGATTTTTGGAAATTTTTCGCCTGGCCCGAGAGAAACGCAATTCCCTTCGTCCATTGCCAGAAGCGGAAACAACAGGAAACCGATGCAAAAAGGCTTTATTTTTCTTTCCCTCGGCCGATCCGAGGCCGCAAAGTGGTGTGCGGAGGAGAGAGAGAATAGGGAGAAGGAGAAGGAGATCGAAGGTAGCGGAGTCGAGAAGGAGAAGAAGGAGGCAGCAGGGTGCGTTACGCGAGGAAGAAGCTGCGATGGTTGTGGCAGTGGTAGCGGAGGAGAACCTTGGAGGAGGTGGGGGAGGTCGAAGAGGCTGGACCCTGCGTGGAACCTTCAGGCAAACCTTGCTCGGTGCTTATCGATCCGCGCCTAAGAGTCTACCGCTACGCTCCGGCTCTCCGCGTAGCGAACCCTGCTCGCGTGTGTAGAGATTTGGTGCGGAGGAAAAGAGATGAGGAGAGAGAAACCAATACGCGTAGTTGGAGTCACCGATGCGTGCGGCGCAGCGGCGTTAAGCTATGGCACGAAGACCGGCCCAGCAGCGTACGGCATACGCGTGTGCGTTTGTCTTTTCTCCGACGAGGTGTAGAGATGGCCTCCTCCTCGTGCTGCTAAAAATCTGCACGCACGTGTGAGTGTGCGCGCGCGTGTGCGTGTGTGTTTGCGGGTGTGTGCGCGACAGCGAGGGAAACTCGGGAAAAGACGCGTATATCACGGTGTAAGATAGACCTCCGTGGAGCACCGCCTACTCAAGCGTGACTCCGCAGCCGAAGCCAAGCCTATCAATATTTCCTCCCGAAATCTTCCATCTCATTTTCTTACTCGGTTGCTCGTTGGCGACTGCGCCTGAGACTCGCTCTTCCCCTCTTGCCTCTCGCACTTTTCATGTTCTAGCCGAGACGCGAAAAATATAGAGACTTTCAACCTCGTCGATGAACGCCGCTGTACGCTCCGTGAATTTTACCACGAGACGTTCAATTAAAACTGAAGCTCGCAGATACATGTAGGTGCTCTTCTTGGAAAAAAAACTCTTGGGCGTTGGTAGTCGTTGGATACTGATATTGCACGAGAGAAGTGTAGGGAATCTTTTGTACACAAGATGATCGACCATCGCGCGACTGAACTGCCGCGCGACACGAGCGCCCAGAGCAGTCGAGAATGTAGAACAATTATTCCCGAGCACAGTGCGCGGAACACTTCCAGATCTGCGAAGTATTCTTACGCCAGAACGCTTAACAGCCGTTAATCCTGGGATGGGCGTGAAACACCGGCAATTTCTTAGATCTCGATAGCTGACTCGCTTACTCCTCGACACGTTAGGCTTCAACGGTCCAGCACCGTAGCATTTCCAAAGTCTAATCGGGTCGAAGATTCTAGACATCCAAGAATTCTCACAGTAGACTTGACAGATCTACTAGATTCCAGAAATTCAGTCGCATCGAGGATCCATCAGCTTTCAAAATACCGTGACCTTGAAAGCTCCCAGCCATCGATGTGATGGGTATCACCGAGTTGCAAGACTTGCTCTTCTGCCTGCTTGCTATCCGTCCAAGTGAGTCGCGCGAGTCAACCGACTGTAAGAAATCCAGCGGAAAGCGGGAAGTTTTTGGCAAAGAATCGGACAGTGCCGCGTGTAACAGTTGGCAGGAAATCTGTCGAGTAAAATCTTACTCTCGGGAATTGTATCAATCCGTCATCGCGCAGGTTCGCGTCGCTTCGGTCCTCGAGTCTCTATCTGACGGGTCAATCTGCCGGATGCACAATAAGGGCGGGTCCATTACTTCCATGTCATTTCGCACCCCTACGAGAGAGAGATTCGTACGCGCAGCAGCCATATGGCTCCGCGCACCGCTATACCTCTCGCTCGGCTCCTCCGTTACGCTCTCTCCCGCGAAATGTCCTCCATCCAGAAGAGACTATCCCATCCTATCCTACGACACCGTCCCGTCGCTTGCTCTCGCGCCACGCCACTTTTATGCTACTTTTGGCTTTCCGCTGAACAAACTCGACTCTCTACCAGCTCGATCATCCCCTTGGGCGCGCCGACTATCAGGCCCGTTCATCTCTCGCTTATTAAATTACAACTTCATAAATAAACCTTTCAACGGGGCTGGATCACCCGCGTGAAATCTTCCTCTCCGCGATCTTGATCGCCGTCGCGATTATTTCCATGAACGCCGTCCTAACGCAACTAGCAGCATCCGATACCTCGTCGTCCCAACATCTCCGAAACTGAATCCAAATTGTTCTTCCAATACACGACTCGTGCCAACGACTTTTTTTTACACTCTGTGTGCGGAAGTAGCAGAACTCTGTGTTAAGAGTAACACGAATCGATGCGAGAAAAGCGGACTGGGAGGAAGACACTAGAATGTTTACACTTTACACCATTTTTTACCGTGTACGCTGAACGGAAGACCGTGAAGATAGAAGTCGTGATACTATTGCTTCGCGTTTGAGTAAAGTGCGTTGGCAGGCTGTTACTAGTTACTTTGGATTGTGCGAGGAGGAAAAGTGACCTGGTGCGGCAAAAGGGGGAAATGCGTGAAAGCTCGACTCCGGTTCGCGGGTCTGGAAGTCCGAGAATAGAGGGAGAGGTCAGGCCAGATGGAAAAAGTTGAGGAACAACATTTGCCTCGGGTGTATTTGGTCGCTGACTTGATTCGTCGTAGGTTTTGATACGTGGCAAAAAGGAGAGAGGGGAAAGGCTGGGCATATGCATAATTTTCTGCGACGATACGTAGAGAGACAATATGGTTACGTTTCTGGGTACGGAGGTACGTTAAAGCGGCCATATTTGCGGAGTGATCTCTCCACCCTTATTCGGCGATGGTGGTGTACCAGCTACGGCACCCTTGCTCGAGAGGACCCAGTCGCGAGCGAGGAAACTCTGGAGAGAGGGAGACGCGGAGCGGTGTACGTGCTCGTCGATGTAACGACGAAGGGAGACCGCGAGGAAAAGGACTAGGTAGTGGTTGCGGCGGTGATGATGGTGGTCGTAGCTGAGTGGAAGGTGGCAGAGAAAGGGGATTGGAGGAAGAGGAGGATGAGAGCGAGCGAGGGAGGAGAGGGCTCGGCGTTACTACCGGCGCGTATCCATAACGGTCCTTTGTCTGAATAACGCAATTATGACCGCGTTTCATCATCATACCCTCCAGCGAAAATTAGCCTCAAACGAAGTTACAATTACGCGCGAGTTTCCCTCGAAGGTTCGTAGGCGGAGAGAGATTCGACGAAGGTAGACAGACGTCTGTCGTCCTCATCGTACTCGCTTCCCGGCGACAAAGAACGACTCCTTTTGGGGTAGCAGAAGGAGATGCTGCCTACCCTCCACCTCGGAGGGCTGCTACTGTCCTTGCCTCGCGAACGAGAGAACAGAGCTGGGCCGACAGCGGAGAGGAGACCTACTCTTACAGTCACCGGACAGACGGAATCGCGACAGGAAGGATCCTACCGTAATTTGCAGGGAACGAACCCTTTGTAATTCCCGGATATCCTTGCCGAAGAGTCGTGTCTGCAGTAAGCTACTTTCGCCGCTCGTGCTTCCTCATCTTTCACGATCCGTCAAACTTTCAACGCGACCTTGACTCGCGTTCGCCACTGAATTCGAGCATCGATGTAGTCCGTTCCAAACGATACCAAGGAAACCAAGCAAAGGAAGGAAGCTGTCAATAGACGAGTAGACCCACCACCCAGGCTTCGACTATCCGATTACAAGTTTTCTACATTTTTGTTCTATTTCTCTCGCTACTGGGATAAATTCACGAGGGACTTTGATTTAACTCTTCGATTACGTGCCTATTTCTTCGCCACTTTGGGTCAATTTGACCCTACCCACATTCTGACCGTCTGTATGTTGTAAGACCCGTGTATTTTAAGGCATTTTTTTCAAACGCCTGAACGCTATTTTCGGTCAAAGTCGATGGCGGGGTCAAAATGACCCTAGTCGAAGGATTAATTGAATTTTTTTCCATTTGTTTGTGCGTCGACCTCGATCGAGAAATTTGATCAACTGAGTGACTATTTCCAGTCCAGTTCGATGGCTGTTCGATGAAAGTAGCATCCGCGTTGTATACTCGACGTACGACGTTGCCGAATGACAAGAGTCTGTTGTGATACGGAGTGCGACACTTCCCATGAAGAGAAGTAACAGCGTTAGTATTGTGCAAAGACCCCCGTTGCACGGGGATGATATATTATAAATCGGTGGCAATTCCATTGTACGCGAGGCATGCATCCTCCTGGCTGTTGACTCGACGTTGCACATTGTCGACGCAGAGAGCAACCACGAGCGAGTATGAATATGAGCGAGAAAGAGAGAGAGATAGATATATACGTCACGCGGGGACACGGGGCATCGAGGACCGGCAGTAGGTACCTTTGTGTCGCCGCGACACAACGCAAACAAACACCGAGTACTTCGTACGTGACACGCGAGCGTTTGAATGTATCCTCTCTCCGGACTCAACGTATAATACCCGTGCCATCCCCCCCGAGCGGGGAGAGACGGAAGTGTACAGATAGATAGATAGAGAGAGAGAGGGAGAGAGTGTGCACGTTCGCGCGTGTGAGAGAGAGGGAGAGGAACTCGGGTTAATATAGTCGTCCACGAGGACGGCAGGGGTTGGCAGCTGCTCCTGTTTGACACAATGCATTCCAGGTATATCCAGATATAATAGTGTACCATTCTCGCTCTGGGCAGTTCATCAAAATGACGAAACGCTTCTCCAAAGGGGGTTGTCGGCTCCTAGTTGACGCTTAATCTACTCCACACTCCATCGAAATCTCTCTAATGCGTAGCCACAGCTCGCAGCGGATGAACAACGTTGTAGCTGATGAGCTAGAGTTTCTAAAAAAAAAACAAAAAAATTCTCTCGTCTCTCCAATCTCCAAGTACTCCAATCTCCTTGTTCAAGCGTGCGGCCTCGATGGAACGACATACAGAGGTGAACAAGAGTATAGGATGCCCTTCTTCGCGATTGACTACACCCTAAACTTGGATCGGCTTGACGTAAACTGAAATTCTTACCCAAAATCATCTTACGGGAACGAACCTAGCGAAAAAAGCCATCTCGAATTTAGCAGTAGTGGCACCGAGGTACTAGAGAAAGGTACTATCCGGCAAGGATTTCAGGCGGAGAGCAGCTTCGAACCTGACTACATTTGGAAACATGAATCGGTGAAATGAAAAGTGTAGTTTTTTTTATCTCCCACTGCCATAAGATAAACAAACTGCATGCCTCTGCGCGCGTGCAGGGCAGAGAGAAAGAGAGAGAGAGGGACTGAGAGAGAGAGAGGACACGGAGGACTGGGTATTCGTGCAGCAGGGGCAGGCATTGTGCGAAGCGCCAGTTCTCTGGCACAATGGCTCGAAGTGACTCGAGCATTGTGTGGCTGCTGCACCGGAACGCGACCCTCTTGACTTTGCCCATTTACCATCGCGATGCCACCACCGAAAGTCAGTAGAGAAGTAGGAAGAAAAGGTGAGCATGGCGAAGCTCGTGGCGTTGCTTGGTTTCAAAGAAGGGCAAAATCCGAAAATCCCCTGTAATCCTCTGGATGGTGCCGAGTGGAGTTGTAATCCGCTGGGAGGCTGGATTTATTAGTGCTAACCGTTGTCGAGTCGCGTGAGTCCAGAACTCCGTATATTTTGGAGAGGAAAAACATGCAGATTATGGCGAGATGAAAATGCGAGTCGTGGAAAAAGTCGAGATATCGAAGGCGGAATTATGGGGAGCCGAGGGGCCTGAGCTGCTACGCTGAGCTATCCCGAAGCTTGGAAGGAAATCGGTAGAGGGAAAAGGGCGAGGAGTGCGTTCCTCGCGCGAAGGACGTAACGTGCGATAAAGTTAGCGCAGAGGTAATTTCGGAATAAAGTTTTATTTGCAATAATTTAACTGTGGATAGAGGTAGAGAGAGGCGTGTGTGTTCGGTTAGGCGCGTGTACGAGCATACAGCCACGAGCACTCCTCGCCTACCGACGAGAGAACCACGCACCCGCGCGGGTCATATATTTGATGGGATACTTGGCATAAAGTCGCGCATAAAAGTAATGCCAACATTAAAGTTTGCGGTTCCAGACCAGAGCTTCGGTTCCCACCCCCGCCACCCCTTCTACACCTATCCAAACTCGGCTGGCCGTGTCACGCGCCGCAGACCTTGGTACGTAGACGTCGATGGGACACACGACTCTACCGATTCGCTGTATCGCCTGGTTCGCGGAAAATTGACTCGAGGCAACATTTTTGAGTAAAAAACGCCTATCCCTCGCGTTTATTTAGTTGTTCCTCCAATAGAAAATTAACTAGCAAAGTACTCGAAGTACACATGGATGGGTTAAGCGACGGGCATGCATACGACGAGGAGCGAGCCGAAGACTAGTGTGACGTATTCCTCGACCGAGCGTCGTGGTCGGATGGCGAAGTCTCGTTTTGCAAGCTCGTTGCGATCGAGGGACGACGTACCTACGGAGCACGAAGGAGTGGAGAGAGGAGCGGACCCAGCGGAAGGACGAACCGAAGAGAACGGAGAGAGAGAGAGAGAGAGAAGAAGAAGAGAGGACTCGGTAGTTTAGTTGCGGAGTGGCCGTTAGGGAGCGATCGCCCGGCGCCAAGGGAGGCATAGCTTCTTCCCACGCGGCGCCTCGCCTCGCTGCTCCCATAATTCTCCCTCCGACCCCCAACCACCTCGAAATCCTCATCCGACGAGCCTTCCTTCCCGCGCCGCGATCTCCGGAGTTCCTCCGGAGTTTCTCCACTCCGCCAACGACGCTGACTCGAACTTCTCTTACGTTCCTCCGTGGCGTTTCTCTACCACGGGCGTAGCTTACACGAACGAGGGTCGACGTATAATACGCAAGCTCAAGATGCCCGTGCGTATAACCAGCAACTTGCTCTTTCCAATGCTCTCAGCGCGATGCAAATACGCTCCCTCCTCCGCTTCCGCGAATATCTGGCTGAAACGAAGTTCCTGAAAAGTAGCAGAAGATACTACCTATCAAGTTCGCCTGGATGCATCTTTCCGTCCCAGCAGAAAAAATTCGGGACCGAAAGGGTTGAAGCTCAAGTTGTAGAAAATATAGTCGAATACGAAGGAAATTCGACGGGAACTTTATGATTCGTCCGAAAAAACGATATCGCAGCTGCGAACTGGTCCGACGAGATCGCGTGAATTATTCCTGTGCTCGCACTCATTTTGGAAAGTAGATTTTGCCGTAGATGCGGTAGAGCAGAGATGCGAGGCCTCGGATCATCTCGATTGTACGCCTCTCTGTCTTTCCGCGTTTCGAGGGATGGGGGAAAAAATATAAGGTATGAAATATTGAGACGGTGATATTTCACAGAAACGATCTCGTTCCGCTCTTCCGTTACCGTTTCTCCCTGCCCCCCGTTTTCGACGAACCTGCTATCTCGACGAGAAAAAGCTCACCTACTTATCCGATGCGATTACTTATTATTCGTGGCAGTTGATATTTAATACCGAGTCGTTCGTTTTCCCGAGCTAACGAACAACCTGTTCGTAATACCGTTGATCTGTCTCACCTCGCCGCGCCGCGTGCCATCTGCGCGTTTGTTATTTTCATCGTTAATTTATTTCCCCAATCAAAATTTTAATTTCCATTCTCGTTCACCGGATCTCCCAATTGTGCCCCACATTTCGTATGATCTCATTCAATTAGCTTGAATTATTCCGTTGCCGCTTTACTTTACATCCGTTTCCGTACAGATTCGCCTCGAGTTGCGCGAGCATCGATGCTTCCTCAAATTTCTACGCGTTTTCTCCTCCACTTCTCAGTGATCCCAACGTGTCGTTGAGAATTCGGGAGCTCGCGGTAATTTTCGGGCGCGATATCATCGCAATAATCGTCGTCGATCGTAATCGAATCGGGAGCCGTCGGCTATCGTCGCTGATAAAACGACAAGGGTCGAAAGAATGATCCTTGGACGATGCCTAATCGTCGCGAGTTAGCGAAGGTACGACGCGGCAAGTTGGCGAGCGGCTGCGGGGCAACAGGTGTCGTCTGATTGATCATCGTCGCTCGAAACCCTCTTCCATTAAGTTGCCCCGGTCGAACGAACTCCAACGGCAGGAGAACTCGCTCGCGTGTCGACCGATAAAATCTATACGCCCCGTGTATGGAAAAAAGCGGCGTGAAATTGTCGACAATTAACGAGTCAATTGATTATTTTACCCGCGAGATTATCAAGCCGGAACATCCGACTCTCTATCTCCCTTCCGTCGTCTGCGCGACCTCAACGCGCAACGAGCCAGATAAGGATCGAACGAAGCCAGCTATCTCGATGCAAATTCGGATATTCATTTAATTGCGACTATTCCTCGTGGCGAATAAAGCGAAGCGATCGAATTCGTTTCCCCAAGCTTTATTATTATTATTATTATTATTATTATTATTATTATTATTATTGTTATTGCATGCCTCTCGAAGATAGAACTTTTTTTTGTGTTCTGTTTTACTCCACAATTTTTATATTCATCGTGCATGTACATCAAGGAAAAAGACCCTCACCAGAGTTGAAGTTTGCTTTTCTGGTTAGCAAGCCCAGGATTGGTGGAAAATATGTTAAAGAAATTTAAGGGCAGGCGCTGTGAGATGTCTGCAAAAGTTTGATTGGACTAATTTGGAAAAAACATGGCGGCGTACTGGGAAGAACAAGTTTTCATGGAGACATGTATCAGGGAGCTTGATCGCCAATGTAACGGGGACTATATTTTTGGTGGAACGTGCATTAGTGTTGCTGTGGTTGTGATTGTTATTATTGTTATTGTTATTATCCGCGACCTAATTTCCGGATGGACGTTATTATTCGGATCTTTGAGAAATGAGCGCGGAATCGCGCGAACGATTTGCAACGTCATCCGGAAATCGCGGCAGCGTTGTTGTATCGGCGTGGAACAATGAACTCTCGGGGCTCGATAATACGCGTTATCATAGGTGTGTATACACGTATATGAAACACGCGAGGATCACGCACCGTCGTAATTACAATTAATCATCCGATAACTATCCCGCGAGGGAGCCACGGGATAGTTCAACAACGCAGTTTCGAGAGTCACTTCGTGCTTCGCGGGGCGTGTAACAATCGCGGCGGATTTCCACATGTCACAGAAAAATCGAGGTCGGTCGTTCGCTCCAATCGGCTTGCAGCGCCGCTACTCGCGCGATATCTCCGCGAACGCTCGACGATACTCCGTTTGCGAATATTACTCGTCGTACGATCCGCCAATTTTTTCGGCCTCGTATTTTCAAATTTCGCGCCACCGGAAGTACGAGGTCGCGCGAGCCACATGTGCGCTGCGATTACGAAGGTAATCGACGCTCCCGGCACGTTTAGGGACACTTTTCAACGACGATTACATCGAAACCGATATACACCCTTGCGCTCCGCCAACGAACTCCGATTTCCAAACCCTTCGAGCGTGACGACAAAAAATAAAATAAATAACTAAACCCGAGGGACCATGCATTTCATGTAGCAACCATAAAACCCGAGTGGAATAATATAGGTACACGTGTTACCATTGACCCAACAATTTTTCCAACCCTTCCACATTTCATACACCTCGCGCAAGCCGCCCTACATTTCGCCACCCATTCGAGAAATGATCCTTTCTCTATTCCCCTCGATTCAGGTGGCACGTAAAAACATCCGAGCTTTTTTCAGCTTTTGCCTTTTGAGGTATAATTTTTTCAGATATAATTCTTCGGTCTCTACCCGTTCGAAACACCGATATACATTTTTCCAAACACGCGAAACCAAATTTGATCTCTGCCACATCGCATTTTGGTTCTTATTCGCCATAATTTTGTATATATGATACGCCCCGATTTCGTCGATACAAATTGAGGTAATTTTGTTTTTTTTCTCTGTTGCTCCTCGCGTAGGATCGTCAGGAACAAGGCGGCTGAAAAGGCGAAACATGCCCATCAACAGCAGCAGGCACAACAGCAAGGTCAGCCCCAAGGTCAGCCCGGTTCGGGCGGTGGTTCCGTCTCGGTAATCACCCACGCCTCCGCGACTGCCGGTGGTCATCCCGCTGCAACCGCCCCGAACGCCTACAGTATCAGCGGGATTTTGGGGATACCGGCTCACCATCAAGACCCGAACGGAAACAGCATCAAGCGGAAGCGCGACGACGACGGTAAGCGAGAGGGCAAGAGCGGGCGAGGGAGGGAGCGAGAGAGGGAAACGTATATATATAGACAGAGTTCCATCCATTGCTTCGCGACAGCGAAGGGAGAACGACCCTTTGTCGTTCTCCTTCGAGGACAAGAAGTTTCTCGGCGCGCCCATTGTCGCGACGGCGAACGACGAAGTCTTCGCCGAGTTGTTTGTACCTATAGCCGACGATATCGGCGAACAATTATGAATTTCGCACAAAAGACGACGACATTTCACCCTTTCCGCGCCGAAACTCGCGAGTCTATAAACAACGCGATTGTTTCCATTCCAAAGAGGCGTTCGGGCGCATCCGATCTCGCGTCCTCCTCCCGTCCTCCTCCCGTCCTACGAAACGAATTCATCCTTTTCTCCCTCATTTCAATTCGACGGACTATCGGTCAAACGTCGTCCTGCCACGTGGCCGTCATTCGCGCGACTGTCACGACGCGTTTGCAAATATACGCGACACGTGGCTGCAACCCCACCGATCGAAAAGCTCCAACCAAGCGGTTTTTACAGCACTCGTGATTTTTTGCCACCACTTTAGTCCATTCTCTCGCGCTATCTCGCATCGTTCGAACGTACTCTCCTCTCGTACAAACGCTTTTCCCCAAAAATCCACCTTTTTCCCCCACCAATTCCAAGTCACAGACGGAGATACTAACGCGGCTACCTAGCACCGTTAGAAGCGCGTTTTCGCGTCGATCGAGACGGAGGATACAGAGATGCGCGTGGGGCGTACCTAATACGGGAAGATGGGAAGGATAGGGGTAGAGATGAAGGGACGAGGTATGGATGAAGTGATATAGATATAACGGTGGTTTGTATCCTCGTAGAACTCGATTACGGTTGACTGAGAGGTGGCAAGCATTGCGGGCAAACCACTCGATGCTCCGGTGACGAAGCCAGACCACCGAGTATATCGGATTATAAACTTCAAAGACCGCGCACGTCGCTTGTAATTCAAACGGACGACGTGCATTAGTTGGCTGTTTGTCAGTCGCGTTTCTCCCCTCCCCAACCCCCGTGACTGCTCCCACCAAATATCCATAACCCGCCGCAGGAACGCGCGGAAGCAAATCGAATCATCCGCTCGCCTCTGCACGGTCAGAGATCGTTACAGCTGTGCGAAATGGAAAAATCCCGAACGCGAATTCCTCGACGAGAAAAACGGATAAATCGTTGTTCGCGATTCTCTCCAAATCGGGAGCCAGTCGCTATCTAGGGTGAGACGGTACTTTTTTTTTTACATTCAACTTTATCTGAATTATTGAGCAAACGTTACAAGTCATCGAGTGTAGTACGAGTCTGTGGACCATGTTTTTGAGTAGCCACGAGTTGCCTCGCAGAGCTGTCAGTGCCTCCTTGGTTGGCTTCGCGCTTCGAAGTTCGTTTGTCGGTACTAATTCGTGGTTTTCGCATTATCGTATATCCGCGGGTACGCGATTGCTGTTTATTACCACTTCGCACGTTTCGATCTCTCTGGTTTTTGCAACCGAGGTAGCTGCAGTGATCGAGAAAACGAAAGAGCGAGAGGGAAACCGAGCGGGAGGGAGAGAGAGCGAGAGAGCGAGGGCAGGAGGATGGGGCTGTGGGTCGCAGCCCTTGTCACGGAACCCTCGACGTACCCTGGTTATACGCACGCCGCGTATACATGGTAGTCGAAGTCGCGGGGTGTTTTTCGGGACGTCAAGCTAGTGGGAGAGGGGAGGGATTCACCCCAAAGTCCATTATTACCCTTGTATTGTATAGCCTCGACATTGACTCAATTGCTTTCGAATAACGCATGGGAACTGCCCTTTCAAGCCGTGATCGAATTATTCAATTTGCCGGTCCTTTCAAGAATACGTTAACTTTTCTGCTTCAATCCCGAGCAAACTTTTCTTATATAATCTACCCTGCCGCTGCCACCACGCTACACCTCGGCGAGCTATCAGACGTCTCGCCTCATCGCTACCTCCGCAATTTTTTCCATCCTCCGCTTCTTTCTTCTCATCGTGAGAAACAAATCTGCGAGTCCAAAATCTAAAATACGTACTACCAGGCTGTTTCACAAAAAATCCACCACTTTTTCTCCTCAACTATACTGATAAAACGTGCTGCATCGCAAACTTCGATTTCCAATTTAATTACCATGGGGAGAAAAAATTATTTTATGCTTTAGAATTCATTAACATATCTATCATTTCACCTTGCTTCTCTTCTCCTCTAGTTTCCAGTTTTTTTCCGTTTGTTTTTTCCTTCCAACTATATCTCAACGGGATCGTCCTATCTACACGGCAAGAAGATTGTCCGTCATCGTGTAAACTGTAAAAATTGTTGTGTAGAATATTGTGAACATTTTAGCGTGTCGATTACTTTGTCACTACACACGAAGCGTGCATCGCGTTGTAGCCCTAACGTTGCGCAGAGAAAAGTGGTCGACACAAATTTTTGTGTTAAATTTGCGGACATTTTGTTACGCCTGTACGAAACGCGTTTCCCAAAATGGTGGCAAAACTCGCCAATATTCGTTTGCTAAACACGCGTACGTTAGCTGGATATTCGCGAGTGACTCGGACACAACGCGAGCGTTGGCGAGGAGAAATCCGCGTCGAGGGAACGCGACAGAGAGAGAGAGAGAGGGAGGGAGGGAGGGTGTTTCTGCTCGTCGTTGGGCGTCCCAGTGGACGCGTTGGTGTCCCTCTCTCATCCCCCGGCGACCACCACGACTGGTCATTTAATTATTCGAGATACTCCCTTGACCCCTGGGCACCCGCGCCGTACAGAACCGCTACCAGCACCAGCACCAGCACCACCGCCACCCTGCCCCCCCGAAATTCCCAGACCGGTCCGCGCTGTTATACCGGGCGAATGAACGAACGATGGCTCGTATTAAACTCTCTTTGGTAGAGATACTCGCTATTCTTCGCTCCTCCCCCGCGCCGACCCGTCGTTGCACACCGCGTAGATAATAAAGATTTATAATGGAATCGAAATTGTTTCTGTATCTATCAATGCCATGTGTGCCGCCCAACCGACAGATTCAATTTAGCTCAGCTGCACGGGTATACCTAGTTTGATTTGTATCTTGGCCTCGCGAATGTCAACTTTTTGACCAATGAAAACCGATTCAAAACTCGCTCGTCGATCGATCCATCAACGATTTAATTACATCGGCGCTCGAGAAAAATGACGAGATATTTTCAATTCCGCGCCTCCGCTTTTTTCCATCGCGATAGCGATCTCTCATCTCTGCTCGTCGCTCTCCAACGATCAACAATTTTTACAACGATCTCCCTCCGATCGCTCGTACCGATAGTATTCTTTATTGGAACAAAGTTCTGCGAATACCCCTCACGTGATACGTTCTACTTTTAACACATCTTCGCAACGTATTTTTCATACATTTTTTTAATACGTATTTTTCAACCACACCTTTTTCATTTCAGATGACAATCGCGACTTGAGCGATCATCCCGAAGACGACTTGAAGAGACAACGAAATAGCTACAACGGAGATCAATTATACTCGAACGTGAGTATTGCCTTTGACGAGTCGAGAAACGTGGGAAATCATCGTTCGATTCTTAACGTTGCAGTTGTGGTCGAGTAAATGGAGCATCAAAGACGAGCACAAGTTACTGAACGAGCTCAGCGGCGGCGGTGGCGGCGGCGGCGGCGGCGGCGGTGGCGGTGGCGGTGGAGGCGGTGGCGGTGGTGGTACCGGTGGTGGCACCGGTACCACCGGTAATGGCGGCGGTACCGGTGCTCAGACCGGCGGGGGCGGCGGATACTACGAACACGGTGGTTTCCCCGGTTCTGCCGTAGCAACGTCTGCCGAGCTTTACGATTCCCTCGGCTCCATCGGTACGATGACGCAAGCGCAAGCACCGCATCTCTACACCCCGCCGATAGGAAGTACAATAGGTAAGCGATGGTCCACCGTCTTCGATCTCGTGCTGCACTCTTCTCTTCGTGCATGTTTGCCCGTGGTTGTTGTTGCTTTGCACGTATGTCTGCTTTTTCCCGCTCGTCGCATGTCGAAGTATCGTGATCCCCGGAGGGCAGAGGTTGCGGTTCCATCGGTAAATCACGCGTGTTTTCACGAAAATAATCCCATGGTATTTCCAATGTTAACCCTAATTCTGGTGCACTTGATTCTATTTTTCCCACTATCGGTGTCTTCTCGAACCTTCAGCAAATGGGCATCGGGTAGAAGCGAGAACCTGCAAATGGACACTCCTTTCTTATGCCTTTCTTCCACATACCTATATATATTCCTGTCGCATCCACTTTTTTGTACATTCGTTCATTTCTCTCGGTGGAAAATGAACGCTGCCTAATTTCTAATCCACGTATTTCTCGCGAAACTAACTAATCGCACAGCAGTGGGATGGTTATGGTTTTTCGGATCGGTTGTTTTGTTTTGGAATTTGGTGGCCGAGTTGAGGGAATTGGTTTTTTCTCGATATTATTTTGCGAGAGATTAACGAATAGGGATTCCCCGAAAACAGGAGGTTCCCTGACGCCATTGGCACCGTTGACGATGCAGGAAATAAAATACAGTCAAACGTTGGATCCAGCTAACATGTCGCCTTATCACACGACGGGTAAGTCTTCCTCTCTCGTTCGTCGTTGTCCGCTGCGAATTCGCCTCGACGATATTCATTCGCTACTATTTCGTCGTTTTGCAAAAAACAATTTTATTTTTATTTTCCATCGCAATATATTTTTTTTTTGATTTTTCGAATTCGTTGTTCAATTTTTATTCAACCATTTTTTTTTCCTTCGCAATGTTGTCTTTTATTTTATTTTTATCCCCTCGCCCCTCCCCCCGTCGGTACCATCGACGTGTAAGCGCCATGTTTTTCCGGCTAGTGCTTGACTCGTATGTCGTGTTGTGTGTTGTGCATGGCGTATAGCAGAGACCGGTGCCGTAGCGGTACCCTACGTTGTAGTTGGGACTGGCGGTGGCGAACAAAGTCCAGCAATTTCGTTGCAAAGCGAAGCTAACGCTGCCCCATCGGCTCCCAATACACCAGGCGGTGGTGGAAATGATCCGGGACTGACGGTTCTTCAGCCGCCAGTTTCCCAATCTCAGGTATCATCGGCTATACCACCGTATTCCGGCATGTTACCAAGCTTCGGACACTACGCGACCGGTGAGTAATACGATTGTCCTCGGACATGGCACGTCTCCTCTCGCTGATAATCCCTTCCTGCCGCGGATGGGGATAATTTTGCGAGCTTATAACGATATCCTGCCTCCTCTCGAGTCAACAACCCGTCTCCATCTCTCTCCGCACGAGCAATACCCCCTGAAACAATCGTCGCATCGACGAGAGGCTATACCCCGGGACAGAGTTTGAAGAGTTGAAACAGAGGAATTGATTTGGTGTTTTTTTAACACGCTTTTATTACCCTCGCCTGTATCCATCTAAGCATGTACCGAAATCTTCGAACGTGATTTTGACCCAGTGCAAAACGTCCGATTAGCTCGAGCGTTCGAAGGCGTCGCGAGGACCGACGACGGTACAGTAATTTAAGCCAAGAAATTGACCACAAAAATTGAATCGAGAAATTCAAAATTGAAAATGTTGAAAAACCAAATAATCAGAAAATAAATTAGAGTTTAGAAAAACTAAAAAAACACGCTTTAAATGTAAAGAGTTTATGCCGCGGCGATGTAAAGGACGCTGAAATGTTGAGAGGAGACAGGCGACTCCCCGTACACGCTCACTTCGCAAAATTTCGAACGAGTCGTATTTCACGCAATTGCAATTCTATCTTTTCGTGTGTTCGACACAGGTGGAGGTGATTACGCGTACAGTGCAGCCTACTCGCAGTATTCGAGCGCGCCTTACAGCGGCTACGGCTACGGGACGGCGACAAGCGGGTTGCTCAGTAAGTAAACAGTGAGTATGAGTACCGATTAGACGAGGTATAAAATATGTCAAGGAATCGTTTGTCGCTCGTCAATTTAATTGACGATTGAATCCGACTTCTTTGGTGTATAATTAATAAAATAGAAGTGCCTAACACGCGCGGTCGTATCTTTCCACCTTCTCGAGTTCACCCTCACATTGTCCACAACTTTCTCTCAATATTATCCGTTTCGCACATTTGTTTCCAATTTTTCATTCGAGCCGCTAAATTTCATTCGTTCTCCACTACTCGCGTGTCAAAAATGCTACCGAGTCTCAGCTTTCCGCTGGACCACGGGCTAAATAATTCCCTCGGCGATTTTTGGCAACTGGTCCACCGTTTTCCCAAATATTTCCAGAAAATATGGATTTCGTTGGAAAAAGTTTCGAACAAAAAACAATGCAGCCATATTTTACGGGTTGTACGTTTTTCGTGTTGGTGACATTTACCCCGATTCGCGTTTTTTCCACATTTTTATTAGAAAGAGTTGCTCGAATTTTGTCGAAATTGCTGTTTTTTGATCTCTGGAGGTTTTCCACGTCTTTGGAAATAATTCGATTACGAAACCGTTTGCCAAGTGTCTCGACCAAATGTGGATGCAGGTTTTTCGATAAGTTTCTCCGCCGAGTTAAAACGCATCGCGGTAATATTTTCCTGTCGTTCTTTCTGCGTAGACTCGACTTATTATTACTGTAACGGGGATACGCTGGCGTCTTCCCATAACGTGAGCCAACACAACGGATGCAACAATTCAGGAACGGACACGAGCGGTACGGCAGAAGTATCGAGCAGGTCGCCTCTTGCAGCTACCAGGGCAAGTAGCGGGGCGAGCGCCGCATCGCCAACCGGAAGTGCCTGCGTGAAGCCTGAACATTCGTCGTCGACGACATCGTCGGACGTGGGTGTCTTTCTCGTCTAGGTCCCGGGAGGAGGAGAAGAAGCGAAGGGCAGCGAAGGGCAGCGAAGGGATGCGAAGGAGAGCGATTCGGAAACGATGAAATTCGTCCAAAACCGAATTCCACGATTCGAGTAGGGAGAAAGGAAGGAAGAGAGAGAGAGAAAGAGGAGCGAGAGGGGTGTGGAGATGAAGAGAGAAATTCATCTGTTACGTACTAATACTGTGAACCGACGCCATATCATGAACAAAAAAGAAGTTGATGTCGATCGATGATTGAAATTAATAACTGATCTCTCGTTACGTAAGACGAACGCGCGCATCGATGCCGTAACGTGGACTCTTTTTTTCGAGGAAGACGAAAATCGTCGCATCGTGCGCGTCTGCCGCGTGGCTCGCGGCAGCGAAGAGAGCACAGAGACTCGTGACAAAGTTTCGGAGACGAAGATGAATAATAAGGAAAAACAGATACTCGTTTAACGATTAGATTATAGTTAGTTTAATTCTCGTTCTTAATAATAGATTTATCATTTTTACGAGGGTCGCGATCACCGATATATTTATACAGAAATAATCCCTTACTCGACGAGTCCCCTTTCTCTGCTTTATTTTGGCTCCACGTACTACCGCGATCATCGCGTCGCGATCGTCGACTCCCAAACACTCCTCGATTCGCTAACCGATCACGAAATCGCTAATCGATTCTCCCCAGTCTTGTCAGTTTGCTCCGATTTTTTTCCTACAATTCCCGTCTCACGCGAACATTTGCAAAGCTCGTAACTCGATGATCTCGAAAATCCAAGGTCAAAGTGCGAATCCGAGTAAAAATCGCAATTACAAGTCGAATTTTCGACGTCTAAATTTGAACAATGTCAGCTGTTGAGTATCGAGAATCGGAGGTGTATCTTCGTATCGTCCAGAGTTCGAGCCAGGATAAAATTAACGTAACGAATATAATTATTTTTATTGTAACGATTATGATTAACCTCATTATTATATCGTATCATTTACGACAAATATATATATACATATATGCGTGCGCGTACGAAGCACGCGTGTGTGTATAGTTATATGTGCACCGAGAGACAGACGAGCGACGTATGATGTACATGTATATAATTTGTTTGTTTTTTTTAGAAACCAAAGACCACGACATCGTGTTCGACAGGCAGAGTTATATAGTTCGACTTTGATTACGACCACGGTTATCAATATAGATTGTCAATACCGATGCATACTATCACTATGATCCTTATTATTAATACTATCATTATTATTATTATTACGGTTTATTTTCATTTATTATTGGTACCATTATCATTCTTATTATTATTACCATTATTATTGTCATCGTCAATATCGGTAATATTATCGCTATGGTGAATATTTGATTGTCGGGTAGGACGTTGACGATTGGCGAAGCGAGAGAATGAGGGTGATTGCTGGTTCTGTGAGAACGAAACGATGGAGAAAAACAGAAATATTATTAGTGGAACGACGATGATGCGTAGGATAATACGAGGTTAAAGAAGCAACAGTGTAAATTGGCGAATGCTCCGCGGTTGTTGTTGGCGAAATTGGCGAGGATGGGCGTAATTTTGAAAAATCAATCGACGAGTCGCGTTTGTTTTTTTTCCCTCGTTGTTACGAGCGATTCGCGAGGCTCGACGATCTTCGGAGGTAGTTCGCTGCGATTCGAACAGGTCGCGAAGCGAAACCGCCGCAATCGAGCCTACGAACGATTCGGAGGAAAAAAAACGCACATTTCTTCTACATTTTTGTTTATTTAATTCCGTCTCGCCTGACTGCCAGGTTTTTTTTTATACAGGTATCCACCATTTATTTCGCGAATTTCAACCACGAAGCTTCTCCTCTACCGTACGATTATCATTATTTTATTCTTTTCTTCTATTTACGTAAGATTTATTTATGTATGTAGTCGATCATTTAGACGAATTGACAACAACTTTTCACCGGTCCTCGACCAATCGAGCGATCGACGATATTAATGTCAATTGTTTCCAAGGCTATACGAACGATTTAAATTAAAATCTCTCATAATTTATATTATCATAGCACAGCGAGGCGATTTTTCTTCGTGTTCTCGTTCCTTGTACCGCCTTTTCTTTTCTTTTCTTTTTTTCCCTTTCTATTTCATTCCTCTTTTTTTCACCTTTTATTTCACTCCTCCTCGCTTATTCCCACTTCCAATCGTTTATTTTCATTTCCGTTTCCCCCCTCTCGTACATCGTCCCACCTGGATCTTTCCCTCCTCGATTTTCCGCGCTCCACTCGTTGTTTTCTTCCGCTTCTCCGAACTCCTTTCCGTTTGCTTTCTTTTCCACTTTTCAAAATTGCCGATATATATGTATGTATGTATGTATGTATATACTTGCGAATAGGGTCGAACGTCGCGTCTAACGCGCTTATCGCGACCCGAGCGACGAACGCAACGTACTTACGAAATGATTAAATCTTCGGATAGAGTAATTAAAATTAATCGATAGAGAAGAGAAGAAGAAAAACAAACCACCAGCCACGGCGACATTCACTCGATGGGAATTGTAACGAGGGGCGGGGAGAAAAAACCGCGCGTTTGTTTTTTTATTTTCTTTTTTTTTTGTATTTAATTTAAATCATACGTTTATATGACACCTACCTTGTTATACTTTTATTATCATTATCATTATTATCATTATTATCATTATTATTATTATTATTATTATTATTATTATTATCTATTGTCTATTATTATTTAATAACTTTTATTATTTATTCATTGCGATGATAACCTATGTGTAATAAGTTTTGCCAAAGAACACTGTGACGAAGGGAACGATGATGATGAAAGAACAAAGCAATATCACGGTAATACTTTAGCCTCTATGCAATTGATAACTGAAATAAAATTTGAACAAGACAACAACAATGGAAAGAGAGAAAGAAATAAATCATTAATATTAATATAAACGACGTTTATAGATGTTGAATGCGACTCATCGGCGAACAGATTCATCCGATTCGTCGAGTCTTTCTCAAGAAATTATCACCTTTTCTCACGTTAATCCGTGCATTTTTAGTCTTCTGTTTTTTTCCTTTTTTTATACATTTTTTGCTTCTCCAATGTAAACAAAGGTAAGGAAGAAACGAAAATTTGTAGCAAATAAGTCGTTCTCTCACTTCGAACCGTCGCTTTCGTTTTTTCTTTACACTAATTTCCCCAAATTTCATTTTCTCCGATTCTTTTTTTTCACACGCTCCCCCCTTTCTCTCTCTCTCTCTCTCTCTCTTTCTCTTTCCTCTTTCTCATTTTTTTACCACCTTCACCTTCGCGCGAATAATTCGAGCTTTCGTCTTCGAAGATTTTTCTCGCATCTTCCATTTCCTCACGCTTTCTCTTTTGCTCGGCGTTGTTTTCCCGTTTCTCTGCACTCGGGCGCAGTTTTTCATCTTTTGTTGTTTTTTTATTCCACTCGATATTTTACTTTTGTTGCACGTTTTTTATCCTCCCTCCGAATTTTATGCCTACTTCGTTATATTTTCTCGTTTTTGCTAGTAATCTCGCATTTTCGTGTAGTAATGATTTCGCGGTCAGGAGAATCTTGATCGACGCGTGATAAATCCTGAGAGAAAAATCCTTGTAAATCCTTTTTAAATAAATATAAAGTTTATAAGACTCGAATTTATTTGTCCACGTCCTGCGCCATTTTATTTCATTTTTTTTCTCACATTTTCCAAACCTGAGGACAAAAATTCACGTATCAGAATCAAGGTCGAGAAGAATCATCCGAAATATTCCAGGCGCATTGTCCGTGCTAGGTGGAAAAACTGTTTTCTACAGGTAAGTTCCTAATTTTTCTTTTCAGCTCGTTATGCTCGTTCGATTTGGGGTAGCAGAAAATTTTATTAGCTACAAACGAATTTAGTATGAACTAGTTTTTTTTCTTTTAGTTTAGTTAGTTTCTTACTTTTTTATTCTTTATGCTCCATTCATTTTCGCGAGAACTCTGTTAGTAAAAAGTTGACGGTCAGCTGCAACAGAAGCTAAAACGTGATTTCAGAATTTTTAATTATCCAACGCTAGCAGCGCTTATCCAATGTTGGTAGCGTTATCCACTGTCGATAATTAACTACAGTTCGTAACCAACGAGTTTTTTCTTCGCCACGACATACTTCTAAGTCGACTCTCGGGCAATTTTGGTAGAAAATGATTTTACCGACTGCCGGTACGTCAGTCGACGCCCAAAAAAAAATCTACTGATGATAGCATTGCGATCTGCGTTACCTTCAGCCGGTGATGCAGAGAGGTCACTTTTTTTTAGATCATTATGTAGAAAAAATAAATATGACCACAATAGAGCGTAACTAAAAATTGCATTACGATTTTACAGGAGCCACGTTACAAAAAACCATTGCACTGATCTCTTTCAAATTAAATGTATCCGTTAGCACACAATATAACTACTAGTCTCAATTAGATCTCAATCAATTAATTGAAGCAAATCCACAATGTGAGATGTTACAAATAAATATCAGTGCTGTCTAAATATCTTAGAAAATTCTATAAATCTTGTAAATAATATCGACATGAATAGATTATTATATAGAGAAAATGTCTCCAATTAATAAAAGTACCAAAAAATATGGAAAATTTAAGTGCAAAGTGCACTGTAAGTCACGCGATATTGCGGTATCTCGGACGATATTTGTGTCGCAGATTTGTAGTCGATGGAGGAAAAAAAGGCGAGACGAAAAACGTATCCGAGGGCAGAAAAAAAGTTCGCGGATTTATTACGAAGCAAAAGCGTGGCCAACGAGGTTGAACGATCAAGCGTGCTGGAAAAACCTTGGGGATCGAGTGGTCCGGATATAGAAAGGGTGGACAACATAATAGAACCAGTTTACAGTGATCCTGATTTTGTCCCGAATCGAAAATATTCATATCATGGCAGTAATTTTTTATTCTCTATACAAATAATACAAACGTTACCAAATATATCTGCGGCCCGCTCTTCCGCGAATCGAACTTATATTAACGAAACATTAACTGATTCAACTCATTTGTCGCGAATCGTGATTTCCTCAAGTCCTCAATCCTTTCTACTTATAAACGTAACTCTCCGCTCCGCCACGACCGAAACCTGGAAGGAAAATAATATTATTTACATACATTTATCTATTCAACACCTTTCCTAACTAAACACGATGAACGTTTACATAAATAAGCCCCAAAAAAAATCAAATAACTTACGCGGTGATTGTTAAAATTTGCTAAAAATCGCTAAAAATTGCTAAAATCGTCGAACGCGACGGGAAGAACTCACCTCCAGGTCCAAAGAGAGCCGCGTAACATGGCTGATGGCAATACGGTTTGCCTTCGTGTTCGGCATGTCCTCCAGGCGTCAGAGTCTTGTTGCACTTTTCGCACCTCAGACAAGCCGAGTGCCAATCTTTGCCCAGCGAAGTTTTCCTCTCGGCTGTAAGCAGAATTTCGTTACTCAAAACCATGAAAAAAGGTGCCGATTTCAGTTAGAAACGCGCGTCCATTTTTTTGCCCCCACCACGACGGGAGCAAAAGCGTAGATTCGCATTTACGAGTTACGTTTCAAAATAAATTTAACACATCAGAACATATTTATAAAAAGCGAATATTTATAGTAGATATAGTCGTGAGAATGTGCTTGGTGGGTGTTGCGAAAGTATTACGCGCTATCGCGAAATTCGAGGGAAGAAGCCACTTTTGACGCATTCGTTGGATTTTCCGTGTCAGAGGCCACGCAGCTGCCGGCAGACGAATACGGTCGCGCGAAGCTTTCCGGATCTTTTTCAACGGAGGTTCTCTCGCCTTCCATTAGCAATTTTGTAATTACAAATTTCTGAATGGCATCCCTCCGGGATCGTCATCCTTCGCTCGTCGGAGGTGTGAAGAATTCGGTGCGCATCTCGACGAAGTAATAATAAACGGAGTCGCGAATTCCAGACAATTTCCCAAATGGATCGAATTGAAAGGCGTCGGAGGCGCCTCCTCTGCTCGCATATGAGACGAGGGTTGATTTTCCGACAGGAATACAATTCGGAAATCGGTGGCGCCGATCGCGCTCGCGATTTCACCTGCACTTTCGTCAGACCGCGAAGGACCATTAGTTAATTAACCGCCAATTATCCCACTCGCAAACGAGACAGTCTCGCGTCGACGACTCTTCTTTTTCCTTCTTCGTTTGCCTTCGATTTTCTCATCCTCCTCTCAGCCTCCTCCTATCGGTGCACAAAAGAGCTTCCTTTTTCACTCGGAAGGTGGGGGCGAATCCGGCTGCATAGAAGGCTCTCGAGCCATCCACCTCGATGCTTTTCGCGCTTGCAGCTCCCTCCTTCAATTGTTGCTGCCTCGGTGATGCGAACGTTGCTCGCTCGTTGAGGATCCCGACACAAAAACGTCTCATCTCTGCTCTTCTTATTTATTATTACCTACGAGGAGCGCGAAGCTTTGTTGTCCTCCGCAGTGGACAACAACGCATTGTCATGGTTACCGGTGATGCCGCGGTGCAACTTCTTTGCGGTCGCGATTTGGAATAGGGAATATTTCTCGTGCACGTATCTACGAATAATTCCTAGTCATTTTTTACCCATATTAGTATTTTTCTCCGACGATAATTATTCAGTGAGTGTTCTGATTATTCAAACTCCGCATTCGTCATCGTCAAGCTTGCGTATCAGTTCCGCGATGCGATCATCGATTCGTCGACGTGATGATTTGATAAACTTCTTTCTCGCGCTCTCAACTCTAGTATCTAATTAAAATATCACCAACGTCGCGTTACGCGAACAAATTCCATTCCGATATCTTATCTACTCTTCAAAATCATCGGTAATGGTTTCGAAAATTTGATACGTCGCTTAAAAAGTAAACTAGTTTACGCGTACAAAATTTCGGTGTCGGTTATCGTGCAAGCGAGAGAAATACCATGACCTTGAAATCCGATGAGAACGAACTTTTTACCAAGGCCGATTCGTCATTGTCCAAACTGTAATCGAATGTTTCTTATCTTCGGCGAAACTTGTCCAATTCATATTTACCAACTACAATGTTATTCGTCACACGTTTATCGCGGTAATTATACGTATGTTCACGACTTCTCATGGGACGTTTGGCACACGCGTAATACGCTCCTGGGCGGAAGAACCGCCTTAAGAATTTCTCGTCACGTGTCGTATTGTTTGGCCAGGTAACCAAATTCAGATGTTCATCCGCTATCGAAAATCGCACGACAAACACGTCGTAGTAAAAATAACTCTACCGTAAAATCATCCCGATCATTGATGATCTCTGATAAACGAGGCTGATAAAACCGTCGGGCGTCATAAATAATACGTAAACATAATCTACATTCGTAATCGATGCCTTTCGTAATAATTAGATCGCGTCTTATCAGTATCGAAATAGAAGATCACATTCCTTCGAATAATCCGCAGTATGTTTGAGAAGGGACATCGATAACGAAAAAAAAACAATACCTAAAAAAACAGCACTTATAAAATAAATCCAAAAGCGTTTAGTAAAATAAACAAAAACTGGTAGGAAAAAACTCCAGAGCGAAGAAACTTCGAGGAACAAGTTCTGACAACGTGGAAAAAACGAAGGAGGGGTAGAAAACGAAGAAAAAAAGTTCAAGGTCACAGGATCGAGGGAGGCTGAAAAAAAATCGCGGAGTGGCTGGTAGAGCGAGGTTTTGACAGAGGCTGGTCGAGAATGGCGAGAACGAGATGAAATTTACGTGGTCAGACGGATGAGATCAGAGGAATGCGTCACTTGCTCGGATATCCCCGCCACGCTGGACCGTTTGCGTAAGTTGGAGATGAAAAAGGCAAGGACGGGAGGAAAAAAGAATTTGAGTCGCGACGAGCTGTCAATCGCGAATTAGGTATCGGCGAAACGATACGAGGCGAAGGTTATCGATGGAAAGAATTGTTCAGAAATGAGCGCGTAGACAGTAGGTCGACGGAAGCATCGATCGTAAATTTCATTTCGCTCCCGTATCAATCGTACATTCGCAATGGCTGAACACGACTGATAATAGTCGTGCGCACGGTACGTTCTCGTCGCGAACAGTCGGTTCTTTCTGTTTGCAAAAAAAAAACAGAATGTACAGTACCGGACAAAAAGTTTGGAATAATGAGCTCGGCTCTTCGTCGCCAGAGTTAATCACTCGCGACGTCGTTATCGCCTCGTCGCGAACGCCTATTTATTATTCGATTCGTTCGACCATGTCGACACGATCGTACGTAAATATGGCATCGACAATTTTTTCCACAGTAGCTCCACGCAACACTGTGCTACGGATTTTCCATATCGAGGAAAACGTCACTGTTTCAGGTATTACAGACTAGCAGGCACTTTGCAGCGGTATTGCCAGCACGAAAAGTGGTTACCATTCTAATCAGCGTCGTCCCAAACACGATCTTCGAACGTTTACACGACTGGTAAATATTACGGACGACACCTGTTCAACAATAACGTTGTCATCGACGAGAGAACAGCAAACACCGCGCGAAGTTGTTATCGAAAGCGTCATTCGACAGGAATGGATAGAATTTTCGAGACAACGCAAAAACTTGCTGCCACGAAACAGGTCAAAATTTCTGTCTCAGAATCCGAAGGGCGAATCGTTGCTTCTAAGGTCACGAAAAGAAACAAAATTCCGCGAGAACGGTAGGGAAAAAAATAGCTGTGTGCGTTGCTTCGTGAAAAAAGCTCATTCGTAGGACTATGAGACACTCGAGGATATAAATAAAAAAATACAAACGAACATTCGTCGTTATTTAGAGTCGTGCATTCGGGAGAACGCTCCCAAGGTCGTACAAAAAATGGTAGCTACGATCCAGCGCTTGTATTTTATCTCGTCGCTTAGAAGATAATTAGATTAATGGCAGAGAAAATTTGATTTTGAAGCGTGAAAAAAAAGTCGTTGCTGCGCGAAGAGAAAAAATTGAGAGGATTGATTTACGTATTTATAATTTGGAGGTTTAATTTATAGCTACGACCACCAGCCGAAAACTCGACCGGCGTAGAGGCAACGAGTCACGAGAAGATGGTGGGTCCCACGAAACTCCGTCGTGGAGAGAGAGAAACGCAGAAATCGGTTGATTTGCGACGCGAACGATGGGAAATGGATCGACTCACCGAAGTAAACTGGTTTGCTGCACTTTGGACAATTCGGCATGATGAAAGTGAACGGTGGAATCCTTAGGATCACGTCGCCGCGTTCGATCGCGTGGTCAAGCGCGCACTAACAGTTCTTCGTGCCTGGCCCAGACTCCGTGGCTGTCGACCTTCCCCGTTCCCTTCGCCTATCCCTCACCTACGTAGCAGACGCGAGGGTACGATGTGTTGGAGGATTACAGAGGTAGATGTCGTCGTGCCGGTGTCGAGCATCGATGTTCTCACCTGGAGAATCGGTGAGGATCACCCGCCTCGCGCAAAGAGGTCGATCGTTTCGCGTATTGTCGGGAACTGTACCGTGAGCTCATCGGTACGTGGTGAACGCTGATGTAATCACGCGAGGAGACGGCCTCCATTCTCACGAGGCCGTATGAAAATGCGTAGCGTGGAACCAGCGTGATGCACCGTGCGGAAGTGACACGATCGCCCACTCGTTAGCAGGCCTCTGATTACGTTGACTAAGCATGGAATGCCAACGAACTTGCTCACCGAGTAAGCAAGTGCGAAACTTCGCTGGGAGATGAAACAAGAACCTATTACTCATCCGTCTCATTTCCCCTTCGTTTACCACAATTTGGGCACCTCGCGAACAATTCAGGTAGGCAGTACAAAAATCGTCAACATTTTTCTTCTCTACACTGGCGAGTATTGTTCTCACAGTCCACTTCTCACACACAAAAATGTTACTCGATACTGAGGTCCCACTTTATGAGTGCTGCTCTAAAATTGGTGTGTGGTACTCGCAACACAGAGCCGCGTTACTTTATCGCTATGATGCACAAAGTGTGTGGAAATACCACTAACATTATGCACACCGACGTCGATGGCCGAAATTTGCGGGTTAAATTTGATGGGCAATTTTTTACTGTGTGGAGGTGAGAAATTGGTGTTTGTTGGTACCACGAAAGTGGTACAAATGAAATGTAAAAAATAACGAATGAAAGACCAAAAAATGGATTGAAAAAAATTGTAAAGACGATTTTGGAAAATCAGTAGGTAGGAGATTTGGGTTTCTGGAGAACAATATATGAGGAGAGGCGAGGTAGATAGTGAGGGAAAATACGAGAAATGTAGGTCGCTGTGGCAGTACGTTGAATATGTAAAGTGAACTTTCACCGAAGACCTGATCATTCGGCTGCGCAAGGCCGATGCGGGTTTGTGTTGGGTCTGAGTCGTCGGTTCTTTCACCTGCCATTCATCTTCGCGAGGAAGATGGTTCTGGCAAGTGAAGTTGCACGGTTCGAGCGAGTCCCTTCACACCGTGGATGGCGCTACGCCGGGACACGTCATCTAGACGTATGCTAATTTACGTGAGTCACCATGTGACTATGAGTAGACAGGTAACCCAATATTATAATAACGATCCGGAATTATCAAATTTCTAGTCGTAAATTGTCGTGGCAATTTTCAGCATGATCGATGGCTTGTGTTTGTCTGAAGGCGTTTCTGAACGATTAAATAATTACTATTTTTTTTTCAATATTGGATGTTAAATGCTGGAAGAATTAGTATTTGATGGTTTTCTGGTATTAAATATTCAAAAAATTAGTAATCTACTTTACAATTGTTTTCAAGTCCTGACATGATGCATGATATTCCCCACTTTGAACAGTAAATAGTTGCACAATGAATAAGTCGTTGAATAATGATGACCAATATCGAACTAATTGTTAGCGATTGTACACATAATGATTATTCAATAAAGAATTGCAACCAAAGAAATTGTTATTGCCCATCCCTATCCAAAACACGCAACCACTGTAGCCGTACACGGTGAAAAAACCGTGACCAGAAATGGAGTTACGACGAAAAAACCGACTTTTCAAAATCTCAAAAACGGCAAGACTATAGCCTTCAAAAATCTCAGATTCTCGACGCATCTCAGAATCGATCGCCGCTTTGTATTCTGATGTATTTTGGTGCGTAGAATCGATTCCCGTTGGATTCAGGTCGATAGCTGCATCAGGAAAGAAGTTACGACGAAAAAACCGACTTTTCAAAATCTCAAAAACGGCAAGACTATAGCCTTCAAAAATCTCCGATTCTCGACGCATCTCAGAATCGATCGCCGCTTCGTATTCTGATGTATTTTGAGGCGTAGAATCGATTCCCGTTGGATTCAGGTCGATAGCTGCATCAGGAAAGAAGTTACGACGAAAAAACCGACTTTTCAAAATCTCAAAAACGGCAAGACTATAGCCTTCAAAAATCTCAGATTCTCGACGCATCTCAGAATCGATCGCCGCTTCGTATTCTGATGTATTTTGAGGCGTAGAATCGATTCCCGTTGGATTCAGGTCGATAGCTGCATCAGGAAAGAAGTTACGACGAAAAAACCGACTTTTCAAAATCTCAAAAACGGCAAGACAATAGCCTTCAAAAATCTCAGATTCTCGACGCATCTCAGAATCGATCGCCGCTTCGTATTGTGATGTATTTTGAGGCGTAGAATCGATTCCCGTTGGATTCAGGTCGATAGCTGCATCAGGAAAGAAGTTACGACGAAAAAACCGACTTTTCAAAATCTCAAAAACGGCAAGACAATAGCCTTCAAAAATCTCAGATTCTCGACGCATCTCAGAATCGATCGCCGCTTTGTATTCTGATGTATTTTGAGGCGTAGAATCGATTCCCGTTGGATTCAGGTCGATAGCTGCATCAGGAAAGAAGTTACGACGAAAAAACCGACTTTTCAAAATCTCAAAAACGGCAAGACAATAGCCTTCAAAAATCTCAGATTCTCGACGCATCTCAGAATCGATCGCCGCTTCGTATTGTGATGTATTTTGAGGCGTAGAATCGATTCCCGTTGGATTCAGGTCGATAGCTGCATCAGGAAAGAAGTTACGACGAAAAAACCGACTTTTCAAAATCTCAAAAACGGCAAGACAATAGCCTTCAAAAATCTCAGATTCTCGACGCATCTCAGAATCGATCGCCGCTTCGTTGCCCGACGTATTTTGGCGCGTAGAATCGATTCCCGTTGGATTCAGGTCGATAGCTGCATCAGGAAAGAAGTTACGACGAAAAAACCGACTTTTCAAAATCTCAAAAACGGCAAGACAATAGCCTTCAAAAATCTCAGATTCTCGACGCATCTCAGAATCGATCGCCGCTTCGTATTGTGATGTATTTTGAGGCGTAGAATCGATTCCCGTTGGATTCAGGTCGATAGCTGCATCAGGAAAGAAGTTACGACGAAAAAACCGACTTTTCAAAATCTCAAAAACGGCAAGACAATAGCCTTCAAAAATCTCAGATTCTCGACGCATCTCAGAATCGATCGCCGCTTCGTTGCCCGACGTATTTTGGCGCGTAGAATCGATTCCCGTTGGATTCAGGTCGATAGCTGCATCAGGAAAGAAGTTACGACGAAAAAACCGACTTTTCAAAATCTCAAAAACGGCAAGACAATAGCCTTCAAAAATCTCAGATTCTCGACGCATCTCAGAATCGATCGCCGCTTCGTTGCCCGACGTATTTTGGCGCGTAGAATCGATTCCCGTTGGATTCAGGTCGATAGCTGCATCAGGAAAGAAGTTACGACGAAAAAACCGACTTTTCAAAATCTCAAAAACGGCAAGACAATAGCCTTCAAAAATCTCAGATTCTCGACGCATCTCAGAATCGATCGCCGCTTCGTTGCCCGACGTATTTTGGCGCGTAGAATCGATTCCCGTTGGATTCAGGTCGATAGCTGCATCAGGAAAGAAGTTACGACGAAAAAACCGACTTTTCAAAATCTCAAAAACGGCAAGACAATAGCCTTCAAAAATCTCAGATTCTCGACGCATCTCAGAATCGATCGCCGCTTTGTATTCTGATGTATTTTGAGGCGTAGAATCGATTCCCGTTGGATTCAGGTCGATAGCTGCATCAGGAAAGAAGTTACGACGAAAAAACCGACTTTTCAAAATCTCAAAAACGGCAAGACAATAGCCTTCAAAAATCTCAGATTCTCGACGCATCTCAGAATCGATCGCCGCTTTGTATTCTGATGTATTTTGAGGCGTAGAATCGATTCCCGTTGGATTCAGGTCGATAGCTGCATCAGGAAAGAAGTTACGACGAAAAAACCGACTTCTCAAAATCTCAAAAACGGCAAGACAATAGCCTTCAAAAATCTCAGATTCTCGACGCATCTCAGAATCGATCGCCGCTTCGTTGCCCGACGTATTTTGGCGCGTAGAATCGATTCCCGTTGGATTCAGGTCGATAGCTGCATCAGGAAAGAAGTTACGACGAAAAAACCGACTTTTCAAAATCTCAAAAACGGCAAGACAATAGCCTTCAAAAATCTCAGATTCTCGACGCATCTCAGAATCGATCGCCGCTTCGTATTGTGATGTATTTTGAGGCGTAGAATCGATTCCCGTTGGATTCAGGTCGATAGCTGCATCAGGAAAGAAGTTACGACGAAAAAACCGACTTTTCAAAATCTCAAAAACGGCAAGACAATAGCCTTCAAAAATCTCAGATTCTCGACGCATCTCAGAATCGATCGCCGCTTTGTATTCTGATGTATTTTGAGGCGTAGAATCGATTCCCGTTGGATTCAGGTCAATAGCTGCATCAGGAAAGAAGTTACGACGAAAAAACCGACTTTTCAAAATCTCAAAAACGGCAAGACAATAGCCTTCAAAAATCTCAGATTCTCGACGCATCTCAGAATCGATCGCCGCTTCGTATTGTGATGTATTTTGAGGCGTAGAATCGATTCCCGTTGGATTCAGGTCGATAGCTGCATCAGGAAAGAAGTTACGACGAAAAAACCGACTTTTCAAAATCTCAAAAACGGCAAGACAATAGCCTTCAAAAATCTCAGATTCTCGACGCATCTCAGAATCGATCGCCGCTTCGTATTGTGATGTATTTTGAGGCGTAGAATCGATTCCCGTTGGATTCAGGTCGATAGCTGCATCAGGAAAGAAGTTACGACGAAAAAACCGACTTTTCAAAATCTCAAAAACGGCAAGACAATAGCCTTCAAAAATCTCAGATTCTCGACGCATCTCAGAATCGATCGCCGCTTTGTATTCTGATGTATTTTGAGGCGTAGAATCGATTCCCGTTGGATTCAGGTCGATAGCTGCATCAGGAAAGAAGTTACGACGAAAAAACCGACTTCTCAAAATCTCAAAAACGGCAAGACAATAGCCTTCAAAAATCTCAGATTCTCGACGCATCTCAGAATCGATCGCCGCTTCGTATTGTGATGTATTTTGAGGCGTAGAATCGATTCCCGTTGGATTCAGGTCGATAGCTGCATCAGGAAAGAAGTTACGACGAAAAAACCGACTTTTCAAAATCTCAAAAACGGCAAGACAATAGCCTTCAAAAATCTCAGATTCTCGACGCATCTCAGAATCGATCGCCGCTTTGTATTCTGATGTATTTTGAGGCGTAGAATCGATTCCCGTTGGATTCAGGTCGATAGCTGCATCAGGAAAGAAGTTACGACGAAAAAACCGACTTTTCAAAATCTCAAAAACGGCAAGACAATAGCCTTCAAAAATCTCAGATTCTCGACGCATCTCAGAATCGATCGCCGCTTTGTATTCTGATGTATTTTGAGGCGTAGAATCGATTCCCGTTGGATTCAGGTCGATAGCTGCATCAGGAAAGAAGTTACGACGAAAAAACCGACTTCTCAAAATCTCAAAAACGGCAAGACAATAGCCTTCAAAAATCTCAGATTCTCGACGCATCTCAGAATCGATCGCCGCTTCGTATTGTGATGTATTTTGAGGCGTAGAATCGATTCCCGTTGGATTCAGGTCGATAGCTGCATCAGGAAAGAAGTTACGACGAAAAAACCGACTTCTCAAAATCTCAAAAACGGCAAGACAATAGCCTTCAAAAATCTCAGATTCTCGACGCATCTCAGAATCGATCGCCGCTTTGTATTCTGATGTATTTTGAGGCGTAGAATCGATTCCCGTTGGATTCAGGTCGATAGCTGCATCAGGAAAGAAGTTACGACGAAAAAACCGACTTTTCAAAATCTCAAAAACGGGAAGACAATAGCCTTCAAAAATCTCAGATTCTCGACGCATCTCAGAATCGATCGCCGCTTTGTATTCTGATGTATTTTGAGGCGTAGAATCGATTCCCGTTGGATTCAGGTCGATAGCTGCATCAGGAAAGAAGTTACGACGAAAAAACCGACTTTTCAAAATCTCAAAAACGGCAAGACAATAGCCTTCAAAAATCTCAGATTCTCGACGCATCTCAGAATCGATCGCCGCTTCGTTGCCCGACGTATTTTGGCGCGTAGAATCGATTCCCGTTGGATTCAGGTCGATAGCTGCATCAGGAAAGAAGTTACGACGAAAAAACCGACTTTTCAAAATCTCAAAAACGGCAAGACAATAGCCTTCAAAAATCTCAGATTCTCGACGCATCTCAGAATCGATCGCCGCTTCGTTGCCCGACGTATTTTGGCGCGTAGAATCGATTCCCGTTGGATTCAGGTCGATAGCTGCATCAGGAAAGAAGTTACGACGAAAAAACCGACTTTTCAAAATCTCAAAAACGGCAAGACAATAGCCTTCAAAAATCTCAGATTCTCGACGCATCTCAGAATCGATCGCCGCTTCGTATTGTGATGTATTTTGAGGCGTAGAATCGATTCCCGTTGGATTCAGGTCGATAGCTGCATCAGGAAAGAAGTTACGACGAAAAAACCGACTTTTCAAAATCTCAAAAACGGCAAGACAATAGCCTTCAAAAATCTCAGATTCTCGACGCATCTCAGAATCGATCGCCGCTTTGTATTCTGATGTATTTTGAGGCGTAGAATCGATTCCCGTTGGATTCAGGTCGATAGCTGCATCAGGAAAGAAGTTACGACGAAAAAACCGACTTTTCAAAATCTCAAAAACGGCAAGACAATAGCCTTCAAAAATCTCAGATTCTCGACGCATCTCAGAATCGATCGCCGCTTTGTATTCTGATGTATTTTGAGGCGTAGAATCGATTCCCGTTGGATTCAGGTCGATAGCTGCATCAGGAAAGAAGTTACGACGAAAAAACCGACTTCTCAAAATCTCAAAAACGGCAAGACAATAGCCTTCAAAAATCTCAGATTCTCGACGCATCTCAGAATCGATCGCCGCTTCGTTGCCCGACGTATTTTGGCGCGTAGAATCGATTCCCGTTGGATTCAGGTCGATAGCTGCATCAGGAAAGAAGTTACGACGAAAAAACCGACTTTTCAAAATCTCAAAAACGGCAAGACAATAGCCTTCAAAAATCTCAGATTCTCGACGCATCTCAGAATCGATCGCCGCTTCGTATTGTGATGTATTTTGAGGCGTAGAATCGATTCCCGTTGGATTCAGGTCGATAGCTGCATCAGGAAAGAAGTTACGACGAAAAAACCGACTTTTCAAAATCTCAAAAACGGCAAGACAATAGCCTTCAAAAATCTCAGATTCTCGACGCATCTCAGAATCGATCGCCGCTTTGTATTCTGATGTATTTTGAGGCGTAGAATCGATTCCCGTTGGATTCAGGTCGATAGCTGCATCAGGAAAGAAGTTACGACGAAAAAACCGACTTTTCAAAATCTCAAAAACGGCAAGACAATAGCCTTCAAAAATCTCAGATTCTCGACGCATCTCAGAATCGATCGCCGCTTCGTATTGTGATGTATTTTGAGGCGTAGAATCGATTCCCGTTGGATTCAGGTCGATAGCTGCATCAGGAAAGAAGTTACGACGAAAAAACCGACTTTTCAAAATCTCAAAAACGGCAAGACAATAGCCTTCAAAAATCTCAGATTCTCGACGCATCTCAGAATCGATCGCCGCTTTGTATTCTGATGTATTTTGAGGCGTAGAATCGATTCCCGTTGGATTCAGGTCGATAGCTGCATCAGGAAAGAAGTTACGACGAAAAAACCGACTTCTCAAAATCTCAAAAACGGCAAGACAATAGCCTTCAAAAATCTCAGATTCTCGACGCATCTCAGAATCGATCGCCGCTTCGTATTGTGATGTATTTTGAGGCGTAGAATCGATTCCCGTTGGATTCAGGTCGATAGCTGCATCAGGAAAGAAGTTACGACGAAAAAACCGACTTTTCAAAATCTCAAAAACGGCAAGACAATAGCCTTCAAAAATCTCAGATTCTCGACGCATCTCAGAATCGATTGCCGCTTTGTGTCTTGGCGTATTTTGAGGCGTAGAATTGAGAAAAAATGAGAAGGCTGTACTTGAAGAGCTGCGCATTGCTTCGTCTCTGATAACACGGAATGTTGTTCACTCGGACTATGTAATTTTCAAATATTTGTGATTAAGTATCTACTAAACAACGGAACCCATTTCAATTCAATTTTCACGGGACCACCTGGGAAGTATACCCGTTCGAACAAAAAAAAACAATACTTCATTGAACGCTCGAGGCGTCTGCGAGTAATCGAGCAACATACGTAGAAAAAAGATTCCGATGAATTGAGAACCTCTTTTTTTTGCAGTCGATTAATCAACTCCAGAACAGGACAGGCAATACTCAATTCCGAAATGTAAGTTTGAAAGCTGTTTTCTACTGCAATGTGACGTGAAACTGTGGATTACACAACGACGAGTCTTTATTACGATAAAGCGAATCTGAATTGTTAAATATTAATGCTACGGTACAACATTTGCCGTCCTTGCGTAACGTTTACAATTTTCGGTGTAGAACGTTTAACATTTTAGTGTGTTGATTCAAAACAATCGTTAGTGTTGTTCGTTCAGTTCGTCTTTGAACACACAAAAACATTATTTCATACTGAAGTAACACTTTTTTAATTTCACTCTAACATTGGTTTGTGTTACTCTTAACGTAGAGCTGCGTCACTTCGTCGCTACACACGAAGTGTGTTGAAATAGCACTAATTCTGTGTACAAAAAAGTCGTGAACACAAATTTTTTTGTCCAATATGACGATAGTTTTTTCACACTGTAGATTGTTTTTGTCTCGTTGTATTATTAAGCTGATACAGGCGGCAAAGCGCATCAACGATACCGAGCTTGCAACGCATCGAGGCTGTACCGTGGTATGTGTCTGAAATAACAGAAAGTGCGGAAGTTATTCCGAAATGACTCGACTTAGCGTATTCTCAGCTGTGATACGGTACCTTACAGCAAACAAGTAGAGCATTTGGGAAACTAACATGTCACGTTGCCAGATAGCAGGACTGTATGATGGTAACACAGCAGAGTGGCTATTCATTGCGAGGCGATCGACTTACCGTCATCATTCACGCGATTGGGCCGTTCTGTGAAATGACCAGGTTACACTATGAGATGGAAGTCCATGTTGTCAGCATCCTCCTCGACCCCGCCACCCCCCAAGTCGAACTGACGCCGCGTAGCGTTCTTCGGATCGCAGGGGCCTCCTGCAGTCAGCTCGTCGACGTTTCCGGTGAGAACTCTGAAGTTGTATTTATCGAAGTCCATAGCCCCAGCAAGATACTCGGTCAAGCGATTGGAGACGTACCAAACGTCCTCCCGTCGAAAGGTCTTCACGATCTTCACAGCGAAAGGAAACTGTAGATTCTCAGCGTCCGTTTGGAAGAGGCCCTGTGAACGATTTGGAAGTCGGAGTTACGCGTGACCAGGTTCGATCGAGTCGGAGATTCGGAGGAGTCGAAGTGTTCCGCGAATTGGCCAAGGACTCACCTCGTATTCTGGCTGCAGAGGGTTCAGCGTGTTCCAGCAAACGATGGTCATTTCTTTGGCAACGCCGCCGAACATGATACCGTTGGAGGCAACGTTCGACACGAGCTCCTGACTCGACAAAGTGGTGTCACTCTCGTAGAAGTCGATCTTCTGCTGATCGGGATTCTTCACCTGATCGCGGGGTGCGAAGAAACCCTTCACGGATGCCAAAGACTTGAAGAACAGCACGTCGGTGTTGTATATGCCAGGCGGGGGAATCGTCACGAGGCTGAGGCCAGCACCGAAAACGTTCAGATCGAGATCGTAGCCTCCGACGCTCACGGGAGGATCGTCGGGGTGGGCTTTGAAAATGCTGTCATCCCTGCGCCAAATTCGTGATCCATCACAGATCACGAGCGCGCCGTATTTCACATCGGCTATGTAGAGCTGCGAGATTAAGCGCTAGTTAACTTTAACGATCCATTCGCTTCAGCGATGAACTCACAGTGATGCTCTCTCTGCCCCGTTTACCCGCACCCTTCGCGTTCTCTTCAACGACGTGCAGCTCGAGCTCGCCACCGCGAGACACGTCGTCCGGGATGTCGATCTTCCTCGTTATCCTATTCGTCCTCAAGTCGATGACGTAGATTCTCGCCGGACAAACAGGCCTGCCAGAAACTACTCCGGTATCCACAGCCCACAGTCTGTTTCTCGAGTCCACCTACCAGAAATGGATTAACGAGAACCGTGAGAACAGCGCGCCGCTAGAGGAATGATTCATGCACTTACGACAACTCTGCTAACGCTCGTTATTCCCGAACAATTCGTCGCCGTGTGGAGCGACCAGCTCGGATAGGGCCTCAGCAACGGACCACCGTCACCAGTTTGTCCCGTTACGATTCCGATGCTCGCCGGATTATCGTGGAACCATTTTGGTAGCGTCACCAAGGTCCTCCCATCTTTGAGGAGTACGAAGAAAACCATGAGAAGAGCATCAGAAGCCTCGGCTGGTTCCATACTCGCGTCAGATTAGAAAAATGAAGCTCGCAAAAGGATTGGGTAAATACCTGGAAGAGGTTGCACGTCGTTTACGATGATTTTCGTCTCGTTGTATAATCCGGACGAGACAGCCTGTTGTCTTTGAAAAGGGGAGCTCCAGGTGTAATCGACGTACTTCCATCTGTAAACTATCCGTAACGTCGGGATCGAGGCAGATAGACCGACGAATGTTAGGACGAACAAGCAGCTGTTTCTCAGCCAGTAAATCATTTTGGTAGGATGGTGTAAAAGTTGCACTCTGTCCGAAAGTTTTATACCCTGTGCAAGCATCAGCCAAGGATATATGTAGGCCCCGAAGACCTCGGTGTTATCCGGTGTCGCAATATTTCCATCCGAACCTGTTTCAATATTTCACGTATGCATATTCCAGTGTTACTATCAACGATTATGAATAAACAACCTGTGTTCCGCAATACATTACACTCGCGTTTGTGATTGTCGTCGGCCGGTTTTACTCTTACTTTTGTCTTTGTGTACCACCAGTCGACATGGTTCGCGACGCTCGTGTCGCGATTGCCAATGAATACGAAATCACGGTGGAGTATTGTTTTCGAAAAAGGTTCGCGCAGAAGATAACGTCGGAAATACAACCACAGATGCACCCAGCGCGAGGAATCATCCTTTTTCGCGATAAAAACCGGCGTGATACGAGTACTCGGAACAAGCAAGCGTACAGATGGAACAAATTCGAGATAGTGATTGTTCCAAAGAGGAAAACATTTCATCGTTTACGCCAAAGTGAGCGTGTCGATCACGACTTCAATGCCTTAATATGAATGCTGATTCCTTGTCCACGAGCGATTCGAGCACGAGCGATGCTCGCCCACCATCGGAAAGTCTCGTTGATTCTGCGTCGACTCATTTCCGAGTTTGTTTACGTCTTTGGCACAGCACTCGACCGTGTAAATGCACATCGCGAGTCGAAAGACCAGATGCGGAGGCACCGCGTGTTTTCTGCACAGCTGAACAATCATCGCTGCTCGTTAAGGAATTGAAATGCTTTTTTCCCTGCAGTCATCCAGAACGATCGTGATACGTAGTGCGTCGTGAGAATGGGAGTTACGGAGTAGCAAGAATCTATTAAGATCGCACGGCAAATCCCTCAAATTCATAGCGTGCAATGCTGTGCAATGCCGTCTTCGATGTGCATTGTAGATTCAGGATTGAGGAATACATGTCAATGTAGAGACACTGCGAATCGCTGAGCCATCGACGCCAAAGTATTTATTGGAGGCTACATCATATCTCGTTAACTCCGTTCCGTGGAAAGATTTTGTCAGAGTTAGAGCTCATCGAAGGAGATCCTAGAGTTGGTATGACCTTGGACACACGGACCGGAGTTGTGCCACAGAATTCCTACGCTCGTGTAACGTACATGGATGATATTAGAAATCGGGTATTCATACACACATGGCAACTTCTTGACGGCATTGCACGCTACATCTATCGCATCATCTTCTATGACAGACTGGCAAACGCCGATATCAGCAGACAAAATCTTCCCACCGAGATTATCATTTTGAGCCGAAGATACGAAAATGACACTAATTCCAAAATTTTTGAATCGCAAAACCACGAGCATGGAATATATATACACACAGGGGCTTTTAATCCCCTACCGACATCTAATTACGTGAAGTCTGCAGCCAAACCTCTTTCAAAATTTGCCGATTCCGTATTACAATTTCACTATCAATGCTTACGAGTACACGGACTTTCTTATAGGGCAAGTGATACTGATTAGATTGACGTCGCTATCATGTGAACGACGTACACCGGAAATCATTTTAAATAATTACTCAGCCCGACAAATAAAAAAACCTTGAAAGACGGCAATACGTAACCGAAGAATTTTAATGCGCTAAACTCGAATCTGACCCCAACATTGTTGCATCACTCTACCTTTCCGAGATATTCTAACCTAAAAGTACAAAAAACAGCGTTTTGGGGTTCAGTCATTTAAAAAAAGCGATACTAAAAATTAGAAAAGTGAGGGTGTTTCCCGAAACTTCGTTGTTTGAAGAAAAAAAAATGTTGCGAATTTTTGAAGGTTGTTAAAGACTGTTGAGACACTTCTAGTACTTAAAAGGCAATTTAATATTATTCAAATATTACCTCTGGATATTTTTAGGCGAAAAAGTTCAGTAAGTCGGGAGTTATAGATGTCAAAAAGTGGACAGGGTCAAATTGACCCAGAGTTTAGAAGACGTGTGTACTCGAAGGGTTGAAGGTGAACTGGGGAAAAACGGGATAACAATGAGTAAAGGTTAGTGTAAATAGCGAGTAGTTTAAATCGGGTATCAGCCACCAGATGATTATAACTAACAACTACTTCAATGAAAATAAAATCAATTCGAGACGAAGTAACTGCAAATCTGTGTACTGAGTACTAAAAACAAACAAGGGTGTAAATAAAACGAATTTGCCAGGTAATTCTCTTCGTCTTCGTTTTAACAGAGGAATGAATTTAGCCCTAAGCTTGATCATTCGAGGTTGGAATTCGTTAAAACGAATTTTGAAACATGTGCCACGAGCGATTCAAGCATGAGCATAGGACTTACAGTGTAGTAAGAATCCATGGAAAACGCTTGGCAAATTCGGCAGTTTCTCCGAATTTAGACTGAAGGAAAAATGGTGATTAAGAGTTTTCAGGAATTGCTAACGTATTGTGGTCGGATCATTTATTAGAAGCTACATTTGATTTTGCTGCCTTCGATGCGTTGAAACATCTCGTCGCAGCTTGAGCGCATCGGAGGTGATCGCATAGTCGGTCTAATCTTGGTCACGCGGATCGGAGCTACGTTTCAGAATTTGCATACAAGAATAATATACACGAATAATAATGGGAAAGGGGTATTCAGATACACGTGACAACTATTTGACGAGATGGAAGGCGCCATGGATCGCATCATCTTCTATTCCCCCCGGCGTAGTCACGTTCGCGGGGCGCACAGCAAACTTGGGATCACAGATGGTGTCAGCGATCAGTTCGGCAACGTTTGCCCTGAGGATTCGGAAATTGACGTCCTGGAAGTTCATGGCGCCCGCGAGGAACTTGGTCAAGCGATCGGTAGTGACCCAAATTTCTTCGCCGAGCCGTCCTTGGATGAACTTGATGGACGAGGTGAACTGCAGATTCTCTTCGTCCGTCTCCCACAAGTGCTACAACAATGAAGAGTCGCGATGCTCGGATTCACAAAAATTACAACACGCGATTCGCCACCGATCTAATGGTTTTTGTTTGGTTGGAAATATCGAGTCACGCTCCATCTGTGGCAGAGCTTGACGCCATGCACGTTTACATCCGAATAGACTCACCGTGTAGTTCGCGTAAAGAGGATTCAGCATGTTCCAACAGACGAGCGTCATCGGGGCAGCAGCACCGCCGAACTTGATACCATTCGCGCTGGAGACCGCGATGAGCTCGTTGTTCACCAGCACGATGTCGGTTTCGTAGTAGTCGACTTGCGTGACCGCAGGATCCGTCAGCTTCCTACGATCCGCGAAGTACCCTCTGGTCGTCGTGAGGTCTTTGAACAGGATCAAATCTTCGTTGAATATACCTCTGGGGGGTAACGCCACGATACTGATGCCACGACCGTAGAGGTCCGTGTCAAGATCGTAGCCACCGATGCTGATGACGGGATCGCTCGCGGAGCCGTAGAAGAGTTCGTGGGTCCGACGGAAAAATGTCGACCCATCCCACACGATGAACCCGTTTTTCGTAATATCAGAGATGTACAGCTACAAAACACAGTGAACTGTTTCTAGAGCACAATCGTGGACTCTAGAGAATCAATGTGACTCCGAAGCGTTACTATACTAGAACGATGGGTTGATTAGGGGTCGGTGGTCAACTTACCGTAGTACTGTCCGGAGTCGATATTGATCCACGCGTCTCCACGGCGTAAATCTCGAGAGTACTTCTAAGGGAGACGGAATCCGGAATGTCAATGGTCTGAGAAACCACGTCAGTTGCGATATCGAAGCTGTAAAGCTTTGCCCTGCAAACTCGCCTTCCCGCTATTATGCCGGTATCGATGCCCCACACCCTGTTGTAGTTGTCCAGCTACGAGGCAGCAAGTCGAGAGAAGCGCGTAAGAGATTTCGAAAGGGCATACTGGTCGCACCCAAATCGAGCGCAGTTCGATCTACTCACGGCAATTCTGTTGATGCTGGTGATTCCTGCGCAATTCTTCGCCGTGTGATGGCCCCAGCTGGGATATGGAGTCAGCAATGGACCTGCACTGCTGTTTCTTCCGGAGACGACAGCGAGACTGGCAGGATTATTGGCGAACCGTTTAGGCAACGTGACCAAAACTCGCCCATCTGTGGGAAGATCGGTTGAGGTGAGATGCGTTAACGCGAGCCTACAGCCCAGTCGTGCTCGTGGTGTAGACTAGACTATAACCTCTAGTACTCACCTGACAGGGGTTGACTGTCGTGGATGTAGGTGTTTCTGTAGTCGTACAGCTTCGACTTGATAGCCTGTTGTCGATGCGAATTGCTTCTCCAGGTGTAATTCAAGTATCGCCACTGGTAAACTACGTCAAGCTGATCGATGGCCGCCGACAGACTGGCAAATGCCAATATCAGCAGACAAAATTTGCCCTCTAAGATTCTCATTTCGACTCGCTGGTGTGAAAATGCCACTAATTCCCAAAGATTTCTACACCGGGCACCTACCAGCGGCGGATATATGTAGCCCCCGAAGCCTTTGTTGTTATCTAGTGTCACATCATTTCCATCCAAACCTGTTTCGATATTTGATGTTTGTATATTCAAGTGTTACTATCAAGGCTTGAACAAACAAGCCCTGTTCTTCAGCAGATAACACTCGCGCTCGTGATTGTCGTTGACAAGTTGTACTTTTATTTTTATCCTTAAGTAGCACTCATCGACATGGTTCGAGACTTTCGCGACATGATTGCGAATGAATATGAAATTGCGCCAGGAAAATATTGTCATTTAAGAAGTTCTGTGCGCAAACGAACTTTCGATGCAGCAACGAGTCATGTACGGAGCAGGAAATCTCCGAGGCACGAAAAACCCTGCGTCTCTATCATAAATTCAGCTCAACGTGGAACACCGACTGATGTGGCTGTTCCAGTTCCTGTAGATAAGCGGCAGCTGCGAAAATAGTGACGGTCCGGGACGCACGAAAATACCAACGAATCCCATCCAGAATTGAATGGGAATAATAATATGTTTGCTTCAAAAGTAACCACTCTATCGAGATTATAATAATTATTCCAGAACCACTAGCATCGTAACATACTCGATAGAAGTAGCACTACAGCAAACTCTCCGAATCACAGAGTGCACAAGCTCATTCCGCAGAAACTCGATGTATTATCTCTTTCCAGAAAAGTACTACGTCTAAGAAAAGAAGTCAAGATCCATGATTTTTCAGCTTAAAGCTGGTGCTATACAAGAGACTATCTGCCCAAAACAAAAAAAAAATCCAAATTTGACTTTTACTTCAGGCACTTTATGAAAGATTTGTCTTCAGGGTTAGTATCGACTACCAACCTATTCTACTCCAAAACTATCATTTTCATAGGTCACCCTCCATTTTATTAGCTGCAACCAATTGCTATTTTTTCTTACAATCTACAAGCATGAAACAGTATTGTACATTTGTCATAATATTATTTAGCCATCGCTGTTTCACAGCATTCGTCCGCGGAAGATCGTGTCAGTAGATAGACACTCGGCGATACATAGTTGCTACTCCAGACGACGCCAACCGCTATGGATCGCATCATCCGCTATGCCACCCGAGGTGAACTCGAATCGTTTGCGTACCGCTTGTTCAGGATCACAAATGGTACCAGCAACGAGATCTCGAACGTTTCCCGCGACGATTCGGAAATTGTAATCGTCGCAATCCATCTCACCAGCCAAGAACCTAGTCATTCGGTTGGTAGTGACCCAAATTGTTTCCGCATCGTCGTCATCGACGAACTTGATGGAAGCAGCAAACTGTAAATTCTCCTCATCCGTTTCCCAAACGTGCTACAGTAGTGGGGAATAGCAGCGCGTTAGTTTCGTCAAATTTACAACGAACAGTCTCACCGTTCCTGGGATTTCCACAAAACACGACCGCGACGTGACGTGGAAGACGATATCTCGCGCGACGTACTCACCGTATAATTTTGGGCGGCAGGATTCAGCATGTTCCAGCAACCGAGAGTCATCGAGCTAGCCAGACCAAAAAACTTGACTCCAGCGGCACTCGCGGCAGCGACGAGCTCAGTGTCCCCGAAAGTCTCATCGACGTGGTAAAAATCTATGCAGAGCTCCGCAGGATCAGCTAGCTGATTACGATCGGCGAAGTAGCTCTTCCTAGTCGTGAGATCTTTGAAGAAGAACAAGTCTTCGTTGAACAAGCCTTCCGGGGGTAGCAGAGCGATACTGATGCCGCGACCGTAAGCGTCAGCATCGAGCTCGTGACCACCGACCTCGATGGCAGGATCGTCCTTGGATCCGTAAAACAATTCGTTGGAACGCCGCCAAAATCTGTGGCCATCCCATATCAAGAGTCCATTGTTCGCGATATCAGTGATGTAGATCTACGGGAATGCAGTAAAATAAGCTTCGGAGCAGCGGTGATACGGTCGTATAGGGCTTGTGCTGGTATTCCGCAATGGCGAAGGGAGGCATAGAGGTCTGCGAGCAACTCACCGTAATATCCTCGCAAAGCGACGGTGCCCCGCTCGTTTCAACAGCGGATACTTCGATAGTGCTTCCAAGGGACACGGAATCCGGAATTTCAATCACCTCGATAATCTCGTCAGTGTCCACGTTGAAGCCGTAAAGCTTTTCCTTGCAAACTCGTTTTCCCCCTATTATACCAGTGTCGATACCCCACAATCTATTGTAATCGTCGAGCTGCGAACGGAAAAGAAAACATAGTTGGTAATCGAATACGACTTCGCATACCACCAAAGCGAACCCACCCAACCACTGGGGTCAATCGGACCCCAGGAGTTTTCACATCGTTGTACTCGAGTAAATACGCCTTTGTGGTTATTTTTTTTTCGTACAGATGTTTTTCGCAGTAAAGGATCCTTATTCTATGCCCGAAAATTTGCTTCTCAACAGAAGCAAATTTTCGGGCACAGAATAAGGCTCTATCTACTCACTACGACTCGGTTGATGCTCGTAATTCCTGAACAATCCGGTGCTTTGTGGTACCACCAGTTAGGATACGGCGACAACAGCGGACCACCGAATCCGGCATCTTCCGAGACGACTGCGATGCTCGCCGGATTATTAGCGAATCGTTTTGGCATCGTCACTAAAATTCGACCATCTGGAAAAAGAATGCTTCGTAATTATTCGCCTGCACGCGATTTGGCTGGAGATCCCCACTCGACAAAAATGGTGCTACCAAACGGCTTGCACTCACCTGGGAGCGGTTGAGAGTCTTGGATGTAGATCTTCGTATGATCGTAGCATCCGGAGTCGATGGCTTCTTGCTTCTGTTCATTGCTGTCCCAAGCGTAGTCGACGAATTTCCACTTGTACAAAACGCTGAAGTTCGAGGCTAACGATGCACCAGCAAATGCCAGTATCAGCAGTGTCGAACGACAACTTCCTAGCGAAACGATCATTTCGATTCGAAGATGAGGAATCGTTTCTAAAACTCCGTCTCCCAGAGGAAGCTGGATTATGCATCGCCGACGATAGCTTATATACTCCGTCAAGCTCGTCGCTCTCGATCTAGAACTGTTCGAATGTGACGTCAATCTGTTAATGTTTGCTTCATCGACTATTATTCTACGTATTCACGAGTTCACGATGCTCGTTTACGAGACGAATATATTTTATTCGTTTCACTGAAAACAACTAGGAGATTCCCGTCGATATTTGGAAATTATATTGCCAACTTATTTTCCTGACTGACAATTCGCGCTGATAGGAAAAACAAGATATCGACACTCGATACAGTCGAGGAGAAACGACGTTTCCGAGCTGGAATTTGAAATGGCATTGCGATTCGTCGAGCAAATCAAACGCATTACCAACGACACTTCGTATTCTAAGAACACTTTTCATGAACAGGATTTAAGCAGCATAGACTCAAGCAGAAACAGCTTTACGTATCCAAGATCCGTGGAATTAGCAGCGATTTTCTGATAAGTCCAAACACTTGACGGTCGCACCTGTAATACTAGCAGCAATTCTCTAAAAGTGCTGATTCAAATGCCACTTGTGACTATCTAGTTGACTCGTCGACTACATAATATCTGTGGCGCTCGACAAAATCGGGAATCGAGTATGCGAAATTTGTCCTAGATACGGAAATTCGTCCACCCGAGGCTAAAAAAACGGTCGAGGACAACAAAATTGTACGGAGTTAAGGGTATGTCGACAATATAGTCTGCAATTATATTTCTTTGGCGGAGTATTTGCAAAACCTTATCTGCTAAAAAAACGTTTACCCAAGTTGCTCAGCTATTTCATTGAATCCCATTTGTATTATCTATTCAAATAAACGCCGTCACGTTTGTTGATGAACGTCTCAGGTAGAAAACAGTACGTTCAACGACTCGCTATTTACGAAATTTTGCAAACACCCTGACTACAAAAATGTGTCGTCAGAACCGAAATGACGACGAGTCGATGGTATCATGTAAAATTATTGTCATATTATTGAGATAAAAAATGTCAAGCCCTCTGGAATTTATAATATCTGAAAACTAGCAATAGAATGACGAGACAAAGAGAAATTCCAAGTCCAAAACGGCGATTGCGACGTGGTCGAACCGCGTTATATCGGACTATAAATCCGGTGCGGTTTGGATATCGGGGCATAATTGTTTCCGCCCATGACCACATCCACAGGGCAGGATCGGAGCTGCGTTCGAAAGGAATCCACTGCATCGCGAAGCCTCGCGCGGGTCGGATGCTGCGTCGAAATTAAAAGTGTTACGGAGAAAAAAATGGACCCAACGTTCATACAGGCGATCGAGGATGAGGATTTCGAGTTGGCGTTGCGGATATTAAATTCTACGGACGAGGTTCGCGCGAAAAGGTTGCTGGGAGCAGTAGGACCACTGAGAGTAACGCCGCTGCAGCTGGCAGCTTGGCACGGGAACGTCGAGCTTTTGGAGTGTCTCTACGACCGCGGCGCGAGTTTGAATGCCGAGGACAAGCTGGGAAGATGCGCTCTTCACCACGCCGTGCATCGTGGCCACGTGGAGGCTGTGAAGTGGTTGTTGGCCCACGGAGCCTCGACGGAAAGTCGCTTCGGCATTCTATCCTGTCCCAGGAACGAGCCTTACAAATGTCCAGCTGGACCCGACTTGACGAGGAACGAGATCGGTAAGAAGGTTGGTACCGAAACATAGAACACCCATTAACTAACGACGTAAACTAAAAGCTGTGAAAATACCGATAGCACGAGAACCTGCGACCAAAACGGACAAAATTGAAAGATCAGATGACCTTGAACCGACTAGGTGTGTATTTTTTTTCCTGTTCCTACCGCTCCAAATATTCGTGTTTGATGAGAAAGAAGCATCGGCAAAGAAGGGCGCTGTAATTTTGTTTAATCACCTAGTCGGAACGGTTAGAAACGTAGGAGCATGTCTGCTATGTCGAAAAAAATAGGTAGACGGATGTATAATCAAAATGTACATAGATTTTGTGGTTTTAGTACTGAAGTTTTTGTTTTCAGACACAGAAATAAGTTGCCTGGATGTAGAAGAAATCGTTATCGGACAGCCTGAGTGTAGCAGCTAACTTATCAGACAACTTTTCGATAGTAACAAATATTAGAGTCTCCGTCACAACTCAAAGCGTCGCGCCCTTCAAATGCTTAGATAACGATAAAAAACGAGGTTTCCCATAACTTTGCGTTAAATTTGGCGGAATTTTTGTACGGTGAATGTTCGCTACGGCGTTTAGCTTCCAGTGCCAGAATGTTGGGGTAGAACGGCGTTACATCAGGCGGTGAAGAACGGCAGTCTAGAGCTTACAGAACTCTTGCTAAACGCCGGAGCTGACGTGAACGTTCGTGACGACAGAGGAGTTACTCCGCTTCATTTGGCAACCGTGACAGCGGACGCTAAAGATTCGAGCAGCATGAGGAGGTTCGAGATGATCGTGGAACTCCTCGTCTCCGCGAAAGCCGTGACCACCACGGTGCATCCAGACACCGGTGAGCTTAAAGCTTCCTTGCCTTGTTTCCACAAAACGATGGCGCACGAATGCTCGTAGGGGGAGCAACTTGCTTCGCAGAAGTGAAGAAAATGTATATCATTTTCCAGGTACAACGGCGCTGCATCACGTCGTGACCTTGGGCAGCTGCGCGGCCACGAAACGACTCCTCGATGCTAACGCGTCTCCGACGGCGCGTTGTATCAGCGAGGGGATCACGCCGCTTCACATAGCTGCGAGTTCTGGATTCGTTGACACTCTGAGCATCCTGCTCACGAAGACCGAAGCCAGGTCAATCGACGTACGGGATCACGTAGGTTGAACGCGTAGTCTCCAGGGTGCGTCATTTTTGGGCAACTTTGATTTTTCGACTCAAAAACAGGTTCCATACTTTTGGCAACGTGAAAATAGAGATCACAACATGTAAGAAACACGAGAAACATGTAATATTAATATTGAGAGCTTAAATTTTAATACAAATTTTTTGTACCTTCCTGAGAGTGTGCAATCTGTTTGCGAGTGAACAAAAAGTCGCCCAAAAATGGCAGGTTCGAATAGTCTTTTGTGTGCGGAGGACGAAGGAGAACTAACTTTGCTCACGGACAGGTCGGTAGGACTCCTCTCCATGCAGCGGCTTACGGTGGCCATTGGACTTGCGTCGTGATCCTCGTGGAACACGGAGGAAGTTTAGCTTCGGAGACTCAAACGAGGGTTACGGTGATCGATGCGATATTCGCGAACATTGGTCGACCTGTCGATCGCATCACCGATATTCTGGATGCTCAGGTTCGAACCAAGGACAAAGCTCTCACCGTGAGTATCCCCGCGAATGCGAAGCTGAAGCGAGAGCCTCGTCGAGTTCGCAATTGAGTCTTCCACGTTTTAGTTGACCCTAGATTTCGGGGTCCTCGCTCCGGAGAACGAACTTCAAATGTCCGTGCTCTCGGCACTGATCGCAGCCCTGCCGAGCATGGTCCACACAACGATTCTTCAGCATCCGTTGTTGGAAGCATTTCTCCAACTGAAATGGTCCAGAATCCGCAATATCTTCTTCATGCTAGTCGCCTTTCATCTCGTCTTTGCTCTCGCGTTGTCGGCGAATGCCATCGCCATTCTTCTGAACATCAACGATCTACACATTTTTCGAAGATGCGTCCTCTTCTTCTGCTCCTTCGTGCTCTTCTGTCACAACGGCATGCAGCTGGCTATTTCACCGAGGTAAGCTACACTCCTCCTCCGTAAATTGTTGAGCTCGTCCGTCGTTTTCCGATCTCCGTAGACCTTCAGATTATCTTCCGGCTTAGGTACTGCTTGAGACAGTGGGAAACTTGGCTCGCTGTCACGTGCACGCTAGTCTCTCTAGCAGTCTCCATCGGCGAGGGTGTCATCAACAGAGAATGGCTGCTTCACGGGACTAGCGTGGCAATTCTGATGGCATGGATCCAAATGATGCTACTCGTCGGACGCTTTCCAACTTGGGGCTACTACGCGCTGATGTTCGCCACCGTCTGGAGCAACGTGCTGAAGGTACGTGCGCAGCGATACCTCGTTTCCAGCAACGCTCCTCGACTCGCTCCCCATTCTACAGGTACTCCTCGCTTTTGTGTGGCTCGTCATCGGGTTTTCGCTCAGCTTCACCGTCCTCTTCCATGGACAGGAACAATTCCGGGATCCTTGGACCTCGTTCGTCAAAACTGTCGTGATGATGATGGGCGAATACGAATACAGCGACTTATTCGCTTCTCCTGAACTCGCCGAAGCTGGCCCGAGTCCCTCGTTTCTCAGAGTGACCAGCCGCATGGTGTTCCTCATGTTCGTCATGCTCGCCAGCATCGTCCTCATGAATCTGATGATAGGTCTGGCCGTCAGCGATATCCAAGGACTGTTGCACGAGGTAATCACACCTTTAACATCCGATATTACGGAACACGCACAATATTACGTACGCCCTTTAGGGATCAAGTGCTTTCTCACCATCTCACAAATTGTGACAACGAGCTTAACGAAGCATGTGACGGTAAAACTTTCTTCATCATTGTATAAAGTGTACAAATTCTTGCGTACAATATTTAACATTTTAGTGTCTTGTAAACGCTAATTAATGGCTTATTATTATCTGAAGTATTGCTCCGTGTACATAACTTACATATATGTAATTTCTTAAGTTGAATTAAATAATTAAAATATGATATTTAATTTTTCAATTTAAGAAATGAACAAAATTTGGTTGTTCACGTTTAGCTTATTATTTTGGGGCTGAGAGCAAGTTACATAATTAATTTAGGGAGATTGCTCGTTTGTTACACAGTGTTTTAAAACGCAGGGGGGATTAAAAAGGGCTGAAAATTCCGTTACGTAATTTGTGCGTGTCCTTTAGGTAGAACCGAATCGACCAGTTCTGCGGAAACTGTCCGCGATGCAGACTCGTGATGCGAGCTGCCCTGCCCCAGGCGTTTCGATGTCCCCCCCCATCTCGTGATTTTTATGAACACGCTTTTATTAGCCGCACCTGTATATTCGCATGTGCGTTGCACGACTGTACGTTCATAACGAAATCTTGGAATAAATAATTAATTACTCAATAAATAATTAATACAATAATTTGAGACAAAAAAAAAATTAAACCTCGATTTTCAAAATATTGAAAAACTAAAAAATAAGGAAACAAATTACGGTTGAAATTTTTTTTAAAAACACGTTCTAATGGTAACCCGAACTAGGAGGGGAAAAATACATTTCAAATGTAAGAATAAAGTGATTAGCGAGAAAATTAACGTCATTGTAAAAAAAAGCGTGTTTTTGGTGTACAAAAAAAAAATTTTTTTTCTTCGCAGGGTCACATCAGGCGGTTGTTGAAGCAGGCAGAATTCGTCGCGCACTTCGAACGCGCCACGTCGCATAAAATATTTCAAAAGCGTTGGTACTGCAGGCGCGCGAGGTTGTGGTTGGCGTCGAAACGTACGATTCCGAAGCGCATTATTATAAGCTCGAACGCCAGATATGGCCGGGATGCCAAGGGGATTTCCGAGGAAGTTACGGAGGCTCTTTTCGCGCTGGGCGTGCGGAATCAGGACGTCGAAAAGAAGTGGGTTGATTGTTTACCGCAAGCTTCGCGATACCATATCGCGTTAATTATACGGAGCTGAGAGCTCGATACGCGAGTCGTTTCGCAATGATCACTCTTTTTCCTACAGATTAGAAATCGACGCCTCGCTGAACAACAACGAGACGAAATCCGACGACAAAGTGTCCGGATTTCATCGATGGACCGGAAGTCTCAAGCACGATGTCAGGACGATGGATAGGGCACGATCCGTCATGAAGTACAGCCTGCGCAAAACACGAACAAACATGTATTGACGTTGCGAACGAATGGAGCAAACGTAACGATGTAGCAATTCCCCAACTTTTTTTTTTTTAATTAAATAAACCAAAAAATTTTGCCTTCAATTCTTGACAAAGTACGTTGACAAACCACGTAGCTCGAGTCGAAGGAAATAACTATTTAAACAAGTTCTTTTTTTTTGTCAGTAATTTAATTTATTTCACACAAAAAATATGATGCTATATTTTCACCAAAAATAAGAGGAACAAAAATTCTGTGTACACCAAATCATTGCCATATTTGCTGGAGCCCGAATCTGCGGTGAGCATCGTCAGATTTTACTGGTTAAGCTAAAACCAATGAAACGAGAAAAATCCTTGTACATTCGGGAGTTAAACATCAGAGGCCAAAAAAATTTGTTCAAAAAAAAATTATTTTGAAGTGGCAGCTGACTCAGATCGACGTAGAAAAAGAAGTCGATCGAACGATTTCTGTGGCGCTACTCGTTTATTTCCACCAGAGTTCTCGCCCCATCTTTACGATACGCACGCGAACATGCGGTGACTCGAATTCTGCAAACAGCAAAGCGCATTGCTTTCCTCGACGCTCTCCGTAGTGTGCGACGAACGTGGGCAAATATTTCGAACCAGGGCTGCAGCTCAAAAGTGGTCCAATTTTTTTTGCAGCAATCCTATCAGTAAAAAGTGACACCCCATGTATTATTATAGCGAGGGACAACCTCTAACGCCAATTTTTTTTTCCGAATTGCCGAACGAGCATTCCAATGATGTTATATTTTTTTATTCTATCGCGCGAGAGCCGTTCCTCGCTATAATATTACATGGGATATCATTTTTTGATCATGAGGATTGCTATCAAAAAAATTGGACCAGTGTTGAGCTGCAGCCTCGAGTCGAAATATTCACTCCAACGAGTGCTGCGAATGTAGAGCGGCGATTTTTCGCGATATGTCAAGAGCTTCCTTTGCGAGTGTTTATCGGAGACTACCGCGGAACCTGCTGACAAACTAATATATTCGAAGAAGGTAGAATTCGCCAAAAATGGAATTCCCCCTTCGTTCGGCGTTCGACGGAGGAAAACTCTTCACCGACGACCTACAGATTGTTCCATGCATTTTTCCATTTCTCGTCTATCGGTAAAAATATTTTGCCGCTAGACGATCTGAAAATAGGGTACGTCATTTGTTATTGAGCTATGACAATATCCGCGTGTCACGCGCAACGACTAGATCAGTCGTCGATTCGCTACGCGACTGCGAACAGCATCAGGATGGCCTATCAGCACGCATTATTCATCGCCTTTCTTCTGCGTCCTACCGTCGTCCTCGCGAACATTCGTACGGATTCTCATAGTTACGGAAAGACCGCAGGCGAAGCTCTGTACTTGACACCGCTGATAGAAAGTGGAAACATCGCGAGAGCACGAAATTTAGCGATCGTTCGACACAAAGAAATCGGCCACATCCTCAGCTACTCCGGATATTTTACGGTCGACGAACAATACGATTCGAATATCTTCTTCTGGTTTTTCCCCGCGCAGGTTAGTATCTACGAATGGAAAAAATCTTCCTGAAAATTCCACAATTTTTACAGCAAGCCTAATCCAGAAATCGCTACACACCTACGAAGTTTGAACGAAATGTCTGTTTTTTTTCGAGCAGAACTCGGGATAGACCGTAGGAATTTCACGGTACAAGCAATGCCTACAGCTCGTGTCACGATTCTGTTTGTAGATAAGTCCAGAAGCTGCAGCAGTCCTCGTATGGCTGAACGGAGGTCCTGGTCTGACCTCGCTGCTCGGTTTATTCACGGAGAATGGTCCATTTCGCGTGAGAAAGGACGGAATTTTGGAACCGCGAGATTATCCTTGGACGAGAACCCACAGCGTTTTGTACATCGACAGTCCCGTCGGCAGCGGCTACAGCTTCACGCGAAACGACCAGGGTTACGCGCGGAACCAGACTCGGATCAGCAAACACCTCCTCGAGTCTCTGGTCCAGTTCTACGAGCTCTTCCCGGAATTTCGGGCCAACGAATTGTTCGTAATCGGCGAAGCGTACGGGGGAAAAAGCGCGGCCACGTTGTCGCACAGCATCGCTGAGTGGAACTCGAGGAGTTTGGGGAAAAAAATGAACCTGCAGGGTTTGGCGATCAGCAACGGTTACATAAGTCCGGAGGATCAGATAACGGTGTACGACAGTTACCTGCACGAGATAGGACTAATCGATTCGAATGCGAAAGCATTGTTCCGCAAAACGCAAGAGAAGATTCGCGGATTGATTCGCGACAAACGTTACCGCGAAGCTAATTTCCAAATCGATTACCTGCTAGACGGCACGAAAATGCAATCAGTTTTGCAGATACTGACGGGTTATTATTACTACTCGAACTACCTCCACAATTTGGCTCCGGATGACAGCACCGCGTTTTCGCAATGGGTACAGCGAATCGACGTCAGGAGGGCGATACACGTTGGAGAGGCTGCGTTTCGGGTCAACAATCTCAAGGTACGGGACCAACTCGCCGAAGACTTGCCCCAATCCGTCGCGCCGGTACTCGCGAGATTGGTCGAGCGCTACAGAATCCTTTTTTACAACGGCCAACTAGACATGATATCACCGTACACGTCGATAGAGAATCTCCTCAGGAATCTACGGTGGTCAGGAGCGGCAGAATATCTGAAGGCTCCGAGGACACAGTGGTGGGTCGGCCAAGAATTGGCTGGCTACTCGAAGAGTGTTGGAAACTTGATGGAAGTATTGGTACGCGCCGCGGGGCACGAGGTTTCGGCCGATCAACCCAAATGGGCTTTGGATCTCGTAACGAAATTCACCAAAAACCAGCCTTTGACTCGCGTTCAGCAGCAGAATGAACTATGAAACGACGGCGAAGGATTACGAATAAATTCGTCTGCGCATTTTTCAAAATGAGCTTCATTGAAATTCCCATGTTTCAAAACGAATTTCACTAGAAATCACATTTTTCTAAACGAACAAAAAATGTGCATTCGAGAGAAACTCATTTTAAAACATGTGAATTTTACTAAACTTCATTTTGAAAAATGGGAATTGTAGTGGAGTTTTTAAACAATGTGAATAGGAATTTATTTTGCAGTAATTGATGCTGTTGGCTGTTGACGCACGTTGATTTGACACACAAATATATGCCAAGCTCTTCCTATCTCATAGCAACGTGATTATTTCGATGATTCCCGTACTGTAAAATGCATCATTCATCAGAACCACGATATTTTCGCTGCGATTTCTCATGCACGCAGATTAGGTGTCGTTATCATTTCAGGTTTTTCGTATTTGGTTCCCGAAATTTCCGAGTAACGAGACGAGTTTTGAAGCTCAGCGCGCAACAGAGCTCGCCAAGGTACTGTTGAATTTACATCACGATAACACGCATTGCTTCGGTTTTCGCACCCGTCCATACAAAATGAATACGAAATGCATCGACGCTATGCCTCGAGAAGAACAAACTAGACAGCACACTAGCTCTGATACCAATTTTATTGTACTTATTAATTAGATTTAACTTTATCTATTCTCAATCAAACTTTCATAGAAATCAAATTTCAACATATCAATCAAAATTTATTTTCATGAGAGATTATTGGATTTCATTTTATTTACTAATTAAACATAATATTATCTATTCTAAATTAAATTTTTATCCGACTCAAACTTCGATATATCAATAAATATTTATTTCAATGAGAGATTATTTAAGTTCAATTTATGAATTTATTAAATATAACCTTATTTATTTTAAATAAACGCCTTTACATTAGCTATTTATTGAATGAGATCGATTTGAATAATTATATCATTCTAGCTAGCGTTTGTTTAGAATACATCGGGTTTTTAGAATTAAAAAAAACGCAATCCAATCTTAATTAATTTTCCCTCGATCGCGTCACCCAAATTTTCGGATGGATTTTTAATACTGCAATATATCGGTGAACGAAGATCGTATCTCACTATATAAATAATTGTTACGTCATTTGTAAAAGTGGAATAAATTTCTTCTACGATCACGTTGATTTTTGTCTCTAAATTTCAAGCCGAGAAACGGGTCGAATAATTTTAATAATGTGTGATAATCGGTCGAATAGGTATAATCGTAGTAGTTATAGCTATGATAATAAACGACGTTGAAAACTGTAATTTCGAGGGGGAGGAAAAAATTTCAGATTCGTTTGCTATTCGACGGAGGAATTCGTCAAGCGAATGATAAAAATCGCCGGTAGATCGACGTGGCATTTGGCTGCACGTGGCATTTTCGCGATTCTGGACACGTGGAGAAGACTTTTTGACCTTGATCCGCGCGTTCGTGCCGAGTATCGGGAGAAAAGATAATAATTTTTTGAAAAAATTTTGGTCATTGATTGCGCGAAGGAAAACTTTGCGGCGGTTTGTTCTGCTTATTTTCCGTCGGTAATAATATTTACGCGCCTGACGGATCGAAAACAGCAGCGAGCGGTCGCTACCGCGCCGAAAATCGCCACGTAGCCCGGTTTTTGAGCACGGCGATGCTGTATAAAAGGTCAGATTCGCTGGTCATCCGCATCATTCGCCGACCCTGCGGACAGCATCAAGATGGTTCTTCGCCATACAGTTGCCCTCTCGTTTCTTGTGCACTGCATCCTCGCCTACTCGAAACTACCCTCGTCGCACGGCTATGATTACCCGTTGGAATCGCACGAGTGCGCGGGGGACGCGTTGTTCCTCACACCCTACTTACACAGCGGAAACATCCAGGAAGCGCGTGACTTGGCGCTCGTAAGACACAAAGAATTCGGCAACGTTATCAGTTACTCCGGTTTTCTGACCATCCACGACGCCCACATCTTCTTCTGGTTCTTCCCGGCAGAAGTGAGTATTTCAAACGACCGATCTACCCAAAATGTCAAAATCACCCAAATAAATTTTCTCTTTTCGTTCCTTGACAGAAAATTTGATCCCCTGCAGAAAAATCCTTATCAATTTGTACAAAATGAGTGAAAATTATAAAAAAAAGGGGGACCACCTTTGTAGCAAATCAAATTTCCTAACAAATCAATTCAAATTTCTGAAAAGATTCCTCTAAAAAAAAAGCATCGATTACTTCGAAGATGTGTGTAACTTTCTCCTGTACGCCTAAAACAGCTCGACATTTTTTCTTCCATCAGTAGTCTGTAAATTTCGTAAAAAATAGGACACAAAAATCGGTCGATTGTAAAAAACGATAAGAAAATAAAAAATCAAGCTTCAGTTTGTCAGTGTTGCGCAAATACGCGGGAGAATATTGAAACGCCGTTTCTGTGGTTCTTTTTTGGGTAAACAGTGCAAGCTGTACAGAAATAATAGGCGAGTTTGATCTGAAAATAATTGACTTTTGGAAAGTTTGTTTATCTCGTCATGCTGGTATCGATGTTAGTCTTGGAAGAGAGAAAAAACGGCTCGTTGTCACAGCTGCGACAGGTGCAATTTGTCTGTTGAATTTGCGCGCTGCTCGCCTAAAATCTCGAGACTGATCAAACATCTCGACATTTCGGACCGAAGAGAAAAAACAACCGTGTGTCTCGATGTCGAAATAAAACGTCGCGCATTGCCATTTTCGGACACCGTTTTTTTTTTACGAATACTAGCTACGATTTCGACTGGCAATCGGCATCGATTAGTTCTGACAATCCTGCTCTTTTCGGCACTAATTTGTTATTGGTAACAATTGCTACGAAAAGTAGTGCATCGTTATTCTTTTTTTTCAACGCATTGGATTCTTGAATCGACAACAAACTGCTGTTAAACGGATGGCGAAGAGTTTGTTAGTCACCTCAGAAGCTGCAGATAATTGCAGAGTATTTTCGCCGAGCTTACGTCACGTGTTGTTCGTTTGCAGAACAATGCAGAAACAGCGCCACTGCTTCTGTGGCTATCGGGAGGCCCCGGTCAGAGTTCGCTGTACGGATTATTCCTGGAGAATGGTCCGTTCCACGTGACATCTGGAAAGACGTTGAAACGAAATGAGCACTCTTGGACGAAGACTCACAACGTGATATACCTGGACATCCCGTACGAAACGGGATACAGTTTTACGAATCATAGAAACGGTTTACCGAGGAGCGAGAAGCAGATCGGTCTGGATGGCCGGCTGTTCGTAGATCATTGGTTGCAGCTCTTCCCAGAATACCGCCAAAACGATTTCTACGTGGGCGGTGAATCGTTCGCTGGTAAATACGTGCCAAGCATAGGTCACGCGATCGCGGAGTACAACGCCGAAAGGGGTAAGCACATAAACCTGAAGGGTTTGGTGATCGGCAACGGGCTCATCGACATGCAGAATCAGCTCGTGTACAGCGATTTCTACTGGTGCTTGGGATTGATCGACGCGAACAGCAGAGCCCATCTCTACAAGTTGGAGAACGAGATCCGGCAGCACATTTGGGCCGGAGAATACGCTGAAGCGAACCGCAAATTCAACAGCTTGTTCATTGCCGGGCGCGGAACGTCCATCGTCCAAGACTTTACAGGACTGAGCAATTACGAGAACTTTTTGTACGCGACGAAGAACTACGACGACGATAGGATCACCGAGTTCGTGCAGCTCACGGACATCCGAACAGCTTTGCACGTAGGTGACAGCACGTTCTTCAACGACAGGAAGCAGGTCGACAGGGTTCTCGCCAACGACACGCCGCAGTCTGTCGCACCTCTGATCGGCAAATTGGCGGAGAAGTACAAAGTTCTTCTGTACGTCGGTCAGTTGGGCATGAAGGTTCCTCACACCTCCATCCCGAATGTCCTCGGCAAACTCCACTGGGCAGGAGCGGCTGAATACAAATCGACGCCGCGACAACAATGGTGGGTTGGCAACGAATTGGCAGGTTACTGGAAAACTGTTGGGAACCTGCACGAAGTATTCGTACGTAACGCTGGACACAAGGTTTCCGCCGATCAACCGAGATGGGCACAGGATCTGATCACGAGGTTCACCAGGAACCAGTCGCTGCGTAGCAGTGCGCCCAGCAACCAATGAATCGAGATAACTCAAAGCTACGCCGGTCCCATGCAGTATTTACAGATAATTTTACACCTGCTGTACCAATATTCGTTGTACGTTTGGTAGTTAGGCAATAGACGCACTAACACTCGACTCGGCAAACTATTGGTGCACGGAAATTCATAGATCAACGTAAATACTTCGTAGATACTTCAGCAAGAAATTTGCACAATATCAATTCATACTCCATTGATACTGAACAACATCGCAAAATGGGATCCTCGGGAATGTTATTACCGTAGGTAATACGCAGCGTACAGTTAAAGTACGGTGAACTATCGGCGTAGCTTTCGCGCAACCGCAGAAATCTTTTCACGAGCTTCGGATTTTTCAACGTATTACCGATCAGTCGTCGAGGGAGCAATTTCTCGGACGAGCAGATCGGAAACGTGATAATTATTTTTCAAGGTAACGCACCAGGTTCAGAATTGATTCGCGACGAGGCGAACTTAGATAACGCTTCGCCGCGTACGATTCTGATAAGAACATAACCAAGAGCTTCTATAATACGTTTAACCAATGCAACGTAGTAATTAGTAGTATTGTTGAATATCGTTATCATTCGTCTTACTTAATGTACTTTGATTCGTCGTCTAGTGATCCAAATGAAATAAATCAAACTTACAGTAATGATAACAACGAGAAATTGAATTTACCCCCTCGATTTCTTTCCCAATTCCTTCGGCCTCGAAGATGCTCGATGGTGAATATTCGTTGTTAGAACGAATTGTTTTCTACGTAGTTCGAATATTATCGAGCTATTGAAATTATGATTCATCTTTTGGCAGTACAAATTCTCGGCTCAACTATGTTTAGCGACGTCGATGTTCTCATGCGAACTATTGACTGTATCGAAACGATTTGAATACTCTCGATACTCATATCAGCACTTTACAGCATCAGAGGACGAACCAATCGTGGAGTACCAGACAAGATAACACGCGAGTACCGAGCACACGATTGACGCGAGTACCGAGCTTCTCTCTGCAGCTCGGGATATTGTAACTTATTTTTATTATTTGCATTGACGATTTTGGTTTCAACGTTGCAAAATCTTCGTTCAAATAGCGATTAATATCGGCTTTTTCGTCTAATATTTGCTAGCCCATCTATCACGGTTTGTTTCGGTGACTCGCAGATGGCGCACGGTTATAATGCCACGACGCTGTTCGTTGGCGTTCATACGCTCTCCGGAACACCGCGATGTCGGTCGAGCAGAAGTTGTTCCTTTTTGCATTACTGCTACGCGTCGCACGGATTTTCGGTGCCGAAGATGTGGGAGAACCGGCGTTTTTAACGCCACTGATAAAAGCCGGAAACATCGAGGCGGCACGAAACTTGTCGATCGTGCGGCACCAGGAGATCGGCGATATCGTTAGTTATTCCGGATACTTGACCGTCAACGAGAATTACAGTACCAACACCTTCTTCTGGTTCTTCCCCGCCGAAGTGAGTATCGATGGGCGACCGGGCGAACGCCCGGGTAGGACTGCCAATATTGACGAATGGCCCAGTCCTGGACTACTAGTCTTTTGCCAAACTTGGCAGCTTCCCATTGGGCGGAGCGTTGGTCCCAGGCTGGGCAGCCTTTTCGAGCCCGAGTCTTGGACCAACGCTCGGGCAATGGGCATGCCAATGCTTGCGCCAAGGATCGAACGTTGTAAAAACGATTGAGTCAGGTTCTTTACTACCTGGGCAATATCCTTCGGAGCGTTGCTACCAAATATCATGCTTCCACTTCTAGACCAGTCCGGAGACGGCACCGCTCATTTTGTGGCTGCAAGGTGGTCCCGGAGCGACCTCGCTCGTTGGTCTTTTCACGGAGCACGGTCCTTTCCGCGTGACGTCGAACTCATCCTTGGAATTAAGGGAGCACGCTTGGACTAAATCTCACAGCTTGATATACCTCGACAACCCCGCTGGGACGGGATTCAGTTTCACTAGAAACGAGAATGGTTACGCGACGAATCAGACGCGGATCGGTAAAGAAGTCGTCGCAGCTCTGGTGCAGTTTTTCGACTTGTTCCCAGAATTTCGCGAGAACGATTTCTTCGTGGCCGGAGAATCGTATGCCGGGAAGTACGTTCCCGCTGTGTCGTACGCCATCCAAATCTACAACGCGAAAGCGGTAAATGCAATCAACATGCAAGGATTGATGATCGGTAACGGTTTCGTATCCCCGGAGTACCAAATGGCATCCGGCGAGTTTTTGTATCAGCTAGGGATGCTCGACTCTAAACAGAGAGACAACTTCACGGCAGCCAGAAATGAAATCCGTCGGCTCATCCGAGCTAAGAAGTTTCTACAAGGCTTCCCGTTGTACGTCAACTTGATCATCAGTCAGATATCGCTTTTCACCAACTTCACCGGATCCACAAATTATTACGATTTTCTGAGTGCGACGTACCCGAACGAGATATTCAACGATTGGCCGGCCTGGCTGCAACGTGCGGATGTCCGACGAGCGCTACACGTCGGAAACGAGTCGTTTACTGCTACAAACCCCGTCATATTAGACCATCTCAAGTCGGACGTTCTGCAATCTACGGGCGACTTGGTCGCGAATTTGACGAATCACTACAGAATTCTCCTATATTTCGGACAGCTGGACATCGTCGTGGGGTATCGTACGGCCGCGGATTTCATTCAAAATCTCGTATGGCCCGGAGCAGCGGAATACAAAACAGCTAAGAGGCACATATGGAGGGTCGACGGGGAATTGGCAGGTTATTCGAAAACCGCCTGTAATTTGACCGAGGTACTCGTACGCAAGGCGAGCCACTTCGTTCCCATGGACCAACCCTCATGGGCTTTGGATCTCATCAGCAAATTCACAAGAAACACGCCTTTACAATAATATTATGCATTGCGCTCCATTTGAATCTGTACTGCACAAATACCTGCTCCAAATTTACATCCATAAATATTATTCCGCAAAAACACTCCTTGTCGACATACTTATTTCAAAATCTAATCCACCGATCGCGTCACGATTCCATAATCAGCGTCGTTACGACCTCGCGGACGATGTAAAGCGATGCGTGCAGCACGACGGTCTCCCCCGATCCTGTTATTTATTCGTGTTGCTTTCAACCATTAAATCTATTTCTTTTTTCTATCTCGCAAAGTATTTTCGCCATTCCAGCTAAACTCCCGAAAAAAAAGATCTGGAGTACTACGGACTTCCTTAAAAAAATGATGTAACAACTTTTTCTCAAGAATATTCCAGATAACGGATTATCAAATTCTCCTTTATTTTGTCAAAAAAAAATTCATTTTTGTTTAGGATTCGTTTATTACCCAGGTTGTAGTGTCTATGAATAGGTGAATGCATTGAATTTAGCGTAATTTGAAGAGAAACGAAAAATTGTCTCCCACCTAATTTCTTATCGTGGGCCACTATGCCACAATTATGGTACATTACTTGATAATAAGTGATCACATCAATTACCTGACCAAATTTTTTAGGGGGACCGTCGTGTTGCACCCTCCCCTTATAAGTACGCCGCGAACACTATGTGTTGATAAAAATCGCGCCTGTAAAAAAAATAGAAACGATGGAATCGATCGATAACATTGGAATGACCTTGAAATTGCACCCCATGCGTATTCAGGGCTGCTAAAATGAAATCTCGGTTCCTGAAAATTCACAAAATCCAGTTCCGAATATATATTACGGATTAAAATATCTTCTACACGTGCGGCACGAAAAATCTATGTAGCTGTAAGATTAGAAAAGAATAAACATTGCATTGTTCGTGTCGTTTGCCGTGCTGTCTTGGCAAATAGCTGACAACTATGATAATGTTATCACAGCAGTGTTGGTCATAACTCTTGACAGAACACGACTATCGTCGTGGGAATCATAGCCAAGTCGTGCAACGAGCATATATTCCTAGTGACACGTCGTCGGCTAGTTCATTCGTGGGTGAGCTTCAGCTGCATTCGAGTGTGTCGTCATGTTTTATGCAAAGTTATTATTGATTGGGCTCTTGCTCAAAAATGATTGGGTTATCGGAGCTGCTCAATCCTCCGAACCGCTGATCTTGACATCTTACATACAATCCGGAGATATCACAACTGCTCGAGACTTAGCAACGGTGACTCTCGATGGTGCCAGCAGCATCGTTAGCTACGCTGGCTATTTGACCATCGACGAAGCTCTCGGCTCCAATTCCTACTTCTGGTTTTTCCCCGCGCAAGTAAGAATTGAAGAGACACAAATTTCCGGTTGTCCGATTCATTACTCGTCGACATGCTCCAAATTAGAACGTCGAACATCCAACCGAGTACTCGGATCTGAAAACCACGAACTTCTGGTCGTTGTCGAGCAATCGGAGGTCATTTTGTTGCGTACGAAAATGAAAGAAGCTCATTTCCGACAACGAATACGATGCACAAAAAAACTGCCGTCTGCGGTTTGTTGCTGTGCATTGCGACAGAAATCGGTGATTGACTTCGAATGCCAGTGGGAACTGACGATTGGTCACTTTTTCAGGAGAATTCGGAGACCGCGCCGGTGCTCTTGTGGCTTCAAGGTGGTCCCGGAGTGTCTACGATGTACGGCGTCCTCTTGGAACACGGTCCCTTCCGCTTGACGCCAAACTTGACCTTGGAACCGCGCGAATATACATGGACGAAATCGCACAACGTTATTTATCTGGAGAGCCCCGTTGGTACCGGGTTTAGTTTCACGGAAAGCGCGGATGGTTACCGGACGAACGAGACCGAGATCGGCGAAGACGTCGTCGCTGCGCTGGAGCAGTTCTTCCAGTTGTTCCCAGAATACGTCGCTAACGATTTCTTCGTAGCGGGAGAATCGTACGGAGGAAAATACGGGCCAGCGGTATCGATCGCCATCGGTGATTACAACGCTGGCAACAAGACGTCGATCAATCTGCAGGGTCTCATGATTTTTGCCGGTCTCTCGGATCCAATAAACCAAATGATCTACGGAGATTTCTACTATCAGATGGGGCTCGTCGATTCGAGTGGCAGAGACTCGTTTCATGTGCTGGAAAAAGAAATTTGTTCCCTTCTTCAGGAGCAGAATTTCTTCGAGGCGCGACGAATTTTCGACGGCATGATATTCAGCAGGTCCGGGAATACGTCTCTTTTCCAGACCTTGACGGGATACAAGTATCTTTACAATCTGCTGCAGACTACCATTCCGAGCGAAGTTTTCGAGATGGTGAGCTGGGTGCAAAGCGAGAGCACGCGGAGCGCCCTGCACGTTGGAAACACTTCGTTTGCCATCGCTGATCCAGACGTATTCAACAATCTGCAATACGACTACATGCAGTCCGCGGCGACTCAGATCGCACAATTGATCAGCGCTTATAGAGTCATTTTTATCCACGGTCAATTGGACCTCGTTATACCTTATCCGGGCATAGAGAAGGTTCTCGCGAACCTGGAATGGTATGGATCAGCCGACTACGAAATTGCCGAGCGACAAAAATTGTTGATCGACCAGGAACTGGCAGGCTATGTGAAGATCGCTCTTAACTTGACAGAGGTCTTAATACGTGCCGCCGGACACTCGATTCCTGCGGATCAGCCAAAATGGACTTTCAATGTCGTCAGGAATTTCACCAGGAACGTATCGTTGTAGTCAGGAGCGAATCGAAACGCAACTCTTGTCGACCACTCTGGGGTGTGAGAGACCCCAGTCTCTTCGAGTACGAAACGCCGTTTTGTCTATCTGTTCAACGCATTATAAGTTTTCTGACAGTTAAATATATTTTATGATTATGCAACGAGTTTTCCTCGATCCGAAGTTCCCGAAGATGTTGTCACAAACATTTCAAGCCAATATTCAGGACAGATTTTTTTTTACGACACGTTTTTCGGTTGGGGTTTGACACACCCCATTATAGGGATGTATGTGGCAGCTACGTTATGCCGGGGAAGTGTGGCAGGTAGCCGGTTAGAAATGTCTTCAGATGACCCAGAATGACGCAGGGTCCTTGATTGGCGAACCCCCGTCGGTCCGGAATCCTTCCAGCGGGAAAATTCGCGCGTTACCAAAATCATACCAGTATTGTACGAGCAAATAATAATTTTGTCCGGTAAAATTCGCCTACCGCGCGAAATAGACTCGATTCGTAAAATAAAGGTAAATCCTGTTCATCGTTATGCTACAAATTCCGGTCGTCCCCCTTAACGATGTTAGATTTACAGAGCGCGAAGCTCCGTCGGTACTGCAGCGATCTGTATTTATTTTCCGCACCCCATGGGTCCTGTGTCTGGTTTCGTCGACATTTCGCGACTGAGAGGACACCGTTGGCCGAGACCCTCGCGAGCTACGCATGGAACCACGCCGGAACTCCAATTTCACCGAGCAGGTCTCTACCTTACCGACCGTCGGTAAAGTCGGGCTCGCCAAAAGGAATATCGAGTTATCCTCAGTGGGAAAGGACGAAAGCTGTAGAATGAAAGGAAGGAGAAAACTGCCAAAGAACGCGCGTCTGCGGACTTAGAGGTCGACAGATGGCAGAGGCAAAGCTGTTTAGCCGACAAATTTTTCCACCGATGCCGGAAAAAATACGATTCCAACGCGGAAGTACTGTTCGCGGGGGAAATCGGCGGCGAACAATTTTTCCGTCCATCGCACCCCTCCGACGTCGATTTATCCGACCGCGATTAATGACGATGCGGACAAAAGGAAATCCTTTTTAAAACTACTGCGTTCAAAATCGTCGTGTTCACCGCGTTATAATCGTATCGTAATCACCGTCTCCAGCTTGCAACGACCACCCCGCCTCACCCCGTGCGACGAGGATGATCTTCGATCGCAACGTAACGACGTCGTAACAACGGACCACGTCACAGCTCCGATTATAATTATTCCGTCGCATTACGCAACTGCGACGACTAAGAAATTCAAGTGGATCGATGTTTTTCCCCAATGTAACATCCAGCATCGTGTTCTACGCGCGTTCCCACGCGTTTATCACCAACCCTTTCAATTTTCCTCACATCCCTTCCAAAATCCCAAATTTTCGCAAAATTGCACGTTTACGGATATTTTGCGAAAATGGAAAATTCTCGCAAAATTGCACGTTCACGGAGATTTCCGCGCCGCCGGAAAGTAGCTATCCGAACGATGCTTCCACCCTCGAGATCAATTCTCTCGACAATTTATTTCTACAACTCGGTTGATTTTTATCATCACTGGGCCTCGCTGACGCGTGGTCATTTTAGAAAAAAACGAAGTTTCTTTCACTGTATACAAAGTATTAAATAAGTAGCACGATAAAAATCAAATTAACCAAGTTTCAGACTAATTAAGTCCAAAATGAAATTTAAAAAACTAAGAAAACTTCGAAGTTGAGAATATATTTGCTACAACTAACTTTAAATACCAACTTTTTTGCTACTCAGATTCACTTTTTTTCCTTAATTTTTTCCTTCCATATTTTTGCACATAGAAACGTAGGCTTGTGAACGTTCGTATAACTGCACTATACTGCATGAAAAATTTACCACAATACTCTTGTTAAAAAGTTCATTTTCGTGCGTCATTTATTTATATTATTTGCCCTACAATTTTGTTCGCGCTAACTACTTCACTGTTCAGTCGGCATATCAACATTTCCAAACTCTTGTAAGGTAGCTGATTGCCGGAAGAACCACTTTAATTGATAATTTTCAAAAATTCGAGACATCCGCCTCGCTAATTTATCCGCATTCGCAATCGCGTATCGATGCTTATCGATTCCGGAAAACAGATCATTGCTGATAATCGTTGCAAAGATTGGCGACCAGGTAAACACGAAATTTTTTCGCGGATTTCGTGTTAACAACTTTTTTGCACGCAAAATTAGTGTTCGTTCGACACACCGCGTGTACCGATAAAGTAGCACGGATCTGTGTCGAGAGTAGCACAAACCGATGTTCTAGTAGCACGTAAAAAGCGTTAATTTAGTATGCAATGAGATTCTCGCGCGTTGAAAAACGGACCTTGGGAACAACGCCAGCTAACAGGCTAATTGTAAGATGTTTAATGTTCGGTGCAGAAAAATTGTTACGATTTACACAATGAGGGGGGGGGGGGGAAATTTCTGTGCGCCAATACTGATCAGTCACTCATCGTCGAAAATCAGCGGTCGTCAATCTTATCGGAGTGGCTTGTCATTCCTACGAGTTGACATCTCCGAGTTTTTTGAAATCCGATAAGAACGAGAAAAGCATCGTACAAAACCGATTTCACCTCTGATTTCGACGCGGTTCGTCCGCCGGTCTAACGAATAGCGAGAAACGTTTCGTCGAGTGCCTGGGACGATAGGTTATCGTCGTTCGCGTAATAATGATCGTTTGATTATCGTTTAACCGTCGAGCAGTGTCGTTGCGCAATATCGCTCGTCAGATGCCAACCGCGCGAAGCGTCGTTCCCGATCGCCGTGGAATAACTGGCCCGCTGATGCCGAAACGATGATGGTAAAGAAAAAAAATCTGAAAAAAAAAACTAAGAAAAAAGTTTTAAAAAAATGGAGAAAATAGGAAAAAGGAAGTTTTCGCGGGGTAAACTCGCACGTGTTGTTATTTCGAGTCGGTGGACGGCCAGTCGAATTTTGACCGTGACCCAAGTCGGTCGTGTGCGTATCAAGCGCGTGAAATTACACACGCGCCGTGAGCAATTGATCTCGGCGTACGTATTACGCGTTTGGAAATTTGTTACGAAATTCAAGATTTACGTTTCCTCCAATAACCCTCTCTGCTACGTGCGCCTCGTACGCTCCGTGTTCCTCTGGACGAAAACGAAGCCGATCTCGTATCACCGTAATTAAATCAACGAACGTCCGGTATAACGGGCGAGGGAAAAATAATCTCCGGTTATAATTATATCGATAAAAATACTCGCGTCGAATATGCAGATAAAAGTAATTGGAGGAAATCATCGGGATAAACGTATCCGCGTCGAATCGTTTAGATAAACCCATCTCTAATGGTCAATTTAATTAGTTGACATTATTCAACGGTGACGTCACCTCTGTAATAAACGACATTCGAAAAGGAGATCGCTCGGATGAGAGTGTTCGTCCGGTTCTACGACAGATAACAGTTATCACCGCGTCGCACGTCGGATGTAAAAAAAATCAGAAACGCGTTTCCCCAAAAAACAACCTAACAAATTTTGCGTCAATGCGAACACAAAAATTTGTGTACAAAACGCCTTTTTTGCACAAAAATAGCGTTACGCCCACACAATCCGCGTGTAGTGATCAAGAAACACAGATCTGTGTTACACTTTTGTGTATACGCGGCGTGTGCTGGGAGAACACTATTTTTGTGTACAAAAAAAGTCGTTTTTTTACACAAAAATGTAACACAGATCTGTGTTACTTAATTACTACACGCTTTCAACGATTCCGTTTTTCAACACAAAGAATATTACTTTTGTAAAAGTAGCCCAAACCAATTTTGGTGTACCAATTCAAAAGTCTTACCTAAGCATCAAATAACATTTTTTTTTTGTTGAAAAAAGGGCTGTGCGAACAACACCAACAGACTGAAAATTGAATCAAGACACTGGGAAACACAGAAGACAGGTCTATCCACGTGCCAATTTAAATCGTATGGTAGAAACGTTTTTTTTTCAATATTTCTCTAAAAGCTTGTATTTTGAGCTTCCAGTGTATAAATTAAGATATGTATGTATCCAGCATTGTCTAAAAATGCCCCGTGAATCGATAAACCTCGACGGGAAGTGCGAGTGTTCCGTACAATTCGGTATTCAAGGTTAAAAACAGTTTTACAAAAATATCCAAAGTAGGTAAAATGGAAAAAATATACTTTGTAGATGCACAATTTATTGGAAACAAAATTTAAAAAAATACACTAACATACGGTAACAAAACATGGTTACTATCATGCGATTCGAATTGTTTTCCATATCGAAAAATGGCTAAATGAAAAAAAAAAGGTTTGGCGGAGTATGAAAGAAAATTGCGAGTGACATTTGAAAAGACGAATGACGACGTCGTATTTATCTCAGCGCCCGTTACTTCGAGAAGGATTGGTATTTATGCAAAATCATCTCGAGATGACGTTACGGATTCGTATCGCGTAAGGTGGCCACCGCGAATATTGGCATTTGGGATCGACGAATGTCTCGCGAGCGTTTGATGTCGAGATGCTCGTTATCGAGAGATAGGAGATATAACGACGTGATCCGCGAGATAAACGCGGGGAGATCGATAAATTATATGAAATTTAGACGTGGTCTTAAATTCAGCGTGTCACGGCATCGCCGCGGGTCAAACGGCATCCGAGTGTCGAGGTATGCGCGTGCTCGTTCGCTCGCGTAGGTAGGTAGGTACATAAAGTTGGCACGGTTCCTCCGTATGAAAAGCGATCTTGATCGGTGCGCGTTGCGTTTCGGAACTCGAGCGACGAAGAGTTCGGTGCTACCACGCCACCACACCGATAGACCGATACGATCAAAGGTCACGGCGACATCTTAGAGGCTGCGCGACGCGTCGTGGACCACACGGGGAGTATCCAGAACTCGCGCGTAACGCGATCCATCTATCGCTCTACCGTCGATCGTGACTCATACGGCCATCCGGCCGAATTTTTCTCGACTTCGCGCAAATTCGATTCGCGGTCGAAATAAACACGCATCTGTAATCCGTACACGTAAGCGCGTTGCGACGAACGCAATTGAATACGACGAGCTACAAACGGTTGGTAAAGAACAAAAGAAAGAAAGGCGATACTTTCGATACAGGTGGACGACGAGTGGTTGGTAGATCCACGAACGTGGAAGGACCACGAAAATTGATACCGCGGACACGGAGTAGAGTACTCTGTTCAAATAAACCAGTGAAAATCTCACCGATTACAGCAGCGAACAAGTTTTCACTGCAAAACCAGTTCGAATCCCCTGGTCGACCGGTGACCCGATTCGACTAGTTTCTACAAGCCTGTACAATATTTTATTTATAATATTGACGATAAAATGCGTAGCAATCTTGACCTTTTTTAATTTTTTTATTTTTTCAAATTGATGCCATCAGAGATGTATTCTTCCGAACGAGAGGAAACGTCGTACGGAAAATAACTAGATTTGATTTAATTGCATGCCATTTTAAGCTTATTTCTTTGTAATGTACGTGGTTCTATTTTTGGACGTGACGAAAACTCTTGTAAATAAATTACAAAATTAAAATATGTCTGATATTTCTGTGAATACACCGTTTTAGGAGAAGCCAAATTTGTATTGTTACCCGGTGTTTCCTGGAGCGATTTTCAATTTATGGGTAAAAAAATAGTAGATTTCTAATGGAAAGTAGTGAAAGTGTTTGTCGGGTTATTTATCATTGAATATTACCGTTTTATTTTCTATTCATTGCTTGTACAGTTTTATTATTTTGTTTATTAATACTTTTCAATCGGTCCGCTCCGTTTAGCGAGGGACGACCAACTCGGTAATTATCTCAGGGTAGACTGGATCGTTCTACCCTTTGGGCATACGATCATTTATTTATGCATCTAACAGGGGATTTACTCGGTTGGATCGATTTAACGGGATCGTTATTTGATCAGATTCGATCGGCGATAAGAGTTACGGCAGAAAATCACTCGCCCGGGTCGAATTTCTTTGAAAGAAAGAAAAAACACCATAGATTCGAGATGCGGTATGATAAAAATTATTGCACGCGCGGCTCGGGTCGGACGCGAGAGAAAAAAAAAATTTGGCCAATTCTTGGAAAGCCGTGAAACGATCGCGTTCGAAGAGGTTCGACGAAGAACTCTAAACAGCGCGACTCTTTGACTCTTCGATTATATCTACCTACTCGTATGTATTCGAAGCGGGTAGTGCCGATCCCTGATATTTATTACACTCGAAACGAACTCGGATCGTAAAAATTTCAACGAACGCGCAAAGTCTACTTATCGCGTGCTCAGCCTCTTTGATCTTCTCTATCGACCTATATTGCACGCCCGTTTCAACTTTTCCAAACATTTCCCCAAGGGCCGTCGCTGCCACGCCGCGTCGTTCAAACTTTGATTAATTAAAATTAATTTCAACGACGCGCGTCCACCCACCACTAAAAATTACAATGGTTCCCGCGCGATACGTGGAACAACCGCAGCCGAACAAAAGAACTAGGCGGAATTGCCGAGAAAATGGGTAAAAAATTGAGGAAAAAAACACGCCGGCGAAACCGCAGGCGAAGGAAAATAAGAGTAAAAATACAAATAACATACAGAAAAGAAACCGTTAAACAAACGAGACGGAACGGGGAATATCGATTTGCGGGGAAAAAGAAGAGGAAAACATTGCGAACAAAAACGAAAATAAAACAGGGATGAAAGAATTTACAATAAAAGGCTGGCAAGAAACGAACGAAGTACACGGAACGATGATTAAATCCAACACGAGCACGAAAAAAGAAACTTCGCGCGATTCTCGGAGGAAAAAGATGCGACGAGATATTTCGATGGCAAAAACTTGGTGAAAACGTTTTTGGAAAAAAGTATCTTTTGAAAATGTCAGCATCGAAATAATTTACTCGATTACCGCGAAACTTTCGTATTTCTCGTGCATTCGACGAGATCCGAGCAAAACCTCGAGGTACGCGCCGTGCATCCCAAGGGAATACACGACGCTGGAGGAAGAAACGTATGACCTCGAACATACTCGGTTACATCTGTACGCGAGAGAAGACGCGTAAGAAACGAATCGGAGAGGAAAATAAAAACTATCGAGCGAAACTCGTCGATGATCCCAAGAAGAGAGGAAAAAATGAAACTGACCGGCGATGGAAGCAGAGCGCTACGACAAACACGGTGTTCTTAATACATGCGAGAAGAGTTCAACGTGAGTGGACATCGCACGAGACTCACAAAAATCGAACGTGTACGAATACCTCCGACGGAGGTAACAGTTTTTGTGGCACCATCGTCCCGCAGTGGCCGATTTTGAATTCGGTGGGTTTGAAGCTCGAAAAAAACATACACCTTTGAAAAAACAATTTCTGTTTTTAGATTCGAAATTACGGGTATACTTTTTTCGAACTGGTTTTCGAATAGGATAGTTAATTTAGCGCTATCTAGAGCCTACGATCGGAACATGCTTCAAGGTCGTGCTAGCCTCGGACGATTTCTGACGTTCCCTGACGTTTCACGACGATTCGACGAACCATTGCCGGAAAGGAGCAAGGCTCTCGAGAAGCGCGATTACTTGCGTGTATTTTGAAACCAGAATGGTTCGATTCGGTTGGGAATTGCATTGTCAGCGAGGTTGAAACCGACCGAATCCAAAATCGGCCACTGCGCGTCGTTGCGAATGCGTCCTCCTACGACTTCGTCGGATACGAGTCACATTATCGAGAGGTTCCGACTGCTAAGAACGCGCCTACGGGGGGGAAACTCGCAACGCAACGGAAAGCAACGTAACGCAACGCAACGCGACGCAACTCGCGACGAAAGACTCGAAGAAACACAGGGGCAACAGCACCCGAATCGCCGTGAGGTCTATTCGACGAGCATCGTGTAGTCGGCAGTCGGTGCGAGTCGCGCGGTCGGTGCTTCGTTCCGCTCGCGAGTTTCCGTCGACACTCGAGGGGACTCGCACTCGACGCCTGCCATCACTGGTTAGGTCGAGGAAGGGAAGCAGTAAACGCGAATGCTGTACGGTGATTGGCGGAGGCTCGTTGCCGCCTGCGGTTCCGAGGCTCGCGCAGCCGAGAGTCGAGCGAGGAGCGGACAGTGAGCACCGAGCAACGAGCAGGACGACTTGGAGCGATAGACACGATAGATTCGGTGATATGATGGCCGTCCGCGTGTTACATGCCGTTGTTTCGCAGCCACTGCTCGATCACGCAACGCGACCGCGACGCGGATCAGCAAGGGTCCTCGCTCGCGTGTAAAATATAATCATAGAACGTGTAGAATCGAGTTAGCGCAAACAGAATAGTAGTTCGCCGTGTCCGTTGTCGAAGAAATAGGAAAAAAATTGCTAACAAATATTCAAAGAAACGACAAGGAACCGCGTAAACAAATGTTGGGAGGTGTGTGTGTCATATTGTTGTTGTGATTGAGTGTTGTTTCGTTTTTGTTTTATGTATATCGGTCTACACGTTTCGCGCGTCGCGGACTGGTGCGTTGTCCCTTCGCCGTCGCGCGGTGGAGGAAGCGTGTGGTGTTTTCGATTTTCGGATCTCTTAGAGTCCGAATGATGCGTGTGCAGTGACAGATCCCGTAGGCGAATAACAAAGGAGGTTAACGAGGGGAAGATTTTACCTCCCCCTCGCGCTCTTTCGATCTCTCTCTTTCCCGCCCGTCCCCCCCCCCCCTCTCGTTCTCTCGTAGTCGGTGAATCCGGTGTGCAATTGTTCGTCGTTCGTTTTTTGTTTATTTTTGTTTCTTACCGTTGACGAGCGGGACGAGCGAGACGCGAGCTCGCGTCACGCAGACATACGAATTTCGGTTTTAACATGTCGGAAACGTGTACACGTCGCTCGCATGTGCGCGTACGATAATATAACGCTCCGTATATTATTGCGTACTCGTATATGTGCACGTAGTATCGCGTCAACGGGTTCATGTGTTATATTCGAGTACGAGGTGACCGCGTCAGACATAACTGAAGTGAAGCCGGGTATAATATGCCTCACGTCAGCAGCAGCGGTGGTGGCGATGATCTCGGTAGCAAGGACGAGGTCAAAGTGTTCAAAGATGAGGGTGACGAGGAGAAAAGATCGTCGGAAAACCTCACCGAAGAGAAGAGTTCGCTCATCGACCTCACGGAATCAGAGGTTCGTCGGTTTTTACACATCACGACACCTTACTAATATATTCGCGTTCGAATTCGTCCTCTTTCGTGCGTTAGTCTTCCGTAATTCAATCCCGCTCTCCTCAACACTCTTTATTCGGTCTCTCTGTCTCTCTGTCTCTCTTTCTCTCTCTCTCTCTCTCTCACTCATACTCTATCTATCTTTCTCGTCTCGTTTCCTCGATGAGTCGAGATGTACGCGCGCGTCTGTACGTTGAATTCGCGGTAACACGGGGAGGAGAGTGTGGTGTATACGAGGTTCGGCGAAAGAGGCGAAAAAGATCGACAACGAGGCTCTTTCTCTCCGAGTAGCGTGACAGAATACCGTCTGTGTGTTGCAGGAAAAGGGATCTCTCGCCGGAGGCAGCTATTCGACGGGCAAAACGTCGGCGAGGTCCGACCTCAGCCCTGTCTTTGGTGAGTCTTTGAATTAACATAATTTTATTTCACTCAACTCTTCGTTACCTCGTCACTTTCCTACCAAATTATCCTCGACGTATACTCACGCGCGGGGACACGCCCGCCCGGCACGCACGCCGCACGAATAAAATCAAAACAAAAGCCGGTCGACTCGCCCGTCGCTCCGAAACTATCTTTGATTCTCCGATTCTCTCGTCGTTTTCCCCCCCACCTCCCGCCGTCTCCTTCCTTCTCGTCGATGTCGTTTTCCCCGCAGTTCTACCGCCTAGACAACTCGATGTAATCGCGTACGCGACAAACGATAACGAAACTCTGAACGTCGAGGCGCAAATCGAGCGTCGAGCGAGAGACTTTTGCCGTCGCAAAGCTAACGTACCGAGCGATCACCCGCTCACCGAAAACGCGCTCGACGAGTTCAAGCGGCGATAGATAAATAAATTCGATCGCCGAATTTGCCAAAGAAAATCTATGATCGACGCGTAATACGAGGTCGTCCGCGCAAAGCTTGTTTGCTCGCTTGTTTGTTTGTTTGTTTGTTTTCGCGTGTATGCTTTCCCCGACATCGACGCGCCCGGCTCGCGCGTAGACCGTGCGGCACGTTACACGGACGACTAACTACAATGAACGCCAATGATATCTCGTTGTGTCGAGTAATTGACGAGTTCGCGTGTAGGCGTCTGCTCCTAGATAGCCCCGAGCAGACAGCGTTGTGAAACAACGAAAGCGAGGCGGCGTGGCGGCGAGGGCAACCACGCCACGAACAACTTCGTAGCGGTATAGGCCAGAGAACATCGCGCGCGACTGTGTATACCGCGCGGAGAGGAGAACCGGGAGAGAGACGCGTATAGAGCCCTATACTACGTGCGTGAGCGAGCCGAGGTGGTGGCTGCGTCACCCTGTTGCAGCCTGAATACCTTTACTCCGCGGGACACGCTACAAGCTACACATGGCACCCAACCAAGCCTGTTCTCTCCACTCTTCTTACTTCTCTTCGCTGCCCAGGGTTACCCACCCATTTCTTACGCTGGCCAACACACCTACCGGGTGATACCGCAACAACAATAACAACAACACCGCGATCCTCGATTCAGTGACGCGCTCCTTATCCACCACGTTACCGTAGAAATCGCCGCTTTGCAAAAAAAACTAACTACTCTCAGTTGATTTACTCCTGAGAACGAAACCTGAAACTGTAGGTACCTTCGATTAGAAGAGACTGCGAGACGAGGTAGAATTGTAGGATAATCGTAGAGAGGGATTAGAAACGAAAGAGTTTGTCTGTTCGCTTGGCGACGAGAATGGCGTTATATTTTGGTTAAATTCGTTGCTTTCTTCGCATTGGTAACGGTGAAATTGGTACAGGATTGTTGGGCGCGTTCCGGGTGTAGAGATTCGTCGTGGGTCAGCGTTATGAAATTTCCGCGGAATCGGGACACCCGGTAGAGGAGTACAGACACGGTCGCGCTACAGTCAGCATTATACACCTACCTTTACCTGCGCCTGCCTCTCTGCCTACCTGCTCGCTAACGAGGCTACCTGCTGCACTTCTTATATTCGGAGAGAGGTTGCCTCGAGACCCTCCCGTCGTCCCCTCGTCGCCCCCGCCGTAGCCGTAGCGTAGCCCCATGGACGATGCCATGGTGTTGCACCTTCCTTTATAACTGGTTAAACAAATTTCTTCGTAAAACGTTTTTCCGAGAATCTAGGCTGCTGACGGCCGGGAGGCAGAGGGGCGACCGACCCACAGGAGAATGGGGCGTGCGTGTTGGCAAAAATGGCAGGAAAGAAAAATAAAATACGCGGGTGGGAACGAAACTACGAAAGAAAAATTTCTATCCATTTCAAATCACCGCGATCCGCGCAAACAGAAAACAACAACACAAAAACCCCGGAAAAAAACGATGCCCACTTTTTACAAGGAGACTCAACCTCTTCAAATAATATCCACGACTAGAAGAAGAAAACTCGAGCTACGCTCTTTTTTCTTCTCCGGACAGCACGAATCACTCTCGCGCTAATTTGTACGTTTACACAAAAAACTGTCGGTGTTTTTTTTTTTTTTTTGCTCCATCAGTTGCCACGTTTTTCTTTGGGATTTTTACAGCATTTGTACGCCTAGCTCGTCATTTCGTCGCGAAAAACGTGTCGACAGATTTTTTTCGTTTATCCTCTCAATCTTTCTATTTAGAAAACTCCCGTAGATATGTACGTTGCGTCGCGACGCCTACGCAAAAAACAAAAAAAAAACGTTGAGAAAAAGTGGGCAAGTACGTGTGAGAAAGTTGCTGCAGGGGTGCGTGTCGTTGCGAATCGGATGAGAAACGCGTCTGGTGATTAGATAAGAAAGATTTAATTGCCGTGTCAAATCGCGATCGAGATCTGTATGTAGCTGCGCGAAGTTCGAGACACGTGCGTGAAATCGCGTGCAAGTGTAATAATGTTCTGCGTGGTTATTATCGCTGTTGGGTCAGTGGCTTGCCGTTCGTTTCATAGCTCGCTAATTATTTTATATCCTCGGTATAACGCGCGGCATTGTGTCGATATTGCGCCAATATATTCGCGTCATATACGCGCAATTTCCTTCGCGATAGAGTGACAGAGAGAGAGGGAGAGAGGGAGAGAGAGGAACTGGGAGGTTCGTTGCCTCGCCAAAAACTGCTGCGAACGAACTCGAGTCGCGGTGCATGGTCGACGACCGAGTTTTCGAAGAGGCGAGAGGTAGGTAGGTAGGTAGGTAGGTAGGTAGGTAGGTAGGTAGGTAGGTAGATAGGTAGGTAGGTAGGTAGATAGGTAGATAGGTAGGTAGGTACGTGCGTGCGAAGCCGAGAGTCTGCGGAGTTCGAGAGGCTCCGTTCGCTCTCGAGGAGGGTGAGTTTTTGGGGAAGGTGGGAGACAAACCATACCCGACTACCACCATCGTTCCTGTAACGTTCCTCCAGCGAGGTTAGCAATCTGTGTAGTGTTTTACGACAACTATAAATATGGCCATAAAGCTCTTTGTTTAGAGCAGCCAGTCTGGCTTTCGAAACTCTCCTCTCTCTCGCTCTCTCTCTCTCTCTCTCCCGAGAACGAACGAACGAACGAACGAACGACCGACCGACCGACAGACCAACCGTTTCTCCTTCGCTGCTCAAAGCCATTTAGGTAACTTGACGGTTCGGCACACGCATACACGCGAGTCTACCTACTGTTCTCCTCGTCGCGTTCGCCGTCCATGTGTAATATATTATCTATAGACGAATGAATTTTAATATTTAACTATTCATTAGAAATTAATGAATGCCTTCATTTGCCTATTTGTGGTATGCCGCCAAGTAAAAATATGCAAACTCCACGTGTTTAAATATTCGCAAAGGTCGTGAAATTCCGTCTAATTTCCGAAAAAATCGTGCAAACTTGGAATTGAATATTTATGCGAAACGGCCGAGTAAGAATTCGACCAAAAAGCGGAAATATAAGCGTGGCCTTGGTTTTATCGCGACGCCAACCTTTTTCTTTCTTTCCACTTCTGCTCTTTGAAACTATTTCCTGTCCACAAACGAACGCGATGAGAAGTTTTCCAAAAATCCTACACTTGGACTCGTCTCTACTATTTTTCTGCTTCCTCCTCGTTTCATCCGCCCAATCATCGCGGACAAAATATAACGATGCTATTTAATTTCCAATCTTCTAACAAATGTACACTGATAAGCGAATTTAACCCTTAATGCTCACACCTCCGGATTCTGACGTGATGGTCACATGGGGTGTCATCAACCCCACTCACTTTGGAAAGTGATAAATAACTAAAAAATTGAAAAAAAAAATAATATCAAAATACTACAATGTTATGTCAACCTCTATGCGTAAGACCATGTCAGTTATTTTCAAGTCGTGTAATTTTTAATACTAAAAAAGAAAAGTCGAAAAAAAATCGTAAAATATGACTTTTTTCATGAAAAAATGACCCACATGCTATCGTTGGCCATCGCTGAACTTATACCAACCATGAGAAGCTAGCAAAATCGAACCGAATATTTTGCAAAAATACAATATTTGTATGTGAACGCAAAAAATGACCATTTGCTACATTGTAGCTCGCGTGAGATTCGTTGTACGCCCTATAATCGGAGAACGCGAACCAAAGTTCGGTGTCCACGCAGCCGAAGAATATAATAAGAGTTCTCGCACTGTGCTCGTGCGGTCATAAAAGTCGTGGGAATTTCGTGTACTCGTCTGGCATGGTTTTTCACCGAACCTGTAATATACAGTAAAAAACCTTCCGTCAAATTCAACACAAAAATGCGTGTCAACGACTTTTTTTAGACAAAAGTAGCGTTATTTCAGCACACTTAGTGCGTAGTGATAAAGCAACCCAAGCAGTGTTATTGTTAGAGCAATATTCAGTGTAACTTCAACACTTTTGTGCGTTGAAAAATGGACCGTGAGAACAAGACTAACCAATACAGTAGAATGTTGAACGTTGTGCACAAAAAGTTTTACACTTTACACAATGATGAATTTTTTTTTCTACACGTTTGCCAGTATGCAATGTTAGAGGCCTATCTATTGCACGTGTATATGGAAAACCTGAGCGGTTTTTAGATTTTTAAATGATTTGGAAAATGCCAAAATAATTACCTAACGCAAAAAATGCTAAATCGATACAAAAAAAGTAGACTACTGGAGATAGAGGGTTCAAAATGGGGTCACAAGTTTGTGTTGGGTCACAAGTTTGTGTTGGGTCACAAGTTTGTGTTTTTACCATCAAACGAGGGGTGACTATATGTCGGTAAAGGTGACACCTGAGAAATTTGATGAACGTGCGAGAAAATCTTGGTGAAAAATATGGAATACGGTAGGAAAAGTTCGCGGGGAATACGAGAGGCGTTGAAAAAGGAGGGCGACGGAGACGCGACGTTGCGCCGGTGTTTTGTTACGCGCCGTTAATTAATAACGACCAGTCGAGGTATTATTTTATTCGAGGGTACGAGCGAGCGCGCGTGGGCGTCGAGTGAAAAGTCCAGGAGCCGACGGCACCGTCGCCGTTGACGCCGAGACGCGGCTACCGCCCCCGGTGTTCCGGATTCTAACTCGCGTTGGAAACGAGTCCCCATCACGCGCGTGCGTGGAGGAAGGAGGAGTTTTCCTCTCTCTCTCTCTCTCTCTCTCTCTCTCTCTCTCTCTCCCTCGACAGACCCTTGTTTACCGCATCCCTCGCCACTTGTTCGTTTGACCATTTACCCATTGTACTGTCAGAGGCTGGGCGAAAGCTCTGCAACGACGCTGCCCGCGAGGGAAAGGAAAGCATTCGAGACTCGATAATTTTTATCGCCGATTCGTATTACGACGACGATGTACGAGGAGGTATGAGGCGCGGGATGCACGTGTTCGAGGAGGAAAAAACTCGAGGCGATGATAAGCGATGCGCTGTTGTTGGCCTCTCCTCCTCGCCCATCGTTGTTACACGGAGGGACACGAATGTGCGCGATGTAAGGTCGAGAGAGCGAGGACCAATCCCGATAACCGATTCGAATTATAGACGTAAACGTTTATCTGACGTTTTTATTGTCGCGTACAGATGCATCTCATCGGGACGACCTTCTCAGATGTAAAAGTATCGTATCAAAATTACCCCGTTACCATCGAGACGCGACGCGTCCTTCGGTATTTGAAAAGACACCGTAATTACCGATACGCGATGTGTATCATTACACGCGTCGAAATAACACGTGTGCCATTTATGAAACGAATAATCCAGTTCAAATCCCGTCTCTGGTCATCGAACGATCAACTCTCCATGCAAAACTCTCGCTTCTTCTCGTTACCAATTTCCGAGTCACCAAAACCGTATTTTTTGTTCAAATTGGACTTGAAAAAAAATCTTTGGTAAATTAGTTTTGCGAGAAAAAATATATTAAATTGGATCTACGAAACCGTTTATTTTTAGTTCTTTGAAAATGTACCATTTTTCACATCGTTAATTTTGGGGAAAACTTGCCATCTTAATGGTAATTTGTCAAGTATTTTTCCGCGATCTAACTTTTTTTTCTAGTGGAGTAAAAATTGTCCTTTGAATGGAAACGGGTCGGGCTTAACCCTTAATGGTCACACCTCCGGATTCTGACGTGATGGTCGCATGGGGTGTCATCAACCCCACTTACTTTGCAAAGTGATAAATAACTAAAAAATTGGAAAAAAAATTATATCAAAATACTACAATGTAATGTCAACCTTTATGCGTAAGGCCATGTCAGTTATTTTCAACTCGTGTAATTTTTAATACCAAAAAAGAAAAGTCGAAAAAAAATTCGTAAAATATGACTTTTTTTATGAAAAGCCATGCAGAGACTTCAATTTTCAAGCAAAAAAAATAAAAAAAATCGTTTCATAAATCTGAAATAGCATACTTTCAGGTGGGTGAGAATAAATAAGTGGCCGTTCCAAAAACTATATTTATTTGAACATCCGAAGTGCGGAAAAATGATACGCCAGATTTGTTATAACGAACGATATTTTATGATGAAAAATGGTTCAAACTACCCAGAGATGACGACACATGTCCCATTTTTCACAAATACTCTAGGAGGTAGCGCAGTTCGAAAAACCGCTGGGGTTGAATCAACCCCGAGTGACCAGTAAGGGTTAAGAGGGGTGGATTTCACGGTCAAATCGCTTGGATGAAAGAAGCGCACCTCGTAGATGGAAAGTTCCGGCAATAGTGGTATCGATATCTCCGAGAATAATTCCAGAGTCACGGTCGGTCGCAGGTACATCGTATAGTTTCCACCGGAGCTGAGAATCCGCGAGTTGAATGCGACGAATCACGATGCAAGTGCAGCTAGGTGCCTACTAACAATAAGAAACGGCAGAGGTGTGGAAAAATGTTTGGAGTTTCGAGTTTCGAGTTTCCAGTGCGGTGTTTACAGGATAAAACGTGGCGGGTAGTTGCAGGCATTCGAAGATCTCGGTAGATTTGTGGTTTGTGGAAAAACGATCAGGGTATAGAGGGTGTCCCGCGGACCTGGAACGAGCTGTGGCTCCTAAGCGGTTGAAGATGGAAAAAAATGTTATTGGCAAAAGTTGGATGGTATTACGCGATGCGTTTGAGGAAACTACCTGTATGCACTTTCGTGCATCGGTGCGTGAGAAAAATGCAACTGCACTTATTTTTCAAATTGCAACCTATACTTTTGACTGCACCGATCAATGCAGTTTTTTACGCTCTACGTAAAAGTACTAACATACTTATGCCCTAAAATAGGTCGTTGAAGAGTTATCGGAGCCTTAGCTTCTCGAGGACTTGCGCTACAGCAAGTCCACGAACTTTCCTCCCATTGCCGTCCCAGCACTTTTTCATTCGCTTCCCTCTGTTGCGCAACGCGTTGCTGATGTCCCGTCATTTACACTGCGAGCAGTCCTAAACACTTGCCGAGAGATTTGAGTGATTGGAGAACCTTAAGGCTCCCGTAACTCTTCAACGGCTTGTTTTAGGGCACGAGTGTGTTGGTACTTTTATGTAGAGCGTAGAAAACTGCATTTGAGGGTGCGGTCGAAGACATGGGTTTTGCTCTAAAAAATGAGTGCAACTGCATTTTTCTCGCGCACCGGTGCACTGTAGCGCGCGCACGCAGTATCGTCGAATGCGGCGCGTAATACCATTCAACTTTTGCCAATAACATTTTCTTCCATTCTCAACCGTTCGGGAGCTACGGCTCGTTCCAGCTCCCGCGGACACCCGGTATATCACTTAGTCGCGGAATGCAATTCGTTGATCTCGTAATAAAAGGTGGCGACCCGTAAAGTTGGTGGTAAGAGAGCGATTGTCGAGGTGCAACGAGGAACGAGTTGAGAGACCATCGCCTTGCGAGCGTGTCTATTGAATTAGGAAAGCAAGGCTCTTATCGATAAGACTATCGCGACGATAATGGTGAGTTGATAGGGAGAATTCCACGAGAGAGCGGTGGAGGTTTATCGTCGTTGCTTTTCGTCGCGAGTCTCGTGTATCTCGGCGACTAGTTCTCTCTCTCTCTCTCTCTCTCTCTCTCCCCGTCTCCGTTCTCTTTGTATCTCGCTCGCTCCGCATCCGCCTCGAGTCCGATCCTTGCCGCCCGTCTTTGACCAAAGACAGTTGAACGCTCGGCGCACAAGCTCTGCTGGTGCCGGCTGACTGCTGGTGCCGCTGGCTGCTAGTGGCTGCTGGTGCGGCTGGCTGTTAGTGGCTGCTGGTGCGGCTGGCTGCTAGTGGCTGCTGGTGCGGCTGGCTACTGGTGCCTGCTGGTGGCTGCTCCGCGCTGAATATTCGTTCGAACCATAAATTGAAATTTCTTCGTTAAAGAAATGGACACTGCGCGGCCGTTCGAAACTTCAGGAATGCTTTCAAATATTTTAAGCGACCCGTACACGCGTGTTCCCGCGTTATGCCTCGCGCGTGCAGACCACTCGGGTCACACTTCTTTACCTGTAACCTCCAAACTTATTATTATTCCGGCAACACGACGAATTTACATGCTATGTACATCCGAATAAATAAACAAATTTGCTCGTTCAATCATCCGGTGATAAACGGATGAATAAATGAAAAATCACGCGAGCTTGCGACCGACCGAAAAAACGGAGAAAAAACACAAAAACCGGAAAAACAAAATTACGCGACCGTAATTACATTTCTGTTTGATCGAGCAACTCGGCGTCGTCGCTCGATACTCGACACTTTTTCTCTTCCAATAACCACTGCTTTTCCAAAATTGGCGAACGCGTGAAAAATCTCTTTGTCAGATACTCCTCAGAAGGCGAACAAAAATCGATCGCAACAAACGCAGCAAAACCTGCTGCAAAAACCCACACTTTTTCCTACCCAAAATTTGGAGGCGCAATTTTTTTAGATTTTGGTTCCACGATTTTTGCAATTTGCGGGACATATTGCAGAAAACTGTAGGATGGATGGAAACGAACGGAAGGTTTGCCTGTTCGGAATGAAGTGGCTTCTAGTTGAGCTTAATAAATTATTTAAAAAGTTTTCTCGGACAATTTTTATAGCATTGTTAACAACGAGTAATGGATAATAACGTAACGGTGCGCCGAGTAAATTCGTCAAAGAATGTATTTGTCGTAATTCGAGTGTCGCGAAAGTCGGGAGATGCCAGCGGCACTGGAATCACGTCGTTGTTACGTCCTTCGCGCTTGTTGATTGTAAATAATTGACCAAGAATTCGCGCGCGTGTGAAGAAAGCTGACGTTACACGCGCATACATTTGGAGCTGGGCGCGTAATAACGTGGATTTTTTCCGTATTCTTCGGCGTTCGCGGTTTGGAAAATACGGGTACACGCGTAACGTTTGTTACGTTTGTGTAGAGGAGCGAGGATTCGAGAGCTTCTTCCCTTTGGGGGGAAACCTATGGAAATACTCGCGTGCGTGTGCCCCACCGGCGCGATCGTTGCCGATGCGTGGCAACGGTAACGAAACGAATCGCGAAGGCTCAAGTAGACCAATTGATCTCGTTGAAATATTCTCAAGAGAGTACTTCCACCACCGAGAAGCTGTACGAATCAGCTAATCCGATCCGACAATAGAATGATTCCTTCCCTCTCGAAATCCCCATCCCATTTTTTCCACCTCTCTCCCAAAACGCAACAACGGCGTTTTTTTTTCTCCCCAAACGCGATTCGAAAACAAAATTCGTTTCGTTTGTTTTTTCTGTTCCGCTTCTCTACTACGCGGACGGAAATAAAAGGAATAATATTCCGACGAAATTCTCAATCGCGCGCCACCGATAAGCTAGGCTTTTGTTTGCCTTGTGTTGTGGCTGCTGCCTCGGGTTTTGTTATTTTTTCGAACGAAATCTGCGCTTGTATAATTCGTTACAAAACACACCGACGAATCGCGCGACGCGGATGCGCGGAGAGGAAAAACGACCGGCGTGGCAGAGACGCGCAACGAGGAGGAGGGTAAAACAGAAGCTACGGCGCGGAGGGAAGACAGAGAGAGAGAGAGTCAAGGACGAGGGCTGCGTGTCGTCGTAGTGGAATGTCAATATGCGTATAACCGTGGTACGATAACTACTCTGCCTATAATATCATTCATACAAATATCTCGCCAAGAAAGAGAGGCATGGAGTGCCCTTCGCGAGGTTTGGAAGAGAGTTGCCAACGTGCACGGGGGGGCACCGTGTAACAGAGCCGCGGGCCTCCGCGGCGTTGCCATCCTCCTCCTTAGTCGTCTTCAACTCTCTCGCTGCCCTTCCTTCGCTTGTCCCGCAGCCTCCGCCAAAATGCCTCCCCCCTTACCCAAAATCGCCAAAACTCAAAACTCCATCCTCCATCCAAACATCTCTTCCGCAGATTTGTAATTTCCTAACCTATTCAATTTTTAACGCTCTTTTTCACCAGCCATCTCCATATCCTCCTTCTTGCAAATACTCGTTGCTAAAGAAACGGACGAACGATAGATTATAATTTTTTTGCTCATCCGATTTCCGATTTCCGCGCGGATCGAGCTTTAGATTTTCTCGTTTCATCCTTCTACCCGACAGCGCGGTCCGCCACCGCCGAACCAAGACGCTTCCAAGCTTCGCGGCAGAGCTTACGGCTGGCTCACCGTTTCGTCGCGAGAGTAGTAGCCTTGGCCGACGCGCTCCGCACTAGCAAACAGCCACCCATTGTCCGCCGCGTCGCTGTCCGCCTTCTCTTGTTACGAGACGCGACCGAGCCGCGCGCACACGCAACGCCGCACGGACACGCGCGCCCGCTCCCTGCTACGCGACACACGCGCGCGCGCACACAACACGCGACAGGGACGCCGAGGAAACAACCACGAGTCTCGGGATTGGCTTCCTCGCCCTCTGCCACCGCGATCTCCAATCTCCTCTTCCTCTCCCCCGCCGCGTCTCGCCGCAAACTTTCTCTCTTCCTACCGATATTCCCGACTCGCGCGATCTCCCTCGCCGCTTATGCTTTACCTTCACCTTCGAATCTCGAGCTTCTCCTGCTGTGCCCGCGCCACGGCGTGCCGTGCTCTTTTCCCTTACCTCGTCGATAAACTCTCATCTCCTCTCTCTCTCCGTCTCTCGCCACGCGTAATAAGCGGATATCGACGAAATTTGCGAACGCTTTTTTTCCTCTCCTTTTCTCGACCAACATTCGTAAATTGCGAGCATTTCAGGCGAGAGAGGCACCTGTCACGCGTCCCCCTCAGATTATAACAACATTTTTTTTCCCTCCCCACTTTTTTCTTCCTCGTTTATTTATAGGCGAACCGAACCTGCTAATATCATTTCATATTCGTTTAAAAGCCCCCCCCCCCCCCCGCCCCCTGCGAACCAGTTATTCCTCCGCCCCGCCGAACCCCTGGCTATGTATGCGGTTTTACATCGGGACATCGAAGACCGTGTGCAGTAAAACGGTAATACGTACTTGCCGCGCGCGACACCTTGCGAAAAATCGGCTGGTGGATCGTTAACCCAAAAATGCAATTTCACATCATGGGATCCCCTCTTCCCGGTCAGGGAACTTTCCACCGGTTCAGATTTACGAATGTTTATTTCATTTTGCCCTCTCTAATTATTTTCAGTCTCCCCCTCGCTTTTTCTCTCTCCTATCTGCACGTTTGTTTTTCCACTTTCATTTCCCTTCCCCTTTTTTCCTATCTACCCTCTTGTACATTTCTCACGATATTTCCCTCTCGTTTGCTCAGCACACCACAGCGCTGAAATTTTGTACCACAGAAAAATGATGATGATAAAACCGATGCGGAAATTCCGCGCGTAGAGGAAAAGTGCGGTAAGGGAAGAAAACGGTGAATTGGAGGAAAATATATTTATAAGAATTGGGTTGGAGGTGGGGAGAAGGATGATGAAAATGAAAAATGAAAAAAGGGGACGCGCGCGGAGGTAACAAATGCTTGATAAATATTGACAGGCGACGGTTAACCGGTGGAATTATAACCGCACCCGATACTCGGATTGGAATAGAAATCACAGGTGCTTCGTTATAATTTCCTCGAATCAGCGATCAGTTCCGCTTGCCTATCGTGTGATTTGTACCGCGCGAGTCATTTATATAACCGGTCCCTTACGATACGCCGGTTTGTTACGCGTTATCGGGACGCGTAGGTACACCGATCCTACAACCTCGCGTCTAATAATAATGAAAGGAGAGGAAAAAAATCAAAGAGAGCGAAATAACGAATACGGGGACGTTGCACGGCGTTGATCTTATTTGTAGGAAAGAAATTAGAAAGAATTGAAAATCTCTGTCGTGTCTGTGAATTTTATTGGAAATTAAGACTGGTAGAAAAAGTTTGAAATTCGGAGGGTATTAAAAATTCGGTGATAGTTTGAAAACCAGGGGGTTGAAGGTGTCGATTGGATGTTTTCGCAAATCGAATCCGGCGAGCAGCGGAGCGGCGCTGATAGTACGGATCGAAGAGCAAAGACGAATGGTCGAATCCCTCGCCGTCGACTTCTTTGCTAACCCGTGCTTTTCGCCTAATTCGATTTCCGAGGGACGAACGTGCCTCGCGCTCGCGAGAGCGCAACAAATTCCATTTAGCGAAGGTTCGACGGTTCGGGATTAAAAAATAGGAAAAAAACCGGCGAGAGGGAGGAGAAAATGGGACGAGGATTCGAAAGGCATTCGTCGCCGTTTGAGAACCCTCGTAGGCTTCGTCGTCGTCGTCGTCCTGTTAAGACGGTCGGAGCCAGCAGGCTGAGGCTGCGGCTGCTTCGCGCGCGCGCGGATGGTGGGGGATGGTGCTTGCGCGGTTGATGGACCAGAGCTAATCTAAAAATCACCGGAACTTCACAATTATAGTAATTTACCAGCCGACAACAAGGTGTACGCGTCCAAGCTTGTCCATTATGTTTTTAGCACCCCCGTCGATCGCATCACGATTCCGAAAAATTTATCACCGAGCGTCGTTCCCTCTGCCATGTGCATGCCCACCTCTTCGCCATCTCAACTCCGTTCCCTCCAATATTCGCATCTCCTCGCACTTTTATTTCGTCTCGAAATTCTGCTTCGCATTCGCGCTTTTCAACTTTTCCAGAAGTGTTGATCAAAGTATAATGCCTATAAATTCGAAACGATTATCGCCAATAACGAATTACTATCGAATAAAGGCGAATTTTGAGAATAAATTCATTTGCATTTTTGAAATTCAAAATGGTGGATCCAATATGGCCGCCCAAAATGTTGAAATACCGTCAATTTCCAGGAAATTTAGCATATAGGAGGTTCGAGGTCGCTGATTACGAATCTGCTGGCCAATTTTTAAAATACAAGATGGCGCGCTCAATATGGCCGATAAAAATTGTGGAATATAGTCATTTTGTCTCGATTGCAAGCAGTGAGAAAATGTAAAAAATTCATTCCGTTCGATCGTATCTACGCGAAAAATGTCCATGTTCAAAAAACGAATTCAAAATATCGAAAACGATGTTTTCAAATTTCGTGGAAAACAAAGCTCGTCGTTTTTCCACGCTTCTGTGCAGCGCTCGTTCCACGTCCACCGGTCGTTTCAACTGTTTTCCCTCCTCCGAATTTACACGCGATTCCGGTGACTAAAAATGTGGGGGCTCGCACGATCTATAATTACTCTGTCACTATTATTTCAACAAGACAGACAGAGAGCGTGAGAGTGAGAGAGAGAGGAAGCGATGTAAACAAACTCTGAGGAAAGTGAAGATCAGGTTTGTGTTTGCAGTTGCATCGCGGTTCCTCTCTTCTCGTGCCTACAGAGCGCCCAAAAGTCTGCTTGAACAGCCGAAAACAGGCATCAAATCAAAAACGCAAAAACACGTGTTCGATTCTTCGAACAAATCTATTCACCCCATGAAAAACACCCTTATCTGTGGGGTGGGAAGCAGTTAACGATTGTGCCCCAGATACGCCCATTTTTTATCGCGGATTTCGATTTTCCGTCAAAAATGACGTAACTGTTATTTGGAACATTTTTTCGATTTCCGCCAGATGTCGCCTCGAGCGCATTTTTTACTTTTCAAATTAACCGCGTGATACCTGCGACATTTGGCGAAAATCCGAAAAACGTTTCGAATAAAAGTTACGTATTTTTTGACAGAGAATCGAGATCTGTAGTAAAAAATGGGGTTTCGGTTTGGAATTCTCAAATTATTCTCGCCCCACCGACGGGGGTGGGAGGTAGGGGGTGGTTTTTGGTATGGTTGAATAGCGCTTTTAAAACGGTGGAACACCTGTTTTTGCGTTTTTTCATTTGATGCGGATTTTTTGATTTATTCGATTTTCGCTACTCTGCGCGTAGCGACACACGCCAATGACAAGTGTGACGTCGCGCCGGGCGAGGCGAGGTGACGGCGGTGTGGCCCGCGCGTCAGGAAAGTTTGTAGCGAGACCCGGTCTCTCGTCGACGCGGAGGGACTGGCAATAAACTTTCGTAGGATGAGAGAAGCGTGTAGGCCACATGTGCGCGTCTCTCGGTTCTTCTTTTCGATCGAACTTTGCGATGTCCTGTCGCGCGACGTTCGCCACCTACGGGGTGGTCCGAATCGGCCGTTGAACCTCCGGCGACCTGGTTGTGAAAAAGCGTGGAAAAAAACGCTTCTCAAATTCCAACCAACCGAAAATACACGAACCTTTGCTTTCTCGTTCCTCCGGCTTTTGCTCTCGGCGCTAGACCTTCGAACACGCATTGTATATCATGTTACGATTATTTCATTTTACTTATTTTATTTTATTCGTTTAGTTTAGTTCAGTTCAGCTTGTTAGTTTTGCTGTTTTTTGGCTAATATCTTCGGTTCTTTTGGGTCGTTTTGATATCTCGTAGTTTCAGTTTTCTATGCAGTTTATAATAATTGTAAACAATTGTTGGGACGAGGCTACGATCACTTTTACTGCTTTTGGCTAGTAGTAATATTTGGTCGCGTTGGTTGCTTCGAAGAGTACCGAGGAAACGGAGTTTGGGTCTTTTGAAGTCAACTCGCGTTTAGCAAGCTTGTTTCATTTTCTCGCGCGCTCCGCATACACCGCATTATTTGCAAATAGGCAACGTACAACGGATTGCGAGCAGAGAGCACGCGTGCGCTTGTATTAATACTCGCGAGCGATATCCCGTGTACACAGTGAGAGGAGCACGAGCGAATGATGACGTTCATTCAACATCCAGTCCGCGTCGCGTGTTGGTTAACGTCAAGAATTCGGCAAGGGTTGAGAATGCCGCGTCGGGCGGGGGGCGGTGGAGCGGTGGAGCGGTGGAGCGGTGGAGCGGTGGAGCGGCGGAGCGGAGGAGCGGAGGAGCGGGGACCGGTCTCCCGGAGCGGAACGGCTCGATCGGTTATGAGTGGCTCGCGCAACGCAGAGTCCATGCTACGCGAGGCGTGCGCGCGACGTTTAGCGAAACCTCGATGAAAACTGCAACGAAAACAACGAAACCACACGACCGAGAACATTCCTTTTGATTTGTTGGTCCGTTGAACTCGGCTCGTCTTAGCCTCGCATTTAGCCGCGAATCGTTCCCCTTCCTCCTTTTCTTCTCACCTCGTTTCCAACAATTATTCCGCCTTCTTTAAAACTCGCCTCTTTTTCTCCCCCATTCTCGCGTATCTTTCTGATATTTTGCGTTTTTACAACACGGTTTTACGTTTCTAACAAACTGCCCCGCATTTAATTTTTTTTTTCTCAGCAATATGGCGAAGTTGTTTTATGCTGTGGGGGAAATTATGACACCAACGTTATAACGAACGTATGTTTTTATTCTTGCAGGTAAAGTCGACCCCACGCCTCATACATCGTCGTTCAACATGGGCTACCTCGTCTCTCCGTATCCATACTCCAACGGGGCTGGAGGACCCATCCCCGTCTCAATGGTGAGTCCAATATTCATAATACTACATCACGTACACGATGTTAGAAAAGTCTCCAAACTGTCAAATATCTCGAAAACGAAAGGTTTCCGAGGAAAAAGTTTCGAACCAATGTTGTAGGGTTTCAAAAGTTCTATTCAATGATCATATCCGTTTGACGTTGAGTAGAGGCGTTGAGGCGAGGTCGAAACCAACATGATTTTTTTAAATGGAACACCCCATATTTCATGGCGCAGAATTGAAGATGGCAGCGAGACGTTTCCAAAACACTACTTGAAGACCTACTTTCGTTGAGAATTACCCGAGCTACGAGCTTTAGAACTTACGGTGCCGCGGCATGCCGCCCGCATTAGTGCCGATCATGTAACCTCCGCGCGGTGCATCATGTACAACATTAGTGCTGGCGGCGCCGTAACTTCTAAAGCTCGTAGCTCGGGCAATTCTCAACGAAAATAGGTCTTCCACTAGTGTTTTGGAAACGTCTTGCTACCATCTTTAATACCGTGACATAAAAAATGGGGTATTCTATTTAAAAAAATCACCTTGGCTTCGACCTCTGCTTGACGCCTCTACTCAAGGTCCAACGGATCCGAGCATTGAATAAAACTTTTGAAACCCTACAACATTGGTTCCCAACATTTTTCTGAGAAACGTTTCGTTTTCGAGATATTTGACCGTTTCCAGACTTTTACAACACCATACACCCGTCGATTTTGGAATCCCGTCGGTTCAGCCTCGCTGACAATGCGATTCCCAACCTCGTTACATCATTCTGGTTTTGGAATTCTGTTACCCTGGTTTTCGTACTGCTCATGGGCCGTATCGGGTCGCCATTTTGGAATTTGCGAAATCTGCCAGCAGATTTATGATCAGCGACCCCAAAAACCCCTAGTACCATGTTTTCGTGCATCTCAGTGCCCAACTGGCTGGGACACCACTTCTGGTCCACAACTAGGAAAAGAGTGAGAAAACCACCGAAGTGGTTGGAACCGACCGAACCGAAAATCGGCACAATCGTGCTTGTCGCATTTTTTCTTTTTTCTTTCTCGTCGTAATTTATTCATCGGTGAAAGCATTTCTCGATGATCGACCAAGAGGAAAGACGAGATATACTAGAAATAGAGAAATTACCGACGGTTCGTTGTGCTCGGTTCGTTCCGGCCCCCCAAAAAACGGGAAATAGCTGGTAGCACCGCGCAGAGGTACCTGCATCCCGAAGGACTCGATAGCTTTGTATGTGTTTAAAAGCCGAAGGAGGGAATGAGCCGAGAACACGTGCAATCTCGTCCGCTACGGCTCGTCTCCTTTCCGCCTTTCCTACCGTGTCATTATGTCGTTATTCTCGTCAACGAGCACGAGTCTCGGTCCGATCGCCACTTACGAGATTTACCATTTTCGGCCGAAGAATCTGGTTGCGTGCGGATTTCATAACGCGAGTCCCTGACTCATTCTTTCCTGGATCCGCGAAAATACGTACCCGCTTCCAGGCATTTTTACATCTCTCCAACTCTGCTTCTCGGAAACTCTCGGATCATTAATGCCCCTCCAAACAAGTGGACGAGCAAATTTACCCGCTTATGCCCATGATTTGGCGTTGATTTTTCTCCGTTCTTAATAACGGACCCATTTTTTTTTGTTTCCCCAAAATTTGCTGGTCACTAGTTATACCTTCCATTTTCACGCATTGCTTGCAACCCGTGTTACACGTTACAGGCAAATATTCGTAACGAGGTAACCGCACGTAACATATTTCGAAAATTTCTCGCAAGCAGAGAGATTCGAGGTGTCTACGTTTTTTTATAACGGTGATAAATTTCAAAAATGCCTGCGAATATTCGCAAGCCGCGGGGTGGGGGGTTGGAGAGGAGGGACGTTGGAGAACGCGAACGAGGAGGGAAGTAGCAGCGAAAGTCCAATTTTCTATTCGGTACCAATTAAAAAAGATTTCCGCTCGTTCCCGAAAAACAATGGATTTATCGGAGCGCAGCTTCGCCGTTATACCAGAAGCAGCGGATGAGAAGCGATAAAGAGAGAGAGAGAGGGAAGGAAACGAGCGGGCGAGCAGGGTACTCTAATGGCAGTCGCGCGAGGGGTGGCCGCGTACCTACGCCGCGACGGGAGAAGGAAACGACAACGACTACGACGACGCTGGGGGGATGCAGCGAGGACGTGAAATCTAAAATCCTTATATTAAAACACAGCCAGTCCCCGGTATGCTCTTAATTCAAAACAATATAATGGCCTCCGCAACATGGCCGAACGTTGCTGCGAGCTTTGGGCGCGAACGAGCGAGCATGCATATATACGAGTGGTACCATTCCCGTTCTCAAAAGCCGTCGACCAGAGCGAAATGGGGGGGGGGGGGGGAGTTCTTTTGTCTCTCACCTCGAGCGGAAGACCTACACAGAAATCGCGCCGAGGGACGCGCGCGTAGGTAGTAGGTAGTAGGTAGTAGGTCGAAATCAACATCGGCACGCTGTGGGTCGTTGTGTCGTTGATGCGTGTCGTCGGACTCCTCCGGCAGTCTGCTGCTAGAGAAACGCATTGTCCAATTTTTAGCTTACGTTGGACTCGTAGAAACCAGGGGAATAGCGGAACATTCCAATACCCTCGCGCACACCTGTTGTCGAGAAGGATCGTATTTAATGTTCGTTAATTGTTTAATTCTCTACGACGCGAGAGAATTCGATCCTTCGCCGAGCACAAAGAGAAACGTCGATGCGAAGTAAAAAAAGGCGCTTTTTACGGACGATGTACGAGTGTAAGGAATACACCGTTAGATCTGTGGTGGTACGAGGCGCAGGGAAGCTCGAAATGTTCGCTTGATTCAAGGAGAACTGACCGAAACAAATTTCAGACTTTTTTCACGAATATTTCCAAACTAAACAACGTTACCGGAAATTGCAACATAGATCGCTTATGCCGTAAAATGGTTCGTCGTAGGTAAAAATGTGGAGAGCAAATAAACTTCGATTCGTCTATGTAGACACTAAAAAATCGTCCGTCAACTTAAACGCAAAAATGTGCGTCGACGATTTTTTTTTCAACACAAAGTTGGTGTCATTTCAACACATTGAGTGTTGAGTGATGAAGTGACGCAGCTCCGTGTTCAAGGTAACACAGTTGTGTGATGGAAGTAACACAAAACAGCGTGAGAGTAATATTTAAAAAGTGTTACTCTGGTGCCAAATAACATTTTTGTGCGTGGAACAACGGAGTGTGCGAACGACACTGACGATTACACTAAAATGTTGAATATTCTGTGCACAAATTTGTGCACTTCGCAGAAGGATGGGAATTTTTTTCGCCGCGTAGTTCTGGACTTGTTGAGTAAGGGGAATTATCTGGTAGATGTGATAGAAAAGTGGTATTGTTTATTGTTGCGTCGAATCGATTATGACCGATCGGAAGCCGATCGACGAATGCGGCGGGGGACGAAAAAATGTGGGAGGGGGGTAAAAAAGTAGAATCTCGTTTCGTAGTTCTTCGAAGGGATCGGATACGGTGAGAATCGAATGAATGGAGGAAAGAAAAACTCGACCCTTATTCCCTACTATTTCTCTTGCCGCTGCTCTAACGACGTTCCTCCACTTGGCCTCGTTTTTTCCGCGTAGAAAAGCTGCAGAAGCGAGGAAAAAAAATGTTATCTCGCGTGAAATCGAAACGAAGGAGGTCCTAACGTTGTAAAACGATCAATTTCGAACAGGGTTAACGTAATCGATCCCCACGATTCGTACAAAGGTTCGTGATCGCGCGGGGTAGGGCGCGTCTCGTTGCTTCCCCACGACTCGCGAGATTTCTCGAGAATTAGGTGAAACGGAGCGTGAAATTAGAGGATAATCAACGAGAACTACTCCGATCATTCCACCACACTTTGCGCTCGTTGTACTAAAAACTGTCGAGAGGCGACAGCAACCATTGTGAGAAATAACGGGGTTGGGGAGAAAAACAAGGTGGAAGAGAATTTAAAACTCCTACTTTTCACGTTTTTTCCCGCACCTCAATTTTGTTTCAACAACTTTTTTCTTTTTTCACTTTTTTTCCACGCGCTCGGTTACGCTTTTCTATTTTTCGTTTCTGCCACGACGCTCCTTTGTGCGCGAGCCTCGAGCGTCGAGGAGCCTAGGAGATAACACATCTGCTTGCCGTGACAAATCTATAAAGATCGATGAACGCGACGCGCATGTACGCGCACCGGAAATTGATCTTTTCATTAGTCTGGTTTATTTTTTCCAATTTTTTTTCAAATTTTTTTTTCAAATTTTTTTCAAATTTTTTTTCAATTTATTTCCAAACTTTTTCTCTCGCCCCGCATTTTCTCGTTCTTCACTTTCGTTTGCTAGCCTCGCGGAGAAGTGACACGAGAACGGGAAGAACGGGAAAGAAAAGGGCCGCGCGTTCCGCCCTCGTACCAAATTTAAATTCGGTTATTTTCATCTCCTTTCTCAACTCGTACGATCCGCTCCGAGCGACAGGTTAATTGGAAGCTTCTTACCTTTCGTCGGCCACATTTAACACCGGACGAGAACTCGAAACTATGCCGCAAAGTCTTTTCGCTCGGCGAAACTCTTCGCCTCGAGCCACGCGAACTCTAAGTCGAGCAAAAAATAAACGGAAAAAAATCGCCGGAATCGAATCGAATACGCGAATCACGTGGCAGCGAGGAACGAAAAAAAAACAACGTATATATCTATGAATATCTCTACTCCTGCGGAATATTTTGTTCCGTCGCGAATCGATTCTCCCGAAAATCGCAATCAGTGGAAAAATGTATTTTCTAGGGGAAAAACGAAAAAAAAAAAATTATCCGACGAAAAATACGAGAATTGGATGGGAAATGTATTTTTGAATATCGAAAATTGACAAAAATGCCGTGAAAATTAAACGATCGGGGCACGAAAAGTCTGGCAGGTAGGTTTTACCAACTGGCTGGTGGGAAATTCGATTTACGATACGGATAAATACATTTTTCCCGTGCGACACAGACGAATCGGTCGAATTTACGGAAAATTAAACTTTGACCTTGAATAACTTTCGAACCAATGAATTTAGGGTAAAATACCAAGACACCTTTTATTTAGAGCGTTCAATTCTCTACAAAAATATGTACGCAGACTTTTTTTATCGGGCACCAGTAGCTCGTTATAAAAATCAGAAGGAGCAGACGAAATGTTCGCGTGTTATTCTTATGGGAAATAAAAGAGCGCCGTGAATAGAAAAAAATAGTAATTATTATAGGCACATTGTCTACAGTTTGTAAAACGAGATTCGAACTTACAAATTCGAAAATCGCGTACGAAAATACCGCGAACAAAATTTTTAGTATTTTTTTTCTGAAAAAAATGTCGAAAAACAAATTTATTTCAGTGAAAATAAATTCGAATTGATTTTTTTTCGAAGAAGTTAGGAGCGAGGAACTGGAAAGAAGCGTGGTGGTAGACTTCGGCGGAGTTTTCGGACGCGTACTTGAAAATGTCGAGGAACGGGGGAAATCGAAAATTCAAATTGTGCAAACCGTTCGACTTGGCATGGAATACCCCGTATATATAGGGATATTTATACGCAGGCGCGTATATATATATATTTATTTATACACACGTAAAACGTAACGCGAGGCGACGTGATGTAACGCGAGGCGAGAAACATCAAAGCGCGAGAAAACCGCCGCAGACTACGCGGCAGTGTTTTCTTTTTCGTCGAAGACCGAGCGAAACAATTACATTTTTCTCCTTTTTCCGTTTCCTCTTCCTTTTCCTCCTCCTTTTCCCGTGGCTTCTCCGTTCGTATTCGAAAGCTCGCGTTGTTCCGCAAAAACTATTATAAGTTTCGGTCGGCAGTCGCGCGATGGAAATAAATGGAAATATCAACGATCGACGTGAAAGGTAATGGAAAGATAATGGGAGATGAACGTGCGAATCGGGCGGCGGCAGCGAATCGAGGAAATGAGAGGAATGGGGAGGCAAAATGAAATAACGGTGCTCTCGTCTTATCGCCAACGGATGTAATTGGTAATCGGCGGTGAGAAGAAGTCTGTTGTTTACTCGCGATAAATAAAAATCAATTCCGAAGCTCTTTTCTCTCGGAACGAGATTAAAAACTAAACGGAGAACAAATTCTAATTATAAACGGGCGATAGTCCGCCTTTTTACTCCCGTATCACCCTGCCCGTTTCCTCTCCTCTTCCAGAAGCTTCTGCCAACGACTTTCCACGAAATTGAGGAATTTCTCCCATTTCGAGCAGACATAGTGATAAGAAGGCAAAAAGCTGCGGATAAACTTCCGAACAGCCCATACCTCCGCTACAAATCTGAAGTTTCGTATACAGATGTATTTCATCGCGCTGAGAACGAATATGATAGGTCAAATACCCGCGAATTTCATTTTCAAGGTCAAATCTAGCAAGAAAAATGAATTTTGAAAAAAGCTTTTCACGTTTATTGCGATAAATATCGATTCTAGCGAAAAATAGTTTCAACAAAAGTTGTAGGCCGTAAAAATGTTGACATTTTTTGTTTCATACGATTTTCATCTAGAGCCAGTCGTTCGTGAGAAAAACGCGATAATGCTTCGAAATAGGTATATTCTGCTAAACTCCATTAGTTTCTATATTGAAATCTACTTACGCACTTTACCACGGGAAGGTTGGGGTTGAGTCTAAAAGTGCATTTTTTTTTGTATTTTTCTGGGTTTTTGAATTTTTGAGTTATTTATCACTTTGCAAAGTGAGTGGGGTTCATGACACCCCATGTGACCATCACGTCAGAATCCGGAGGTGTGACCATTAAGGGTTAAAAGAAAAATTGTTGTCCGGGGTAGATTCGCGAATGGGGGCGGCGAGAGGGGAAGTTTGGAAACAAAGAAGTGGAGAGGAGATATAATTGCATTATTTTCCGTCGGTGTTTCCATTATCGCGCGCGGGGGTTGCGCGCGTATCGCGCGTATCGTGCATATGATTCGAGTTTGAAAGATCTCTCCCGCGCCGCGCGTGCATCCATGAAAACATACGCGTGCAGCTTGCGGCATTTATTTTTGTACGTGGTCTCTAGTCGAGATGCCATTCCGACCGCGCGACGACCCCGCGTGAATTTCCTCTGCCGGCTATGTACTCTCTGCCGCTGCCTCTGCACTACGCGCACGACGAAAACGAGAGTGGCCCGTAAATAACGATCAATTCGTCAAATTCTCGCCGATGACGATCGCTGCTAGTGAAATTTTCCGGTCGTACGCGGCGAACAAATTTTCGTCAAATTCGCCGCAAAAATTTTTGTGCCGCGCACTTTTTGTGCACAAAAGTAGTGTTTCGTCGGCACATTTCGCGTGCCACGACATAGTAACACGGATCTGCGTTTGAAGTAACACGAAACAATGTCAGAGCAACGTTTTACACCGAGCAACACGCTGAAACGTCGAATATTCCACGCACGAATTTGTACATTTTACACAGTAACGGCAAATTTCTTGCTACACACCTTCTTTCGCGTGGGAAGAACCACGCGAGCCTTCGTTCTTACAAAATTCCCGTATCCTACCACGAACATTAAACCATCTAATACGATATAAAATTTCATCGGTACCTATACATACATAATTAAAATTCAAGGTCACGCGCGATTCCACGTGCACAGTAAAAAAATTCCGTAAGTTTAACACAAAAATTTGTGCTGACCACTTTTGTGTGCACAAAGCTGGTGTTACTTCGACACGTTTTGCGTCTAGCAACTAAGTAACACAGATCTGTCTTAACCGTTAATGGTCACACCTCCGGATTCTGACGCGATGGTCACATGGGGTGTCATCAACCCCACTCACTTTACAAAGTGATAAATAACTAAAAAATTAAAAAAAAAAATTATATCAAAATACTACAATGTAATGTCAACCTTTCTGCGTAAGGCCATGTCAGTTATTTTCAAGTCGTGTAATTTTTAATACCAAAAAAGAAAAGTCGAAAAAAAAATTTGTAAAATATGACTTTTTTCATGAAAAGCCATGCAGAGACTTCAATTTTCAAGCAAAAAAAATAAAAAAAATCGTTTCATAAATCTGAAATAGCATATTTTCAGGTGGGTAAGAACAAATTAGTGGCCGTTCCAAAAACTATATTTATTTGAACATCTGAAGTGCGGAAAAATGATACGCATTAAGGGTTAAAAAGATATTAAATAACATTTAACCAACATATCAATTACTAAAAAAGTTTTTGTTTATTTCTAATAGACACAATTTTTCCAAGTTTCCATCACAACAAAAATAATACATTTTTTTCACTTCATCAACGAATAAATTATTAATGATGAGTTAAATACACGCGATTTTCAACTGTTTTCTGTTCATTGTATATGCGACTTTTCGTCGATCTTACGTTGTTACATTTTGTTCTTCCTGGTTCGTATATTTATTGCTAAATAACGAGGAAGTCGAGAAGAGGGCTGAATTTTGGTGGGTCGCAGAGAAGTTAGCAGCGAGTCTTCAGCTCCGGTCGCCGCGTCGCGTTGACGCAGCGTCTGTTTATCTTACCTACTCCGTTGTTTGTTGTAATAGAAATAGCGAGAGGCGGCTAGCTTCTCGGAGGAGCATCTAGAGAAAAGTTTCTTTTCTTCTCTCCCTTTGCCGAAACAACGCCGGTGATCGAAGAGTCGATCACACCTGTTCGAGCGATGTATGTTTACGTCGATTTCTCGCTCCTTTTTTCCCCTCTTCTTGGGATCCGACGTCCTCCGGAGGGTTGTCGAGATTCGTACGCACGCATGTCGACGACTTTGCTCCCGATGCGTTGGGCTAGGAGGATCTCGTAGCTGCGACGAGAGAGGCGTTCCCGCGCTGTAATAGCAGCTAAGCGGTGCTATTATAACGTCGTTTGGGAAAAATCCATATTTATACGTCCGTACATATTTTATTTTTATTCCTCTCTCCTAGAAATATCCGTACGGTGATCGTAAAACGTGGCAGAAACACCCCGATTTTTCAAATTCCTACCCAAAAACGGGGAACTTCCAATTTTTCAAACATCCCGAAAGGCTGAAATAAGACTCGATTTTCACGATTTTTTTGCACCTAAAATAACGCACCTTTTTTATTTCTGTTTTCGCACACCTTTTCCATAACACTTCCGCTTTCCAGACGTATTTTTTTGACGCGGGAATATCTTCAATTGCCGGAGATGTACGCCTCCGCGCGCATTCATATTTCTCTGCAGCGCTGCTCTCCCCGAATCGTAACGGCGTCGCCGTTCATCTGAAACGTACCCGGTGAAAATATGTCATTTACTACGGTCGAATTCATGGAACTGCGTAGGATTTTTCTAAAAAAATTAAAAATCAATTTTTGGTAGCACGCGATTTTTTTTTCAGCAACAGATGACCTTGAACATTCGTAGCTTACCTTGTCGTACGGTTAATCCGCAGTTCTGGCCTCTTTTGACGTTTCTTTCGCGCGTTTTTCAGCAAGCGCTGTACAGTATTTGTCTTCGGCATTGCACGCCTCGCAACAACTAGGTCCGATGGTTGTTAATACGCGTAATAACAACAACATGCTGCTGCAGCCATCGTTGTGCATCCATACAGCGCAGTGCGCTATTAAAAAAATCATATCTTCGCCAATATTGTAGATACAGAATTCGTTTTGGGCTCGAAATGTTCCTCAAGATGCACGCTACCAGAAAAAAAAATAAAACCACGAATCCATTCGCTGAAAATCTCCGGCTGGCGTAATCCCCCAATTATTTCCAATTTTCAATCGGAAAAAAGATTTGGACTTCCAAAAAAAATTCAACCGAGTAGGCATCGCATTTTACGGTCAGGTAGTTTTTTTTAATTGATAGTAGACATTTTTTAATTGCTATTTCGGTTTTTTGCTTCATTACGGTGATTAAAAAATGCGGTATTTCGAAACTCCGATTGGCGAGTGGAATAGGAATGGAAAAATCCAAGTTGGCAGGACTCGCGGGGAATTGGGAGGAAAATTGATAATTTCTTGGTAGAGTCGTTAGAGCAGAAGCTGGCTAGACTGCGTCCAATTAATCGCGTTGGCGTACATCGGACGCAGCGAAGACGTTCGCCGGGCTGCAGACGATGGCGGTAGATTTAAAGGCGGAAGTGTATTTCGCTCGCGTGACACGTTATCTCGACGCCTGGCGTCGCGACGCTTCGGCCAGCAATATTTTTCGACGCCGCGCGCCGGAAAAGCCGATGATCGATAAATAAACGAACACGGAGAGTCGAATTTCATCCTCGAAACGAACGATCGGCTCCATCCGCTCCGCTTCTCAACACTTCCAGCGATAACGATTAAGAAAACGAGGTAAAGAAAGCCCAAATTTCGCGGCTCTTCTCTCCTCGTCATCGTCATTTCATATTTTCAACGGGATACTCGTCGTTTCATCGCTCGTGTTTCAATTTTTCTCCATTCTTCTCTCGTTTTTTTTGCCCCCCTCCCTTCCTTTTCCCCCCTCTCTTCTCCCTCCTCTATTCTTTGCCCGGAGGCGGACAGCTTGCTGCGATGTCTAGACTACTTTTGAAATAGATCGAGATTGTTCCGCTGGATAATGCCGAGTAGATTTTATTAACGGGAGGCGCTCCATCGAACGCCGATTATCGACGCGTCGCGTCGGGAGATTTCGAGGAGGACGTCACCTGTCTCTCACGCCTCCTCTCCTCCGTACCCTTCCCTCTGCTCTCGCGATATACCACCGCACTTCTTTGCTGCTGCTGCTGCGTGAAAAAACCTCTTGCGTAATCGTGGAGCGAGATCTCGAACAGGTGAAAAGTAATTCTCGGGCGTGATGGAAAAAAACCAAAGATGTATCGTCTCGCCTCTTCCGCCGAGTGCCTTCCAAAGAGTCTATTCCGTGCTCGAAAAATGTAAAATGTCCAAATTGCGCTGCCCGTCAATTAATTGGCAATCGGAAAAATTCCGTCAAATTTTACACAAAAAGTGTTTTTTTTTAATAGTATTAGTTTGGTGTCAAAAACCAACCTTTAGTGTGAGAACAGCGCTAAAGATTGAGTCGACCGACGCACTAAAATGGTCAACATTCTACACACAAAATTTTCACGCGAGCCCCAAAATGAATCACCAGACCCAACCCCCGCTGTTTGTGTCGGGGATATTTTTTTCTGGCACCTCCAAGGAATGTTGCCTCGTGCGATATTTCTGTGATCATTTGGAGGAAAAAAATGCGTCTGCCTCGAATTGTATTATTCGTTCGGAGATCGATTTTGGAGCAAAAAATACTTCGAGCGGAAAAGATATACAAGCGAGGTCTGGAACCTTGCCACGTAAATCGTTCACGTCGTTATCGTAAATCTAAAACTCGAGCCACGATTTACAACAAAGTGGATGTTACATTTCGAGACAAGTGATAGTCAATTTTGTTGGAGAAAATTGTTTAGGCGCAAATAACGAGCGAAGAATCGCATTTTTCGAGAAAAGGCACGAAACCGTTTTTGCACACTTTTTCATTAGCTTCCTTTTTTATTTGGAACTTTTTCCCCCAGGACTGATATTTACGAAGTTAGGGGAATAAACAGGGAGCAAGAATAAATTATTATTGATCGTATTTTTTATTGTTTCTCGAATAACAGCCGAAGTATTGCATATACGTGGAATAGTCATTGAACCGTTTTTGCACAGTTTTGCAATAGCTTTATTTTTTATTCGGAACTTTTTTCTCTAGGATTGATATTTACGAAGTTGGGCGACTAAACAGCGATCAAGAATAAATTATTATTGAGCATATTTTTTATTGTTTTTCGAACAACAGCCGAAATAGTGCATTCACGTGGAAAAGTAATTGGACCGTTTTTGTCCAGTCTTTTATTAGCTTCCTTTTTTGTTCGGAACTTTTTTCGCCCGGACTGATATTTACGAAGTGAGGCGAATAAACAGCGCTCAAGAATATATTATTATTGGTCGTATTTTTCATTGCTTCTCGAATAACAGCCGAAGTATGGCATTTACGCGGAAAAGTCATTAAACCGTTTTTGCCCACTTTTTCAACAGCTTTATTTTTTGTTTGAAGTTTTTTCCTCTAAATTCGATATTTCCGGCGATAAACGATCGAGTACGCTGCCTAATCGCTTAAATTTTGCAACCTCGACAAACTCGCCGATGACTCACAAGTCAAAACGACCTATGCGATACGTTCGTTATCGTTTTGTATTTACCATCGGTGAAATTTACTCGAAATCGCATGGAAATTTATTCGAGTAATGCTCGCAACAACAAGCCGCTGTTTTTGCGGCGAATGAATCGAGTTTCGATGGTGACGAAGAAATTGAAAGAGATTGAAAAGTCGGTGGAAAAGTCACGCCTCGCGTGACACAGTTGTTATCGAGAAGTTCAGCGTTTCTAGTTAATATTCAGAGTCCACTTATCACCGGGCGATCTCGCGCAGCGATACTCGAAACAACATTGTTCGATGTATGTATAATTCTACGAACTTTGTTCCCCTCGAATTTCGGCAGCTGCTTTTTTTCTCTCCTCAAATAAATAAATTCTCACCTTCGTTTGCATTTTCGCGTATCAAATCCGTAGATCAGAGTTCAAATTCTCGTCGCAAATTTAAACTCGACCTCGCAGCACGAAAATGAAATTTTCCTGCGATTTTGCTGACCGTAGAATTGATTTTGTACGTACAAAAAATTGTACGTTTCGTATGGTTTTTGATTTTTTTACGGATTTTTTTTTCCCCAAAGAAATCGAACGTTTCGAGGGCAGAATGCGAGTAAGAAATTGAAGTGGACTTGGGAATCGATCGAATTTATGTTTTGATTTTCTTTCATTCCATTGTGAAAATTCGTTTTGGTTTTTATCGAGAGATTGACGATCGGACGTGACTGATTTTATTGGTTCGGTATGGTCGAACGTGTTCCGCCTCGTTTCAATGGTTCGTTATTACGACGGCCCTTTGGCAATTCTCTCCTTCTATTCGTCGAACGAACCCGCGGCGAGAGCGTAGAGAGAATTCATTCCAGGACGGATCTCCTATCTCTTCGCGTTTCCCTTTTTATTCACGAATACGACGAAGAACAAGAAGTCTCGTGTTCCTCGAGAATTATACAGGCATCTCCGCGCGGCTCTGATCTCGTCTAACTGGAGCAAAAATATCGCAATCGAAATGAAATCCGGTTCCAACGGAAAAACAAAGTCGAAAGCACATTTTTTCAAAAAGAAAAAAGCCTCATTTTTTATTTTTTACCAATTTCGAAGTCTTACATCTCCCCAAAAAATTATCGTATCCAGGTCGAGAAGGAACGATTTTGGAGCTCGAGTTTTCCACACTGAAAATCTCCCTTCGAATTTGATTTTCAGCCCACAGGAGCGAAATAATCGTGGAGAAAACAAAAACGTGTCGAAATTAACAAATTTGAACTAAAGCTTGGAAATTCCTCTCTGAAGCTGAATTTTCAAATTCGCGGTACGATTTTTTGAAATTGAATTATTACAGGTATGTACTCTGCACGAAGTGATCGATGGTCGGATTTTTCTCGCAGCCTCGAACCCTCGAAGCTAAATAACTCGGCGAAAGAAATAGGCAGAGGAAATTTGAAAATACAGTTTCGAAGCTAAAACTCGAATCTTTGGAACGCTGCAAATCGCAGTAAGCTTGCATCTTTGGTTTTCTTCGCAGATCAACGAGAACCTATAATACTCGTACGCAATTTCATTGTTTTCCGGGTTTGAGTAAAATAACTCCTGCACTATCGCGACTCCAAATCGACTTTCCCAACGAGAGAATATAAAAGCAAAGAGGTGGAGTACCGAAATCATTTCTTTCCGATCTTCTTGCGTTGATTTTTCATCGAGTTACATAATGTCTAAGTCAATTTTTTATCATTCACCTATCTATCTATTTGCCTCTCTGTCTGTTTCTCTGTCTGTTTCTCCGTCTGTCTATCTGTCTGTCTGTCTGTCTGTCTGTCGGTTTGTCTGTCTGTCTGTCTGTATGTCTGTCGGTTTGTCTGTCTGTCTGTCTGTTTGTCTGTTTATCTGCCTGTTTTTCTATCTGTCTGTTTTCCTCTCTGTTTGTCTGTCTGTTTTTCTGTCTGTTTGTCTGTCTATCTGTCTATTTATATATCTATCTGTCTGTCTCCCTCTCTGTCTATCTGCCTGCCTGCCTGCCTGTTTGTCTGTCTGTCTCCCTTTCTGTCTATCTACCTGCCTGTCAGTTTGTCTGTCTGTTTATCTGTCTGTCTGTCTGTCTGTCTGTCTGTATGTCTGTCTGTCTGTCTGTCTGACTGTCTGTGTATTTATTTGTTCATCCATTTATTCTGGAAAACAATTGTCGGCTCAATTTTCTCGAGAAGTGCATTTTTCGGATGGCTATGCGATTCGCGGTGATCGTTTCGCAACGCTACGACGTTTTTTACCGCGCTGAGTTGTTGTTTGATCAATGGGGTTTGCTTCATGGCGGTCTAATTGAACACTAATAGATGTCTGTTCGGTGCGATTCAACGCGGTTGATTTTTCTTGGGAAAAGACTAAAAAGTTGGCGATATCCATCCGGTACGATCCCCGTAGAAACGTTTCGCCTCGGCTGGAATCAAGAAAATGACTTCGGCGAACCAATCTTTCATATTCTGCTCTTCGCCGCTCGAGGCGCAAGGCGTCGAAAAAAGCGCGTTTCAGTGCCATTTTGGCTCGCATTGCGAGTTGAAAGAATACTGAGATAAAATCCGTTTTCGACGCGTTTTTTTTTTACCAGCGCAGAATAAAAAAAAAAGGCCAATCGATTTGTTTGCCGGGAACGACGCCGCTATCATCGCGTATCGCGCGAAAATACGCGGCGTCGTCGCCTCTTGCCAGCTTCTTCGAGGCGACAATGACGTCGAAGATGAGGATGATGACGACCTCGGAAGAGGAGAGAAAGACTCGAGCCGCGCGCGTTTTTCACCGCAGCGTTGCCAAGTCTCGAGTCCGATCTTCGCGCCGAACGAAATATTTGACGCTATCCATCCCATCCGTGGTGAAACACCCGTCGTCTCTCGTCCCTTCGACTCTCGACCGACGCGACCGCCTCTATCAGTCGTTTCAAAAACATTCCTCGACTGCTACGCCTATTTTCACCTCGTTATCCAGTCAAATTTCCCGCCAAACCTGCCAACTTCCCCCAATTGCGCGCAACTTGCTCCGGCTCTATTCCCCCCCCCCCCCCCTTTCACCATTTTGCACCCTCCTCGCACGATTTTCCACCCTTCAAGGCCTTCTCGTGCCATTTTACCATTTTCTTTTTTCACCTAGCTCCATTTCTCTCGTCTTTGCTTTCCCAGTGCTTGCCGAACATTTTGCAGCCTCTTTCGCCAAATTTTTAGCTTATTTGAATATTTGTCGAACGCTTGTAAGGCGACTTACGCCTATTTTTCACTCACTCGTCCCGTTTGCGTCGATCCGTGACACTTAACGTGCTTGAAAACCGGCTGGAAAAGTGTAAAGAAAGAAAACGATTGTCTCTCAAACGAGGAAAAAAGATCCCTGTCACGTTCCAAGGCGCACCGCGTACACGACTCGTTCTGAGATTCCCTGGAATCGTCGAGATCCGTGGTAAAGAACTAGACTTTAATTTACTACGAGTTTCAACGATTCTACAACGACGTACAAGAACTGTCGCTGGACATTAGGTACGCCGAAATCAACGCGATACGACTCTTTTTTCCACCTCAACCGTTCGCTCCCGTCCCGAGCGTCCGGCGTACAGCTAGCGCTTGAGAAGCTAAATCGATCCCAGAAAGAATTTTTCAAATCGCTCGAGCCGTTCCAGAGATATCGCCGCTCAAAATTCACGCCGTTTTTTACACTAACGTATTTTGAGTCGCGATTTCTCTGGAACCCCGAGTCGAAAGCGTGGACTGTCACCACTCGTTGAACTCGTCTCGATGCGCTCTACAAAATGGGGGACAACGATTTCTTCCAGCTCGCGATTAGAATTTTTGGTGGCACGATTTAGGCGTCGGAAACGTCTTATCGCGTCGGATATTTGTGGCAAACGGATTCCTACGCATCCAGAGGGGGCTGGGAAAAAGAGTTGGCGAGATGCTGTCCACTTGACAGTCCACGAACGAACCCGACGTCGTACCTCGCTCGTGCAGACGAGGGAAAAAATGAAAGGAAAATAGAGAAACGATCGGAGCGAGTGTCGCGCATTTGGATAGAACATTCCCCTCCCCCTAACTCGTTCCTCTCTTCCGTCGCCCTCGACGATTTTCAGCTTTATCTCCCACTACATAAAACTTTCGTGCGTTACACGCTTCATCCGACTCGCAGTATCGTTGGTATGTATATAAAAGCATCGCATCCTTTTATCCTCTTGTGAAGTACGATTTACATCGTCGCTATATATCGCGGGGCGGTAGCGAGCGCGACAGCAGAGTAGCTCTACGGGAGCTCTCGCGACGGCGAGAGGAGAGGAGAGGGATAAAAAATAAATCTTGGGGGAAAAAGGGCTCGATTTTTATTCGCGACTCGAGCGAGAACCCGCCGATGGATCGGTGAATCCCCCAGGCTTCTACCACCCATTAACGGTGTATAATTATCGTTAAATGCATTATAAAACACCGAGCATAATAGACCGCCGAACGCCTCGTCCCGAATGTTCGCTTAAGAGGAACTAAATGTCCGTCATTAGCTCGGTAAAAGGAATTCTTCGCGACGTAACCGTCGACACTCGTGGCCGTCGCCGCACAAAACGACAATTTCCTACGGGGGACACGTGAAACGAGATTTTCTTTTCACTATCCCTCTTCAGTTTCAGGAACTGCGAGCAGCCACAGTCGCGTCGGAGGCATCCGCGCGGTGCAGTGCCGCTCGCCGCCGCGGGTGGCGCGCCGCTAGCTTCTCGCGAGCGGACGCGCGCCACGCGCTCGCGTTGTAGTATCACCGCGTTTTCGGCGTATCTCGCTTAATATTGGTCACAGGAAACCGAGGAAAGCACCTCGGTGCTCCTCTTACGGCGGACTTTCCGCTCAAGTTATCGTCGTAGCTCGGTGAAGTCCGCGATTTTGACGCTCGTCGAGGAATAACGCGGGAATAGGAGCGAAAGAGGAGGAAAAAGGAGGACATTTCAATCTCGCACGCACCTTGTGCTCCGGGCAGTTGGAAGGAAGGACGCGTGTCGATCGGAATCGCGGCTAGAAAAGATAGCCGAGGCATTATCTCTCGCGGCTCGCCCGTGCGCTGTCAACGGGGTGTGGCAAAATGAAGTGCAATTACGTGAAAGTCCTCGTATAACGCCACCGGGTAACGCGTTACCGTCACGATCTAGAAATTACAATTCTCCGGGTATCCGTAGCCAGGATTTTTTTTTCTCCACTCTCCTCCTCCTTATCGCAGCGGGCCTCGCGACGCCAACGGTGCGCGCGTTTTTTCTGGTGCCGTTGAAAATTCGCTGGAAGCTAGTCGACCGCCGAGGAACGGACAGTAGTTTCCGATCAAAGCTCTCGCCACATCTTTTCTCTCGTTGCCACTGATCGCTTCGATTCGGACTGGACGAATCGAACCGCGTTGTTCGTTTACCAGGAACACCGACGAGCGCGGGTCACGCGGACCCCGGATCGAAGGAGGAGGCAGAAGAAAACGTGGCTTTCGTTCCCGACGCATCCTCCTCGTCAGCTCGGATACACCGAGGCCTCTCGACATTTTTGGAGAACACCAGGCGACTCGTCCTCGTTGCCTTCTCGAGTTTCGATCCGACCGGTCCTCCGGTTTTTACGGTCAAAAACGCCCGCCCCGCTTCTTACCACATCCAAACTATTCGGCTCCCAAACGGCTCTTCGCGCCAAGTGCGACCAAAAATCGATCCAACGCTGCTCCAAACGTGAAACGTTCTTCCTCCTCTCTCCCTCTCGCGCCGTCTCTCTTTTACTCGCGCTCGCTCGACAGGTCGCCTTCCAACGACGCGTACCTGTAACGATCCGACGTAACAGGGCTCGGACGTGAGAAGCGACGTTGTGAATCCTGTAGCGGAGGGTCAAAACTTTTCACTCCCCCGAGAAGAACCTTCCTCACTCCCGCTTTCGAACGAGGCGTAAAGAGACGCTCGCTGGGAGAGACTGCGACGGGCCATGGCCCACCGTGGCCCATGGGGACGAGAGAAGGGAGAGGAAAAAGGAGGTGGAGGAAGGTGCTTCGGGAACCTCGACGACGTGCATATACGTCTCGAGATTTCTTTTCTCGTACCTACCGGTCCTTCCACGCCAACCCGACACGCATTCCAATTTTCATTCCCACATTTGAAGCGCCAAACTCGCGTCACATCCAACCCAAAACGATCGTTCTCCCCCGAAAATGTACTCCATCCCAACCCTCCAATTGCCCCCTCGAAATTGACTAGCCATTCTACCGCGAGGACCCCCGAAAAAATTAACCAATTTTATTCTCAACGGTGCAACCAGTTTGCCAATGTAACAACTGTTATCCCAATTCGTTTAAGCAATTGCAAATGGAGGAATAAAAAATCCGGGTATTTTTCCCGAATGGCGTGGTCAGCTCGATGCTATTTTATGCCTTGACGGCTTAATCTCACGATTCGATTCGTGCGGAAAAAATGGGAAATTTCGGATACTCCTCGCACAGCGACCTGGACTACTCCTAGTCCACGTGGAACTGCCCGTACGGACCAGAGCCGTCAGGCTTTTCGAACGTATGCGCCTGTCCTTATCTTATACGTGCATACCTACACGCGAACGCGTATAATTTCGTTCTCCCAATGCTGCTGCTGCTGCTGCTGCCGCTGCTGATGCTGCTGCCGTGTTGTGTGCTCCGTCTCTTCGTGTGGCGGCAGGTACAACACCGAAGGAGACACTCGCGTCCCTCGGCCCCCCCGCCGACGAGTGCCGGCCGCTCGGGACTCGGGGGACGACCACGAGGTTATATATTACGGGTTTGGCGTTTATATTGGATTTACACAACTTAAATACCGAGGCTCAACGCCACGGCATCAACATAAATATTGTATTTTCTCGTTCGCTCGGCCCTTTTCGAACGCGCTCTCACGCGCGTCTCGTCCTCCCCAGCCCGTAGACTTCGACGGGAAGAAAACGCGAGAAACTGGACAAAAAGTTGGGCGAGGAAAAGCTGCTCGCGGAAAGCGAGATTTTATCTCGAGGCTGCGTATCACCAAACGAAACTAACGAGAGGATCAAGAAGACGTTTAACCTTTTGTCAACGGACACGAATCCTCATCGCGAGATAAAGACGACGAGGCGACGCACGCGATACGCCAAAGACGCGTCGTTTCTCTCTAACTACAACTCCTTCGTCGCTTTCTTCGTTATCGCGCCCTGCTTTCGCACCTATACGCTCGTAATCGACTCGGTCCGAGGTCATATCCCGAATGTCTGCGGATCTAGTTAATTATTTCCATTTCGGCACGAAACTTTAATTTTTCCATATTCGACGTAATCATTCGGTTCCTTGTGTTACCTGCTCAAAAAAAATGGCGCACTCGTAGTGCCAAATAAATAAATAAAATCAGATTTAAAAAAAAAAACGTGCAGCGAAAATGCATCCAACGCAGGCGAAATTATTATTCCCATCGAAAACCCCAAAATCAGGCGTATTATCAGTGACTTTCCGTCGTTCCCGTCGTAAAAAGGATTTATCTAAACAGACGCACAATTTTGTATACATTTTTGATAAATTTCTAACTAAAATTTCAACTAAAATGGGGCTTCAAATTGGGGGCAGGGAATCCATGGTGAGGAAAAAAGACGAGATGTTTCTATAGAATGAAAAGTCGGGTAGTTTTTCAGCTAATCTGGAAAGTATCGCAATTATTGGTGGAATATTAGCAAATGTACTTAATGGGCTTCTTTGCCTATGGTTGGAAACGGGGAAACGAATGGAAGCAGAAGGGAATGAGATGGGTATCATTATTACACGCTTGAAATTAGAATACGATTGGGAGAAGTGCACTACGAGGGCGCGAAAAACGTTAGCTTGGAAAAGAAAAGGGAAGAGAAAAGAAAGAGGAATAGATGGTCGAAAAGTGTCGCGAGAGGCTCTCGAGCTGTTTGCATCGAGTTCGCTGGTTTCGTTATTGTAACGAATTCTGATCGTCGCGTAATGCTATCTGTCTATGTATGGATACCCACCATGTTCCTGGGGGAATCGGCTCGGCGACGCGGCAACATTGTCGAAGGCACGGCGCACCGGCTGCCCGCTGGTCGACGACGAGGTCCGAGAGTCGAGGGTAAGGGTACACGTAGAGACCGACGACGACGTCGGCGTTGCGTGCGAGAGAGAGAGAGACCGACAGAGAGAGAGAGCGCGACATAAAGATAGATATATTGATTGGCGTATTTATTTATAGCAATATTGGATAAAATTACAAAAATAATCGAGGAGCAAGCAAAATAAAGTGAACAATAAAAATAGACGTGAAAACGTGAATGGAGAGCGATATAGTCAGATTGATAGATTGGTTTACTTTTGTCTAACAATAGGGATAAAATTACAAAAATAATCAAGGAGAGGGAGAAACGAGGCAAACAATAAAAATATGTATAAAAATGAAAAAATAGGAATACAGAGCAAGTGCAGAGGGAGAGAGAACGAGAGAGAGAGAGAGATTGATCGGTTTATTTATTTATAGCAACACGGATAAAATTGCGAGAATCATCAAGAAGGAGAAATAGAGTAAAAACAGAAATAGAAACGAAAACGAGGGTACAGAGAAAGTGCAGAGAGAGAGAGAAGAGCCGGCATTTATTTATTTGGAGCAATATTGGATAAAAATACGAAGATGATCGCGGAGAGAGGAAAATAAAGTAAACGGTAAAATTAGAAGTAGGAATAGAAATAAGAACGCGGAGCAAGTGCAGGGAGCGAGAGGCCTCGGCGTTCGGCGTGCTCGGCGTTGCACGGATGATGTTGGTCGCCGTCCTACGGGCGGCGGCATGTGCGTGCGCGCGGATAGTGCGAGAGAGCCGGACCGACGCGGCAGCGATTCCTCGTTACCGACCAACGCCGCGTCCCCCGCGCGCCCTCGCGCAGCCACCGACGTCCCGCGACATGATCTACCAGCCTCCTCGTCTCTCTCCGTCCCGCTCGCTTCGGTTTCCGTCGCCCTCCGAGCCTCCCGGCTCGCCCAGGAGCGGAGAACTCTCCGCGTACCTACATCGCCGGTACGCCGCGCGAGACGTTTCATTGAAATTCTCTTCGAGCGAACGAACTCGAGCTAAATGCTCGCGCGCCTCCCTCCGTCGCGGAATTTCCTTGATCGCGGAATCGAAAACTTCGGCTCTCTCGCTTTCGCCAACTCTCGACGTTGGCTCTCAGAAGTCGTTGGCTCTCCGCGTACAGCGCGCGAGAACGAGTCGCGCGGGGTGAACGATTCGTCTCGGGCGAAAATCGTCGCGCAATCGACTCGTATCCCATCCACCAGGCAGCTGACTACGGACTCTTGCACGGGAAATTTGACGGACAAAAATCTGGAACGATGGGTGCTTGGACTTCAACTTCCGAAGCCGAGCCTGTCCCCGGCTCTGTAGTCGCTACGTACCAGTATAGTCACACGCGACGCGATCCCTCTTTACGGACAGCCCTGGATTTCCTCTCCCCCACCGGACGTGCCTTCGCAGTGATTCTCAATTCTCGGACTACTTCCCTCTCCCTCCCTTTCTCCTCTCTCTCTCTCTTCCTCCTCTCCTCTCCTCGTCGCCCTTTCCCGCGCCACACTCGACTTGGCATAAATTCGCGCGCGTTTGTCGCAAATTTATCGTAAACACGCTGCAACAACGTCTCCAACGCCTCGTATCTCCGCGTCGCGCCTATGCCGCGCAAACGATTCGCGTACGCGTACTTTGCAGCGAGGTACGCCGAGATTGCTGCGCCTTATCTTTGGAAACTTTGAAACCCCAAAACTTTCTCTCTCCACTCGCCCAATTTTTTTATCCCTTCCTTGTACACAATCAAATAAGAAGAGCAACAATGAAGCTGATAATAACAACGATAACGACGATGATGATAGTAATGCCGCTATTTTTTGGGCGTAAGAATTGAAAATTACGCGATTCGAATTACTTCACTGCTCTATCGCGCGTTGATAAAATTATAACCCATTTGCCAACATTAGCATACCTGTCGAAAATTTGTAGGAGAACCTCCGTGAGTTTATCAACTTCATTTATTTTTCCACTTTTCCCGTTAGCATTTCTCGACCGTACATTTGATAATTTCCTGGCCGATTTTAACGAAATAACCCCATTTAACAAAGCTGTTCTCGTATCATTTCCGAGGCGATGGCTGAATATGCGGTAAAAAACCGCCTGTTTGTCTCTCCAAGGTCGTTGCGAATTAATGGAAATATGTGATATATAAGCGCATATCTCTGCGTTATTATCGGTTCGTTAAAAATAATAGGTAAAAATAATTCTCGCGTTTGTTTTTTTTTTTTCGTAGGAATACGTTGCCTCGAATCTAAAGATCTTATCGCCTCGTTGTCGGAATCGACAATCGTTCGGATCGATAAGATGTTAATTAATTAACGCTTTTGGGGGCGCATGGAAGCTCCGCGCGGATTCGTCCGAAGCCGAAGAAATTCGGCAATTAAAAACACGCGTTTTTTTTTGCTTCGAGCATGAAGCACGCGTTTTTACGACTGTTTCCAGAAAATCCCAATTGTCGGCAGGCGAGCGCTCGGGTAGGGCGCGATGTACGGACGGACACGGATGAGCGCGGCCGTAACCGAGTGCTCGCCGGTTTACGGGGAGAGGGATAAAGAGACGGCGAGGAGAACGTTAAGTAGGCAAACTAACGACTGCAGAGATTCACTCGGTGCCGCCTTCTATCGTCGTCGATCGGTCAACGCTAATTCCCATTTAATCACTCGCACTCGCGACGCACCTCCAACTTCGTTCGCTCGCGATTTGCATACGCGCTCCGCGAACAGATCACCCCGCGCAAAAGTGCGAATTGAGAAAAAAAGGGTAGGCGAAAGGAAAAGCGAACCGGTCCGTCGAGAGAGCACTGCCCCCGATGTACGAAGCTCGGCCACCTCTTCTCGTCTCTACTGTCGTGTCGTTATCGTTCACCGCGTAGGTCGCCTCCATTTTTCCGCCACCTTCTCTGCAAAGTAGCGAATTTTTCGGCCCGTAAAACTGGTTTTATCGAGTAACCCTAACATACACCTGAGACTATCAGATCTTCCCTACATTGCGTGTAAATTGGGCTAAAAAATTCCAAACGGTAAACGAGTTACAGTCAATTTCGTAAAAAAAAATTGGTTTTTTGTTTCTTCGAGTAGGTAGATGAGAGTAGCAGGTACTTATCGAGCGGGAACTTAGAAATTTAATTTTTTTGACCGGTGATTTTTCGCCTCAAAATTGTAACTACCAAAAAAAAAAACTGCCTAAAAAAATGCGAATTTTTCAAGGCCGTTGAGACAGTCTCGGTACTTGGAAAGTACTGTGACGTTATTCGAATTCTGCGTCTTAATTTTTTTTTCCTGGTGAAAAGTATCGGTGGTGAAGATGGTCAGAAGACGGGGTCAAATTGACCCGGAGTGTAGAGATGTTCGAGAAAATAGGTGCGTACTGGTGGGGTTGACCGTAAAAGGAAACGAGAGGAGCGCGAGAGGAGCTGATGGGTTTGATATAACACGCGTGATTCTTGAATTCTAATCACTGCATGGTCGTCGCGTTATCGTGTAACGCGTATCGTAACGCCGTGGCTCTATCTCAGTTCAAACGCGCCGCGGCGCGCGACGTTTTTATACATTTAATTTATGAACAATTCTATAGAACTTGAGCAGCGTTAATGTACCTCGCGCCTCGCGCCGACTATCCGTGCTTTTCGCTCCCTCCTCGTCTTATAGGTACACCTCGATCTCGTTCCCCGTAGCAGGTACTCGCTGTAATTTACATTCCAAAACCTTTTGACAGGGGATATATAGAGGCGCGAGTACACGTCGACCGCGCATCTATTTGTACACGCGTCGGGCAACGTAATCCATTACAATGTTTACCCTCGCCTTTTTACACTTTACCTCGCGTTTCTCTCGTCTTTCTCGTCGTTTCGTTATCGGGCTAAAAAATCTGTTCATTTCCGCAAAAAGTGGCTCTATCGACTCTCATCGTTCGAAGATACGCTGTACGCTGTATTATTGTATTTTTTTCATCGTCGTACTCATTTTAAAAGCGAAAATATACGGTGCCCGAATTTTAATTAAACCGTGATGCGGCTACTGGTCAAAATCCGGTTGAAGTTAGCTCGGTAGCTTTGAAGTTGGAAGATAAGAAAAAAAACTCGTAGGCATAGAAATTCAAAAATATGATAATTTCTCGTCCAATTTGCGGAAGAAAAATATTTTGTATATGCACGGCAAAAAACGACTGTAAATCGAGTTTTTTTTTTTGTTGCAAAGGTTTAACGATCGAGTAGTAATTCCTCTGCTGATAAACACCGTCGAAAAGGGAGCCAGTTTTTACGTCGAGTGGAAAAAAATTGAATATTTGTGAAAAATTCTCTTAGCGTTGCGGGAAAAAAACTTGTTTGAAACGCGATAAGAAATAATTACCGGACGATAGCGGAGGAAGTAATTATTTTGTTTTGAAAAAAACAACGCTCGAGCAAAATTGTCCGTAATTTTTCCTCGCCTCGGCGAAAATTCGGTCGGATAAGAGAGGAAGCAGGGAAAAAAGGAAGAAGGCACGCCGAACGACGAGAGAACGTAGCGAGGCGTGGATTAATAACGAGGTGAAGGGGAAACTAATTGCGAGATACGAATTCGGGAGAATCGAGACGAATCCGAACGAATCTCGCCGGAGCGTGAAAAAAAAGAGGAAAAAAGGAGGAGAAAAAAAAACTACGGACTTATCGGACGGCTAGATAATTGATTTTTCGATCGGGTGACTTTGATTGTTCCGAGGTTTACACGGTAATTAGGCTCCGATAAGTAGCAGGTATGTGTCGCTGCTCCGCGGTGGCGACGCCGCGCTCGTCGTTTGTTCGCCGGTCCCCGCATCGTGTGCCAATGGTCGCCGCTACGCCTCGCGCGCCACGCGCTCTCCGCGCTCGCGACGCCTGTTCACCGTTCGAGACGGTACGCTAAGGGGCCAATTACTTCTCGTTTTATTTCACCTTCTCTCTCTCCCTCTCTCTCTCTCTCTCTCTCTCTCTCTCTCTCTCTCTCTCTGTCTCCCTCCCCGTGCCGCTTCCATTATAATTAATTATCATACGCGCCGTCACGCTCCTCGGCACAGTTTATAGGAGCTAAATGATCGCGCGTTATATCGTCGCGTCGCTCCTCTCGGTTATCAATCGGCCGTAGGTGTGTGTGCGCGCACCTTTCTGCCTCTGTTTCCTTTTTCCTTTTCCTTTTTGCCCTCTGCCCCTCGCGGCGCCTCCTTTTCTCATTTTCCATCTAATTCGCATCCTCGCGCGTTCCTCACACCGATCGCGGCTGCCTCCTATACAACCCCGCGTGGTGGATTCGATCAACGCATTTATTTCGAAAAAAATCGACGAAATCGCCGCGAACCCAGACGAATGTCGACTCGATTCGAATAGACGAACCGCAATGTGCCGAATCTTTATCACGAATCTCATTGTTTTATTCTCGATTCGTTCAAACTGTCAACTGATGGTTTTCCAAACCATCTCGTCTATTAGAAATTTTCTCCAAACGAAACAAGAATCAAAACTGCGTTTGTTTTGTTCATCATCATTATCATTACCATTATCATTATAATTACTATCATTATCGCCATTAGTATTATTATTGTTGTGGTTGTTGTGCATATTGTTGTTGTTGTTGTTGATAGTGTTGTTCCTGTCGTTGTCGTTGTTTTTGTTGATGTTGTTGTGGTGGGTGTTGTTGTTTTTGTTGTTGCTGTTGTTGACATTGCTATTGTGGTTGATAATGTTGTTGTTGTTGTTTCTGTTTATGTTGTCGTTGTGGTTGTGTTGATATTATTGTAGTCATCGTCTTCGTTGTTGTTTTTGTTGATGTCGTTGCTAATAATGTTGTTGTCGTTGTTGTTGTTCTTGTTATTGTTGCTGTTATTGTTATTGTTGTTATTATTATTGTTGTCGTTGTCGTTGGCACTATAAGTGTTATGATTATTGGTATTGTGCCTATTATTATTGTCGTTACTGCTGTTGTTATTGAATATGCAAAATTCATCTCACGCGTTCAGTTCTCCCTCAGAAAATTGACCGTTTCTTAACGGGAATAGAACTCTTTTTCGAGGAGTATTACTCGTCGAGGATGGGAAAATTTGTTGAGCGTGAACATCGGAGACGATTCGGAGTTTAACGACTTTGAGAATTATTTTTCCTCCGCGATACGTTCTCACCGGATGCTTACAATTCGACTTTCACGAGAACGTCGCGCTCGAATGTATTCATTTTTTTTTCTTCTTCGGTGATCGGTTCACCGAGCGGTGAAAAATGAGTACCGATAACGTGGGAATCATGGCGCCGAGGAGCGCGGCGAGAAAAATCCGGAGAACCGCACGCCGCTTGGTGGAAACGGCGTGTGCGGATCGCGGAATGTCGACGTGCCAAGGTAAAACTGTATCGGTTGGTATTATTGAAATCAAATTATCGTCAATAACTTGTCGCGGGATGAAAAATTGTCGCGATAAAATCACGTACCTATCGACGACTTATCTGGGATTTAACGGGATCGGCGCCTCGAGAGATCCTCGACGATTACACGATTTGCCCGTGCAAAGAGACGACGGCTAAAGATAGGAAAAACCGGGACGGGAATGAAAACTACGAAAAAAACAATGACAATTGAGTTGTACGGTCGTCGTCGTCGTAATCGACGTCGACAAGTCGGCCCTGGATACTTTTCGGCCTCGCTATAAATAGATTGTATCTAGGAGCGATTATCAATCGTTATCGTTCGAACGAACGGCGACGTCGCTTCCTCAAACAAACGTTGTCGACGATACGGCGGCAAAATCGAAGTTCAGGGATCTCTATCCGCTCCGCCTTTCATTCCACGCGTCCTTCCCCCGCTCTAGAATATATTTTCATTTTTGATCATTTTTCCAACTTTTGCAAACATTTTTTTGATATTTTTCTCAATTTTTTAAAATTAAAATGTAATTAAAATTTTGATTTTTTCTCACCACTTTTTTGATTTAATAATTAATATTGTATGTATGTTTTTTTTTTATTTACTTTTTCCTTTGCTAATCAATTTTTGGACCTTTGATTAATTGTTGAATTTGTGCGAGGAATTGTTTTGTTTTTGCTCCACTCTCTCTGTAAAAAAAATCTGGCTCTCTCTCACCTTTCAAATTGGCGCCTCGTCATTTTTTTGACGCGTCCAATTTTTGGCGCCAATGACCTGCGACTCGCCACTCGATAACCGCGCAGGTATATAAATAAATCTATAGAGTAGTGCGGATCGGTAATCCGGAACGGCCAGGCGTTCTCGACGACCCCGTTTACACCCCGTCAATTATTGCGTGTGGTTGTCCATTCCGCGCCCACCTGCGGCTCGCCGCCACTTCGCCTAACGCATTCGCGTCCAACCCTTCGATTTCCAACTTCGCCTATCTTCCCCCCCCCCCACCCCCGTTTTTCCAATATCTTTCAATTCACCTCGATTCCCCCGTTATTCCTCTACCTCCGTCCCTCTCTTCCCCGCGGGAACGATCGACCGAGAATTTTTGACTCCGGCATGCATCGCGCGCAGGCCATATTCGTAATCCGGCCAGCTTATCTCCGCGAGTCCGCACACCACCGAATTTCAACCCCACCGCGTCGAGTTGCCGGTTAACATAACAATGCGCGGTGTAATTTCAAGCTAATCGTTGCCGAGGGCTTTCCTGACCTCGGAAACTCCGATACCCGTAGGTTTACCCCCCGCCCTAGGTTTACCTCTCGCCCTCCAGCCCCGTGCCCCCCGTTCTTTCTTCGCCCCCCTCGATCACGGTCAGGTTGGCATTCATATTTCCACTGTTATGCCTGCTATAATAATACATTATAGATACGCTATCCCCCCGCTCCCGGCTCTCTAGCCACCTCGGGGTAACTTTCCTCGCTCGCTCGACCGTCCGTAAAAGAGGGTAAAAGTTAAGTGTGCGCATCGCGTGGGGTGCGGGACGCCGGAATCATAACCCGTAGACCAAATAGATATTCACGCCTGATACCTCAAATACCACGTTAATCGACACTTTTCACACGACCGCCCGGAATCAATTCACCCCTCTCCATGATACCACCTCGTTCCCCCTTTTATCACTATTTTTCTACCAATTTCGTTTCATTTCACAATTTTCTATCCCGACGCGCGCCAATTGCTTCGATTTGTCTGTACCCATTAAACGACCCAAAAAAAATCCTTTTCCTCTTCCCCTCCAAATTTCTCTCTCCTCATTTTCCTTCCACCGTTTGCGAGTATCCTCCACTCCTATTTCTCCCGCACACGAATATACGGAAAAAAGCTTCCAGAACTTCGTCAAATTTTTTTCGACACTAAAAGAGAGAAAAAAAATTGGGGACGGAAGTAAAAAAAACAGGATTTTTTCAGACTATATTTCTCAAATCGAGGCGAGTTTTCTACTCGGAAGAGGGAAAAGCGTTCGCTATCGGGAGCTGCCTCTCGGCTATATTTCTCTGGAGACGTTTGGAAATGCTCGAGTCTTTCGGCTCACCCGGACAAAGGGCGTCGCGACGTCGCGTCGACGATCCGCGTGTGGGCATGAAAAAATTGAAAAGAAGGAAAAAAAAGTGACAAAAGCGAGTTTCGAATTTCCTTCGTTTTCCGGAATTTTATTTTGTTTTTCCTACTTAGTTTATTCGCCTCCGTCTTCTCCGAAGAAGAGGAACAGAAGAAACGACATGGAAAACTCGTTAGCAAAATATGTTCGAATGCTCGCGTATAAAAATTGTTCTCGAACGAGAGAAAGGAGGCGTTGGAATTTAATTACATTTTTATTACGCTCACCTCTTTTTATTACTCGTTTTCCCGAGTCGAGATCCCGCGATAAACTTCGACTCAATCTCCGACAATTTTTATTCACGCCGCGTTTTAAGGACGAAAAATAAAACGAAAGCAAAACAACAACTCCAATTAAACGAACGACGCTTATTTTTTTCCCTCCCGCTCCTCCTCTCTCGTCGATCAGTCGCATCGTTGAAATTTCGAAATTTCCAGACTCCTCGTTTATTTAATAAATTTCACCCATTTTTCATTCGTCGTCGTCGATTCTTCGCTTTTTTTCGCCCCACTTTCCGTTAATATTCCCGCATTTCCGGTTCTTCTCTGGTTGCCACATCGACTTGTTTTCCAAATCTCTCGATCGCCAAACTAAACCGCACGTTCGCAAAATTTGACCTTCAATTTTGTGGCAAATAGAAGTTTTTCGGTTACACGAAAAAATGCTGCGGAGAAAATAAATGGCTACCATTTTTTTTCTTCAACTTTTCGGCCATGCCAAAATTTTGTATAAATCCTCGACACTTTTAGAATCGAAAACAATTTTTTTGAACTTTTTTCCAATCATTATAGCAATACAAAACCAAAAACTATTTTTACTCAGTCGAATAGTTTTCAAAAAAATGTATAAAAAAATCGATATCGATGACGAGTTGAAAAAAAATCCCGCGTTTAACTGGAAAACTTCCATTTTTCACGTAATTTGACCTGCAATTTTTTCCTCAAAAAAAAAAAAAAAAGTCGAAATGAAAAGTGTCGTAGGCGTGTAACTTCGGCGTCGGAGGTGCGAAAAATCCGAAAAAATTCACGGCGAGTCTCTCGAGCGCGTGGAGAATTTTGTAATTTTTTCAGAATTTTCGGAGAAAATGGGAGAGGAAAATGGGGAGGAAGAGCGATAGAGAGGGGTGTTGGTAAAGAAGGAAACTGTAGCGTGGGTGTATAGATAGCGAAGAGGCGTATGGAGAGAGAAATGCCGAGGCACCGTTGAGCGATGGAAACGATAGCGAAGGAATGGGAAACTGTCAGTCGCGAAAAACGAGAGACACGGAAGGACGGTTGTAAAGCGACGGGTAAAAAGAGGAAACGCGCGTGGATGTCGTAAGAAGCGGAGTAAAGGAGGAGCAGCAGCCTCGCGCGCGGCGATTCCCTCGTTTCTCCTATCTTTTCTGCCGCTTCTGGTTCTGCCCGGTTGTTTATATATAGGGAGTGTGCGAGATCAAAGAAAGCGAAGCCTTCGTTTAGCGCGGCATCGCTTAGGCGAGGAACCTTAGAGGCCTATCCGCGTTATAGTTATGCTCGTGCCATTGGCCGCGACCATTAACAGAGCTGAGCCACGCGGCGCTTCGATGCTACGCGAGAATTTATTATTTTATTCACGAGATACGCGACGCGACGGGGACGAGACGTCCGACTTTACCGCCACCTCGAGCGCATATTTTCACCCGCCGCGTTACTTTTTACCATCGATCGTCGCAAACGAAGTGCCTCGTGCACTCGTCGACGCAAAAACCACCGGCTGAAAGAAAAATTCGAAAATCGTGTAGGGAGCACGTTTTGGCGGGTGGGCAGTCGTTTTAGCAGATACAGGGTAAAAAAAATCCCATCTTTGTGTATAGTATAGAGATTTGTGCGCGGAATATTTAACGTTTAATCCTTAATGGTCACACCTCCGGATTCCGACGTGATGGTCACATGGGGTGTCATCAACTCCACTCACTTTGGAAAGTGATAAATAACTAAAAAATTGAAAAAAAATTATATCAAAATACTACAACGTAATGTCAACCTTTACGCGTAAGGCCATGTCAGTTATTTTCAAGTCGTGTAATTTTTAATACCAAAAAAGAAAAGTCGAAAAAAAATTCGTAAAATATGACTTTTTTCGTGAACAGCCATACAGAGACTTCAATTTTCAACCAAAAAAAATAAAAAAAATCGTTTCATAAATCTGAAATAGCATACTTTCAGGTGGGTGAGAATAAATTAGCGGCCGTTCCAAAAACTATATTTATTTGAACATCCGAAGTGCGGAAAAATGATACGCCAGATTTGTTATAACGAACGATATTTTATGATGAAAAATGCTTCAAACTACCCACAGATGACGACACATTTCCCATTTTTCACAAATACTCTAGGAGGTAGCGCAGTTCGAAAAACCGCTGGGGTTGAATCAACCGCGAGTGGCCAGTAAGGGTTAAGCGCGTTGATTCGACGCAAATATGTTGAATACGACGACTTGAGCGACTATTTTTTTTCTTTTTAATTTTTACTCTCGCTTCTCCAATTTTGCGGTTGGCTGGAAATTTTGTAGGGAAAATAACGTTTCCGTTGACAAATTCAACGAGGAGGAGGAAAGATGAGGAGAGGGTGAAAATTAGGATGAAACGAACGTTTCGTCGTTGCCTTTCACGAAGCGATTCGAATGCGGATGTCTGATCGGGGAGAATGAAACGCGCGAGGAGAGGACGCGTAGGCGATATATCTCGTAGAAAAATCGTTTGTAGAATTCTTAACTAAGCCACGAAATGATCCGATCGATCGGACGCTTTCAAAAATGGCATTCGATGATTCACTTCCGCTACGCGCCACGGATATTCGAGCCGGCGTGCCCCACGTCATCGTAGCTGACCGGCATTCTCGGCCACTAGCTACCTCCGAATTTATTTACACTGTAATAAACGGTTATTCGGTCTCATCGGTAGCTAAATTTGGCTTCATTCCATATTTTACATGATCTCGACGCGAGGCGGATAGAACCTCTATCAAGCTAGAAACACCACATGATCGAATCGAATTCTGCGATATCTGAGAATTAAGTGCTAATTAAATGCTCCACGACAATTCATCGCCCGAATTAGGTGCTCCACCCCTTTGATTTTTTTTCTATGTCCGCTGGATGTCGAGAAATCCGGAAAACACGAGGAAGACCCATCGCAAAATCATGCAAAATTGATGTTTTTGCGATTCTCGATGTGTTCTGGTCGTCGGACAGCATCGGGACCATGCCCAATGGATCCAAGTCGACCCTTGCGGATCCCAAACAGTACCTGATCTTATATCTGCGTCCGCTGGATGTCGAGAAATCCGGAAAACACGAGGAAGACCCATCGCAAAAATCATGCAAAATTGATATTTTTGCGATTCTCGATGTGTTCTGGTCGTCGGACAGCATCGGGACCATGCCCAATGGATCCAAGTCGACCCTTGCGGATCCCAAACAGTACCTGATCTTATATCTGCGTCCGCTGGATGTCGAGAAATCCGGAAAACACGAGGAAGACCCATCGCAAAAATCATGCAAAATTGATGTTTTTGCGATTCTCGATGTGTTCTGGTCGTCTGACAGCATCGGGACCATGCCCAATGGATCCAAGTCGACCCTTGCGGATCCCAAACAGTACCTGATCTTATATCTGCGTCCGCTGGATGTCGAGAAATCCGGAAAACACGAGGAAGACCCATCGCAAAAATCATGCAAAATTGATGTTTTTGCGATTCTCGATGTGTTCTGGTCGTCGGACAGCATCGGGACCATGCCCAATGGATCCAAGTCGACCCTTGCGGATCCCAAACAGTACCTGATCTTATATCTGCGTCCGCTGGATGTCGAGAAATCCGGAAAACACGAGGAAGACCCATCGCAAAAATCATGCAAAATTGATGTTTTTGCGATTCTCGATGTGTTCTGGTCGTCTGACAGCATCGGGACCATGCCCAATGGATCCAAGTCGACCCTTGCGGATCCCAAACAGTACCTGAACTTATATCTGCGTCCGCTGGATGTCGAGAAATCCGGAAAACACGAGGAAGACCCATCGCAAAAATCATGCAAAATTGATGTTTTTGCGATTCTCGATGTGTTCTGGTCGTCGGACAGCATCGGGACCATGCCCAATGGATCCAAGTCGACCCTTGCGGATCCCAAACAGTACCTGATCTTATAGCTGCGTCCGCTGGATGTCGAGAAATCCGGAAAACACGAGGAAGACCCATCGCAAAAATCATGCAAAATTGATGTTTTTGCGATTCTCGATGTGTTCTGGTCGTCGGACAGCATCGGGACCATGCCCAATGGATCCAAGTCGACCCTTGCGGATCCCAAACAGTACCTGAACTTATATCTGCGTCCGCTGGATGTCGAGAAATCCGGAAAACACGAGGAAGACCCATCGCAAAAATCATGCAAAATTGATGTTTTTGCGATTCTCGATGTGTTCTGGTCGTCTGACAGCATCGGGACCATGCCCAATGGATCCAAGTCGACCCTTGCGGATCCCAAACAGTACCTGATCTTATATCTGCGTCCGCTGGATGTCGAGAAATCCGGAAAACACGAGGAAGACCCATCGCAAAAATCATGCAAAATTGATGTTTTTGCGATTCTCGATGTGTTCTGGTCGTCTGACAGCATCGGGACCATGCCCAATGGATCCAAGTCGACCCTTGCGGATCCCAAACAGTACCTGATCTTATATCTGCGTCCGCTGGATGTCGAGAAATCCGGAAAACACGAGGAAGACCCATCGCAAAAATCATGCAAAATTGATGTTTTTGCGATTCTCGATGTGTTCTGGTCGTCGGACAGCATCGGGACCATGCCCAATGGATCCAAGTCGACCCTTGCGGATCCCAAACAGTACCTGATCTTATATCTGCGTCCGCTGGATGTCGAGAAATCCGGAAAACACGAGGAAGACCCATCGCAAAAATCATGCAAAATTGATGTTTTTGCGATTCTCGATGTGTTCTGGTCGTCGGACAGCATCGGGACCATGCCCAATGGATCCAAGTCGACCCTTGCGGATCCCAAACAGTACCTGATCTTATATCTATGTCCGCTGGATGTCGAGAAATCGAGCATGATCTCAAGCTAGCAACACCACGGGTATTTTTCAAAAGTTGAAGAGCACTTAATTCAGCAATAGAGCATTTAATTAGCATGTAATTAGCACTTAATTCTCAGATATCGCAGAATTTGATTCGATCATGTGGTGTTTCTAGCTTGATAGACGTGCGGATAGAATGATGCACGCACAGGTGTGCTCAATAATTGTGAAACGGCTGGCTCAACTGATTCGAAAAAAACCCGCGTCACTTTTTTTGCAATAAGCATGCCCAAGTAATTTTGGAAAGAGCATGCTCAACTGCTTTCGGAAAAAATATGCTTGACTGTTTTTGGAATAAGCATGCTCAATTGCTAGTGGAAGGAGCATGCTGAACTGCTTCTGGAAAAATACGAAGTTGCCGGAAAATGTGTGAAAGTATTTCGACCCTTTTATTAATAATATAAGCACCGTTGCGCAACGTTGCTGGATAGTTTGGAAGGTCGGAGGATCGAATGCGTCGGAGAGCCGTGATTATCTCCGGTTAGGATGAATTAGTAGAAGGCGGTAGGATTCGGCCACTTCGCGATAGGTGAAAAAAGGAATTTAGCCGTTTTTATTGCCGACCCACATCACCCCGTCTTCTTATATACATACAATCGAGAGTGAACGACGTGCTAATTGTACCATTTGATATAACGAGATGCGGGTTGTTAGGAAGACCACCACCACCATCACGCCCGCCGCCGCCGCCGCCATCGCCGTAGTCGTCGTCGTCGTCGTCGTCGCAGCAGCAACGTTCTCGCTACTCCCGTTGCCGTTATGAAATTTTTCCTGATGGATCCGCTTCGGAATTCCGTGACGAAGAGGAGGCGCGGCGATGGAGGGCGCAGAAGAGTCCCAAGTCTCAAGGCTTGTTATTATCCTAGAGAGCCTGCTCCGTCTCCACTTTCTACCCCCCCCCCCCCCCCCCACGATTCTTTTATTTTCGAAACGAAATCACAGCCTCGCAGCGAGTGGAAAAACAAAAAAGCGAGAACTCTTCCTACCTGCTGCTGCTGCTGCCATGCTGCGCCGAAGAACTCCCGCTCCTCTTCTTACCCCCTCGCGTTTCTTCTCTCGCCCTTCACTCCTCGCAGCGAACCACCGACGGGGGGCGGCTAGCTAATTTATAGCGGAAGAAATACAAACAGTCGTTTTTGCCACGAATCTTTTCACCGACCGCCTCGAATACGAACCCGAGGTCCAAACTTCAGGGAGGTCTCAAAAGATTATACCATTAGACCGGTGTCCGCTGTTATTACGTCTCGTCCTCGTCCTTCACCGCAAATATTACAAACATCGATTACCTGCCTCGTTTCTTTCTCTCTCTCTCTCTCTCTCTCTCTCTCTCTCTCTCCTTCCCTTTACCCTCTTTTTCCAACCCTCTCTCACGTTTCAAAGCTCCCTGTGTGTAAAAAAAAGTCCGTCCCTCCGACATTTTTCAGCACTCGCGTCTCTCCGCCTCGAGGGTTTGAGTAGGGATTTTTGACGAACGACCGAATGTATTTTGTTGTAAGAAAAATATGGACAAAGCTGCGTGCAGCTAGAGTGTTTATCTTTCTTCCGTATATTACCGTGAAATCGTTTTCTGGAAATTCGGAAATCGCGTTGTTGGAAAATTTTCTGGCAGCGGAGGGAGCACGATTCGTTGGGTTTTGGAAGCTGAATTCCGGCTGATTAGCGAGGGGCGAGAAAGTGGGAAGTAGCATGTATCTAGTTAAAAAACAAACACGGGGCCCCGCGGTTATAGATTCTGGCCGCGTGATCGCGGTGGTTTATTATATTCGAGATGGACAGGTGTTGCGCGTGCGAGAAGGGTTCGGAATCTTCCCTCTCCGACGGATGGTAGGTCCGACCGATTCCGTCCCTTTTTGGAAGCCTCTCGACTCGTCTACAAACAACAACCTGCCAGGGGTTGCTGCACCGCGCTCGCTATTATCCGCTATTTAATATCATAATATAAACATAACTGCGGTGAATCGTCGGAACGTGCGCCGAGGAGAGTGAGTGAACTGTGCTACCCGAGAACCACGCGGGGATGGTCGCGCAAGTGTGGGCATAGAACTGCTGAATACGCCGAACTGACTGCAGGGGGATGAAATTCGTAGAGGGCGAGCGAGAGAGACGCGACGATGGGAAGAGGGGAATTATGGTAACAAGTGGAGCATGATCGGTGTTGATGGTTATGGCTGGTTACAATATGACTCCGCATCGGCGGGTAGGGTGCGCGAGATGCGAAACGGGCGCGAAGGGTTGTCGGTTCCTCCTCTGCTGAACCCAAAGTTTTTTGTTTCTCCCAGTGAAAAAACCCTATATATATCCGTTTTTTCGTGCAATATCAAGTGCATACTCCAGCGTTGCTAGTGTCAATTCGTGGCCGCGCTGGAATGGAAGGGCACAGAATTTGAGCAGACTTTATCGGTACTTCGCATTTTTTTTGTCAAATTTCAATTTGTCTGTGTGATGCGCATTTTTTACACTCGTCTGCGAATGGCGCGGTTCGATGCTATCTACCCTAGTGTTTGGCTACTTTTATGCGCGTGGCGGTGGTTTTTTTTTTTTGGAGAAATGGATTTTGGCTGGGATTTTGGAATTCTTACGGATTTGGCCGGAGGACCGCGATGACAAAGGTTAATGAGATTCGTATGAATGGCAAAAAGCAAGTGCTTACATCTGCTCGCAGGACGAGATATTAAACGACGAGGAGATCCTCGTGGGAGGAGAATGACGACGAGGAGGAGCAGCAGCCGCCGGAATTTCGTCGGATTTGCGTACCAATTCGGATGAAAAGGGAATCATTTAAATTTCAACATCGCCGTGCTAATAATCTATTCACGTATCTCCAAATGCCCGTCCGACTCTCCTCTCTCCGAGGGTTTTGCTAATGCGAGGGGACAATTACGACGACGAGTTCGAAATCGGCGGAGGGTTCTCGTCGAGTATGCGAATTATAATCCGTCGCGTCTCGCGTCCGCGTGCCATTATTCGCGATTTAAGCGTGCCGCGTCTCGTCCGATTCGCATCTCGCGTCCCATGCGAGCTTCCACGCGGACCTTGACGAGCTTCTACGGCCACGTTGTAACGAGCTTAAAGAAAAATCCAATCTCCCCCCAGTTCTCCCCCCCCGCAGCCCCCAGCCCCGCAGGAACCACCACGATCGTCGGGGAACCGTGCCAACCTGAAAAGCTTATTCTCGCGCTAATTCTCCCGAGCCACTTTACCCCGAGGCTAGCTGATTCGCCTTTCCAAACTTTTTTTTATTCCTACACCCTCGACGGGCGCGTGTGCCCACACGCGTTTCGCCGCAGCTCGTTATCCACTTGCGAGTTATCCACCCTTTTGACCATAACTCGCAGCCGGACTAGTCATCCGTGTTACCGCTCTCGTCCCGTCTCTTCAACGAACCGCTTCTTTCACGAAACAATACATTTTTGAAAATATTTTCCTTTTCATTCCATCATCTGTCTTTCGATTCTCTTAATCCGCGTCGGCGAGCCGCATTGACAACGTTGATTCCGCGACGCGTCGGCTTTTCATCCCGAAAAATGGAATGACTACTTAAAATTGGAATGACTACTGAAAATTGGAATGCGTATTTAAAATTGCATCGAATACTCAAAATTGGAATGACTACTTAAAATTGGAGTGAATACTTAAAATTGGAATTAATACTGAAAATTGGGGTGAATACTGAAAATTGGAGTGTCTACTTGAAATTGGGATGACTATAAAAATTGGGATCAGTACTTGAAACTGCACTGAATACTGAAAATTGCATTGAATACTGAAATTCGTAGGGGATACTTAAAATTGGATATCATCGTGAATGGATAAACTAACGCGATATACCTCGGAAAGACTGTTATTCGCGCGAAAAGAGGAGTCGTTCTCGAATCGCAATCGTGGCGAATTCGAGCCACAACCCGGCGTCGACTGGCCTGAAAAACGAAGAGACACGTTTTTTTCGCATCTTTCATCGAAACATCGTCGGTACGTTTCGACTCTCGTCGCGTCGACGGAGCAACGAAGGGACTTCCTCGATCCTCGCGCCCGCAACGACGTTGTAAATATGGGGCAGCAGGGGTAAAAAACGAAAGAAGAGAAATAAATGGAAGTAAGAAAAAAAAAAGAACGCACGGGGGGAGGAGGAAAGTGAGAAGAAGATGGAAACGGAGGCGAGGAGGAGAGGCCTGGAGAACCCCTGCCGGACCCCTCTCCTCTCTCTCTCTCTCTGCTCGCAGCGAGCCAGGCACCCTTATTAAGATTCCAGCGGTGGAATTCTACCTGCTCCTCGCTCGCTACTGGTCTTGAGTAAATAAAACACGACGGCGACGTCGACCCCACGCCCGACTCGCCGTTACGTTTTATTTTCTTATTTGTCTCCTCTCGCTCTTTTCTCGCTCCCAAACGCGCGCGCATGCGCCCCTCCGTTTTTTACAAAACCGCGCGCCATTCCGCCGGATTTTCCGCGACGCGAGGACGAAATAACGTCCCTTCGATTTCGCTAAAAACGACGGGCGCCGGATTATTCGCGGGGAAAGGTGACGCCTGCCTCGCCGACGCCCGCAATACCCAGCGCTACCGACCCCGAGGCGTTCATTCAACTTCAACAATGGAGTAATAATGGAACGGTGTTGAGGTTGATTTGTTTCTAGCGCTATGCCAGCCGGTTTTCAACGACACGCCGGATTATGCCCGGAAGTCGTGCGCGCACCCCTTTTCCTCTCCCTCTCTCTTTCTCCTTCTCTCCTTCTCTCCTTCTCTCTCTCTCTCTCTGTTTCTCGCCTCCGCATTCTCTTTCTCGCTGCTTCTCTCTCGGCCAGGAATTGTCGCCTGACGAGACGTCGCCGAGCGGGAAAATGACGGTCGCGGGGGGATTGGGAAACGTGGAATGGGATGACAGACGGGCAGACAGACGGACGGACCTGCCAACACTAGCAACGGAAATATTAAAAAAAACGCCACGAAGAATACGGGAATTACGCTATACGTCATCCAACGATCATTCTTCTTTTGTTACGCGCAAATTGTTTTCCCGCTGTCGCATTTTTTGTTGCCATTCATTTTCTTACAACGAGGTGTTTCCGCAGGTATTTAGGAAATATGAGCGTCGAGTACGTTTTCCACGGTGTGAAGAGAAAAATCGGGGGAAACGGGGGTCGCAAACGACATGGAGAATTACGAATAACCATGTAAGTGGCGCGAACCACAAATGACGAACATCAATTCATGCGTTAAATAATTCATTCAATAAATAAATAAATAAATAAATACATAAATAGATAGACACATAAATAAATAGATAGATGAATAGATAGATAGGTAAATAAATAAATGGATGAAACGACGCGTGAAATTCATTCAATTTTCACGGGTGTAATTATTTGCAAAGATTGTTGGGATTGGAATTGAAATCGAACGGAAATGGGACGAATTGTCGTTGAATTTTTTCGTATACGGGTTCGTTGTTCGTTTGTCGAAAGACATTTCGCGACTCGTCATCTTTGCCTTGGTAATTTGTTGAAGGACCTTTTTCGCGTAGGACCCTTCAATTAGAGAGCGAGTCTCTCTCTCTCTCGCTCGCTCTCTCTTGAAGACAATCGTCGAATTCTGCGCGAAGGTTCGAAGTTGAGAACGTTTTAATTAGCCGAGTAGAACAAGAGATCGAGGTTCACCCTCGTTCTCCGCGTTTCGTTCGTTCTTTCCCCACGTCGCCGCGCATCCTCGGCGACACCCGCAGCGGCAGCGGGGTTTCGCCGCCTTCTTTTGTGCACCGCGTGCCCGTTCCTCCCGACCAACCGCGCGCCAACCGGGGTCCCTATCCTCGATTCCGGCGAAACCTTCTCGGAAACACGCCACCGTTTCTGCGCTCTCTCTCTCTCTCTCGCTCTGCCTCCCCGTCTCTCCGTCTCTCTCTCTCTCTCTCTCTTCGCGGATCCCTTCTCGACCTTTCGGACGACAGAGCGCGGATAGACCACCGAGAGATCTAGGCTCGACTGCTCCTGCTGGTCCCAAAGAAAGAGAGAATACCTCTCTCTCTCTCTCTCTCTCTCCTCGTCCCGAGATGACCGAGAGAGGGAGAAAGGAAGAGCGTGTGGTGCATTGACGAGAAGCAGAAGACCTTCGGAGTCCCGTTCACGACTAAATGGCAGGGGGCAAAAAAAAGGAAACACTACGACAAAAATGGGTGGAGAAAACCATTAGAGGAGAAATGGCAATGCTCTACGTAGATACCTACTCGGACTTGGCGTCTGCTCCTCGACTTCGCTGCCCTGTTCCGAGTTGCGAGATTTTCAATTAAAAATCACTGACATTACGACTCCACTCTTAAAATTCCGACTCCATTGTATTTTTTAATTCAAGTTCATTGGCCTAAAAATGAAAATTAAACCGACTTTTATTAAAGAAAAACAAAACAATATAAATGTAATCTCCGTCCTCCTCTGAGAATGCGAATAATTTGAGCAAAATGTGCCTACACTCTGTTTACAAAGTGTAAAATAGTAGTCCAAAAATGTTCTTTTTTAGGGATGATTTTCATGGGAAATTCCCTGAATTTTCTGGGAAAAAATCCAATTTTCAAAAAACGACTTTTTTTGGAAAAATAATGCGAGGAAGTCGTAAGAAAATAGTCAACAATTTTGTGGCCGGATTGGCGCACAGGATTCGAGGGAATTCGCGGGGGAGAGGTGAATTTCGTTGCGAAATTTGGGTAACGACTAATGATAAGAATTTGGTATAAAGGATCCGTTGAATTTGAAAAGAAATACGAATTGAAACGCGAGACGAGGGTTGATCAACGGTAGCATTGGAATTCTCGTCGAGCCGAGAGAGAGGGACAGAGAGAGAGAGAGAGAGAGAGAGAGAGAGAGAGAGAGAGAGAGAGAGAGAGAGAGAGAGAGAGAGAGAGAGGACAGGGGAACGTAAGGGAATGGTTGTAATCTTCAATCAACAGGCTTTACGGTAGACCGTACAATTATGAATTAAGCATGAAAGCATCTTTCTCTCGTTCGTCTCCTCGTCTCGCTGGGACGACGAGGAAGACGCGGAGACGGAGTCGGCGGGGCAGGAGGAGGAGGAGGAGGAGGAGGAGGTTGCTGGTGTGCGCGAGTGCGTAGGCATCGTCGTCTTCGGGGCGAGTGGCCCACTTTGTATCCGTCTCTTCTCGAACGCATGGCAGAGTTTTCACGACGCGGGTATCGGGGATGAAATACCGACCGACTGATTGGCGAGGGATGAAGAGAATCGTAGGAAGGATGCTCGGGCCCCTCCTCGCCTCTGCGCCAGCTTCAATCCGGACCGAGTCCTTCCCTCTAATAAATCCTTCGACATTTCTCATCTACCCCGATCGGCGCTGGCAGAGAAATGGATGCCGAGAATAATACGAGCGGCGATGACGGATCGAGGAAAGAGCAGCGAAAAATGTCCGTAACAAATGGAGGGTAACAAAAAAATAATGCAAGCGATTTTTTTCGGCTATTGTTTTTTTTTTTTTTTTTGTAACAAACTTTGGCGTACAAGTGTTTTTGCGAGTGCTGATCGCGAATCGGCCGTGAAAATCGCAAGGACAGTGACCTCAACAACTCCTACGTATAACAACCTTCGCAAAAACTGACAATATTTCAACATTTCGATCCGCCATTTTGAATTGCACAAATCTTACGTTGTTTCGTCTTGGTAGGAATTTATTCTGAAAATTCTGCATTTTTCAATGCTAATTTGTTTTTATCAATAATTATTTTGAATAGGTAGGCATCATAATAATTTTTTTAACGCTTATCGGATTCTTGACTAGGCAGAGATGAAAAAACCGCAACGAAATCGATAACGAACTGCTCGTAGAGGTTAAAAAATCGGTAGTGTCTAGGTGGCAGACTGGTGTCCCGCTGCGACCGCAAGGGTTAAACATCGAAATTTATCGACGAATTTCCGTTACTTTTATTCGTTCGCTATTATTGGTGTATCCCGTTTCTCTACAGTTGCCTCCTCCTCCTCCCCCTCCTCCGAGCGTCTCTCGAACGAACGGTTTTACGAGATCGTTGGAGAAATTCTCACGCGATTCACCTTTCCGTAAAAACGAGAAGTTTTCGTAGCTTTTAATAAGCTACGAAAACGAAGAAGCAAAGTGGTCGCGAGGTGTCGTTATCGTTTTATCGAGAGTTTATTAGCTTTAAACTGCTGATTCCTACGCCGAAAGACCGATCCACCAACACCGGCTCATTCCAAACTCGTTTCTTCCTAATAAACGTCTCTCTCGCCTGACCCATCATCTCGTTATCATCCTCGTTAAATTATATCCTCCGCGAGGGAAAAGAGCGCGAATTTCCACTCGGCGAGCTCGATACGTCGAGAAAAAACAAAAAGCCGGAACAAAAAAATTCATCTCGGAATGCAGTGACGAGATAACAACGTCGTTTTTCGAGTATATACCCGTTTTTCCGTTCTTCCCTCGTTTTGCCTATCTCTCCGTAGAAAAAAGAGGCAAAAATGATATTCGAATTTATTTAGATTCCGATCCTTTTCCGCCACGAACTTCGATATTACCTTCGTTCTTTGATGCCTCTACTCGCGAAGGAATTTTACACGCCGATACTCGCGCTTGGACCGCGTTTTTTTTCTTCATTTTTTTCATACCAAATTCGCCAGCGTTCGGTTCTCAACGCGATCGAACCGCGACGCACCGTTCGAATCCCTCGCATCCGCCGACGAAGCGCGACGCGCGCAGCGAGATCCCGTCGACCTGCGGCGACACTTTTGGCACCGCCGACCAGAAAACCGATCGCCGCGACGATTCGTCGTTTATTATCGCCAACGATTTGAAATAAGCTTCGCTGACCGATCTCCGCCGTTATTTATACCACGCATTTTTATTATCCCAACTAAAACCGATCCCACCACTTTTTCGAGCAGTAAACTCGAACGAGCCTGGTTTCCGCGATCCAAAAAATAGCTCGTCAAACTTCTATCACCCGAACGACCCGCCTTTCACGACTCGGCTATCGGCACCGGAACTCCGGGGTCGATCGAGCAACGCGCGTACAAAATTGCTAAGTATTCGGCGCTCCGGGACCAGGATCAGCATCGGTGGACCGCTAAACGGTAGCAGACAGTTACGCGTCTGCCCACGATGATGCAGGCGACGCGAAAGACATCGCTGACCCGGAGTCGTCGTCGCGCGATAAATCGAGTCGCGAGGAGAAAGAGGACAGGAGGAAGGCGCGAGGAGGAGAGGGAACGAGAGGTGATAGAGGATCGTTGGGCCTCCGCGAAGGTAACAGGAACGAAGTTGGTAGTCCCCCCTTCGGTTGCACACCAGTAATTGCTTCCTTTGAGTAGCTGCCGAGGTGTAATTTAGTCCCTACCAACAACCTTAACTAATTAACACACCGGGTAAGCGCGCGAGCGTTACGCCGCGACGCGTGTTGTTGAGAGACGGCAACGGCAACGGCAACCAACAACGTTCGACGAATCAGCGAAAGAGAAGAGAGGAGCGAACGAGACGAGCCGGTGACGCGTAACCCGGCAGCCAAGTCTCGCCTCCACTTTTCGCGACTGCAAATCGACGAGCATCGAGGCTACTTTTTCCACTATTTTCCTCTCAAATTCACTTCCCCTCCCCCCCAAATTCTGTTTCCCTCTGCGTAATCGCCGTACACTTTTGGCCAGCTCGTTTAGTTTCGATTTCACCGTTTTTGCTTCGAGGCTAAATCCGCCTTCGATTTTTCCACGTTTTTCTCTTATTGCTGTTGTTTTTCGCGTATCGCATTTTTTCCAAACACTCGAGCAACGTTTTTATTACCAAAACTGCAATTTGTGTTGAAAGCTGAGTTGATAGCTGTTTGGCTGACCGTGCACAGTAAAACATTCTTCAGCATAGTGTAGAGTGTTAAAATTTTGTGTCACCCGAGTGACACTTTCTAAGTGGTAACCTATGTTTTTTAACGTAGGTTCGTGTTATTTTTTTGCACACAGAGCTGTGTTGGTTCACAGACACTGTGCTGAAGTAACGCTAATTTTGTGTGTCCAAAAAAAATTTTATGGTGAATATTGCAACAACTTTCTTGAGTGTGCAGCGATAGCGCGCAGGTCGTCGAGAGAACAGACCGAGAGATAGATAGAGAGCGAGGGAAGGAGAGCAGAGAGCGGTCAAGCGAGCGACTCGATCTGGGTCACGACCCTTAAGAGGAACATTATATAAAATTATACAATTACGCTCGCCACTGGATGTAAAAGTAATTCGATCGTCGGGACAAGCTAGACCAACGTTGGACAAAATTGAAGTGTCGAGAACGATCTGTACGGGGAGATAGCAGTGGAAAAGCGTTGTCGCGCGAAACATTGCTACGGAATTGAAGATTTGTTTATTGCAGCGTCGTAAAAAAAAGGGCGCGAGACATCGTCGCAGGGCGAACGTCACGAGCGTGACTAACGTGATTGAGGGAGTACGGGTCCCTCTCTCCGTCTGTTTTGTTCCATTGGTTTGGGACCACTCGTTTCTACTGCAGTCACGACTCGTTTGAAGACGCGAAGGAATCGCGTCGTTGTGTGCATTGTGTACGACAGAGGAGAATGGGCACAGGTTTGGACAAGTGCGAGGGCCGAGGTACGGCAAGCGGGGAACCACACAGCCTCGAGCGACAGCGTAATCACCTGGACGAGACCGCAGCGTAAGACCCCGCGCCTCCATCCAATGGCGTATCCCGCGTCACCGAACCCTTTTCTCGTCCATGGACGAGGAATCTCTCACGAACTAGCAACCACAAATATCAACTGGCATTTTCCACTTCCTCTACAAATTCCTGTATTCCCACTCGTCATCGACATTCTATACAAAATATTCCGTCGTGTCGTAAAGTGTACAAATTTTAGTGTAGAATATTTCACATTTTAGTGCCTTAATTAATGTTCTCCCTGTCCGTTTTTCCACTCACCAAAATGTTATGTGTATCTTCCCATCGTCATAGACAGTGTGTAGAAAATATTTCGTCGTGTCGCAAAGTGTACAAATTTTTGTGTAGAATATTTCACATTTTAGTGCCTTAATTAATGTTCTCCCTGTCCATTTTTCCACTCACAAAAATGTTATGTGTGTCTTCCCATCGTCATAGACAGTGTGTACAAAATATTCCGTCATGTCGTAAAGTGTACAAATTTTAGTGTAGAATATTTAACGTTTTAGTGCGTTGATTAGTGTTGTTCTCACTGTCCATGTTTTAACACACGAAAATGCTATTTGATATTGAAGTAGCACTTTTTAATTGTTGCTCCAACACTGGTTTGTGTTACTTTTAGCACAGATCTGTGTTACTTTTTCACTACACACTAAGTAGCGTTGAGATAACGCTACTTTTGTGTAAAAAAAGGCGGTGCCAAAATTTTGTACCGTGTAGTTCGTCGCGCTACCACGAATCATCGAGTATAATCGTGTACACTTTTCTCGTTGGGAGGGTCGAGTCCGTTTTTTATATTTTCTATTAAATCATTTATAAATTGTTTTGGTGCTGACGAAATAGTCCCAATACTACGATCTCTAGCAAAGAATACACGGTGAAAAAAAATGTTGTATTTACCAAAATAACAAAAAAATATTTTTCACACAAAATTGTTGTCACTTCAACACACGCGCGTTCGTGTCGATAAAGTGACACAGTTTTGCGTGTAAAAAATAACACAGACGCGTGTAAAAACTGCACTAAAATATTCTGCACGAAAATTTGAACACTTTTTTTTACCGCGTAGCGCTGTGAATTATAGATAAATCGATCGAGTCGGGATATTTTCGAGGCTTGGAGTTGAGGTGGTGGTTTTGCGAGTGGCGGGAAGGAAAATATTCGAAGATTTTTCACGTGAATCGTGCAGAGTATGGAAGAAGGAGGCGAAACGGGTAGCTCGGCGGAATCGAGGGATTTTGGGGACGCGGCGATAAATAAGCTCACAATGGGCAGACAAAGATCGGCGGAATGAGAAGCAGAAAAGTTGAAGTTGAAAAGAGCTAAAGAAAATTATGTAGGTTTCGTGGGGGGAGGGGAGGGGGGGGGGGGGAGGGTTTTGGCGTTGGCGCGGAGATAAATAAGCGGAGGAGGTTTAGAATGGGAGGTGAAAAAAGCTCGGATAGCCGGTTGTTCGGGGTCTACGCCAATGAATCTGACGTCTTCTCAGCCCCTTGTTCACCGCATTAACAGGCATGACTTGAAAAATGTGGTTCCTAACGCCGTGTCTGTCCGTCCCTTCCTCCCTTCCTCCCTCCGCTGCCCTTCGTCCCTCCTCGTCCCTCTCCGTTCGTCTTCTCGTTCTCGTCTGGCCGTCGAATGACCCGTGAGATTACGTCATTATCATCGACGTATCGTCTCGTTGCGTCGGTCGTCTCGTCTACGACTTCGACGACGCCGCGACAGTCGACCAACAATCTAATTTCCAATTTCTCATCGATACGCGAGAAGCTCGGTCGTTAAACGGGATCAGCCAACTACTTCTTGCCTCTCGATTCAATCTCGTCGATGATTTATTTCCCCCCGCTCATGGCTCGTCGGCTGCAATATTCAATGGGAAAAGTCAAGACCCCTGCCAAGGTCACGGTAAATGCTTTTTCGCGAATAACTCGCGAAGGATTGGTGCTGCGATGAAAACGTTGGGAATCAAAAACGTAGCTCGCGCGATTTGCTGTAAAAAAGATGTGATACGCTCTTTTCGTAAAAGCGACCGTTCTCGAGATACAGCGTCGCGTATTACGCAAATCTCGCGTCACGCGAGGACAGTGTAACACTTCGCGTCTAGCGTCAGGATTTCGAGCGCCGTATCTCGCGAACGGTCGCTCCTACGAAAAAAACGATAGAGAGAGATTATGTAGCAAATTGCTTTGACTTCGAATTTCGTTCTATACCCTTCTCTCGCAAAGTTCACCGTTCTCGAGATATTCGCAGAAAAGCGTTATCCGTGACCTTCGATCTCGCGTAATTAACTCAGCGACCGTCGAGTCGATAAGAAAATGCGACACATCGTTTGGAACACCGATAACGACTTAACGTATTACATTTTGGGATCTTCCTTCGCGGTAGAGAGAAGACATCGACTTCAAGTCCCACCCTCGACTCCGCTCCGAACTTATCGATGTATTATTTAAGACGTTTGTCGAACGATTTGTCTCCGAGCGAAGAGAGCGTGCGAATAAAGGAACAAAACTCCCTCGCCTGAAAGTGCAGAACAATATTATATTATAAAATTATATTCTAAGAATATAAAGAAATTAGAAATTAGAAACAAAAAAATTCTAAACTCTCGAATTCGTTCGACGACAAATCAGGTTATATGGGGGTAAAATATGGGGAGAAGAGGAGTTGGAAAACGGCTGCTGCGACGCGAATCTAAAGGAGTTTATAAGCCACGCGATAAAAGGAAAAACGCAGAGGCAAAAGCGAGAAGAGAAATTGTCGAGGTGGTCGCGGGAAACGAGGAGAAGAAATGCGTGGAGCAATTAAGAGAGGAACGTATGAAATGAAAATGCGAAATATCGCGGTATGAAAAGGCTGCAGTGGAGAGTTGGGATGGTTCGGGTGCAGGAAGGATGCAGGGATAATATGGAGCCCAGAGAAAGAGGGAGACGGAGAGAGAGGACTGCGAAAGTGGCTCGGTGCTGATGACGAGAACCGCGACTGGAGGGTCGCGCGAGAGCGGCAGCTGACAAAAACTGGACGGTCGGGGTTGTAAGGGATGTAAAGTAGGAAAAGCACGAGCAAAGTAAAATTAAAGTGAGCGTGGAGGCGGTGGTGTGTCTCTATCCATCTTTAATCGCGATCGAGTATTCCCTTTGGAAAGCAAAAGAGGTCCGAGATAGCCGTATCCTCCTCCTCCTCTCTCCTCTCTCCTCTCTCCTCTCTCCTCTCCTCTCCTCTCCTCTCCTCCCTTCGTCCGTCCGATCCCACGCTTTTTCTCTCGCCGCGTACGCAGCCGTATAATCTACCATCGCGCAATCACGTGACACTTCCGTTTTATATCCTCGCGGTTTCTCCGCTCCTTCTCTCTTTCTCCAAGTCAACTTTGTGATTCTCGAGGGACCCCCTCAAAAACAAACAATATAAGTACACTTTTTACAAAAAACATTCCACGATCTATATTTTTTATACAATTTTGTGTAAACCAGATTTTAAAGAGTATTCACGTATATTGATATTTTTCTAAATAACTCTGCACTTCCCACACTTGGAAAAATAATAAAACTGAGAACTCCGAATATAATTGAGTTTATTTTTGCTTTTAAGTAAAATTAAAAAAATATTTATACTATTCAAAATATTCAATTTATTTTTTTTAAGAAGTACTTTATTTTTTACAAAATCGCTGATAAACTCTGAATTGTAGATGAGTCGAGGAGAAAATAATTTATCGAGCATACGACTAACGTGTTTGTTTCTTTCTGTTTCAGGTGAGTTTCAACCTACTTACGTCGAGTAGCTAGTGGATGGCGAACGCGTAAGGTAGGCCACGCGTCCGCTGCGTGGATGAACTTTATTTTATAGGCCGAAGAAACTGCGACGATATTCCGTCAAGTAGCGTCGTTAATAACTCGGCAATCTCATCAATTCCCGTCGAATTTATCGACCCAAGGATTATTGCGCAACGCAACGGAATTCTTCCGCAATATCGCAGCGTTTTAATCGCTCCTATCACCGAAAACGATCGACCGGCATCGCGTCGTCGAACGAATCGCGTCCCTCGTCGACAAAAATTCTCTCATCGTTTTTGCCACGCGCGCTCACCAAAAAACGACAATCCGTCGGTGACGACGACGAGCGAGAGAAAAAGTATAAACGATCAAACTCCGCGCTGATCAAAGCCAATTCGACCATTTGTCCAATATTCGAATACGCAAACATACCGTGCGAATACAACGGCACGTATTTCAGTACGCGCCAAGGCTCGAATTTAAGGGCAGAGAAACCACCCCTAGAAGAGTGAATTTTGATTTCCCGTGTCATTCAACTGTATGTGGCCCAATTACAGTGGCTAGCAGAAGAATAACGAATTTTTCAGACTTTCCCACAATTTACTAGATTACTGTAAAAAAATGTTACACGTTTCGAATTCCAATATTCAAGGGCTGCTTTTTGGAGTTGAGGGTACTCGCTTAATAAATTATTCACGCCCTTAAATATCCCCTCAACTTATTCCAGGTATGCTCAACAGAAATTTCTTCCTCGTCGCGTGAATTGCTCCCAATTTTCAATTCAAACCTCCGAAGGGCGGTTTTATTGGCCAGGGTTGGTTCTTAAAAAAGAAATCAAAAAACACTCCAGATCCTGTCGATTAGTTTCGTATAATTGCGCAGAAAATTTTGTTCCCCTGAAGAAAATGATGGATTTTTGATTTTTAATTTTTAAGGGCTGCATCCAAGTTGGAAATTTGAGATGTTCTAAATTACACCCAAATTTATGACGAGCTGTTAAAAAATCTAGTTTAAATAAAATAACGCGGTTTTTTAGTAATCTAGGGGGGTTTTTATGGTTGTTGAATTTCCACATTTTTCGCATTTTTTCTCATTTCCAGTAATCGTTTGTTTGCTATCTACTGTACGAATGACCTGGAACGTCCAAATTCGCTGCGCCAAGGCTGGGATCTACCCTCAAATTTGAGCCTTGGCACGCGAAAAAATACGCGTCCAATATTTTTCCATATTCCACGAGAGAAAAACCTTGGTTTGTCGAAATCGGTGAGTCGGGGTGGTGCGAGTGAAAAAATAATGGCGGTAGCGGTGACGGCTCGGCGATGGCTACGATGATTAAAGACGCAATGTCGCGGCGTGTTTATTATTAACAGAAATTAAAACGAACAGATGTTCGGCGATGCACGTAAATATTGTAAACTCGCGTCGAGAGATTAAGGAGGATGAGTTATTGAATAAATAGTTGAATAGCCGTAGTTGACCATTCGCTCGGAATAATTACGCGTATCGTCACCGACACGTTTCGTTGAACATATCTAACTGCCCGCGATCCGACGTACTAATCGCACGGAGAGAAAGAGAAAGAGGAAGACAGAGAGAGAGAGAGAGATGGTAGCATACGTGACACCGGACAAACCGTATAGATATCCCACGTTTCTCCTATCTAATTAAAATTGACACGCGATAATACAATCAAAGATTAACGTTCCGCCACGTGTAATTATTATCACTTTAATTATTGACCGTTCCTCGTCTGTTCTCTGATGGCGACCATCGTCGTCGTGTCGTCGTGTCGCGTAGACTACTACTCGAAAACCTACACGCGACGGTCTCCTATTCCGTCACAAACGCGTCTCTTCGCCCACGCATTCGTTCATTCGATTCCACTCGTCGTGCGTTCGTCTCATTCCCTCGATGCATCCAACCCGTCTAAACACCACAGAAACCCGTTCCTCTTTTCCCGTCCATTCGCATCTCGCCCGCTCATTTTCTCTCCTTCCTCGAAAAATCGTTCGCGAATAACTATCACGATTATCAGTTTCAGAAGTGGACTTTTTTTTATTGCTTTGATATCCAAATTCAAGGATTTTTTGTTACTACTCGAAGAAAAAAACTCCGTGGAGTGAAATCACCAGACATCCGACCGTTTTTTTCAGCTCAAACAAATGAATCGATACTGAGACAACATTTTAAAAAATATGTTCCCCGTTTCTTAACGTTTCTATATGCGGTTAGTTTTTTTTCATCTTGGTTGAACATCTTGAAGCAGCGAGGCGTTTCTCGTTTTCGGATTGACAGGCGAGCTGAAATCTCGACTCGATCTTGTTGACACGACAACGCGATCTCGTTTGCGTGACGCGCGATATCGAGCTAGAGGCAGGAGCAGCTACAATTTCGGAGCTACTTCGACCATGTTTTCTTGGTACGGGAACGACGTTGCATAGTCGAGGACAGTGTTCCTAGTACCTACCAGAAATCTGGTCGCAGCCAGTAGAACGAGTAGTTCCAAGTCCGTTTCTCTGGACGCAATCAGCAACCGTTTCCGAATTTCGTTGGAAAAAAAGGCGATGGCTGGACGAATCGGTGGGCGAAAGAATTGAAAAAGAATCGGTGGTTTGTCGCGGTTGCACTTGTCCTTGATTCGGTTAAACCGTTCGGCGCGTCTCTCTGATTTCGAAAATCGAATTGGTATCGCGAAACGGATTACGAATCGTATCAATCCGCGGTTTCGTCGTGAAATCGACTCGTCGACTAACCACGTGTGCGCACGTGTCGCGAGTAATTGTCAGGGTGGATGGACGGGCGAGGAAAGAGCGACGGGGATGCGGAGGATCCGAGGTAGATGGAAGGCAGAGCCTCGTTATTTTCTAATGCACTCGTTAATGGACCAATCAGGGAGGCTCGAGGTACGGCATGCCACACGCGCTCTCCTCCCAGCGCTAACCACCGCCGGAACAATTTAATGATCAGTCCAGAGATGATTATTTGCCGAGAATTTCGCCTGCTTTCACCATAGTTTCACGGATCCATGCTCGCGAGTCCGTTATTCCGCGATTCGTAACCTCTTCCATATAATATCCCACATTTATATCCGACTCCAAGCCCTTCGAGCCAGACGACGAACATTCGTCGCGCCTCCCCTCCGAATTTATCCCTTTCCCCAGATTCCCTCTCGAATCGAGAAACAAGTCTCGCCTCGAAAACCGAAAATTAATCTAGCAATAACTCTCCTCACGTTCACGTCATCGAGAGGTTTCTATTTTTTTTTTTCAAAACCAACTCGAAAAAAGGTTTTTCATCTCAACCCCATTTTTTCCCGAGCCTTCACAGCGGGCTGACCCCTCAACGAGTACACCTATTTGCAAATCGCCATCTTTCATAACGGGTCTCCTCACTTGCCAGACAAAAGCTCCATATAGATACATATCGCCGCCAAGTCCAGGCCCGTCGAGTCTAGTCCAGTTTCTGGACAGTCTCCATTTCCCGGCTACCCAGAGGACACTCCTCGACAGGACCGCCGAATCGCGAAGGAGTTTTTTTGAGAAACCGTTTTTCACAGCTGTTCTCCGCTACTCTGGGATTCCTGAGCTGGCGCGGTGCGAGCTGAAGGACCTCCTTGGAGCTGTGGTCGGTGCTCGAGCGGAGTCGCGACGCTAACCGGCGCCGAGCTAATCTGTTTCGCTCACTTCGGTCAGACTCGAGCTTTTTTCTCGGCTCCGAGAGTTTCCCCTTGGCCAGGGACAATGCGCGACATTTGACCCGGGTCAATATCAGTCGGGTAAAACGTCAGGTCGAGGGACGGTTCCGCTGCTTATCCGATGGTCCCGAAAGAGGAGGCGAGCCTGAAGGTCGTAGGTATATCGCGTCGGGCTCACAGCAGGGATAAGCAAACGAAGTCGTCGGAAACGTTTCACGGTTTTTCCTACAGCGGCATCCCGCAGCGTAGAAAAGTCGAGGCTCGGTGCGTAGTACGTTCTCGTGGCCAGAGGTGCAAACAATTTAGCCACGTGGCATTATTTTTGATCGTGCAGCCGCAACGTTCTTATTTCCCGGCTCCAAAACGGCGGAGGTACGCGAGTAGTAGGGTACCAACGAGTTTGTTCGCTTGTTTGGAGATGCGGCTTTACGACGAACATTCGAGCTGGATCGTCGCCACGATCGTTTCCTCGCTCGCCGATCGGAAAGCTCGGTCCCGCACGCGCTTGTTCCCGCGCACGAGGCACCTCTTCCGAGCAGACCTACCTGGCTCGATTCGTTTCTCTCCGCGAACAATGCTGATAAATTATTGACATCGCGCTCGGTCGCCGATTCGCGTGCAACTTGAATTTGCACTCCGTCGCCGGGGGAGGCGGAGGCCGCGCCGCTTCCGTCTCGTCCTCGCGGCGGGCACCGCGGGAAACGAGGGGGTAGCTCAGGTTTGCTCGCGAGGACGACGGACGAGAGCGACGCGACCCCAGAGCTTTGCATTAGTGATGCGTCTTTTGCCTTCGCGAAGGTCTCTGCCTGTTGTGCATCGTCGAGCCCGTTTTACGCCGCTCCTCGACTCCTTCCCGTTGCGCCATCGCCTCCCCCCCTCGCCCACCCCCAGGATTATTTATCCCGCGGTCGCGTATCTCTCTCTCCCCGTTGCTATCGCGCTTAAAGCTTCGACCGTTCACCTCGCACTTGACGCGCAAGTTCATCAGGCCTTTACCTTTAACCCTTAATGGTCACACCTCCGGATTCTGACGTGATGGTCACATGGGGTGTCATCAACCCCACTCACTTTGGAAAGTGATAAATAACTAAAAAATTGAAAAAAAAATTATATCAAAATACTACAATGTAATGTCAACCTTTACGCGTAAGGCCATGTCAGTTATTTTCAAGTCGTGTAATTTTTAATACCAAAAAAGAAAAGTCGAAAAAAAATTCGTAAAATATGACTTTTTTCACGAACAGCCATGCAGAAACTTCAATTTTCAAGCAAAAAAAATAAAAAAAATCGTTTCATAAATCTGAAATAGCATACTTTCAGGTGGGTGAGAATAAATTAGTGGCCGTTCCAAAAACTATATTTATTTGAACATCCGAAGTGCGGAAAAATGATACGCCAGATTTGTTATAACGAACGATATTTTATGATGAAAAATGGTTCAAACTACCCAGAGATGACGACACATGTCCCATTTTCACAAATACTGTAGGAGGTAGCGCAGTTCGAAAAACCGCTGGGGTTGAATCAACCCCGAGTGACCAGTACGGGATTGTTTGGAGAGAAAAAGAAATTGGGACAACCTCGATAGTGGTACGCGTTTAAGACGACACCTCTTACCCTCGCGCGTCGCGTGCAGCGAACCCTGTTGCGGCCCCCAGCCAAGGCGACGTCGAAGCTCGCTGAAAAATTCATCGGGCAGCGAAGTTTTAACGCGGGTACGAGAGGATCGGCCGGGAAAACATCTCAATTATAACGATAGAGCCAATCGAGGAGAGAAGCGATCGAACCAGAGGAAAACGTGGTTCCTTCGAAAACGCGCGCAGGGAGATAGATAGAGAGAGAGAGAGGACGTAATGGATTTAGCAACGGCAATTCGGAGGCCGTGATGCGATCTCGCTCGAGCGGATAACCCAAAGATTTGGCCAACTTCCGCTCCGAGATTTGATCTCCGAGGCGATATATATATATAGTTTCGAGCGGTGCGAGCCGAAGAACAAAATCTTTTTTTCCGGGGTGGTCTAACACACAAACATTAATATATATATATATACTCGTCATTTTCTGCTCGGCGTGTCGTCTCTCCTTCTTCTTCGCCCCTAATCTCTCCGTTGTAAATTTGACAAACCAGGGACAATATTACGAGGACCGCTGCGCGCGGCGCGTCAGCGAAATTACAGGTTCGATTCGCCCCTCAACCCGGCTGCTGAGATTATAAAAGATGGCCGGTTTTACGGCTCTCCGCGAACGCAGATAAGCTTTCCCTTATTAATCCGGCAAACGAGGAGCCGTTTTGTTTCTTGCCTCGTCGCCCGTTTCTCGAACAAACGAGGCAAACAATTCTCTCGTTCGGAATTTCATCAAAAACTGCGAATTTCATAATTCGAGGGGGAAAAAATCAAAGAGCGATCACGAAAGCTAATTATTCCGGGTCAGCAGTTTCCTTGAAAATTTAATCGCGCCACGTATCAGCGCGTATCAGCGCCAAAACGCGACACCTGTCTCGCCCTCATTGTTCACATTTTGTTTTCCCTTTTCGCCATTTTCGCGCGGATTTCATCTACCATGCGATTAATTGCCTCACTAGTTCGTTTATCCATTAGGTTATTGTTCAAAAAACGTACCGGAGGATTTTATTTGTGGAAATAAAAAAGCCGCGTGGAGTAAAAATTGAAAAAATCGTGTCTTTTTTTTTATGAACTTGGATGAGTGCGGAAAAAAAGCTCGACTTCTAGATGCGAGTTGTATGGGAAAGGGGAAGGACGTCTCTTCGTAAATCTGGAAACCTCGTCGTCCGTCATTTCCGCGACCCTAGCCTTCGAATGAATATTTCAGCCGCCTCGTTCGTATTCCACCCGCGGAATTATCTACCCTCACGTGCGTCGTCCCATCCCTCGCGTGGGTTGCATCGGACCGCGTTTCCTTGCACGCGCGATGACTCTCTTCATCGAATGCGACGACGAGGAATAATCAACGAACGAAACCATCGACGAGCGTCTCGTTGTCCGTCGATATTTGTCCTTCCTCAACGACTCGATAAGTTCGATAAGTAGCGAACCTTCAACCTGTTCAGAGTACGGTTTTCGGTGTAGTCTCTTTTTCTGTCCTCCTTGCGTTCTCGGGGAGGGGTGAGAACAAGGGCGAGAACGAGGTTGGAAAAAAAAGCTTCGTATCGAATACGTGGCGCAGCTCGGTCGAACGTCGAGGTGACGTTGAGTGACATGTTTGACTTGATATAACGTTGTCACGAATGTTATCTCTGCCCTGCGGTCGGCGTACCTGCCTCCTCGTCGTTTCGGAAATAACGTTCGCGCACGAGCGACGGAGAGAGAGAGAGAAAATGAGAGACAGAGAGAGAGAAAGAGAGAGGAAGGGAGAGAGACAGAGAGAGAGAGAGGGAGGGAGACGGTTTGGTGGGCAGAGGCGAGGCGATGATTAGGTACGCGAAGTGAGGGCGAACGAGAGGTAAGAGGCTACGCGACGACGAGGCGATAAGAGGATAGTTCCCTCCGGATATAACGCGATCGTGAGCTCCCCGCTGCTGCTTTTACGATCGGAATGATTGATTGGGGGACACGCGGCGCTCGGAACGCAAATAAATCAGTGACAAGGTGTCCGATAGGCGTTCGGTGGTGGGCCGTGCTTTTCAAACTGTACGGAAACTCGGCGGTTGCTCTCCGCTCGAGAAGCTAGAAGCGACCAACGGAAAATCTCTCCCTCAATTTTTACCCCATAGTTTACTTGTCGTATCACCGATCTGCTGACAATTAATTCAAGTTACGGAATCTCGTCGCGATGGGACAAATCCGCAAGAAACGAGAAGTTTTTCGCGCAAAATTCATTCTTATTATTCTTATCGTCAGCGTCATTATTAGTATTAATATTACTGTTATTGTTGTTATTGTTGTCCAATGAAGAGAAGAAAATTCGTACGAAAAATGACGATCGGTCGCAGTGGGAACGATTGTTGTTGGCGTCGCTCCGGAAAAATGTCATGGCGAAGAGAAAGGGTTGCGAAAAAATGTAATTGTATTGGTACATTCGAAGTTCTGTGATTTTAGAGAAAAGGGGAAGTTATTGTAGTAATTCCGAAGATGAGAGGCGTTGCTCGCTGGAGTAGTTTTTCCAAAATTCCCCAAAATAAATTGAGAGCGTCGACATCTTGGGAGCGAGGAACGAATCGGGGTGAAAATTTGCCTCCGCAGGTTTCTGGGCTCGCTGAGCAGGAATCTAAAGTCAGATTTGGGAAATTCAAAAAAGCGAGTCCTGTAAGTTTACGAAAAAAATAATTTTGCGCGCGTGTCCCTGGAAGATGGAGCTTTTTTTTGAACCAGTTTTTTCAGTCCTTCTTCGCTCTCCGTTCCAGTAGAGTGAGTCTGATTTATTTATTTTCCCCGCGCTTCCGAAACGACGCTCGTGATTTTCGTGGTTTCACAATATGCTCTCCTTTCTCTCCGCCTCGTCGAGGACTTTTAGAATCCAATTTCAAGTACGTCGAGTACTCCTTTTGTTGCGCGCGATCGCCGGGTCGAACAACGCGGAGGCTGCATCTCGCTAGGCGCGACCGACGGCGCGGATCTGGAAATATTGGAAAGATTCTTTGGACCGACGAAAATCCTTGCGTGAAATGGAGCGTATCGCGTATAATAATGGCGCATTATGTGGCTATCCAGCCTCTTGAATAGAGAGCTTAGCCACCGTGGATAAATCGAGGGTAAATATTTGGACATCGGGGATATAGTAAAAGCTCGCTCGCCGTTGGCTCGGCTCGAAGGTCCGCCGCGCTCTCGATCCTCTCCTTCGGCCGCGTCTTCGCCTCCGCGCGAGCCTCCATCCCCTCGCGGTCGTACGCCCACGAGCACACTTCCACCCTCGACGCAGCACCGTTCTTATTTCTCCCCTCTCTCCTCTCTGCAGAACGGCAAAAAACTTCTCGTTCGATGCGGTTTGTCCTAGCGAAACCGATTTTCCTAGCCTTTCCCGCGTTTTCCCACAGTCGAATACTTCCGCAAACGGATCCTCGCCCTCGAATTTTCACTCTCCCCCAAACCAAACGACCTCCCAGCTGTTCTTCTGGCATGTATCTTCTGCTTTCTACGTTCTCTTGCCAATCAGGCACGAGGAAAATCACTAACATGAAACGCACCGATTTTTCGGGGCGTTTTCTCTAGTTGGAAAATGGTGACAACGTTTGTGCGAAAAAATAGAATTGGGGGAATTTAACCCTTAATGGTCACACCTCCGGATTCTGACGTGATGGTCACATGGGGTGTCATCAACCCCACTCACTTTGGAAAGTGATAAATAACTAAAAAATTGAAAAAAAAATTATATCAAAATACTACAATGTAATGTCAACCTTTATGCGTAAGGCCATGTCAGTTATTTTCAAGTCGTGTAATTTTTAATACCAAAAAAGAAAAGTCGAAAAAAAATTCGTAAAATATGACTTTTTTCATGAACAGCCACGCAGACTTCAATTTTCAACAAAAAAAAATAAAAAAAATCGTTTCATAAATCTGAAATAGCATACTTTCGGGTGGGTGAGAATAAATTAGCGGCCGTTCCAAAAACTATATTTATTTGAACATCCGAAGTGCGGAAAAATGATACGCCAGATTTGTTATAACGAACGATATTTTATGATGAAAAATGGTTCAAACTACCCACAGATGACGACACATGTCCCATTTTTCACAAATACTCTAGGAGGTAGCGCAGTTCGAAAAACCGCTGGGGTTGAATCAACCCCGAGTGACCGGTAAGGGTTAAATGAAAAAAAAAGGGGCGACGTTATTTTTTCGATTCGCGAGAGAGGCGATCGTTTTCGAGTGGATACTGATTTGTTTTTCATTGCTCGGTCGAGGTCCGACGGCTCGGCTAATGCGACGGGCGGACACAATATTATCAGAGATCGTTAATCCGGCGTCGATCACCGAGATTGATCGATGTTAGCCGTGCTAATCCCATCTGGAATCTCGCGCCATCGCCTTCTCGTCTCGTCGACACCGAGGCGAAGTATCCCTGTCGTCAGCACCGGAAGCTCGCGACGTCCACGAAGCGAACTCGTTATTCGTCCCTTCCATATCGCGGTGGCCTCCGTTCTTTCTTCTCCGCGTCTCTCCTCGCTAGAAAAAATCCGAGTGAAAGTCCACGAAATTTCGTCGGCTAGAAATCGATGTCCGACAGAATAGCGACAAGACGATAAACGTGGAAAACAGAATTTGCAAAAAAAGAGGAAAACAAAATTCGACGGAGTTGAACACTTGCTTGGCGCCATTGTCGTGGGAAAACGAAGGCGAGGAGTGGAAAGAGGGGAAATCGATGGGAAAAATCGGGAGGCAGGGAGAAAAGGGGAAAAGGGAATGGAAAATCGTGGAAAATTGTCCGATAAATCGAGGACGGCTTCGACGTCGCGTCGTCGAATCGGGGTGAATCTCCCGTTTTCTCGCGTGTGTGACTTCGTGTTTGCTTTAACGTCTCGTCGAGTCCCGCAAGACTTTTCTCTCGCGTCTTTCTTCCTCGTCGTGTCCTCGAGGTTTGCTCGGGGCAAACAAAACCGTGTGTTCTCGTATACGTATCAACGCGCCGCGACGTCGACGCGTCGCGTATCTCTCGGGGTGTTTCTCCCCGTGGCGCGCGAGAAAAAACGTTGGGAAGAAAGAAAAGGGTATCTAAATAAAATTGGAAGCCTCTTCTCGACGATTTACGATACTTACCAGAGTCGGGAAACTGGTGTTGTGCAAGTAACGCGTTACCCACTACTTCGAACGACGTGTTTCGCATAAGTTCGCCGTTACAAACTTGAAAAAAGTGCCGCGCAATAACGAATGCTGCGTTACAAATTTTACAAAGTAACGTGCAATTCATAAGTGGTCCGCTACAAATCTGAAGTTTCGTATACAGACGTATTTCAACGCGCTAAGCACGAATATGATACATCAAATACCCGCAAATATCATTCTCAAGGTCAAATCTAGCAAGAAAAATGAATTTTTAAAAAAGCTTTTCACGTTTATTGCGATAAATATCGGTTCTAGCGAAAAATAGTTTCAACAAGAGTTGTAGGCCATAAAAATGTTGACATTTTTTGTTTCATACGATTTTCATTTAGAGTCAGTCGTTTGTGAGAAAAAAGCGATGAAAAAAAAATCATTTTTTTGTAGATTTGACCTTGAAAATGCAATTTGCGGATATTCTGAATTACGAATTACAAACGAAAAAAAAAGTAATTCGAAATGGACATTATAAATGGAAAAATGGCCGTGCTCGTCTAACGATTTGCTCGCGTTATTACTTTTTTTCATTCGTAATTTGTAATGGCTCACTTATCAATTACACGTTAGTTTTTGAAGTTTGCAATGGAACACGTATCCATTACACGTTACTTTATTTCTTTGCAATGTAGCACCCATCCATTTCACGTTACTTTGTTGTTTGTAACGGAACACGCATCCATTAACAATCGGTTTTGTAATTTGTAACAGAGCACCTATTACTATCCATTCTATAACGTGTGACGAGCACGGAATGCATTATTTACAACTCTGCTACTTCGTAATAAAATTCCCGTCGTTTCCATATTTCCAAACGTATTTTTTATCGCCTCAGATTTTTTCGTCGCGTTCTCTAGCTACGTTTTTTCCCGTCGTTCGCAAGAAACGAAACGGATGATAATATTCCGGTAGATATCGAGCGGCGATCGTCGGTATCCGCGAAAGAAACGACGTTGAAAATTTATTTATACGAAGCATGCAGAGAACGCGGAGAGTGGAACACGGAGTCAGAGCCTGGCCAAAACTCTTTGATGTCCCCCGACGCATAGACATTAAGTTATAAATATTTAAACCTACCGATAGTAGTTTACAGACGCCTTTTTTACGCCTCTCTACGACTTTTTCAAGCTCCCCCCGCGTTGCCCACTTCGCGTCCCCGAGCCCCGCGCGAAACAATGAAAAATGCACAATATCCTCGTATGCCCGCCTAAGAACAAAATCTGATCGCGATACGTACACGTCGAGGAAACGAACACTTCCCTCCACCCGTCCTCCATTAATCGTTCCTCCATTTAAAATTCTCTCTTTCCGCGCTACCATTTTTCCATTTTCCTCTACTCCGCGACTCACGCGAACGTCTCTATCCCAATCAAAGTGCATGCATATCGTCGCCTATACCACGCGATTCTATTCATTGCTATTTTCCGAGCGGACGAGCAAAGCGATTGCGATAACGCCAACAACGACAATAATAAGTAATTGTATAAAAAAAAACAGTGTAATCGCTGCGAATAAGAAAAGCGTAATGGAAACGAAAAAAAAAAATCGTGGGAAAAGACGGTCGGCGCGAATATTTCTCGAATCGTCGCGAAAACGAGGTGGCGAATGGAAGCGAAGAACAACAAGCGAGAACGAACGGTGTGGAAAGCGTCGTACAAAAGCGTTCATCGTTAACTAATGCAGGGCGGTGAAATATTCATCAGCCTCATCCGTGCTCCGGCTCGGGGACGGGGCTGTAGCCAGCATCCGCTCTCCTCTCCATATCTGGTAATTACCTTTCTCTCGCTCGCTCTCTCTCTCTCTCTCTCTCTCTCTCTCTCTCTCCGTCTGTCTGTCTCTGCGTCACTCTCGCACGCGCGCCTTCGGGGTTCCCTTACCGTCGTGCTCCGCGGCGCGTAGTCGAACCTCGCGTCTCTCCTAGCCTTCGCCACCACCGCCATCGTGCCATCCGCAACTCTCCGCGAAAACCGCCATTTTCCATCCCCCTCGACCCTTACGCGTCGCGGCCCGCATTTCCCCATTTCCTCCGACATTTATTTCCAAGATTAGGAACCGCGCTGCGGATTTCCGCATTTTGTCATTTATTTATCCACACGTTTACGTATTTCTTCGTTTATTTATTTACTTAGTTAGCCAATTGTTTGTTAGAGTAGATGAATTTTTCACCGTTTGGAGATGCGATCTCGAGCCGATCGAGGAGGAGATTCGCTTTGAAGTGGAAACTGAATTTTCTTAACGGCGAGTTCCAAGTCATGCGACTGCGAAGAGAGGACATTCCGCGTAGACGAGCGCGTAATTTTCTTCCCCGATTCCGATCGCCGAGTTATTTTTAGACCTCGTTTTTACGACAACGCCGATGTGTTTTTTTCTCTCTCTTTTGCCGCGTAACAAGCATGCCCGTCGATTTTTCGGCTGAAAAACGACGCCGGCGGGTCGAAACTGAAACCGTGCGCGGTTCCCCGATGCTCGAGAGAGAGACGCGGCGAGGACCGAGCGATCCTTCTCTGCCCTCGGTCTCGACCCGCGTCGCATAAAATAAGAAGGGGAGGAAGGGCGCGGGAAAAAGGAGCAAAGAAAGAAAATCAGCGTTATTCGGAATCGCGAATGTATGGTCAAGGATATCGAAAAGCGAGGGCCACCGAAAATGTGGACGAGAACGTGCGGGACGAGACGGACGAGAAACCCGTTCGAGCAGCGAATTTGAATAAGGGGACGAAATTCCGTATTACTTTCTCGGCTACGAGACGACGACGACCACGACGACGACGACCGTCGAGGACCAACCGACCAACGATCCTCCGTCCTTTCCCTCGTTTCCTCGTTTCACTCGCACGTACCGCGCGTTTCCTCCTACGCGCCTTTTACAACGCGCATTTTACAATGCAGCTTCCTTCCCGCCCGCATATTTATTCGATACACGCCTCGTCCAGACGTTTTCAAACGCGTTTTCCATTTTTGTATCGATACCTGCTATCCTATTTCTTTCTCCGTTTTTTCATTTTTTTCCAATTTTTTCTTCTATTTTTCCAATACTTTTTCTATTTTTTAAATACTTTTTCCTAATTTTTAATACTTATTCCATTTTTTTCTATTCTTTAAATACTTTTTTGCCTTTTCGTAATGCTTTTTTCTCTATTGTGAATACTTTTTTCTATTTTTTATGCTCTTTTCTATTTGTTAAATACTTTTTTCCATTTTTTACTGCTATTTTCTATTTTGTAAAACACTTTTTTCCATTTTTTCATCCTTTTTTTTCATTTTGTAATACATTTTTTTGTTTATTGTCCTCTTTTCAATTTTTTACTGCTCTTTTCTATTTTTCAAATACTTTTTTCCATTTTTAAATACTTTTATCGATTTTTTAAATACTTTTTTCTGTTTTTTGAATACTTTTTTTCATTTTGTAATGCTTTTTTCTATATTGTGAATACTTTTTTTATATTTTTGAAGCTCTTCTATTTTTTTAATACATTTTTCCATTTTCGAATACTTCTTTCTAATTCTTGAATACTTTTTTCCATTTTTTTATATACTTTTTTCCACTTTTTTTCTACTACTTTATCGTACAGATTTATTTGGTCGCAGTAATGTTGTATTTCGGGTCGCGGGTTTTGTGGAAAAAATCGCTGGATAAAAGATTGGGTGGAAAATCAACGACACTGGCATCACGTAAGAGGAGTACGGGTATAACGAACGAAGGGAACACGAGCCATCGAATACGGATGACGACCACTCGACGTCCGACGACCCTTTTCGTCGTTGGTACCATTCGAAGTTATTGGCGCTGAAGTTATATGCATATTCATAAAAGTTATCCGAGGCTCGAGTATACAGCTCGAGCCGCGAACACGCGTCGGGCTTAGGTTACGAGAAATTATCATGGTTTCGAGTAGTCGCGGGTAGAGAGGTGGGTATAGAGAATCGTCGCGTCGCCAGCAGCCCCATCGACAACGTCACGACGCGACAACGACGACGACGACGGCGACGGCGACGATACCGGAACGAGAGACCAGAGCCACCGGGCTCGAGAGGCTCGCGGACCCGAAACCTTACCAATACGCAGGCTCGCTTGCCGATTTCACGACCGACGCTCGTACATACGAAAACGCGACGAGACACGCCGCGCTCACGCACGAGCACGACCACCGAACCGGCTGTTTATTACGACGGGGCCGAAACAGTGGGATTAATTCTGACGAGAACAACGTGTTCGCTGACTCGAAACTTTGTTCTCCTTAATTGCTGCCGAAGCCTGACCCGACTCTTTTTTCTGACTCGCAATTTTGTTCGCTGCCAAAAAATCGACCGAATTAATTTCGGGATCAGCGTTTAATACCACGGTGCGTCTCCTTTAGAAATTTCAGAGACATCCTCGAACCTTCGCGACGCGACTCCTCTCGTACGAGCGAACTGAAGATTGGAGAGTAGCGGTGACGGAAACTGTTCTGTTTACGTAGAACTCTAACAAACAGGGGTACGGAGCGATGAGCTGAATAAAAAGACTCGGCTAGATGCACGTGAAAAGATTCGCTTGCATTGGTTGGGTCGGGTTGGTAGTAACAGATAGCGGGACGGGAGTTTGTAAACTCCACCGATTACTTAGCAGGTACGTAGAGGGTTGGATGCAAGTTCCACCGGCTGCGTGTACGGTACACGTTCAATTGATATTATTTTGGTATATATTTGAGTCTATACAGATGACGAACGTAGAGTATACGCGTTAGGTAGTCACGCTCGTGCGAAACACTGGTCGGAATAAAAATATTACAGTTCAAAGAATCTAAAAAAACACGCCGTAACGGTAGTCCTAGCTGAAAAGTGGAGAATAGTATTTAAATATTAAGAGTTTGTTCTACGGCGACATAAAGTCCACTGGTTCGTTATGATCGAAAAATGTCTAACAAGCTTGAGATAAGAATCGAGTTGCCGATAAAATGATTAATTTGATTGTAGAAAAGCGTGGGTGCTTTTTACTGTATTTTTATAACGACCCTATTTTTATTACTAGCGACCAGCGAACTATTTATAACATTTGACGTCGAGCACCCCGCGCTTTTTTACAATCAAATTAATCACTTTGTTAGAAACTTAATTTTTATTTCAAGCTCGATAGAAATTTGTCGATCATACCGAGCCAATGGACTTTACATCGCCGCGGCATAAACTCTTTACATTTAAAGCGTGTTTTTTTAGTTTTTCTAAACTCTAATTTATTTTCTGATTATTTGGTTTTTCAACATTTTCAATTTTGAATTTCTCGATACAATTTTTGTGGTCAATTTCTTGGCTTAAATTACTGTACCGTCGTCGGTTCTCGCGACGCCTTCGAACGCTCGAGCTAATCGGACGTTTTGCACTGGGTCAAAATCACGTTCAAAGATTTCGGTACATGCTTAGATGGATACAGGCGAGGGTAATAAAAGCGTGTTAAAAAAAGACCAAATCAATTCCTCTGTTTCAACTCTTCAAACTCTGTCCCGGGGTATAGCCTCTCGTCGATGCGACGATTGTTTCAGGGGGTATTGCTCGTGCGGAGAGAGATGGAGACGGGTTGTTGACTCGAGAGGAGGCAGGATATCGTTATAAGCTCGTAAAATTATCCCCATCCTCGGCACAGAGGGATTATTGCCGAGAGGAGACGTGCTACGTCCGCTTGTTCGACTTCGAATTCGATCGTCTGGCCATTGTTCGTCGGAGGCGATGATCTTTTTCGCGTAATTGAGGTTAAAATGCACACGAATGAGGCTTCGGGAGGCGATATGGAGGCGAACCACGGGGGTTGCTCGCGACAATGCGACTTGGAACAAACGGGCGTACCTAACATATTCGCGCGCTCGTGCGCTCGTGCGTCCCGATGAAACGAGGAAGGCGAAGTCTGGCGCGTATGTCTCCGCACGCGCATCTCTCTTTATTTCTCTCCGTGTTCTCGTACGAGCTGCCGGGTATACGCGCCATGGGACCAGCCGCGGTGTATTCGGCGAGAGGCCAGACCAAGTGGGAGCAACGCCGGTGCTAATACACCGAGCGAGCTCTTTGCCACTCCACCGAGCAGAAATTGATACGATAAATTCCGGCTCTGAATTGGCTCCGTCGAGCTTGAAAGAGCCTCGCCTCGCAGCTTTCTCTCCTCTCGATTCTTTCCTTCTCCTCTTTCACGGCTCCCACCACCTTCTCCCGTTTCTCCTGCCCGCCACCCACTTTTTCGCGGCTCCTATCCCATCCCTCACCCCTTTAGCCCTGCCCAACTCCTCTTTCACGGCTGCTGCCGCTGCCGACTCCTCTCCTCCGCGGAGTTCCTCTTCGCAGCGCCGTTGTCCCTCGTCACAGACGCTGCCGCTGCCACGCGCGACTTGGCCGCGTCCATCGGCCAACAAACGCGCGTCTGGTCTCTCGTCAAACAGCGAGGAACGAGCCGGAAGTTGACCTGGGGCTACGAGCGAGTAGCTGCGAGAAAAGGGAATTACGTTTACGTAACAACGATCCGCCAAGTCAAAGAAAAACCGCGCTCCTCCGCGTTCTCGAACCGATGACGTTTCACTCTTTAAGAAAATTGCTGGTCCCAGAATCGTCCCAATCTCACGATCTGTACTCCAAGGTCAACGATTTTCCTAATGCCTATCTGTATATACGGATGGAAGCAGGTGGAATTCGCTTCGGGAAACACCGAGGCAGGTGAAACGCGCCAAGTGGGTTCAGCGCTACAGAGTGCGAGAGGTTGGTGGACTGGCAAGAGACGCCTCGACGAGGAGAGAGCTCTGCGGCAAACGCTTGAATCGTACGCGTATCTGGATCGCGGAATCGTTGATGGCCGATCAGGCGTGCTGAAATAGATATATCCACGCGTCGAGGGGCTTCGGACTCGGGGCTGAGGGAGCTTATAATAGATATAACATATTAGAGTTAGGCGTGTAGCGAGTGGACGACAAGGGTGAGCCCATTAAGAGGGTAGCTCGTACAATGCACACAACTGTTGGTTCCATTATGCCTACTTAATTAGGCTATAGCATGTCATGGCCCGGTTGGCAACGAGGAAGAACCCTGCCTCCCCGAATCGCGACCCTCAACTCTGCAAAGAGAGCCGGACAAGATAGTCCATCGGGGTACCCACGAGACTTTTTACGCTCGCGTGTCCCTGCATCGAATCCGGATTTCGCGAGGGTGGTTCAGGACTCTTTTCTCATTTTCCTCACTTCGCTCGCATTCCTCTCTCTCCCCCCTTACATTCCACTTCCTATTTTGCTCTTTTTTTAATCTATTTACGCATTTACTCTTCTATTCATTTGTCTCGTTTCATTTTCTATCACACGTCCGGTACTTTTTGCTCTTTTACGTTCTGTTCTTCCAGCTTCGTACATCGAGAGCCAAGATTATCGAGGCGAGTAGAGGGACCGAGTACGGTTGCAGCAGATTCTGGTCATCGAAATATTTGTGCAGAGCAAATTGTCGTCATCGTGGGTCGACGGGAGTGGTACACGCGCGCGCGTACGGATGGACCCCCCGAATGGGAAAGTCCCCGCAGTTGAGAGGGCAGACAAGATTATAATCTGTCCCATTATTGTGCCATCGACATCCCGTAGGGGATTTTTCCATTTGACAATGCAGTTACACGTTTGTGCTTTTTCACATTGCGTATATTCACCGACTACAACTCTCGCCCCTAGCATGTTAGCATGTAAGCATGTAATACGGCAGAGATACCGGGGTTTGTTCGGCGGGGCGTTCGCATGGGATCAAGCCCAGCGAAGGGGTTCGTTCGCGTAATCCTACCTGCATACGATGTCCTTCTCCATTGTCTCCCGGCCATGTGACATACGGGGACCCATGTGCCCCTGCAACGACTACCAACGGAACCCCACGCACGTCCGTTCCAGAGCACCGCGATAGCTCTCTGTGGAAGCTACGGAGCTCTCCTCGCCAACTGTAACCAACCCACTACCAAAAACACCCACAAACGAATCCTCTCTCGCTCCTCGCACCCAGGGACTCGCGACTTTCAGGACAACGAATCGCGCGAACGCTCGTCGCGCGTGAGAACGGCGAACGACGTCGATTTTGGAAGAACCCATCTCTTTCTTGTCGGGGGGGCTGCGGTTGTTTGCTACACCTTCGTTACGCCGCTCGTTAACGCGGCGCCGCGCGCGACCATCGCTTCCAGTTTGTCTTGCTCCCGGCAAGAACGAGCACTGACCGTTCTCAAGAAAACTTTCACGACTCTCTTATCCCTCGCGGCGCCGCCGGGGCGTCTCCTCCCCAACTTTCTTGGGGAGCGGACGAGCCTTGGACGCGGACCTGTCCTTTATCAATGAAAGCTGCTGACCGGCGCCTACGCTTCCGTACAGGAGACCTTGCTCGTGAATGAATCGCGTGTGTGATCATCCATCGGTACACCGACCACGCGATCCGTCGCTCTTGTGTCTCCGTACAAAAACTCACCAACCGGCCACGAAAAAATTTGTTCTTCCTTTCAATCTACTTACAACGTAGCATCCATTAGCAATTTCGTGCACTTTTTTTATTCAACTCAGAAACACCAACAAACTCGATTCAGTTTTCATTTCTCAATTTTTTATTCGTATAAAAGTGGCGAACAAAATTATTAAAAAAAAAAAAAACAACATTTTTTTGAGGGGGTCCGTCGTGCCCCCGATTTTTTTTTCTTCTACTTATCGCAAACCAACGCTGAATTCGTTCGATACAGGCCGGAGAGATTGTACCTAGTGGTCAAAAACCACCAAAATTAATTTAGCGGCTTAGAGGGGGGGGGGGGGGGGGTGCTCCCCCTACTTTGTCTTTCGCGAGTATAAATTCTTAGGTAATCGTAGTATAATCTTAGTAGGGTAGGAAAGTACGAGAAGGCCTTTTTCTTCAAGGGGCCCATTTTTGCCCCCCCCCCCCCCCTAAATTGTAGATTGTTAGCAAAGTCGTGGAGAAAGAACGACTTGCTCGTTCCACGTGTCGAGCTCGTTTGTTTTTTATCTTTCTTTCCTTTCCTATCTCCTCCTATTTTCGAGGTTTGTTCGACATCGTGGCGCAAGTATCCGGCGACCCCGTTGTCTTACCGCCTGTGCCCGTACTGGCGTAACGAGATTTGCATGCGATGTGGGGTCGAGAAAAAGTGGCGAAGATGAAGACACGCGAATAAAGGAGAGGAAGAGTCGTTTTTCCTCCTGCCTCTTCCTCAAGCGAGATGGGGAGAACGAGCGAGAGAGAGAGAGAGGAGGAGGATGCAGAGGAGGAGGGGCAAGGAAAAGAAAGCGTTGCGCACCCTTGTGCAGCATCCACTCTTGCCATTATATGGAATTGGATCTTACGACGCGTTACCCTCTTACATATCATTTCGCCTCGTGCCTCCGTTCGAGAAGAGAGACACGGAGATGGCGAGCAAGAAAATGTCGGCCGTGGCCAAGGAGACGAGACAAAGAGGCGACGACGACGACGACGACGACGTTGTTAGTTCGCGGCATCGAAGCTGGCAATGAAGATAATTGCAATCGTAATTAAAAATATGTGCTCAAGGAGACATCATCGAGAGACGAGAGGCGATGCCCGCGACCGCGAATCATATTTCCTCCGCGCGTTATAATTGGGACGTCGGGACGCGCGGCGTCGTCGCCAGGACAATGGGATCACCGGGTCGTAAATACGGAGAACACGTTCCTCGATTTCCTCCTCGTCATTAGCCTCGTCATCGCGGAATTTCGCGACGTAACGAAGACGAGGATCGCGAAAATGGAAAAAAGGCTATGGTGCCGCAGCTCCGGCAAGCGAATGAAACGAAAGGGAAGAAGAGGAAGAGGAAGAGGAAGAGGAAGAGGAAGAGGAAGAGGAAGAGGAAGAGGAAGAGGAAGAGGAATGAGAGCGGCGAAGTGGGGAAAATTATTCGCAGTCGATAGAGACGAATAGCCAATCAACGCGGAGAGAGTGGCTCGTTTTTCATGAAACCGCGGCGCGACCAATGAAAGCCGTTTTAGCCAATCTAAAGAAGTTTTTTCATCGGACGTCTCGCTTTGTCTTTGTTCCAGGGTTTATATTTTAAATGGTAATTGCAACTTTTTAATGGGCCCCGACTAACAGCCCGCTCTGTTCTTCATCAGCGGAAACTCCGAGCCACGAGTGGCGCGAACAAATAGAACTCGCGTGGTACCACCGCTGAAAGCAGCGCCGCGGTACCGCGGAGAGTGCCATCGACTCGAAAGAATCGCGAGGTGGTTGCGCTTCGCGAGCGGATTCGCGAGCGTTGAAATTCGGAAATTAACCCTCTCTTTGCCGCGACGAGTTCTCGGCGAAGGGGGAAGAACAACGCGCGTGAGCCGAGAACTCGTTATTCGGGCCCCATCCGCTTCTCGACGAGAGCAGTCGTCTTACAAGTCGTGAAAACTGAACGAAAATTCGTTTTTTTTGCAGACGTTTATAAAATCTATTTAAACGGTTATTTCGATGCTGCGTAGACTTTTACCTGGGTCCTAACGCACTCATTTCGTGGCCTTCAGTTTTCTTGGGCTCCGGCGGCAGTGATTCCGGGTAAAAAGTGCCCAATACAAAGTTGTCTGGTGCAGCAACGCTCTGGAAACGCCAGAGTCGGGCGAGATAGGCGCATTGAAACGTTTCTACGAATCGTCATTCGTGCCCGTTTATTGAATTAACCGTTTTAATTATCTTCGTTTCGAGGGGACAAAGAGAGTCACTCGAGTTTGCCGCGATGCGGAGTCACCTCGTGAAGCGTGGCCACCGAAGCTGACGCCCGCTGCGCGCGAACAAGCGATGGGCGCGCAAAAGTCGTTGGGAAAGATGCGTGACGAACAAGAACAACAACAAAAAGCTCTACTTTCGAAAATTAAAAGCTTCCGCCGCTTGTTTTGCACCTAACTAGTCATCCGCGTGTGGGAAGACGGGCGCCTCTTCGCGGCGAGAAGACTCCTTAGATGCAGCTCTCTCCGCCCGCTTCCTCTTACTTCGCCGTTGTTCTTTCCGACGGATGTGCCATCGTTATCAACGCCGTAGAACGAGACCGATGTAACAACGACGCGCCGATTCGAAGCTTTCCTGGGCGAAGACGGAGAAAAATGTCGTTGGCTTCGCGTCGTTGGGAAGAAGAAGAAGAGGAAGACGAAGAAGAATAGGAAGAAGGAGGAGGAGCAGCAGCAGCAGGAGGACGTCTACTGCTGCTGAGAAGCACGACGAGCAGCGACTTCGGAGGGTGAGGATTGAAAAACGCGGAGCTGAAAGCCCGATTATCTTCCGGTCCTTGTCGTCCCCGCCTAATCAGCGAACTAAAGCAGGCTCGAGGGCGAAAACCGGGAAGAAGGCTCTGTACGGGGACACCCAGCGTTTTCTCTTCATCCCTCTCTCTCTCTCTCTGTCCCTCTCCTTTTCCCGCACGAATGACGCGGGAGGACCAGAGAGAAGGATGCTGCAGCTTTCGGAAACCAGCCTCGCTGCCCACCGGAAGTGAGCCGCTACGAGGATGAAAGATCCGCGGCTAGAATTGCAATTACCGTCGTTTTCTCGCGCCGCGCACCCACGAATTTTCAATACGTAGATATTTCAAGCTTGCTTTCATTCTTCCAGCCAGTTTTATCCTCGTTGCCATCGATTCTCTCATTTTCGTCCTCGTTTCCTTTATCATCGTCGCGCGGCTCGACGCTTTTCTTGCCGTCTACGAACGACGATTGAACTCGCTTCCATGAGAAATGGTCTCGTGATTTTCTGGGAATCCGGCGCGGTGGTAAAAAATCACTATTTCCGCGAAACGTGACGAGAAACGCTTTTTTTAGATCTTCTTGCCGTTTCCGTCGAGGTAAACGGCTTGACGCGACGTGACTGCGGAAAATTCACTCGTCCATCGCGACAATGGTAGCCAATTCTTTTTCCACTCGTCTTATTCGTCGGCTCGTAATGGACCGTGAAGAAATTCGGTCGAGCGGATTGCTGGGAGGTTGAGGCTAGGATTTCACTTCGATTCGATTTGGTTCGTCCATCGGCGTCTTCCGTCTTTTCTACGCGCGCATCCGCCCCATTTCATCTATTTCCACGCTCGTTCTCCACCTCCCGTCTCCTTTGCTGCACCGTTTCGCTACCTTTTCCTCTGCCTCTTATTATCGCTCGCATGTGTTCGCCGGAGTGAGGAGAGCGGACGAGAAAGAATCGTGTCGAAAGCCCGTTTCAATATACTAAGAGCAAAATACGTAAAACGCGGAGCAATATTCGACGGGATCTTTCCTCCTCGTCCTATATCGTTGATTGCGAGGAGCGTGCCCATTGTGCGTTGGGAGCCCGTTGCTCCGCGTCTCCTTCCACTGGCAGCATCAGTTCCGATCCGACGAGGTACCCCCGTCTATGTTCATTTTTACTCTTTTCCCCAAAATTACGAAAAAATCCATTTCTCCGGAACCGTTGCCCATATCGACCCGACGATTTAGACGCCTCTTCCCCACGCTTCCGACTATTTTTCCAAATTTTTTCACATTTTTACGCCACCGGCTCTTCGACACAGAAAATCGGGCTTCCCGGGACGCGTATATTCCTCGCCCCCGACACGTTATCGCTGCTCTAATCAGTCGTCTCTGTGAATTATTACAATCAAACGGAGACGCGGAAATTATTCCTCAAAGGCGCGGCGAGATAACAAACTCGCGAGCCACGGGCCATGCGTACCACGGAGAGGAGGACGCGACGTCGTCACATTTCGAACGGGACACGGACGAGGCCGTCGATGCTGTCCGTCCGCTCGTTTGTCCATCCGCGAGCGATGGGTGCATCCAGATACCGCCCGATGCTGCACCCATCGCTTTCATTTCCCTCTGAGCGTTCGAATTTCAAACGATACGAAAACGCGGGCTACCCTCGTCTGTCTCCTCCATCTCTCTCTCTCTCTCTCTCTCTCTCTCTCTCTCGCCACGCTCGGGACTTCGACGCGCCATATTCTTGTTCATCGCCGACTCATCGAGAACGGACAGCCAGCATTTTGTACCGTAGCAGCGAGGCGTGCGTCGACTTTCATCGATTCCAATAACACAAATTGATCCGCATCCTCGATTTCGCGTCGTTCTTATCCAGGTATCTGCAATTATCGGCCCAACGCTGAACAGCCGATCCATCCTATTACAGTTGTAAGCCTCAAAACTGAGCAACACCAATAGCCTCGAATATTCTACAAATCATTAGCCAAGCATATACTTGTTTTCCAGATTTTTTGGAGCAACTTTTGAGAATTGGTATCATTTTTTTCTCAACTTTAGGTCCAGGCAGTTTTTTAAGAATGATTATAAAAATTGGAAATTTCATTGCAAAAGCGATGGAAGGTAAATAAATTCTTCGTATTTTAGTTACATTTTATTGGGAACGAGTTTATGATGAAAAATTGGATTATTTAACGCGGTTTCTAGAGACATGGGCATTTTTAAAAACGTGGTGTACGTTTGTCCCCGATTGTATTCTGCTGTATGAAATTTGAAATTTAAAATTGATTGAAATTGGGAAGTTGCTGAAGCGTACGATTCGATGGATAGATTTGGAGGGATGAGACGCGATAAAGATTTGGGTGTTTCGTGGAAGATTCGCCTATTGTAAATTGAGAGGCTAGAAAGGTGAGGGCTGAATGAGTAGGAGTGAGAAGATAGGATGGAAAACGGAGCGGGTCAAAAATCGTCGGCGATATGGGCGAAAGAAAATGAAAAAGGAGAGAGAAAGGGGGGGGGGGGAGGAGAAAATGGAAACATTTTACCGTCCCGAAGCCAGAGATAAAATAAATCGGCTTTCGCGAGGCTTCCAACCGACGGGACGGGTCGACCCCGTCGGGGGGTGGATGATCGCCTTGGTTCCTCGGCGTACGTTCGCGGCATCGACGGAGACGATAGAGAGAGAGAGGGCGGCTCTATATCCCCGAAGCCGAGGGGTTACTCTCTTAATATTTGTAAGGTTTTCATCGCGGCAAAAGACCGAGAAACGAACGAAATACGCAAATCCTCTTCGAATGCGAGCGTTAAAACGAGGGTGGAAAACGTTGAGACGTTTCAGACTAGCCGATCAGTGAAAAAGGACGGATGAAAAACGTTGGGTAAAACGAGTCGTTGCACCGTTTGAATGAAAAATCCACGGTGAAAAAAAAAATGCTCTCTCAAATTTCCCCTCCTCCGGCATGTATTTTCATCTCGACGTTCGCACTTCCGGGGGAGCAAAGCAACGTGGAAAGGGTGGTAGATGGACATTTTCCCGATTCGTTGGTACATTTTTCCAAGGAGACGGGAGGAGAGAAAGAGAGAGAGAGAGAGAGGGAGGTGACGAAGCGGGAACGGAGAGATGTTATTATCGTTATAACTTCGCGTCGTGGTCGGAGTTGGAAATTATTCGGCAAAGGTAAGGCAAGGTCTGAACTTGAAAGCTGTTCAGCGTTGTGACCACCCTTTCCTACCTCCTCGCATTTCGCTTCCCCGTCAACGAAATTACGCGTCTCCTCCGTTCGCCTATCGAGGCGTCCAACGAACGTAACGGCGTCGCGATTGTTGAGAGAAGCTTTGGTTTAGTCTTTGGTGTCAACGGCAGCATTTCAAACCTACGTACTACTCGTTGTGTCTTGGTTAATTAGTTGTGCGCGTACGTACCCGGCAGCCGGGGGAAGTTGGGAAGGGAGGGAAGCGAAGGGTAGCCTCGAGAAAAGACGAGGAACGAGGAGCGCTGCTCGTTTAGCCGCGGTGTCGGAGTTATCATCAACCGACTCTACGTCCACCGTCGTCGCGGCCATCCGCGTCGAGATCAACCGCCCCCGATCTTATAGCCTGTCCCGGTGGGTTGCGCGCTCGCGAGAGCGGCGCGCCACCTGTCGGCGGTCAGCGCAACCGCTCGGTTTCTCGCGCCTCTCGAAGCCTGGTTTTCGCGTTGTACGCGAGGTCCGAAGGCGGGTGAAAATATTCCCGGGGGAGGATGAAAGCGAGAGGGCGACAAAGGTTTCGGGTTACGGTTGGCAAACGTCCAGCTCGCCAACGTAAACGACCTCGAGTTGTTCGCAGGCGATCGACGTAACGTCGGGAGGCAGTAGGAGGAAAAGAAGGCGGAGGAGGAGGAGGACCCCGAAGTATTCGTCCGATATTACTTTCGCAAAGAAGCTCGCGAACGCGCATAAGAATGGCTCGTATCGGTCGTAGGACGAGGGAGCAGGAGGTATTTATGCGAACCGATACGAGCGATCCTCGAAGGACTACTACATCCGTGTGCGTGCGTGTGGGTGCGCGTGTGTGGGGGGGAGTGTAGGTACGTGGATATCGGGAGGTTCGGGAGGATCGACCCGATTTTCCAATCTCACCGGAACGTATTTGAATTCCGACGCGCGTGGACTCCGCCGCTGCTCCCCCGTCTCACCTTCGAGGGATCGGACCTCGCGGCAAAGGAAGAGAGGAGCGGGGGCAGCACGTACGAATGGATAGACGGAGAAAGAGAGGAGGTTCAAGTTGGTTCGTCGATTCGCGATAGCCGGGTGTACGTAGGAGAAGCGAGAGAGCGAGAGAGAGAGAAGTTGCCCTCGCGTTATTCGTAGGCGGGCCAGTTGCGGCAAGAGCGTCCGTTATGCGCTGCGATTGAATGCTAGGAATTTCATCACGGGTCCTGCAGTCTCGCCAACAGCCCCTCTCGCGCCCGTGGGTCAGGGATGGTAGGGTTGCGTAAGAGGACGACGAAGGGAAAGAGGGGCAACCCCGCCCTCGGCAACCCCCGTATCAACCGACCCGTTCCGGAACTCGCCCCTGCTTACGGCTCGGTGAGAAGCAGCGAGAACCAAAGAGAGAGAGAGAGAGAGAGCAAGGGAGCGCGGGGGGAGAACCGGAGTAACGGAGGCCCGGTTCCAATCATGATCCGACGCTACAGCGTTTGAAGTTTCGATTGAAATTCGACGGAGGAGCGGGGGGCTTGACTAAAGAACGAGCGGGTACCTAGTACTAGCTATCGGCTATCGGAACGATATCTCCGCGCTGCCCTCTCGGTTCCCCCTATTTTATACAACGTGTAATAATAAATACAACGCTGGGAGTAGGTACGTAAACATGCGCCGCGACGCACACGTGCGCGGACGACGAGAAAAATGCGTCACTGCTCTGGGAAACGCATCGTTGGGAGGTGGACATTTGCCCGAAGGAGACGCGATACCACTCGTTCCCGATACATAAAGATGCGTCATGCGTAAAATGTTCAGACGCGATCGTTTAAACCAACAGTATCCACGCTCTTTGAACCAACCCTTCCGAACGCGACGAGAACTTAACGTTTTTCAGTCTCGTAGTTGGGGTGGAGTTGGGGGGAAAAAAAACGCGACGACCAAAGGGATTCTTCGTCGGTTTGGAATTAATGTCGAATTAGTTCTTGGAAGGAGACGAGGTCATTGTTTGAAATATCAATTTCCCTTGCCTCGCTCGTCTCTCCGATGCAAAATGGTAATCTGTTAGCGAGCGATAGCAGGAATTACCGAATTTGCATCGTCAACGTGCTCGCAGACTGTCGGGTCTTCTCGTCGCGTCGTTGCATCCGACTATTGTATTACATATATGTAGAGAGTCGCGAGCAGCATCGCGTTATCGCGTTTTACCTCGCGATACGCGATGCAATAATCGAATCTTTGTTTCTGCACTTTGACGAATTCTAAACGATCGAAATTGCCAAATTCACGGATCGAGCTCGACTTTTGAAAAAAAAAACGCCGTCTCTCTCTCTGGAAATTTACCAATCTGGCCCCACGTGGCCGGCGACGCGTGTAGCGTCAATATTGCGACATTCTCGGTGAATTTTCGACGAATGGTATTCGAATCGAAGAGTTTTCTGCCTGCCATTAATCACCGGGCGGCCATCTGGTTCCCCGTGGCAATCAGGTCCGGCACTCGAGCATGTAAAGGACCGAAATTTATAACTTGACGGTTGTTACTCGCTTAATAACGCGGCGTAATAACATATCATTTCGCCGAGATCGCTTAACCCTTCGTAAAAGCTCCCCACGTCGCGTTACCAACGCGTATCGGCGTACCAGGATCTCTCGTGCGTCGCCCTCTGAGAATCTATCCATCGGCTACCAACTACTCTCCTCGGCCCGGAGGTTTCGTGAGGCGAGAAAAACGCGTCTTTTCCTCTCGCCGTTGATTCCGTGTTCCTCCCCAATAAAGTAAAATAAAAATAAAACAAACTAGAATAAAATAAAATAAAATAAAGTAGAATAAAATAAAATAAAATAAAATGAAATAAAGTAAAATAAAACAAAACAAAACAAATTAAATTAAAATAAAATAAATTAAAATAAAATAAAATAAAATAAAATAAAATAAAATGAAATAAAGTGAAATAAAGTAAAATAACATGAATTGAAATTGAATTGAAATGTAATGAAATGAAGTGAAATGGAATAAAATGAAATTGAATAAAATTTAAAAATCCAGTCTGCGAGGGCTGGTCGGTCGTTCGCTCTTTGCGCGAATGAATGAGATGGAATGAATGGGAAACGAAGCACACGCGGAGAGACGCGCGTAACCCGCGAATCGATGCTATCGCTTTGGGTCTTTGTGACGAGACGAGATTCGACTAAACGATACGTGTTGCGTTCCCGTTCGTTGCCTCCGTTAAATCTTGATAAGCGACATCGATGCTTCCCAAACTTTCGAGGATTTGCTTGCTTTACTTTCAGCTACTAGGGAGCGACAAATAACCGGATCGACAATCAAATGATTAGCACTTCTCGTTCCCCTCGAATGCTTTTTACCCTCTCGAAAACGACGCGCACTTTCCTCTCTCCGAAGAAGAAAAAAAAACAGCAAAAAAGCGCCCCACTTCAAAGAACGAAGAAGAAAAAACGGACCAACACTTTTTTTCCTCAACCCTTCCCAGAGTTAACGAACGAGCTTTTACCGGACCCTTCTTGAAAGAAAAACGCGTCTGGCTGACTCTGCGAAATTCCTTGAAAATAAAATCTATTGCGCGCTCCAATCTCGCCCAAAAACCTCGACGAAACGGGAGCGAGGGAAAGAAGGGGGGCAAAGAAAAATCTAATCACTTTTTCCGCGAGAATAAATTTATTTTCCAATTCTCGCTAGATTTTTTTTTTTTTTTTTTTTTTTTGACGAGCATGCTTTGGCGTCGAGCGCCCGGCAGGAGAATTTCTCTCGCGAGTTTCTGCTCCGCGCGCAATATGCATGCACGCAGGTACGCGTACGCGCAACAAACGACGTTTATTTTTCGCCGTCGCCGCCGAGTCGCTTCGTCCAGGTACGCGCGAAGGCACGCCGGCGCATCTCTCTCTCGCTCCGCTTCTCTGCCACCCGCGAACCCGAGAGGTGACGCGAGCACGGATCCCGGAGCGTGGACCACGGTGGGGCGTCAAAGTCGCGAGCTAGTTTACGCTATAATTTACTATCGCGTCGTTTGCAATTAACTTCTCTCGACGATGTCACGTTCGCTCCGTGCCTCGTGCCTCATTTTCAGACCCGTAACAATCTTCTCGCTTCGTCGCCTCTCTCTTTCTTTCCTCGCCTCCAAACCCAACGGCGACGAATTTCCACCCTATCCTTCCCTCTTCCTCTCGTTTCCGCTATTTATTCGCGCATTTTCCAATCGCTTCTCGCCCCTTCGCCGCGAATTACTTCGCCTACGCATTGTCAGCTACACATTTTCCATACAACGGGCGCTAATTACCTACATTAAATCCTCCTTTAAAAAAAAATACCAGAATTTATATCTGCCTTCCATTTTTCTTCTCTAACCCACAAATTTTATGATACGAATTTTTTCTCATATTATTACGAATTCAGAATTTTTTCCGTTTTCTTCCTGTATTTATGCTATTATAATTTTTTCAAATTATACATATACATACGAAATTTTTGCCCACACGAGTGTTTAATTACATAGAAACCTCATTAAAAAAAATATGTATATATCGTTACGAATTTTTTATTATTATATTTTGGTTCGCGAGTATCAAATTTACTATAATATAATCCTTCGTATTTTTTGCAGACCGGTGTTATCGGCTCAAATTATCTCATGCGAGTTAGCGACGAGAAAACAATAGGAAAAGACTTTATTTAGTATCGTCGGTGAATTTTCTTTCTTTCTATTTTTTGTACACACTGAAAATCGTTTTTTCGTGTCTTTTTTTATTTCTTCCCAAAGTGGAACCCTCAATTTTTCTACCCGTATTTCTTAGGGGTGCAATTTTATTCCGCTTTTTTTCTGTCGCGCCGAGACTAGGGACGCGGGGGGAAGCAGGGAAAATCGCGAGTCGCTATCGTATCTTCGATCTGGTTTCTAGATCGACGTAATCTTGAATATTAACGGAGTACAGCGATTTGCTTTCAAAGCCACCGAGATCGAGCAAGCCACTCCTTACCGTCCCTCGGATCTGAATACACGGACGACGCGGGGATACTCCTCTCCTGCCTGCTCCACATACCGAACTCCGGCGACGCGGCACGACGACGATTTTATCTCGCGCGCCCTGAATGCGCGAACCGTACGGCGCAATTATTATCAGCGACACAATGACCGTTCGATCCTCGCGCCTGTGCGGTAATCTCAGTGATTTCGACGATAATTCCTCGTCTTCCGTCCTTTACGGCTTCGCCGTCGCCTTCTCATCCCCGTACAATTTTCCCCCTCTCCCTTCTTCTCGCCCGCAGCACTCGATCCGGTGCAAAAAAAATACTGCTCGTCTAATTCGTTTACAAAAAATTGTTCCAACGAATTAGGATGAAAATTGTTATTTCGAAAAACTGTCCGCACCGAAAAATTGTCGACGGGTTAAACATCTCGTCGCCTTCGCGACTGGCAGCACGAATCGCGCCGCAACTTCTTGCAGCTTGTCGAAGAAAGTCTAAATCGCCATTCATCGTGCGTACAAATCGCGCAGAGGCCCTCGTTTGGTGGGCGAGAGGGTCGCGCAAGGTCGCGAGCTTCCGGAATTAATAGAACGAGCCGCGCGACGGGGGGAGGAAAAGTTTGGCCCACTGGCAAAGAAGGAGCGGAAAGAGCGAGGAAGTCGGGCGGAGGTCAGCGTCGGCGTCGGAGGAGCCGAGGCTCGGAAAGCTGTGGAAGCTGGAGGCTTCTCGCAAATGGACGTCCGCGGAGCCGGGGGCAGCGGAGGCGAAGCGAAAATCAGATTTGGCCGTTGTCGCCTCTCTCTTCCCCCCGCGCGTCCCGCTCCCCGACGCAGGCGCCGCTCTCCCTTCCTCCCGGATCCTGCCAGTTCCATTTCTTCCCTCCCAGCTGAATATATATCCAGCCCCTTCGGTTCCCCGCGTTATATCTGCCATCGCCACCCCCTCGCTGCCACCCCCGGCGACGTTCCTCTCCGGTCGTAGACTCGCACGACCGACGCCCTTTGATCCTGCCGACAGCGCAGCCACCCTTCGGTGGTCCTAGCTGCCACCCCCGACGCGAACCCCACCCCCCACCCCCCCTGACAACACCCGCTGATAAATATGCTACCGGCAGGAGGACGCCGCGCGGCCTTGTAACGAGCACGCATGCACGCGGCGTCTACGCTCCTGCTCCTCTCTCTCTCTCTCTCTCTCTCTCTCTCTGCTCCTCGCCCCTTCGCGATGTATGTACTTTGCGTCGTCTCGCAGGAGGAAGACCCTTCGGATCGCTCGCTCGCTACGTTTTGGCAACCTTTCTCCAAAGGGGCTTGATATTCCAAACGAGCGAGGCGATCACGCGACTTTTCAACGCGACGGAAACGGGGATGTAGAGCGACGGACCTCACGGTCGTGCGAGGTAAGGGTTGCTACGACCGCCAAATACCATCCCTGTTTTTGTCCAAATTGTTTTTCCATTTTAAGTTTTGAAAAAAAAACAGCTACCAGAAATGAAAGCATGCTACTAAAAACAACTGCATCAGTGTTGTACCATCGTATTGCCTAGAGACCTGCAAACCGTAATTTCCACAAAAGTCGTAACACAACGAAACTAAAAAACTGGGTGAGAGCTAATGACCAGTCTCGGTTAATCGAATTAAACAAACTTTGTAAATTACGACCGGAATGAATAAACTGTTGCGCGGAAATTAGCGAATAAACGGTAAAATTTGCACACGAGGCTGGTTTATTACTGAAAGTGATAGAAAACTCGTTTGCTTTCTTAAAATCGTATAAAGGTAGCTTCTTCAGGAAGCACAAATATTTTTTCGGCTGAAAAAAAAATTGTACTCGCGGTAATAGATATTGTAAAAAAATTGTGTGCTTTGTAAATATTTGGGGGAAAAAAATGGAAGGGGCAAAAAATGGAAGGGGAAAAATTGGGGACTGTGCCTCGTATGAAAATGATTTGAGGCACGTTGGAGGGAACGGGAGAGACATAAGAGGAAGTTGTGGTGTGTAAAATCAGGCGAATCGTATTGTCAAATTTTACGACCGCCTTCGCGGTCGTTGGTCGCGCTTTAACGGCGCTAAATAAATTCTACGATTCTCTTAAAGATACGAAAGTGTGCAGCGCTGGTTGGCGAGAGGACGAGAAGCGGCAGAGGGGAGGAGGGAGAAAAGGGAGGCGGAAAAAAGCGAGATCGATATAAAAAAAAAAACGGCGGGGGAGAAGAAGGAAAAAAATGGATAGAGGATCGCAACAGAAATACGTGGGTACGACGTATTATATATGCAAAAGTGTCGAGGCTACCCGGAAGTTTATACGCGCGGAGTTACGGAGAAACTAAGAGGCTCGCTCACCTTAACGTACCGAGGAAATTTATCGCGGCGAGATAAGCGTATCGGTTTCTCTGCGTACAATAATGTACGCACACGAGTATCGAGCACGCGTCGAGCGCTGCGTACACACAGATAACCGCGAGAGATTCGTTCGTTACCTCGCGCCTGCCTTCGTTTCTCTTCGTTTCTTCTCCTCGTTCCACCTCGGTCAATCGCTTCGACGAGATTTCCTTATATCCTAGTTACAAACACGAACATTTTTATTTCACATCACGTACCGATAACAACGCTATTCGATTCGAATGAAAAATGCGCGTGTTTTTCTTCCCCGATAATTCTCGTCTCGACGCCCCGAGGCAAAAATCCGCCGCGACTTTTCATTTTCTCGCCTCGCCCACCAACAATCCGTTTCTCTCCATCGATACCCAAAATTTTTCTCTCCACCCTTTTAATTGTTATTTATACAAAATCACAATTTACTCGCTCTATCCCTAAGAATATCTCGCTAAATATCAACTTTATAAAAAAATCGATAGAGACCTTTTCTGTAGAGAATTGAATTGCCTACAAAAACGCTTCTATACATTTTTTCTCTAAACCAAATACTACAGAAACTGTTGCAAAAAAACGACAATTTTAGGAAAACACGAACCTGGATCATGCTGTTTTCGTTTGCAACGAACGGGAAAATTGCCCTCTTGTTTTTCGGCCGAAGAACGATTTTCCAGGGCGTTGGAAGGAAGTTAATTTTTAACCAACATCCCAATGTATAATAATAATAATAATCGTAATATTGGGCGACATTTCGTTTTTTTTTTTTTTAGGGTGACATGTAGTTGGACGTTTGTATCTGAAGGAGTTGTTAGCGGTGAGAAATAAGGATTTCGCTGATTTTTCGTCGCGTTTGTTGCTAATTAATAATTGTAATCCACGATTTTTGTTATTGACGATGAATCAAACGAAACATCCGCGCGCTCATTTACGGATCATCGAGGCGTCCTCGTAACGTTCAGTTGAACGAGTAAACGCGCGTAGGCAGACCTACCTATGCGAAATTCATAATATCGTTGGTGCTCGCCGCGGTTCGCTGAACAGTCCGCTCGCTCGCGGAATGACGATGCCGCGGAGCGTTGATAATAGTCGGAGCAATTTCCCGCACCGATCAGACCAAACCGTTCCGAACGAACGCGATCCAGCAGCGTTATTATTACATTAATACGCTCCTCGGGAAATTATTCGATTATCGATACGCGGACGGCGAGTAAAACCGAACGAAACGAAGCGAATCTGGGAAGGAAAAATACGGACGGCGTCCGCTCTCGGCTTTTCTGCACTCGCGATATCCCTTCGCCGGTGCATGCGACGCGATTCGAATCGGGTCAGGCGAGTGAAAACAGCCGCGAATCGTCGGCCGCGGAGGAAGCCCTTTGCGCCGCGCTCGCTTCCTTCGTCACCCTTCGCGGGGCCGGAAGTCGGGCTGGTGCTCTCGGTAAGGCGAGTGGCAAGCTGTAGCGAACGTGCTGCTACGCGTAGCAGGGAGCACGAGACCGCGACGCAGGAAACGCCGAGCCATATAGAGAAGAGATTAGGTCGTCGAGTGTGAAAAGTGCCCGCGCGAAGAGTTTCCTGAACCCCGAGAGGCTGGTTGTACGCAAATCCGCGAATTGGCCTACCAAGATTTGGCACGCCGGTGCAAAACGCGGCGAACGAATAGTTTTTCCCATTTCTAATCAACTATAAATTCGTTTCGACTCGAAAAGGATTCACACGCGAAGCCTGGTGTACGTCTGAAATTAGTGAGTGAAACAAACGATTTATCACATCTTAAATTTAAATGCGTTTTTGAGGTAAAATAAAAAACGAGCAAATAAAAAATGCTGGGCAGATTTAGCGTCGAAGATGTTCGACGAGTTGCGATGATTTTACGCGAGTTGTTGAAAAAATCGCAACGCTGCTGGAAGCTCGTGTGGCGATTGGATTTCCCTTCCTCAGCGAAACGTTGATACTAATCCATCGTGTCTCCGATTTAATCGCGTGTCAGCGATCGACTCGTCGCGGCTTATCGTTCATCCCTCGGTAAGAATCCTCGCATCGTCGTCGAGGAGTCTGGAACGTTTTTCACCGAGCTACAAGAGGATAATAACCTCGTTTTTTACTCATTTTTCCTCGCGCCTATTTTCCTCGTGGGGCCGAGCTAAGAAAATATATTCGCGAAGGGATCGACGAAATCGATGTGTCAGATGCGGCGCAAAAAGCTCGAGCGAACCGAGGAGCAGGACTAATGAAATTTGCTTTCGAGTCGCGAGACATATTTGCACGTACGTCGAGTCTTCTGAAGTCTTCGGAAGGCGAGACTCGCTGTGAAAATATCGCAGCGCGGTGTTTACAAAACAAAAGAAAACGTTCGATTTATCACGTTTATTCGCGCTCTTTTAGCCAAAAGCGTGAAAGTCCCACTTTTTTCTTTCTTTCCTTTCCTCCGCTCGTTCGCCCCGCTCTTCTTTTCTCTTCGCCAATCATAATCTTTATGCATCCTCGGCCTCTGAGGCATCGCCGCTCCCCCCACGCGCCTCTCCCACTTCGGGAAAAGCTTTGATGTCACATTTTTGCCACGCGCACGCTGCCTATCGGCAGAAAGCTCTCGCCCTCCTCTCCTCTCTCTCTCTCTCTCTCTCTCTCTCGCTCTTTCCTCCTATCTCTCCTTCACTCTTCGCAGTAAACCCGTCACTCTCGCAGTACAGCTGTGAACCGACCGCGACGTTACCATCGCCTACCAAAAATAGTTTTTGTATATTAAAATGGGCGCTACGTACACGCGAACTACCAACCGTATCCGCTTGCTCTGAAAGGATATTTTCATAAACTCGATTTGTTTATCCGATTCCTGCGGCATCCTGCCAAACGAGTCACAAAAATTCCGACGATTCGGAACATTTTTCACGATCATTCCGCTACAATTAACCGCAGTTTCGCCCACCTTCACAATTTATTATTTACCGTTCCAACATACTACTTTCACCAAAACATCTCCAATAATCGTATATCCAATAATCGTCAAATTCCAATATATTTGACCTGTATCCATTTTTTTCCACTGTACAATTTATACCACTCGTATTCGCATCACATCACCGCATTGCTCTACGTTTCAGACCTCTTTGCACTTTTTTTTCTCCACCCCAAATTTTTTCCATAGAAAATATTCGTCGCGCACGGTAAAAAATACTTTGTTACACTTCTTAAATGCTGCTCTAACATTGGTCGTGCTACTTTTTCCGGCACTACACGCGAAGTGGGTTGATGTAACACTAATTTGGCGTTGACAACGAAGTCGATGGCACGAAGCTTTGCGACGGACATTTTTTGGGCGTGCAGGAATTTGTACGGCGAAGAGAGAGAGAGAGAGACGATGAGAACTGTCGGCGTGCGAGATCAATGAGGATGACGAGTATGATCGACGTACGCGTCGTCGTCTCTTTATTCGAAGATTCGGGGGATATGGATTTTCTAGCACGGGCAGCGGCGTGACACATGGGCTTAGCGCGCGCGTGCGTGTGCCGCGAAATCGGTGTGCGCGTACCTGTTCCGTGTGCTCGCGAGCTCTTACTCGTGTACGTAAAACATTTCCCCTCTGAACCGTAATACGTAATTTCGTAATACCAACGTCAGGAAGTTTAGGGGAACTGGATTTGGCAGGCGGACAGGCAGGCAGGCAGGCAGGCAGGCAGGCAGCCCCTCCGGGAAGGTACGCTGCTCAATTGTTCAAAGGCTTTCAAAATAAACAATACGAAACAGCGAACGACATACTGTCGAGAACGGACGGACGATGGGTCGTTGGGAGAAACGAGACCACCATCATCGGTGAGAGACCAACGATCCTTATCTCTTTTCGCCCGGTTGCATTTATCAGGATAACAGCAGACGTACGTAGGCGAGCAGCAGGTGAGCACAAGAGCGAAGAGAGGAGAGAGGAGAGAGAAGAGAGAAGAGAGGGGAGCACGGAGGCAAAAAGGAGGAGTGACCCGGAGCTTTCGTCTTTATTTTTTATTTCCTACTTTTTCACTCGTTTCTCTGTCACATTTTCGCTCGAGTTTATTTCCTACGCCTCGCGTCGAGGAACACTCGACGCGCATAAAGGAAAAGGCAAAGTAACTCGAGTCTCGAGGTGACTGGAGAAGAAACTTTTGTCCTCGACTTCCTCGATCTCCAGCCCCGTTTCTTACTTGTTTCTTCCGCCCGAGGACCCGCGAGAAATCTGCCATCCCTCACACTCGTCGCGATTCCGGCCGGTCGAGGAGGCCTTTTTTTGTGTTCGACTACCGATAGGGACTCTCCGCGACCTTGGGACTAAGACTAGGAGAAGAGCGCTTGAAGAACGCGCGAGGAGTGCGAGGACGAAGAAGAAAAGGCTCGGAGCTTGCGAGTGAACAGTCGTATGGTTTTGATTGGAGAAGCACCAATGACGAAAACGGACGCGTCGCCGAGCGAATGACGTCAGCGGCAGGATGATGATGATGATGTGGCGAAAGCTCTGGGAGACAAGTCGTCGCGCGTGTGCGGGAGCGCGGAGGGGTTCTCGGATTTGCGGGGATGCGGAGGTGGGAGGGGTGGTTCACCGTTGGCCAGTCGAATCTTCGTTGGGTTATCGACGCCGGATGGACCACAGAGCGAGCTAGCCGCGAAAGCTCGGATATATGGCGGGGAGACGACTCGATCCAAGTGGATAGCGGAGGGTCGTGGCCAATCCGAAGGAAACGTCGTCATGGTAACCAGCGCCTGCGTCCACAACGTACTCGATGCATCTCTCTCGCTCCCCGCTCGTTTCACTTTTCATCATCTCCGTCTCCGAAGCTCTCTCCTCTACATCGACTTTCGTCGCCGCATCTGTCTTCATCGTGTTACCTACGCCCACGCAGATCCGAGGACGCGACTCACGCCCACGCGCGACGACCTTGCCGAACGAGGACAAATCTTAGCTCAACTTTGCTACACTCTCGCGAACAAGTGAACAACATCGATGCTCGCGAAGACGCGGAGGGCGAGATCCAAACTAGTAGTTGTATGCTTAGTTGCACGAATTTCCTGTTTGCTGTTGGGCTGCTGGCCTTAAGCAGGTGAAGCACTGCTCATGTGTTTCAGAGAGTAGGGCTCCTTTTTAAGATGCTCGAGCCTGGGCATGGCCCATGCAATTGGAAAACGAAGAACCAAGATTGGGTCGAGCCTTGGACATGCAAGGAAAACAATGCTAGATCTAGCTTGAGAAACAAGCCTTGGAAAACGAAGTCAGTACTGTCCTCAGTCTACCCCATGAAAAATCAACATTGACTCGACTAATTATATTTGTATAGTACAATTGTATAGGTATAAATATGTGGACACTAAAGAGTTCAGCATTTTAACTGGGGGAACATGGAAATCAAATTCGTACCGAAGCTTGCACTAAGAATTGTCCAATGCGCAGTTCTTGAAGCTTGTAAGTGTAACAAGATCGATAGGCTGTCTGGCCTTGGATGGAAGCTGAGGCCAAAGCTTGGCAAGTAACAAGTGGTCCAGGAGGTATTGACAACTTCTAGCTGAGCGGGGCAAGAAAAGAGAACTGGACGAGGATCGTTGGGCAAAAATGTAACATCCGTTTATGGGACAGGCTGGAAATTCAATCGATAAGTTGCGGTGATGGTCCGTGGCGGTGTCAGAGCCAAACCGGTGACGGGAGTGGGCTTCTCGAAAGTTTGGGTACCTATCGCTTCTACGCTGAGAATCTTAATGGATGATAATGATCAATCGAGTTTCGAAACCCTTCGGAACTCCCGACGGAGCACTTGGGATACTCGGGGCAATTTTTCCACGCTTATTTTCCGGGAACGTTTTTTAAGTCCAAAAATGGCGATGCAAACGTGTGGAATAGAACTGCACTGTGCTTCCGGAAAGGAACTCGAGGACACAGAAAAGTGCTACGTGGATCTTCGACATGGAAATGGCCCCCCAATCGCTGCATCGTTTACCCTCGATTGATTCCACGAAGTTCTCGAAACTATTCGAGGGAGCCTCGTTATTTCGCCGACCCCAGAAGCTGAAAAGCTCCGTCCTACGTGACCTCCGAACGGAAAACCCGAAGCCAAACTTGGCTTCGCTCGGGCTGAAATCGTGGAAGAAATCCCGAACCATCGCACTTGGGTCTTCCCCGTTGAAGATGACTCGGTAATCGATATCCAAGTCTCCTCGATGGATTTCCACGACTTCGGCCAGAGGCCCTGGAATTCCGTCGCGAGTGTCGCTCCACACCCAACGGAATCGAGCTTTTGCGCCCGTGATTTTTTACTCGGGGTTGGGAAATGGCATTTTTCAACGCCGAGCGTTGCTCACGCCTCGTCAAACGATGTCAAGTCGAATTGAGACAACTTCAACCCTCGCGGCTGGAAATATACAATATGGTAGAGAGGTATTAACCCCTCGACTGTGTTTTACAATATGTTGGGACGCGCCTGCCACGCTTTTGGGAAGTCTATTGATTCGGAGCAACTTCAAACGGGTCGACCTATCCGCAAAGGGTGTAGGGTGCCTAAATTAGACTTGCACGTGACTTCGGCACTGCCAAAAACCCTGCGCTCCTTTTCCACCTTTTCAATTTATCCCCAACCGCGTCTTTCCCAAAACGTCCAAAACACCAATCGTCATATTTTGCGGCGGCTGTCCATCTCGTTGCAACGAGTCTTCCGAGCTGCTCTTTCCTGAACGAGCTCCGAAGCTCGACACCAATCCGTTCCTCCTTCCAACGCGTCCAAATCAGATCTCGCCTCCTCCTCCTCGCATTCTCGAATTATTTTCGACAACGTTTCGCTCGCCCCGTTACGTCGCGCTTCCATCCCCGATTCTCCACCCTTTTCCGCTCCGTTTTTTCTTCCGCACTCCTCTTCGTGCCCGATGACGTCGCCGCTGCTTTTCCTCGGTCGAACCTTCCCCTCGATCGCAGTCGCCTACGCCTCCGCTTCGACTACGGCCACCGCCTCCCAGGTTACCCAGGCAACTGAGCTTGGGGTTGGCCACCCCCGCTCCTGGCTATACACATCGAGGCACTAGCTCCATTCAACGCCCTCATACCACGGATCCAGGAAAATGGAGGAACTCCTCTGGAAGCCAGCCGGATTAATGTATTTCAAATAATTCACGTACCTCTCTCTTTCTACCTGCCCAACCCCCTTTTATTCGCGCAAAAATTAACATCCCCCGAAGCAATTTTCAGACTATCGCCGTTTCCCCGCCCATCTACGCGACATTTTCATCATTGATGCCCAACCTTCGATCCTTGCATCTCCTTCTCTGTACCCATTTTCGCCCAACAACTTTCCACAACCATCTCGAGTAGTTCTTCCCACTCGACTCAGACCTGCCCAACTCGCTTTTCACTAAAACACGTGGAGTCTTCATCTCCACTCAAAAAATTATATCACAAGACTTCGGCATCCAAACGCTCGGTCGATTAACTCTTCTACCTAAAAACACGGTGCGTAAAAAAGTACGTAGTTGAGATGTGGGCGACTCGATATTCGAATCACCGATATTTTTATAACTTCCAGTCGCGTGAATCCACGCATTCGTTCTTCGGAGTCGAGCAATGAAATTTTTATTTCTTGGTAGTACACGAGAGGTCCGGGATATTTATGTCGGAGAGATATGCACAGCTCGGTATTCCTTTTGTAGAGATGAAGAGATGACTATCGAAGCCTCGTTAAAATGAATAATACTCCATAAAACGTCGTATTATTTCTCACCGACGAGATGTTGTCGCGAGATTAGTTTTTAAGCGTTGCCTAATCGGGGACTAATGTTGCCTGAGAGCGGGGAAATCAGCGGATCTCTTCAGAAAAGCGAAATAACGTTGGTGGTGATCCGGTTAACCGTACCACTTTCCACCGTCCTCTCTCTCTCTCTCATAATTCGCATCGATAAACGTTAATCACTGCGGCGCAGCTCTGAATACCGCAAACGTTGTCGCGAATCAGTCTTTGATGTGGGTACATTCATTAAATGCTTGTGCGTTAATTATTCCGTGAAACGTGCGGTACAGCCGCTGATAAATATTTCATAACGTCGACAACGACGGATCGGCTATAGAACGAGTCGAAGCACCGAAATACCTTTTTTTGGTCCCATCCTTCCTCCCGGACTCGCGAGGAGGCTAGCGAGTTTTTTCTGGACCCTCGGAACCAGGACTCGCCTTGTCTCGCGGTGAAACGTACGTATACCAATCGAGGATGTGACGAGACGACGAAGGATACGCGAGGAGTAGGTGCCGAGGCCGGAGGAGAAGTTTGGAGAAAGCAAGAGAGACCGAAGGATGATCGGAGAGAGAGGGAGAGGAAGCGAGGCAGATAGTAGAGGCGAAGATAGAGAGGAGAGAGAGAGATAGAAATACCCGCGCGAGAGATACCCCCGTTTTCCCCGGGTCGCTTTTGCTTTGTGCGCGTTGGGCGGCGGAACATCAAAGCCCTCCGGTTCCCGGTCGAGCCTTTGACGGTTGAGTCGCAGCCGCTCAGTCACCTCTCGGTCGCGAGCCGGCTCGCCTGATGCAGTACCCAGGAACATAGAGGCTCGCCTCAGGATCGTCCCGTAGCACGCGAATCGTGAAAAGAGTAGCGCGAAAGTCGTGAGCAATCGTGGGAGGCCCGTTACCCCACCCAGCAGCCATTTCGGGGTCTCCGTGACCCCGCGGCCAGGTTCACGCGCGAGCCGTGGTCCCATGACCAGGTTTGACAGTCTTCTTGTGAGAATCGTGACTCCTCTCGTAGCTGTCCCGAGTCTCGTGGTGGTGTGGTTGTTGGGAATAAAGTTGTCGCGTCCGACCCCCGCGAGTCGCCATGTCCTTGAGAGGGGTGAAAGGTGCGCGAAGTGGTAGAACGTCCAAGAGAGGACGCAGAGGTCATCATCGTAGTGGAGTTCGTAACGTGGCCACAGTCCCAGCAGCGGATCCTTCTTCCGGTGGTGGTAGTCGATCCGAGGTGAGGACCGTGAAAGATACGAGACAGCAACAAAGCTACGGGAACGACGACGAGGGTCGATGCGAGCCCGAGGCACGATCCCAAGCTGAGTCGCGCGTGCGCCGAACCCTGGACGCCAAGGGTCTCGAAAATGCTCTGGCACGGTGGGCGGAGAGGAGACGTCGAGGCATCAGATCCGCAACGCCGTTGTCCACGTCCGAAAACGATAATCGACAGATCAACGATGGAGCAAACGCGAGACTGTCGCAGCTCCGCAGGAAAGCTCTGTCTCTTGCCAGAAGCTCGGGAGCTTCGAGAGATCTCTTGGATTCCGTGACGCCCGACTGGATTCGGGACTGGCAACGAAGATACGAGCCAACAACGGGAACGACGACGAGTAGAGTGAAAGTCGAACCTGCGCAGCCCTCGACGACTCCTCGTCGATCCAGGGCTGCTCTCACGACGACGTCGAACAGCAGCTGTAGCAGAGGTCCGGCGGCGATACCGGACACGGAAGCGACGGAGGAGGGCTCCTCCACGTTGCAGCATCCTGGAATCGAGGCTTTGACGTCCATATTGAAGGAGTACGAGCCTAGTCGCGTTTACTTGGTCCACGTGTGTCGAGTGGACTGGAAATACCTTCCAGGTTGTCGCAAGGCCGTTGGAGGCGAAAAGATTTGGGTCGTCGGAGCGGCGGATCAGGAGGGACGGCATCGGACGCGACTGCTGGTCGCTGGGAGACACTGGAGGCCCCGGTGCCTCCGTCGCGTGAACATGTTGACCCAGCCCGTGGTGTATGCCGGGGGTGGTCGCGGTGCTCTGACGCCCGACCTCTTTCTTTGGTGGTTCCACCACGAGTTTGCCCCGGCGGCCTCGGCTCTACATCCGGACGGCGCGGTCCTGGTTGCCGAGGGTGCTTCCTATCTGCCCGTGGAAACTGATTGCGCAACTGCTGACGGCCTCGTGCGACTGGTCGTAGTTCCCGTCGATTATCTCGAGCCCAGGCTGGCCATGACAGAGCTGAGGGTTCGTCTAGCTGCCAATGTACTCTTCGACTCCTGCCTCGAGGGTCCCTCGTCGAGTTCCGCGAAGGTGGAGCACCTCGAGGAACGCGTGAGGAAGTTCTCGTTGAAGGAAGCTTTCGTCGGTTTCCACAGAGCTTGGCTCAACGTGCGTCCCGAGACGTTTACCCGTGGCTGGTCGTCCGTCCTGAGAGATGCGGAGCAGCCTGTAGGCTACGACTCTTCCGGGGAACAACGACTAACCATCGACTCGCTGTCGACGAGGGCTTGTCACAGCAGCAGCGAGTGCAACGAGGACAGGATGCTCCTAGCGGAGCTGAAGAACTTGGCCAGGGAATCCGGCCTGGATACCGACGACGCTGACCTGGCGGCGTGGCTCTTCGCGGATCAATCGGGTGGGAGCTTGAAGGATAGCAAAGACGACGCGTCCTCCGACCTCGACGACCCCGACAGCGATGACAAGGAGCTTCGCGAGCGCGAAAACTCGCGCGAACGCGAAGAAGAGTCACCCGACGAAGAAGCGTCCTGCACGGCTCGCGAAGCTACAACTTTGCTCTCCAGAGTCCTACTGTGGATGGAGAGCGAGCCCTTTGATCCTGGCCTCTTACTCGCGATAAGATCGGTTCGCGATACCGCGGCCCTTCTGGTAAGCATCGGCTGATCAGAGCACGAGACACTCCACGAATATCGACCACTCCCCCACCCCTCGTCTCTGTTAGCTCTGACCGCGTTTCCCCTTGAAAAAGCATGGTCTCCACTTACAGAGACAACGCCGCGACCTTTCGACCCAACAAAACTGCTCCGCGGACTCGAAAAACATAAAAGCTCACTTCGCTACATCTCTGCCTCTCGAATAATAAAGCTAATCAAAACCTCGTGACACGCCACAAAGGAGCCACAGGGATTCCCGTCGCCAATCGCCGTAATACCATTTACCGAGGCTTCGTCTAGTTCCGAACTGTTTATTTTTCAAAAATACACCTCACCGCGCACACAAATCCGTGCGAGGCTCGTAGCCACAGAACTAACACCAGACCGTCGTTATTTACGAGAACGAACACGAGTCGTGACACCGGAGCACACGACTAATATTGAACTTGATGTAATCGGAAGTCAACGCGATCCACATCTACGTTTGCGATAGCTACATTAGCAAAAAGCTATTCTCTCTTGTTTGCAAACGCCACGTGTATCGGGATCTTGTTACCCCAATGGCCTACCTTTTGCGCTCGTCAACTTTTCCCACTTCGCGCTCTACGTGTACCAAAGTTTTACGCCTGCGTTCGGACAAACTAACATCCCAACTTTATTTCTCGTTTCAGGCAAGCAAAATGGGACTTGCCGGCACGCATCCGAGCGGATTACCGTTCTTTTGCCCAAACGGTGATCACCTGTCGCAACCGCCACCGGCACACATGGGAATACCTCCTTACGGTGCGCTGGACGCGAGCAAAGCGGCAGCGGCCGGTGAGTATTGGCCGTCTCACAGCCCATCCACACATCCTACGCACTGGAAACGACTCCTAGCCGCAGCAGCTTCCACAGGTTAGCCCAGCCCACCCCCGCCCCCACGCAAACTCTATGATTTCTCTCTCTCGTACCTTCGTCGTCCTTAGGAGAACAACGACATCCACGATTCGCAATCACACCCCTTTATTTTTTCCCCTACACCTTACAAATTCCACCTTCTTCTCTTCTACCCCCTCCCCTCTCCCGTTTTCATCTCACCCCACTTATTTCTACCCATTATTTTTCGCTGACTTCTGACAACTATTGTTTTTTATTATTTCACCTTTCACAGAGTTTGGCTCATCCTCTTTCCCGCTTTGTTTACTCAACAGGTATACGCAAGTCGTTGAGGATTTTATTTCCACAAAAACAAACCCTCAAAAAAATGCCTCTGCTCGTTGCCAATCGATTTTTAAATCATTCGAATTTGTCTGTCGACGTTTTTCATTTGTTTTTTCATTCTCTTTCTTTCAAATCGAATACATGGCAACATGCTGATGCCACTCGAAGGAACTCGTGATTACAAATGATATTTATTCGTTTTCGTTCACGATCGTCGATTGTTTTTTTTTTTGTTTTTTTCTTCGGATTTTGGATTTTTGTCAACGTTTGGTTCATTTCATTTGGGTGGTGGTGGTGGTGGTGGGTTGTGGTGATGGAGGCGATAATTGGTCATGGTCCGCAAAGCTTTCTGACCGTCGAACGATTCGCAAAATGTTATGTTTTTAGTACTTTGGCGAAGTTTACCGAGCTTTTCATGGAACGTGCATACGAGTACTCCAAGTTCGTTATCTATACTCCCTGCCTCTCGGAGCAGAGGGAATGGTTACTCGAACGCGGGGGAAACAATCGACCAGCACTAGTCTCGTTCTCCTGTACATTCTCGAAAATGTTCGTCCTCCACTCGAATCTCTCTCGCTTCTCGTAACAATCGGAATCGCGTCGCGTGCGTCTCGCCAACGGATACGTTTTCCATCCACGATAACTTTAGCTTCGGCAATGTCAGTTTTTGAATTCGACACTTCAAATCATCCGTAAAAAAAGGAAACCTCAAAAACGTCCATTCTCACCGAATTTCTACTATCGCAAATTAGTTTTGGCATCGGAGAATTCGATTTCAGGTTTTTTATTTCTTATTATTCTGGTCAACAAATGTAGTTTTTTCTTATTTTCGAGTTTGAAATTTTGAGATAGATAATGTTGCTTTTCCCTCTGCTAATTTTCCTTTCGGTTTCTCAGCTTCGTAATCTTCGCCTACAGACATTTAGCGAGAATCGGTCTTCCAAAATGATAAATAAAAATAACAAAACGAATTTCGACCAAAATCGTGCTAATTTGGAATCAAGCTCGTGATAAACATCAGACATCAATGGTCACGTTCCGTTCTCTTCGAGACTCGATTGCGAATATTCGTCGCTGTGAAGGTACAAGGTAACAAAGTATGTGAAGGACGAGATGAAGTGAATATTTACATTTTTAAGCGAATATTCGATAATTGGAAGAATATTCCTCTCGTCGCGTTGAGAGATTGCCCCGGCGAGGACCACGGCACGTCGTCGTCGAGCACCGCCGGCACAACCAGCAGAATTCTCCTCGGCGCTTGTCGCAGGTTACGGGTGGCGGAGGTTCGAGGGGAATCGAGGGACGGGTTCGTCGAGAGGTCGAAGCGAAGGGGCGGCGACGCGGCTCTGCCGGGTAGCCGAGGACGAGGGGGGCCAGGGGGCGAGGAAAAGCGAACGCGAGGGGGGGGGGTGGCTGAGGATGAAAACCAGGGAAGACCCTCTCCTGACTCTCGCGAACTGGCGTCGAGTACGTGAATAAGAGGAGAGCTCACCATTAGGCTAATCAGCCAGGCATGCAACCGCCCCCCCCTCCCTGCACTTTTCTCTCTCTTCCTTCGCTGCTTTTTCCTTCCTTTTTCCCTTCTCCGCCGCGTCCCACACACCGTCGCTCGTACCTCTCGCGGGGACTACGTAGTCGGGTCAAGGGGCTGTTCTCCTCCTCGTCATCCCGTATCGCTCGAACGACGAACCGGCTCTCGTATTTCACGTAAAATTTCCCATTGTGTTACCTAGCTTCGCGAATTCTTGAATTATTTCCTGCCTCCCCGTCGAGATTAGAAAAATCTTGCCAGCGAAAAGAAACCTGCTCGGTTGGAAAATAATCAAGCTATCGATCAGATTTCCATTCCTAGTACATTTTTCACGGTAATTACTCTTTCCAAACAATTTCCGTCCCGATCGATCGAACGCTTCGCGTTTTTTTTTCTGGCGGTGCCAATTTATTTGAGAAAAACAATTTCCATGTTTACAACTATTTTACAATTGCTTGAGACAAAATAATTCTATTCTTATCGTTATTTAAGAATTATTTGGGTTTATTTAAAATTCGAATATTTTTTGTTTTCTTCAAAATTAGCTGAGGTTTTAGGTAGATGCGCGCAATTGGGGGAGAAATATTGTGCATGGCAGGTCGATGTTGGTCTTGCGGATGCGAGGATATCCACCTTAATTCCTTTCCTTATCGCGTACCAATTTTCCTCAGCCGGAATCACGTGCGCCTCCATTTTCCGATTTCACCCTTTGAGACTACCCTCCCTTTCCTCAAATATATTCAATTAGCTCGATCTTTCACCCCTTTCGTTGCGCTCTCTCCTTCTCGTCGGAGCGGCTCTCCGTTCTGCACCATCGAGTTACTTCACTTGACAAACGCTGCATATCGATCGACTCTTCAGATTCTCTCGCTCTCTCGCTCTCTCCTCCACCCCTTATTTTTACGACGCCATGTTCGGGCAACACGTTCGAGTACGTAGTCGCGAAGCGTATCTAGAAACGAGCAAAAACCGTACGATATCGCAGAGGGAATAAACCTGCCCGATCATTACCGGAGAAACGAACGAGAAATGAAAAAACGACGAGGGGAAAAAAAAAATCTATGGAAAAATGAGAGAGAAAAAAGCGAATTAGTCAAATGTCTCCTCGCCTCGCTTTTTGAATTGAGATGCTAGTTTATTATGTCGGGGAAATAGCTTTTCATTCACGACACACACCTGTATTTAGCGTTGTATCCTATTGAGGAGTAATGGCGATGATGAACCAGTGGGGTGCCTTATTCGTCGACACCGCTGCTGTGGCTACATTGTTGCCAACCGTGCCACTGATTAATGAATCTGTTTTCAAGCTAGGGGAGCAGGTCGCCCGACTGCGACACCCGACTCGTCGCAGAGACCTTTTGGCCTTTTCAAACGCGTGTACCACCTTGCACTAACGGCACACTTGTCACACGCGCCGCATTTCATTTCACCCGTTAACATTATACCGAACCTTTATTCCTCCTTTCGACGAAAAACGAGATTCATTCGTGATCAATGCGTTACGACGTCGCGCGAGAATCCCCGAAGAAAGTAGCCTGCCGGTTCTTCGACTTGATCGGGTATATAACGCGTGAAAGTTTGGTCGGGGTGAATAAATTGAATAAGGATACGAGACAGGAACCACGGGGGGAGGGATTCGCGACGTGAATAGCCGAAAACGCGGAACTAAACGAAAATTGACGTATCAACCAGCCGACGTTCGTGTCTGCCCGCATTCTTACACCCGTGGCGACAAATTTGCTTTTGATTTTTCTACCACGACGACTTGATCAGAAAACGCGCCGAACGCACACAAAACGCGAAAATAAAATAAAATAAAATCGAGAAAATAATTCCTATCGATGAAATTTCTTCCCCTTTTATTCCGACCTCCTTCCTAATAGAAAATCACGAACTATAGGATTTTCAAAGCAAATTTGATAATATTCGATTATTAGCTCAAACATTTTGCAGAAACTGAAAGCTAGATAGCTTAATTTACTATGCATTGAACTTTGACCTTGAATAACTTGGGAACGTATCGATGTATCAAAAAATGACAAGACACACTTTTTGTAGAGCGTTCAATTTCCTACAAAAATATGTACGAGGCATTAGGATTCGCTTGTTGGTTTGTGAGCTACAAAATTGTGACAAAAAACATCAAATTTTACTATGCTATTTAAGTGGAAAATAGTGGAAAATAATATTAATATTAAGAGTTCCGTCTTGAACAGGCACCTTTTTACACTATTTCCGAGGAGATTTGGACAGAGAAAAACGAAATACACGATTTTTTTCAACCACCCCACTGTACATTCAACATTTAAATTTTTTTAAGAAAAGGAGAACGTCGCCAGCAGATTTGTGGAGTCTGATCATACGCGAGTCGTTACCACTGATCACTGTCGACAATCGCGTCGTAAAATCTGTTAGCTTAGCTGTAGTAGAGCTACGAAACAACGAAAAAATTAGGCGGACCATGCGCCGGGTTCTACTACTTGCGCGTACTCTGATCATCGTTCAATTCGAGGCGGCGGACTACGTGCGGAGTCGCGCTACTGATTCGCGTTTCTCAGGTCCGTCCGATCGTACGTCGACCCCGATCACTGAGTCTCCGAAGATTTCGCAACTCCGCGATGATCGATGGCCACTGATACGGGAAATTGGAATTACACGGAGGAGAGGGCGAACGGGAATGGAAATATCTACACGCGTGACGCGTTTTAATCACGCGACGTATCCGCGCCTCGAGGGTTGGCCAACGTAAAATTGAGCATCGATGCTTTACGGGTGGCTTGGTTTCACGTTGTTAGACCCTTGTCGGCTGCGGCTCCGTTGCAAAACCGGGGGAGATCCGCGGCTTACGCGACGACACGCGTTACGCATATTAGACGATCGTCATATCGCGTCGCATGCTGACGAGTTCCATTGACATCGGTATGATTTTGGGATGATCGGGATGACTCGTCCGTGCGACGTTTCTATTCGCAGGCTACGCGTGACGAGGGTACGCGGGAGAAAAGTGAAAAATGAGAAATAAAAAATGACAAATCTACGGACGTTTTCTCGGAAGCCGCGTTCGCGTCGTACGAATCCATGTCATTTGTGAACAGCCAGGAGCCCCGCAGTTCCGAAGCTCGGCAAAGGTAGATGGGGGGATTCGAATTACGAATAGCAGCGTCGACTGCGATCGGAGCATGTGTACCGCACGGTGCTATATATAGTACTATATCGTACGTCGAGATGGTCGGATCGGTCGGGGCGAGGGGCGGGAGGGGAGGGAGCGCTGGCAATATCCTGGCGAGTCCGCGAACTCCGTCATGTGTGCTTAATCACTTTCCAGTCGACTCGGCAGTCTGCAACCCCATTATCGGCGTCTCACCACCCGGAAAATTACTCTTTTATTCGCGAACAACCCAAAGTCCCGGAGTTCGCTTATATCTATCTGTACGTCTATCGTCTAGCGCTACCTACGTATCATACGTTCTGGGCTCATTCAACGAAATCACGTTGAATACCAATCAACTTGCCACCCTTCGCTCGTCCACTTACGTATTTCCAAGGGAGCGTAGAGTTCATCCGAATTCGCCGAAAAAACGAATTCTTTTATTTCTCTCGAAATTTGTGCGCAAAAAAAATCGTTGGCGCATTTTTTGGCGGTAAATGTTGGGAAAAAATTTATTGCAGTTTTGTGGTACTCAAATCAGGGTGCGCGGAGGTGTTTTACGGGGTATAACGCGACGCGTGCGGTACGCGTTTGCGATCGATGATAGCACACTCCTAATCCGAGATCGTCGCTCGTTAGCGAGGATTTTCTAGTTTTTACAATCGACCCACCTACACAGAGGATACCGGCGTCCGTGAAGAGATACAGATACGGTTATTTATTTATCTGTGTCTGCTGCGAATTGTACGCGCGCGGAGGGTCACGTGCGTCGTCCGCACGTCGAGAAAGGGAGTCGGATTAAAATTACAATCGAACGCCGCGCGACGCTTCCAAATTGAAAAAGATGCCTTGTTACGTTAGGATAATTACGCGGAACCGCGTCCCAACCGAGATCGGTCGCCAGACCATTTTATTCAGAACCATTCGAATTATTAGCATCGTCAGTCGAACGGAGGCGAAACCACGAACAGTTTGCCTCGACGTCGCGTCGTCGTCGCGGGGTCTCTCGAGCCCCAAACGCCCCGCGGCAATCGCTATAAGACTAATCCTCTATTACAATTTAAAGAACCGCTCTTTCATTCTCCTCTCCCTTTCCCCCGGCCATCTCTCCGTAGAAAAAAGAGGCAAAAATGATATTCAAATTTATTTAGAATCCGATCCTTTTCCGCCACGAACTTCGATATTACCTTCGTTCTTTGATGCCTCTACTCGCGAAGGAATTCTACACGCCGATACTCGCGCTTGGACCGCGTTTTTTTTTCTTCATTTTTTTTTCGTACCAAATTCGCCAGCGTTCCGTTCTCAACGCGATCGAACCGCGACGCACCGTTCGAATCCCTCGCATCCGCCGACGAAGCGCGACGCGCGCAGCGAGATCCCGTCGACCTGCGGCGACACTTTTGGCACCGCCGACCAAAAAACCGATCGCCCCGACGATTCGTCGTTTATTATCGCCAACGATTTGAAATTAGCTTCGCTGACCGATCTCCGCCGTTATTTATACCACGCATTATATTATCCCAACTAAAACCGATCCCACCACTTTTTCGAGCAGTAAACTCCAACGAGCCTGGTTTCCGCGATCCAAAAAATAGCTCGTCAAACTTCTATCACCCGAACGACCCGCCTTTCACGACTCGGCTATCGCCACCGGAACTCCGGGGTCGATCGAGCAACGCGCGTACAAAATCGCTCCTCACCCAGCTAAGTATTCGCCCTGCTCCATATTCCCCAAAAAACCAGATACCTGTACATTTTTCGAATAATTCTGAGGATTCGCGGAAAGGAATTCGAATGCAGAAGCAACGCGCGAATTGATATATTCCAAATGAACTTCGGTCGCGTGTACATTTCGCCGCGTGAATCTCGTCGTTGTATCTCTTTGTCTCATCGTGTTTACGTGACGAGTATTTATGTTACGCAGATAAGACCGGTTAACCCATTAAGCTCCGGGCAAAAACTGGGTTAGATAGCATCAACACAACTATGCCATTCATAGCCTATACTCGCGTTTTTGCTTTCGCCATTTGCAATTGTTTATAAAATTTTATTTAAACAAATTATGGTAAAAGTTATTCTGAAAAACTGATCGCACCGATCGATTCCACGTTTGTTGAAATAATTTCGTATAAACAGTTGTAAATGACTAGGGAAAAAATGCGTCTAGTTTTTTTCCACCTGCCCATGAAGGCCATGGTAGCTAGTTTGGTCCTATTCAGCCCAATTTTTGCCTTAACGCGTTAAATAGCTTTGGAGAAGCGGTGTTTGTCGACGTCGCCGATTTTTTTTCGCCCTCGAGAGCTCGGCGCCGTAATTGCCGGGCGCGTTCGTCGCCGCTGCCGCAGGTAATATCTTAGGCGAATAGGAGGGAAGGGCTGAGGGACTAGCGTGTGCGTCGGCTTCGCTAACGAGCGGTCGGAAATCGTGAGCCGGACGCCTCGATCGACGAAAAGGTAGGACGATGCGATCGCGTGCCTTCGCGGCACGCGTTCTGCCCCGGCGTCCGATTAACAATCGAAATGAATTACTAGAATCGTTTGGAAATTACGCTAGCAGAAGATCCGCGAGGGACTCGGCGAGCCCATCGAAACGCAAACGTTCCGAGGTTCGGATCTAAAACAAACGTTCTTGTTGTTTTTGCGAGATCAAAGCGAGCGGTTTTCCTTCCCTCCGCAACGCATGTAATATCCTTGAACAAATAGACGCGAGTTTCGCGCTCATCGAGTCGAGGATTAAAGGATACTCGTCGATCCATATTCGAAAAGCAAACCGAAAACAGTGAAAATAAAAACACGAATAAGCGGGCAAAAAAAACAACAACGACGCAAAACGGATTCGACCCGTCGTTTCACCTCTGCAGGACCCTCCTCCGACCAGGGAAGTAGTACCGAGAAACGGACTCTTTTTTCTACGGTTTACCGTGTAAACACGAGGAACGCCCTGAATGTTAACCGGTAACCCGCGGCCACACCCTACGGCGGCACACCCGTGCTTTCCACGTACGAATTACCAATTAGTAACGATCTCGGTTGTTATTATTACAAGCGAGCTTATTTCCCCCGTTTACCTTCAGTTTCGCTCGAATTATTCACCGCACAGATTTCAATTCGAAGCATTCGTTTAATTCGTGTGCGCTAAAAAAAAAAGGAGCCACCTCACGCGAATACATCGGTATTTACTTGTTTATCTGCGTTGTCCTGGTACCGATATGACAATATCTTCTTTTTGTTGCAGGCCTGACGAGGGCGCCGATGTATCCATTTTCAACAGGACAATATCCCTACCCCATGCTCAGCCCGGAAATGACGCAGGTTGCTGCATCCTGGTAAGCAAACGATCGTCGATTAAATTTCGTGTGTTTTTGGATGACTGTTCGCCTCATTTCATTCCTGGTACATCAGGGTGCTTGAAAAAAAAATATTTTTTTTCGCCCTTACCCTCTCAAACGTTTCTATTTATTGCCAAAAATCCTCCCCGAGACGAGCGTTGTAGCTCGACTCTGAGAGGTCGCGTTTTTAATTTTAGTTTCCCATTTAATTAACACGGAAAACATGTTTTAAAAAATAAAATTTAAAATTACTTGGAATTAATCGAGATTTTCATAAGTAACCATGGAATACTTTCAAAGCTGATTCTTCGAGCTTTCCAAAACTCTACAATAACGTATGATTATCATAATTACAAGACCAATCGCAGCCGTCTGAAAATTACTGTATTTATAACTGTAACTTGTCTTCTAATTATGATAAGCACATGTTATTGTAGAGTTTTGGAAAGCTGAAAGAGTCAGCTTTAAGATTATTTGCAAAAAATTGAGCTAATTACAGGTAACTTATTTTTCTCGTTTATTCTCATATTACGTGATTCAATCTTTCAACTCTTTGTGATTTAAATCTTTAATTTTGGTCCGTTCTCGGTTTTCTTATTTCCGGTTATTTTCCGTTTCGCCGTAATTAATCTGACGCACGGTGATACCAATTGTATCGTAGTACAGGGACGAATTTCGTGTCGATTATTCTATTTGTACGGTTCGTTGTTTATTCGACGACTTATGATTGTGCCATCGCTCGTAGATTGTAATCGCCTTGGGATTCGGTCGGAGAACGTGGAAAGACAGATTTGAAGTACCGTGTTAAGATTCTTGTCTCGCTTGGGGTCGGATTTGTAAGCTACGAGAAAAATCTCGGGACGAGTGGTCGGAAGAGAGGGTCTTCGATAGTAGTTGTCCGTGGCGCAGTAGTGTGGTTCCGATGGTCATCCTCTTGGTTCCGGTCTATTAGGTCAACTACACCCTCGCTTGGACGAATCTTCGTTCGGCCACTGCTTCGAATCTCTCCTCATACCGTTACCCTCGTACCGCTTGTTATTTGCCTTATGCACGACCCAACTCAAATTGCGATTTTCTTCGACCGATTGAACACACATTTTTATTTTCTCTCATTCTCTTTTGCTTTCACCTCCCGTACGAATTTATATGATATTTTTCCTCGGATTTTTCTTTTTATTTCCTCGTAATCCCTATTAGTTTTCCTCCCCGTTTTCCTCTCCGTTTATTTTGCACAACGGCTCCGAACTAAAATAATACCTACAATTATTACCGATGTACCAACAAAGTCCGATCGATAATCTCTTCGCGTCGTAAATATGATCATTACTCGTCTTCTTCTCCAGGCACACGCCGAGCATGTATCCAATTTCACCGGCTAGCGCAGGATTCCGAAGTCCTTATCCGACGAGCTTGCCGATAACTAGTTCCAGTTTGCCCAGGTGAGTCCCAAGATTTTTTCTCTTACCAGCCATCTTATGAAAACAGCAGACGCGCGTAACGATAATCTATCTTTTTTTTCCACCCTACAGGTGTAATTATCTGAATTGTGGCTGTTCTCGTTTCAGTGATCTCTACAGATTTTCACCCACGGGTCTTATGCCCCCTCATCCCGGCCTCAGTCCCCACGCGCATGCGCTGGCCTCGCACGCGTTAGTATCCTCAGCACCAAAACCGGATCATTCGAGCTTGGATCACAATCACAGGTGGGTTTGTTTCCCATGTATACGAGAATCCCGACTAACAATAACGAACGCACCCACCAAAATCGTTAATCGTCGATACTTCGCGAAAATAAAATAAAAAGTTCCTCGACATGGAACGCGGAGAAGCGTCACGTTTGGCACGTTGGTAGGATTGGTGGGAGAAGAAGAAAAAGGAGACTTCGAACAACCATGCGTCTACATTTTTTTTATGGCGGAAAGTAAAGGATTTCCAGCCAGCAATATTAGTCTGCAATCGATGGGAGTTGGAGCAAGGCAAAGCGACGGCACTGCTAGGTCTGCTTCGAAATAACGTCGACAGGAGTCACGTCTTTCGCTGCTTACTGCCCGTGGGTAAAAGGAGAGCAAAAAAAACGCCGGAGCTTGCGAAAAAAATGGTTCGCATTCGCTTCGGTCGATAACGTTGCGTTTTCGTTGTAGACAGTAGTCGCGGTTCTTTGGCTCGAATGATAAGGAAGCGTATCGTTCGTGCCTCCGGCGTCGCGTTGCAAATGCTTAGTTGCAAGGGTGACCGTCAGAGGTGGTGGCACCCTTGCTTCGCCACCTGCGCCTCGTCACAGTTGCATCTCTTATGTCATATGGACGGTGGATACATGCGCGCTCGACGCGAGTATCGCGGTACATGTATCGCGCGTAGAAACGCGATACCAGTGCAGAGTAGCAGCACCAACAGCAACAGTGAGACAGATAGGGAGTACTCGTTATGTGCCGAGACACAACATGAGAGGCGCGCGTGTGGCTACGGTACGTGTAACACACGGAACAGAGCTTGGCGGTGGAATACCAATGCCTCTCTCTCTCTCTGTCTCTCTCTTTATTTCTCCCTCTCGCACCGTGTATGCACGTCGACCGAAGCGTGGAAGAAGGCGAGTGGAGGGGAGAGTGAGAACGAGAGAGAGAGAGAAAAAGAGAGAGAGAGACAAAGAGAGAGAGAGGGAGAGAGAGAGAGAGAGAGAGAGAGAGAAAGAGATGCGAAGCGGCTGCGCTAGCCGCCTTCGGCGCGTCTCGTATTGATCATTACCTCTCAACAGATTTCTAATTTACATTAGTACTGGATCTCGCTTCTATAATAATTTCACGTAATCGGTCGGCGTCGGATATATTTCGAGGAAGGGACGAAAACTTCGCGTATATCGTTACACGATCTCGCGATAAATTCGTTCGACGGGGTACGATAAATATGAGATAACGGGACGGTAACTTTCGGTCGGACAATACAGTATACCGCGACCGTCGCGCGTTAATCAATCGACAACGAGGAGGAGTCTCAGGGGTGGCGGGGGATGGTGCAACTGTCTTCGCCAGACATTGCGACGAATGATATGTATATGTAAAAAATATTCAACGGATCGTCGCGATACGCGGCTTCGTTGGTTGCGGAAAGGAATTTGATACCGAAGACGTTGGAAAATAACGTAGAGGCATTTTGTTTCGCGGTAGGACGCGACACGATGCTCGGTCAACTCGTTGAATTTTTGTATCGCGTATTGATGTTTCGCCGAGTCGTTGTCGGTGGGAGATAATCGCAGGGTGGATGCCGCTGTTAGAGAGTCGTATCGTTAAAACGTTGAGTGTTTCGAGAAAAAAATAATAATAACAACAACAATAATATTCATAACAATAATAATAAAAATGACGAGGACGCCTCGTCGTCGTATTGTTGGAGGAAGGAAATAAATTCGGTAGATTCGTTGTCGCTGCCCTCGCAGGGCGGTTGACGAGCGACGGGGGTGACGACGGTGTGTTCTATTTGCGACGGTGGCGCCGCTCGTCCCGCCAAAAAAAAATGCTATTTTCACCCCTTGCGCGAATTATACATTGATAGGGTACTACTACTACAATGTAGTTGTAGAGCCATGAATTGCAATGACTCTCGTGTGCAACGCCTCATCCTCGTCTCACGGCGAATAATCAATCGTACGTTGTGCCCGTTGACCGCGTTTAACGATACGTTGGGAGAGGAGGCGAATCGCGCGACGATAAATCTCTACGAACACCTGTTATCGCGTTTTATTTCGCGAACGATAATCGCGGAACCGTCAAATGGTGTGACAAACGAAGATCGTCTATCTTGATAGACGTAAATATTGGGACGTACAATCGCGTCGAATGGCGATGGAGCCCGAATGCTTAGAGCCATTAAATTTAGTGATGAAAAAGGAAAATGACGAACAACAATCGGCGCTGATTAACGACAAATTGGAATCACATATTCATCCTGATCATTTGGACGATGATAATATTCGCGATAACATGGATATACTGCAAGACGTCGTCAAGTCCGCGGATATGGCTCTACCGCAGACGGATCACAAAGTTCTCGCCGCTCTCTACATGACCAGTCTCATGCAGATGTCCAACGTAACGTTGCCTCGAAACGTTGCACCGCCTTCGTTCAACAACGCTGCTCAGCCAAATTTTATGCAACTTCTCGCTATGGTCGAGGCTCGACATCGAATGTGGCAACACATGAGCTGGAACGGACCCCAAAATTACTTGAGAAATCCTCTCGCTTTGCCTCGACCCTTCTTCGACAACCCCGTTACAAACTTAACCGATCACCCGATACACAACTCGCAAAACTCCACCGTCGTTTCCTCGTCACCCTCGTCCAAACATGAAGCTTCTCCGTCGTCTCGCGAAACCAACAAACAAACTTACTTTAAACGGTAACGAAATCTCCCCGCTCTTCGCTTGCCACCTATCAAATCTCAATTGCTAATCGCGGGTCTTATTCTTACAGGTCTACGATAGACCAGAAAAACTCGACGTCGTTAGCGTCGGACAACACAAAGAACCAGGACACGGGCCAGCAGAACAATCAAGGTAACCTATTTTGTCGAAAGTCAATCTCGATGTCGAGACTACTGTACGCTGATAAGTTGTTCACGACGTTTGTTTCCTCGACAGACAAAAAGAAACCGCACATCAAAAAACCTTTGAACGCGTTTATGCTGTACATGAAGGAAATGAGGGCGAAAGTCGTCGCCGAGTGTACGTTAAAGGAGAGCGCGGCTATCAATCAAATCCTGGGACGAAGAGTGAGTAACTATCTATCAAGATGTTTGGGTTTGTAATCGACAGGTTCGTGACGCGTCGGAGCTTGAGAGTGGAACAAGAGAAGATCCGGGGTTCGTCGAAAGCTCCGGCGTGACTGGAACCGCTCGAAGACGTTCGTCAAGATTTCGTGCTAATGTTCCTGGAATTCCCTGGCAGATTGTTTCTCGAGCTTTGACAAACATATTGCTTGCCTTGCTGCTTATACGAAGTCTTGACCGATCCTAGATCGCAACGACGTCTTCGATAATCTAGTTATACATTAGATACGCATGCGCCTAACACTTATCGTACGCCCATACACGTTTGGTACTAAATTATTTTTACATCTGATAGAAAAAAAGAAAGCATTGTAGGTGGGATCTATGGAATCTATATCAATATGTCGCGAGGGGTTGGGGGGAGCGAAAGGGCAATGATACGTTCTTGCGAAATGCTGAGGAAAAAGTTGCTTCTTGAACACGGTACAGAATCCTTACGAGCTGAGAAAAAAAAAAAGAAAAATTTGAGCAAGTAGAGAAAAACAAATCAATGCAAACAAAGAATCGAAGTTTGTCTATCTGAACGTTTTGGGGATATGATACGCAGTGGCACTCGCTAAGCCGGGAGGAGCAGGCGAGGTATTATGAGGCTGCGAGGCAGGAGCGCCATCTGCACCAACAGCGCTACCCTGGCTGGAGCGCGAGGGATAACTACGGATACGGCAGCAAGAAGAAGAAGAGGAAGAAAGAGCGCTCCGCAGATCCCACCGGAGGTACCACTTTCCAGTGCTAGAACAGCAGGCCCTATTAATCATTATAATAATTAATACTACCTATTGATTGATTGATTGAAACGATCAAAGTCTTTGTGCGTTTTTGTTTTCATTTATTTTCTGTATTCTCTGAGCAAATTGAATTTGGATTGTCTGTGGGGATTGTGGAATGTGGCAGCAATGAAAAGAAAAGCAAAAAAGAAAAGAAAAGAGAAAAGTAAAGAAAAGTAATTTAAAAAACCGGACGTCGCGAATGCATTATCTGGCCAACTCCCTAAAGCGGTATTTATCTCAAAGTCTACAGGATGTCTGGTAGGTCCAGGACGAAGCGCGTCAAAATTTCTCTCATCGAAGTTATCGAATTCGTTTCTGTCGTGAGCCAAACGTTCGCTGTGGATGGTGTAGCTTGGAAGGTCGTTTTCTCTTCGACTGAATGAAAAACATTTTGCAGATCTTCGATGAGCGTCGTAGGTTCGCGGCGTCTGTTCTTCCCTTCGGATATCCACAGTTGGCGTTCTCCTTGCTTCAGAACGGAACGAAAATGCTTATCGTGAAAAGTGCATCTCCGTACCTTTATCAGACACCCTGTAAATTGGTATATATATCTAGGTACCCCCATCCGATGTTAATCAGCGGCGCGACCGAGGGGGGCAACTAGGCTGTTCTTCTAGCACTTTAAACGGAAAGTAGGGACCCCGATGTTATAAAAAATGCTAATAGATGATGATTCCTAGATAACCCACTCGTTTTTTATCACTAAATGCAACAACAACAACAACAACACAGGGTGGCGGCATAGTAGCATAGCATATTTTTTTTTTTTCTATTATCTTCATTAAATAATACTTCAGCCACGGTTTTGTACAATTACAAAAGTGTTTGGTTCTCTCTCGGTAGTGGCACGCGCTAGGGCGAGAGGAACAGGCCAAGTATTATGAATTGGCACGACGGGAGAGACAGTTGCACATGCAGCTGTACCCTGACTGGTCTTCCCGCGCAAATACCAACCGAACTAAGAAGAGGAAGCGCAAACAAGACACAAACAGTGATCCTGGAGGTACCCACATGCCTCATTCCACACATTCTTACAATCCCCCCCAAAACCCGAAAACCCCCCCACATTATATATTACATATTATATATATTATATACTATACCATTATTAATATGTTGCATGTTTCCCCGATTCGGGGTTTTGGGTCGATATAATATGTATATATATATACAAAATATACATATGATGAATAACAACATATATATAGGTATATATATACACAAATTCACACGCGTCGCGCACAAACACGAAAGTTAATAATAAAATAAACACACACATAGACTCGATACAAAAGTATTTTTTACACCGTATGCATTCATAAAGACATATATGTATACATATGTATATGTATTTGTGTATGTATATGCATTTATGTACTGATTAAGTATACAACTTTGGGGACGCTGGCCATTCTTGCATTTTTTACAGGGACCTACTCCGCAATCAGACAATCCTAAGTGTTTAATTATTTTTTTTTCGTTTTTTTTTTACTTTCTCACAGTCTTACTATCCTATTTCATTATTTTGCAATTGTATACTTTTTCTTCCTTTGATCGTTTCAATGTTGCCTGATCCTTCAGTTTTTTATCGTATTATTACTATTATTATTTTGAAATACCATATCCAAATACCTCGTTCGAAACCTTATTCAGTTTCATTGAGATTTTTTTTTTGCTCCCTTTCGATACGTGCTTATATCCAATTTTTTAATTTCTAGCTTGCGATGCATTTACAAAAAGTTAAATCTTGTCTCTCATCTTGTTCCTTAGCTATTCGAGTATTGCATGCACCACTCGCTTGACTTAAACCTTTTCGTACGTACATAGAGCTTTCGACGTGTTCACATACTTACGGGCATAACGTCCAACGCGAGCTTGCATATATATATATCTTAGCAACTGCATTCTCTCTGAAATTCGCGAAATCGTATCGTCGTGATCTAAAATGTTCGTATCGAACAGAAAATCATCGTTCGCGCGTCGCATTATGAAGGGAACGAACAGTAACAACACCGAAGTAACAACAAGCTTGATTTAATTGCAACACTGGACATAACAATTCGATATCATTTAGTAGCATCACAGTTTCGTGAAGCCTTTCGCGGTTCGCTTCTAAATCCTGAAAGAGTTCTGCAACGCCGTGAAACTTTTTATTTTTTCCATTTCCGCGTTCCTCTTGTCGCGTAATGAAACCCGCGTCTGTTAGAAATCCTTTACCTATGCTATTAAACGATTGGATATGATTACAGTGAATTTAACTTTCAATAATTTATACTAATGTCGGTTTGTCGATTCTTAGGTAACAACATGAAGAAATGTCGAGCCAGGTACGGACTGGATCAACAAAGTCAATGGTGTAAACCTTGCAGGTACGTCAAAATTTTACTTACATTACATCGGTACGTAAAAGGCTAACTTTAAGTGCGCGATGTTCGTGGTGTTTGCAGTCCAAGGATAATACGTTGATTTTTCAGCATTTAAATTCAAAGAGACGTGTACATATGGAAAATTCTTTTATTAGAAATGGGTGAAGGGCACATCGGGGCTTTGGTAACTGCACCGCCTGATTTTCCTTATTTTGCATTTTTCGTTTTAAATCGACAAGCGACTTTAGTAATTCTGAATAGTTGTCGTTTCGTATCGTTGAGCTAACTAACGCCGGAAGAAAAGAGGAATGAGCGAGATGAATATGATAAGCAATTTCCTTCACCCCTTTCATATTCACGAATATCGATATACGCGCCGGATAGATTTAACGTTGAACGATATTCGTACAAGCGAAATACGAATACGTCGAAGATATGTACAGTTCGTCAGAAAATGTGTCTTCCAAAGATCGAATGCATTTCTATCTAGTAACGGACTATCTTGATAGTACCTTTCGCTTGTAAATAACTCTAGAACCACACTGTAGTATTGCGATCATACCACCTGTCTAGCTCCACTAACTTGTGTACCATAGAAGTATCCCATGTGCCCCCAACTCCTGGCTGGGTTTGTGAATGTCATGGACCTCATTAAAGGGGCGAAGTCAATCCCATTCTATAGAATTACTAGCACCTAAATTATCCTAACCAGGGAAAAAAATGTCAGTCATCCCAACGCATTTGCCTTTTCGGATAGCTGTTTATATTCTTTCATATTTCACTCCACAATGACTACCCTTGAGAAAATTTATTTTACTACAATTCATATCGTTTCAACGCCTACTCATGAAATTTCGAACAATTTTCCGAACGCATTCCCAAAAATATCTAGTTGTCCAATCACTCGACACGAAAAAAAAATCGTAAAAGATCGTTCCGCTGACTAGACAATTTTTGAAAATTCTGAAAACATGAATTTTCATCTGTATTTAGTCGATCAATTTTTTCATTCGCTTCTTTGATGACAGCAGATGTTAGTTCCGCCGTTAATCCTGTTAGGTTAGGTAACACCAAAGGAAACGAATGTCAGTGTGACATGCGCAAGATGACTCCGTAGTCACATGAGAACACATTGATTCCACGCTTCGCCGGAGAGCGGCGCTGCGGTCGGATTCGTTCGTGTGACATATGAAACGCGGTAGTACATATACCGAATTCTTATGGTACGCTCGATACAAATTCGTCTTGTCTCGGATCCAGCGCAATATAAGAATTGTGTACACGATTGTGTTGCGATCAATCACACGGTGTGTATTCATTCACGTCAACTGCGTCTTCGTGAATTTTCAAAACAAAACGTAATCGACCAAACATGTTTGTAGTACAAGGTCCTTCGACCGCGATCGTCATTCGTCACGAATTCGCCGTGCTTGTACGAAGCGCTTCGGTAATATTTTCTCAGCGACTCGTACTCTCGATACTACGTACTTAAGCATATGCTTATACATTTCGAACAAACAACTCTCTACCCATGCTCATGTTCGTCGAATCGTTTTTCAGAAAAACGACGTCCAACTATATTTGGGAGACATATTTTCTGATCGGTATAACATTCCCTTTCTCGTATTCGTAACGTTTTACGGCTACGCGACGACGTCGATGTTAATTATATACCTTTCCACTACGAAAGCGAACAACCGGAGGTCTTTTTGTGTGTATGCGTGAGATATGTAATGGTATGAGGTTAACGTGGGATTAAGATGTCGAACGAGCGCCCCTTTAATGGCTGGTGGTTGGTTTTGGCAGCCCAGTGGAGCATGGAGCAGGGATGGGCATCCACGCGAGCATAATTCATCACGGTGTGGGAAGTAGCGCGGGGGCTGGGGTCGGGGCTGGAGGCGGCGGCGGCTCAGTCGGGGCACAATCTGCCCCTGCGAACACCAATACCGCCTCCAATGCCTCCTCGCCTCAGCAGGAACCCACTTATGTTAATCTCTAGTCAAGCCTATCGCCTCCCTTCTACTGCAACACTTCTTCTTAAACAGTGGTCAGTCCCGACTTAAACCTACGGGCAAACTACTAGCACTCGCTCTGTTCATCGGCCTTGCCTCATCTGGCGACAAAGACAAATAATATCAAATTAGAAGAAACTTTTTTTTCTCAAATAGAGAGAGAGAGAGAGAGAGAGAGAGAGAGACATCGAATAGAACTCTTTTTAATTTGCTATCCGATGATTCGTGAAATGAAATATTTTCATAAAATGTTTCGTCGAAATCTCTCTGCAACGCGAATGATCGGCGACTCGGCGACGTATGCGTGTATGTCGATGTAATAAAAATCGAAGAGGGCAAAGCCGACGGCGTAGCGAGAGGCGGAGTAAAGTCCTAATGCTCGCATTGTTTCTCATTGTTGTGGCTCTTTACAGCTTATCATTGTTATTATTTATCCTTGTTTCGTTACACGTTATTCGATGTCACCCTTAGCATGGCTAATCTGTAAAATAACAGTTTCGGTTAAATTCGTCGATAGATTTATTGATTTATTTTTTATCTAATTTCAGCATGGCAATTCATAATTACGATGTTGTGTTGTATACGGAGCAACTCTCAGGAACTTTCGAAAATCAACGACGAACCATAATACAATATAATTACTACGAAGAATGTAGGGAAGGAGAAAAAAGTGTGGGACGCTACTCTGTCCTATTAGTCGTCACGGAACACATCTCGACGTCTTATTCGTAAAAGTTTTTTTTTCTTCGAATTTCGGGATATCGCGCCGCAGTTTTTCGTTGTATTGACGCCAAAGTTAACGACTATCCCAAATATTTCAAAGATTTTTTCTCTTATTTTCGTCAATCTTACGTTCCTCGTCTACTGTCACATCATGAAACGTTCTCGTTTGTTCTCTCGCATCAAGATATTTTTTGCTTTTCCCGATTCGATGAAGGGACCTGATTTTTTTTTTCTACACGCATCCGGCTGTATCCTTTCTCCGTAAAACTACCGAACGCAACAGTTTCGCAGCTCGAGCGGGGTATTATCAATAGACAAAGTAGTTGAAAGTTCCTGAGATTTGCGCAGAAATTTATAATATGTGTATTTAGTATCTAATCGTTTTTATAATACAGCGTGCGTTGCTTTTACCACTCGCGCGAATCTAGCGATTTACCATATCAATGTCAATGTTAATGTCAATGTTTACGTGTAACGACGTATCCTGCGACGTCGTGAAATTTTCACTCTAACGTGCTTCCGATAACGACTAAAAACAACAGATAAATTCAGCTGAGAGGTAAATAATGAGAGCCAATGGCAGAGCGGTAAATGTCTCGACTGCGTTGCTGTGGATAAATAAAATAAAGAAAGAAAGAAAAAAATAAAAGAAAGATAAAAAGAAAAATCTGACGTCGGCAGGTTCGAGACCTGTGAATTTATCAGAACGATCGTAAAGATTTGCAGTAGTTTCGTTTTCAGTTATCCGTTTATCTTCATTGCTATCGTTTAAGTATGCATGGCAAAGCTGTGATGACTTGATCGTAGAATAAGTTCGTTATCTCGATGTTATCGATTTATTTCTACCGCAGGATCATCTCGAGTCGTTCCGACGACGCGACGTTCCATCGAACGGCGCCACGTCGTAGTTTTTATTTTCCTAGCTTTGCTGTGCATAAGTTACCTGACGAAATTGAAAAGAAAAAAAAAACGACGAACATCCAAATTTCGCCACGTAGCGCGTTATTTAATTTATCGCAGGCTGATTCGTTTCCCATTTTTCCCCCTTACTATTGTCAAAGAATTTCACGTGTATTCTTTGTTATGCTTGTTCAGTCTTAACTTTGAGCATGAATATTTGCGACGTGTGGTCGAACGAGTAAAAAACTTGTATTACAAGTTGAAGAAAAAAAAAAAACGAAACGTTTCTTTTCCTATTTTTGTAACCGGTTTTTTTCTGGTTCCATTTTTTACGTAAACCCGACGATACGATCCCGCGGCAAAATTTGATCTCGCTGTACAAAGTTTTACATGTAATACCAGTTTTCTAGTAACGACGAGTGAGCATGATGTTTTTTTTTTTTATACATTAGTTACGTAATATTTCTTAGATGAGAGAGAGATGATACGTAATGTCGTTGATCGTTTAATAATCTTGTTTATCGGCGTTCCATTTCAGACGTAAGAAGAAATGTATCAGGTATATGGGGGAGGGAGGAGACGGCGACGGTGACGGCGATGGAGACGGAGACGACGATCATTCGGAGGACAATTTGGGCAGCGTAGGGGAGGCAGGGACTCCCGAAGAGGATGAGTCGTTGAGCAGTCCGGGAGGACTGTCGGCTCTGTCTAGTCTCGCCAGTCCTTCGCTGGTACTGCCATCGCCCTCGAGTCTGGCAAGTCCTTGCCCGTGCCCGCTGACCCCTCCGGTTCCTCCTCCGCCTCTGCTTCCGATTCCAGTTCAACCGGCGCCTCCTCATCGGAACCCGGTCGGCACTAATCCCCACGACATCAACAATCCGTTGAGCGTAAATCAACTGACAGGACAGTGTATAAAAAGTGACGTAGGATCGGCGCCCTCGGGCCCGTCCAACCCTGCTATCAGTGTTACGTAGCCCTGGGCAGCCCCAAGTGACAAAACTCTACTATTCGGTGTCATCGGGGTTCAACTACGTTTAAGTTCGGAAAGGCTGGATAATCGTAGCGTTTAGAATTTTAACCCGTTTCGTACCAGATACTCGTATCCGTTGCCCATTTATCGCGAATCCTCGATTCTTTTCGATGTAGCTCTCTGTCATATTATGCATTATCGCGTAGATATCATTGTCGAATGAAAAAAAAAAACAGAGTCCAACCGAATCGCTGGGTTGTTTCAGTACAGTTGACACATAGTAACTGAGAGTAATGGATACTTGGATCGTAAAGAATTTAAAAAACCGATAATCACTTTTGCCGCTTCGATCGTCGTCTGACACGGCCTAAATGTAGTATACTGCGTGCGTTACCTCCACAACCAACGTCCACCAATATTTCATTCCGAATTCTCACCATTTCACTTGCCAAGCACGAGCTCGACGAATTTTTTTATACATCATGAAAATATGATTTCTCACATGGAGAACAATCTCAGGTTCGAACGTGCGAACGATGTTGAACGATTAGTTTAAACGTTTTCTGTCTCGTCGGGCAAAGTTGTCCGAAAGAAAAATTTGTTTAACGCATTACTTTAAACTTTTTCCCCACATCTCGGTTCTCATGTTTGTTAATGAAGTAATTTTAGTGTACCATAACGCGGGAATGTGGGTGATTTCTTTGTTCGCAAGGTAATCGAAAATGCGTTGGCTGCTGGACAGACAAACTCAAGTGACGCGATCGTTGCTCTCTTCGTAGTTGATATAAAATTTATCTTCTCCCTTCAATTTGTTCGACGCTACAGCGACCGCCGACGTATAATTATCGTTGTTGATAAAATATTTGGTTAAACGCAGCTCGTTACAATTATCCAGCCTCGATAATCCACTCTAAATAGACACACAGCGCGTGTCTGATGCAACCAAACGAACAATGTAATGAAAATGAAACAAAATGATGCATAAATACTCAGGACCAAGTGTCTGGCTGTAGAGAGTGTCTGTCTATCGACAATTGACTGTAATATGACAGTGACTAAAAGTGTATCCGATAAAGAAAAAAAAAAAAAGGTGCGCGCCGCAGCTCGTTAGTCCTTGTTACGTTGTGATGCCAATGACTGAGATGTCATGTTCCTGTGCCAGGTACTATATTCTATAAATAATTATATCAGCGCATAGATAAAAAGTTAAGTAATAGCATTATCATTCATTTATTCAACGTCACGTGTCAAATACTATTCTATCTTCTCTATATGTAATTTGTTATTTTTTTAAAAGTCTATACAATCGATTAATTAGTATAAGATTTATGATTTTAGTGACGAGTCGTTAATTTTAGGACGTTTTAACAATCGACCCATCGTTCGCGTCTCCCGAATCCATATGTTTTTTTTTATCCATTTCAACCAGAGCGCCCATCTCAACTATATACACAACGATACGATTGGCAAGTTGGAAATTATTGTTAGTTTTCGTATTAAATTTATTTGTATATAACAATGATTCACCGTGGATCTCTCGACGCTTAACAATCCGAGCTGTAGAGTTAGATAAATCCAAGAATTTATCTAGAAAAAAACGACGCGTTTCAATAGAATTTTATTCAAGAGACTGCCCGTCGTCCGCTCGTCATTAGCGTTATTTTAAAAAAAATCTTTATCCTTTGTCGAAAAGAAAAATTTCTTACGTATATTTCTGTATGTATGCATCCATATTTTTTATTTTTATTTTTTTTTACCGTGCATTCTATCATCATTTTAGTACGCTGACCATCAGAATATTGTTTTTCCATTGTTCCGGGTGTCAGAGAAATATGTTACATGGCAGTTTTCTTTTATCGTTCGCTGACATTTGCCAATGTTTGTTTCATCGATCGGACTAGCTTGGTTCTCTCATTTTGCACTGCGCCCAACGAATAACGTTTAATTTTTCTTTTAAATTTTATTATTCGACTGCGATACGTTTGTTGTTAGTATATCTCGCCATTTTTATATTCATCTTTCGTCAACATATATCTTATATCTCTGACACCGTGAATATTATTATTATTTTGTCTATCAGAGAATTTTAATCGTCATTATTAAATGTGAATATTCTTAAACATCAAGGGTGCAATAACGAGTTGTTACTTTAACGTACAGTACCGACGACGACTCGGCCTCGTGTTCGTCCGTTGCTCTGATTTTCATCGTATTATTCAAAACAATGCCAAATATTTCTTACAAACAGCATGGAAATATCTTTCTCGATACATAGACACACTCTCAGCGTTGGTTGTCTGGGAAACAATCTGTGATCCCCGTTTCATGTATTAGCATGTCAAATATGTTTGGCAATTCGCCAGGTTTTTTCACCGTCACGTCTGTACTGTACCGAGTTGAGGGTAAAGAAATATATGTCATGGAATTAGTTATCTCGAGATGATTTATCATTAATTATTCGATCGCGCGATACTTTTGCATAGCGACCACGAAAGTAAAGAATGTCACGATACAAATAAATAATTCACGATCGTCACAATCTTCATATTCGGATGGTTAAAACGAAGAATCTAACGAGTGAACGAGTCACCGGATGTGTAGTAAAATGCAAGTAGAAATGGGATGAGAACAGCTGATGTATATAATGAATACTTTAAGGTGCATTTATTGCGGATGATGGGAAAGTGCAATGGAGGAATTACGATTAATATTGTGAAAAGAACTGGCGAGAGCCACGGAACCCATCCAGATGTAACTGGAGGAAACAAAATTGACGAATAATTGCGAAAGTTGGCAAAATAAAGGGGAAAAGAAAAGACGAAGAAAAAAAAAACAAACAGAAAATTACGCGAGAAGCAAGAGAAACCGCCTAATAAGAAGGGAATTTGAAAGGGAAAATTGTGCGAGAGAAAAATAGTAGATTCTGACCGTACGAACGTTTTAATAACGACGACCATGTAATCGCTTTAAAAGCGTCACTGAATAATCTGAACGTGCCATATGAACGTCATGCCAATATTATCGATAGTAAATATTTTTTACATCACGACATTCTAGGTCATGTCTGTATAGTATGAATCTGCGACGTTTGCATTAATTCAGAGAGAAAATCTGGTTATAGGTACCACGAGAGAGTGGTATATAGTTTCTGCCTCCTTGTGTAATTTAAAAATAATAATTTCACCACTCCGCCCCGCCTCCGTTCTCGTATCTGTAATGTTAACGGCGAAGGTTGTTGGTCAACGATCGAAATTCTAACGCACACGAGAGATGCACGCTGTTTTTATTTCATTCCGAAACAGTGTAATCGACGCGGATGCGAAACGATTTTAGAGGAGGCGAGGCGAGGCGTCGTCGCTCTTCGGCATGTTTCAACCCTCTTCGACAAGCCGGCGTGATTTCAGAGTATTACGGCTATCGAAACGATAGAGAAAAAAAGAACAACAAATTAAAACAAAAGCTGCGTAGTCGACGAGAAAGAGTACGAGAGAAAGTGTAGTAATTGTAAACAGTTTGCGGATTGTGGAATATCGATGGAGAAGTAACGGTAACATTGACAGACACAAAAGACTATAAATTGTATAATGTATTGTATTGTATCGACACCTGCTGTGTACGCGACGTGACGCAGAGAGGAGGGGCCGGATCCCTTTTTATGAAAAAAAGAAAGAAAAAAACGTACGAAGAAGAAGAAGAAGAAGAAGAATAATAAGGAGCAATGTCACAAAAGATAATTCCTATCTGCGTCACTTTGCGATTTGACACGTTGACGGAATGAGACAGAGCGGCGAGCCTCCAATGTCTTGGAAGTAAAGGAAACAAATTTACACTTTACCCGACGTTTTTTCGTCCTTTTTAACCGGCACATATTTTTGTCGATTCTATCATTGGTCTTCCAATTTGTCCGTGTATATGTTTATTCGAGCGGTTGGTTTTGAAAAAAAAAATTTGGTTTATTTTTTTCTCCCAACGACATTTAAGTAATATACGTTATTTGCAATTATTCGAATTCTTCACTCGACGTAGCCTCGAAGAATTTTATAAGACTGCGAAGCATTGTTATGGAACATTACGATTAGGTATATCGCAGGTTTGTCTCATTCCCAACAGTGGTTGTATTATATGTAAAGTAATGAAACTGAGACAGTTCAGCTGCATTGTACAGTGTTTTCTAAGTATCTAGTTTATAGAATGTAACTGAAATATTGTATTTACACTAATAAGTGATCTGTATCAAACAAATTCATTCTCGTATAGCATGTACTCCTACTCATATAGATGCTAAAAGTGATTTGTGTCATAAAACTATAAATAAAATTAGCAATTTGAGAAGATTTGCAACAGATCTCGATCCGTATTATTTCATTATTTGTCCCCCCTCCCGCTACTTCGAACAAGTTGGTGCGCATTGGCTCTGGGCTTGGGAGAAGAAGTGAAGACTCAGTATGTTCACAGCGTTCAACGTGTAGAGAGTCGTTCGCTTGTAATTGCAATTGGAAACGAAAATCTCTGCCATCCTCCCTATCGTGTCACATTTCATCACGCAGGAGGTTCCGTCGAAGCTCGTGCGCCCGTGTTCGTCGTGGGGGTAGGGATCGACCAGGTAGAATTTACCGTAATGCTGCATCACGGCGACGGCAAGATTTGGGAGATGCAGAATTCCCGAACAATTGTTACGGAAGAAGAGAGTCAAGCCTTCGGCAAGGTCGTAGGTGTGCAGAAGACCGGCGACCGTGTGGCAGTGGACGTGAATGTTCGCTCGGACATCCCCAACGACGAAAACTGTGAGGAGTTCGCTGGGCGAGAGGTTTCGAGCTCCCGTGCGAAAAACGCGTGCACTGTCGTGGTGCAAGGCGTCTCCGTACTTGACTACAGCTGCGAGGAGCTCGGCTGTCCAGGTCGAGGGAACGTGTAGAAGTCCAACTACGACGGCGACAGCAGCGATGGCCGTGCTCTGGAGACCTCGACTCTTAACGCTGAAGGAATAGTCTTGCAGGTGAAGAGAACTGCGAAGTACCGACAAGTTTTCGTCGACGAACGCGTACTCCGAGAGGGTTTCGACCCCTAGAGTTGTCACGGCCTGAAGAGGAGACAGAGGAATCGGTGGGACGGAATTGAGTTGAATGGGTCGAAATCCTGCGGGACATGGGAGAGCTTCTAGAATCGTAGTCTTCAGAATCACTCTGTCGATCGTGTACAACCCGTATTTTTCATGGTCTTCCAGATTTGAGAATATCAGATCGTAGAGAGGCTCCAAGCAGGCGAACCACATCACGCTACTGGTGCCAAAGTCGGTTCGCGATCCAACTTCATCGCTGGATCTTGGATCGTAGACGAAGTAGACGCCCAGATCTTTCCAAATGGCCACCATGTATCGTCCTGCGACTAGGATTCCGGCTCGGTTTTTCTCAAAAAACTGTGCAATTCCTTGTTCCAGAAAAATCGGTGGCGGTGGGGGTGGTCTCTCACGTTTTAGCTTCTCTTTCTTGCCCTTTTTCCCACGACTCGTGGCTTTTTTCACCCTCACCTTTCTACCCTTCTTGCCTTTGACTTCAGGCTTCGGGGGTTCGATGGCTACCAGCCCAGAAACTGTGCCCTCTTCCACATCAGCTGTCAGCACGTTGACGCCAACGTAAAAGACTCTGATGACGTCCTTGGGCTTGATCTTCGTTCGCGATGGTCGGGCTTTCAACGTTTCGCTGTGGACGTTTTTACCAATGACAAGGATTTCGTCCAGGGATTTTGCCGTCCAAGTTATCGGACTTTTTACCACGGACAGACCCAACGCAACGACGCAGTTGGCTGCTGTCTGCTTGTTACGGACCAGCTGAGGGAAAATTTCTGAAGCTTGGTGAATCGTGCCGCGCAAGATGGCTCTGGCGTTTGGTAAACGGCGATAAGCGTTCAGAGTCGGTAGATTTGATGGGCGAACTGCTGGACTCGGATCGTATTTCCAGGGTGATAATTTGTTCCAATCGACCACCTCGATACCAGTTATTTCGTAGTCCCCTTCTTTCAGGTTCGACACCAGATTCTCGACGAGGAGACGCGTGTCGGCAAACCTGAGGACTCGAGGACCATCGGATTCTGGTTCTCCGTCGGCCGAAAAGTTTGGAAGGAGAGCGTAATAAAAGCCGTTGAACTTCCACAACCCGATGTTCGTGCCACAGCTGGACAGAGCTCCGGAAACGTTCTTCTCGAAGAATTTATCGATGCCGGTCTGTAGATCCTGAATTTTTGGGGGTCGACCGGCAAGATTTCCGGCTTGAACGCAGTCCTTTATAGACAAGTCGATGCGACGGTTGGAAAGAAAAAATTCCGTCACGATCTCGTTTACTCGCGGATCCTTTCGACCCAAACGCTCGACGCATTTCGAGTGGAGTCTGTCGCCGGTGACGATTACTTCGTTCAACACTTCAGGCTTCCAGTATCTGGGCTCGTAGACTTTGGAAAAGACAACAGCCATAACGGCAACGGCAGCCGTCTGATTGGCTCGATTTTCTTCGGGAAATCTCTCGTCGGCGAGGCCCACTTCGCCGGAAAACCCCCAAACGCCCTCGGACATCTTTGGGAAGTGGTACCACAGTTCTTCCGCCGATCGTGCTCTCTGCGCACGCTCAGCTTCCGCTACGCGAGTCTCGTACGTGTTCTCCACGATGACGTTGTCGACGGTGAACGTGGCGTCGGTCGTGGCAATAGAGGCTTGCAAGCTGTTGGCGAGACCTGCTGGACTCAGGAACCACATAACGACGGCTGTACCCTCGTTTTCTGCTGGTACCCCAACGTTGTCTCGTCCTTTCGGATCCATCATGAAGTAGACGCTGCCGTGTTTCCACAACGGAATTATTACGCTGTCGCAGCTGAAGACACCGTGGGTATTCGTCTCGAAATAACCATCCAACGCCTCTGCTAGCTCCGCGATTGCTCCGCTCGCGGATTCCTCTTCGAGCTCGAAACTAATCCGATTCACACCGATGTTGAAATCTTCGTCGATCTCGTTCGCGCGCAAGTATTCTCTGGGGTTCTCTTCGTCCGCTCCGAATTCCGGAAGGTTCTCGAGATTGTCAGCGGTAACTTTGTCCCCGATCTTCAGAATCTCGTCCAACACTTCGGGGTACCACAAAAATGGACTGTATATCTTAGTCATGGCGAGTGTAACGAGCGAGGTAGCTGCCTGCTGTTTGTTCCTCGTTTGATGTTTGAAGATACGTTCATCTCCTTGATTGAAATTGCCGCTCAGACAAGCAGCCTCGTCTCCCACAGCCGTGTAGTGGTTCAGCTCCGGTTTTATCGGCGTCCTCATGTCCAGCTGAAGCTCTTCGTCGGACATCGGTTCACCTACACCCATCACTCTCACAGCGTGAATAGCAAACTCGTGACTCTCATTCTCGGGATCAACGTTCTCCTCGATGAATTTCGTCAGCTGAGCCAATTCCGGAGTTCTAAGGACGCAAGCTACCGCCTCCTCATCGTCGTCTTCCAAGGTTTGCTTACCGAGCTTTCCTCTGGGATTCGAATCAAAGTAATAATACATCGTCTCTTTAGACTTGTCTTTAAGCTCCTCCTCCTGTTTCCAGATGGCGACCCACAAATCTCCGATTTGCACGACCCCGTACTGATGTTTGTCGAAAAACTGGGCTATACCCCTCGACAGATCGAGCTCTTCCCCGCTGGTCGTAGCCTTCAAGTTACCGACGACGCTGCTGTCCTCCAAATCCACCTTCGCTTTACGATTTTTCATGTAAAAATCTCGACGCAAGTCCGTCACCACTATCTTTCTGTCCTCGTCCTCGGTGGACCAGAATTTTCGCGACCAATTGTAGTAAGCATCGCCATCGCGGATGGCCTCGTCGATAGTTCCACCCGTCCATTTATTAGGCCCCGTCTCGCTGGCCTTCACGATGCCCACCACAGGAATCGCAGGCCCCTGAAGACCACGACTCTCGTCCTCGAACTCGTCGTCGTCGTTGGCTATGGAACCCCGAAGAACCCACTTCCCAGGTTCACCAGGTCCAAACTCGTTCCACGACCTCGTTCCAGGTACATCGTCGACGACACTCACGTGTCGCAGCGTAAACCGATCGTTCCTCTTTGCTTGATCAACGTTCTTCACGAAGAGGCCAACCAGCGAGTCGATGTCTGGGAAACGGATCACGCAGCATTTACCCTTCAACTTCTTCTCACCCCCGTCACCTTTTCCCGTCTTTCCCACCTTCCCTCTTCTACCTTTCCCCTTCTCCTCCACGATTCGAATCCCAAGAGGGCCGCACTGCCGCGGGTCGAACGTGTAGTAGCAGTCGTCCTGAGTCCACACAGCTACAGCCATCGAAGTACACTCGAGTACACCGTCAGTGTTCACCAGGAAAAATTCCTCCAAAGCCTGTTTCAAGTTCAACACGGAGGAAACCTTCGAGTTCAGCGTACCAACGATCGTCATCAAGTCCACATCGACGACCAGCTTCCTCTCCTCGATTTTCACCTTCGTGTCGTTCAGGTCGTTCGCCGTCATAGATTTTATCCCAGGCTTCTCAGCTCTCACGTCCGCGTACATTTTGTCACCCAGGGCAAGAATCTCGTCCAGCTTCGGCCTCAGCCAAGATTTCACACCGTGGACCTTCCTCATTCCTATCGCCATCACGCAGTTCGCCACATTCTGATTGCCCTTTCCTTTGTACATCTCTGAACCCTCGTGAGTCCAGCCATGCAGAATCGCCATGTTTCCCGAGAGCTCTTTGAACGTAGATGGCACGTTCACGTGCATGTCGTAGTAGTCGTAGCCTGTCTCAAAGTGGTTCTGATCAACGAGCAACGGTTGACTCGCGAATCTCGCGTCTATGCTGTAATTCGATATGGTGATGGAAAGAGGCTCCTTCTTCAACTCCATACCTTTCGAGCCCATCTTCGTTTTTCCCTTTCTCGCACAGCTCGAGTTTTCCTTTTCGAAGTCCAGCGAACGTAGACAGTTCAAGGTCTTCTTCCGTGGTACCGAACAGGAACTGGTTCCACCGTTCTTCGAGGCCATTATTTTCCGTCTCGTCAAATCGAAAGGACCTCGGCGTACGGGTGAGAGCTTTAGGACCGTGACGCTTGCCACGCAATATCTCGAGTCGTATCTCTTGTCCATGTTGCCGAGGAAATGATCACGCATGTCGTTCATGCATTTGAACCGCAGTACGCAGGCCACTCCCGATGGACACTTGGTACCATCTTCGCCTCTCGGCGATGGATCGAAGCAGAAGAAGCCAGAATTGGGATGTCGCCACATCGCCACGGACAAACCCTGCGCGGTGACCACGCCAGCATCGTTGACCTTGAAGAAACGCTGAAGCCCGTCGCTGAAATCTGGACAACCGATGCTCTCCGTGAACAAATTGCCGAACACGATACCTTCTTTAGCGCAAATCGTGCACTTGTTGTCGTCCACGTAGAACTCGGAGAAAACCAGGCTGACTGTCATGTAAACGCCTGGACCAACTCGGTTTCTGGTTGCGCTGATGGTAAACAACTTGTCTCCGTGTTGGAGAATCTCGTCGACGGTAGTCTTCGTCCAGTTCTTTGGGTCGGTGAGACGACTGTAGACTATGGCGACTACGGAACATGGGGTCCCTTGGTTACCTCGACTTCGGGGCTTGAAACGCAGGTGAGTCATGGCATAAGAACCACGAAGTATCGCGGAAGTCGGCGTCAGGATGCAAAACTGATGCCAGCGATGAGCTGGCGCCCGTTTTCGCACTTCTTTTTCGCCATTCTCATTCCTATCTTGGTCAGAAGTTTCTACCGTATTCGTTGGGTCGTTAACGTTTTTTTCTTTCCTGTTGAATGTAATAAGCTCCGGTTAAGTTCTGATTAGAATGGGATGAATATACGGGAAACATGCTTTTTGTACGAGATTCTGCCATTGTTATTTACGTACTCATCCATTTTTTCTATTTTTGACAGTCTTTCCAGATAAACATTCAACGGGGATCCACGAAACTTGCGCTTGCGGGAAACAGAGATCGGAAGGGATTATCTGATCGATCATACGTTATTACTGTTTGAAGAATGATCTTGATATTTGTATACAAATGTGTGTGATTATATTGATGTGATCAGGTTATTTTAAGGTGAGAATGTAGTTTTGTATGTTACCACTTGATTTCATCGCTGATTGATGAAGTGTAATCGTTAACTACGATAAGTTGCGGTATTATTGGTGCACGGCACATGATAATTATACGGAGATTCGTGACCTCGACGGAATACGTAGGAAAACGTGGTTGGATGATGCGTCGATTTAATTTGGTACGCGCGAATTTGGATTCTTACGGAAAATGTCACTCTGACGGACGAGCCGTAATGGAAAACAAAATACAACGCGTAGGATGGAACTTTCGTGTGCGTCAGCCCTGGATCTACGATTGTTGCGAACCAGAGCAAGAACTTGACACCCGAGGAAAAAAATTATACATGATTATATTGAAAAAATTAGCGCTTTATAATTATACATAATTTGTATATAATTGACATATAATTATACAGAATGAAGTATGAAATTGGAAGAATCTGTATAATTCTAGAGCATTGTGTATCAATTAAACGTAAGATTTATGTAACTATGTCGGGTTAGTTTTTTGTATAGATGATTGTATAATCTTTTTTTCTCAAACAATGCCCTCCCCCCTGCCCCCATGGCGCCCCGTACAGCCATGGGTGTCATGCATTCTACCTAGTTACTGATAGCTTGCAAGTAATAGCTGTAATGATTTGTGCTTGAAATGAATGGATTTTTCAGTAGACTGTGCGTTATTTTACATCATTAGTTAATGAAATCGTGAAATGGGTTTAGTTTCGGGTTCGGTAATTGTACGACACAGTAATGATGAGTATAAAAAGAGGTGAAAAGTATAGAGCGTTGTAAGAATTTGTAAATTTGACTTGGTATTCATGTTTATTAAATGTGATTTTATTGGAATAATCGACAAACTTTGTTTTATTGGAGCAACGTCGTCCGTTTCCGTGGTTTCCTTCCATTCCTTAGCATATACTGTGATCATTGTGTGAGTTCCGTAATGAGTTGCCTATCACTAGGCGCCGGTATTATTTCCGTTTATCTCTTTATCTCAATTGACCACATCTTCAAAACTTCTCGAAATTCGACGCATCTCCGAATTGGTCGCTGCATCGTTTTCTGACGTATTTTGGGGCGCTGAATCGAATGTCGTTGGTCCCAGGTCGATATCTCCACCAGGAGAGAAGATACGAGCGAAAAACCGACATTTCAAAAATCGCAAAAACTTGAATCATGAGGAGGTAGCCAAAGAAAACACTCGCGCCTGATGACAAGCAACCCAACATACACGTTTTCATTTGAGCCCCAAGTTTTGCCGATTTTGATTTGAGGTATCCGGGGACATGAATCTCGAAGAGGTAGCCAGAGGAAACACTCGCGCCTAATGACAGGCAACCCAACATACACGTTTTCATTTAAGCCCCAAGTTTTGCTGATTTTGATTTAAGGTATCCGGGGAACATGAATCACGAGGAGGTAGCCAAAGAAAACACTCGCGCCTAATGACAGGCAACCCAACATACACGTTTTCATTTAAGCCCCAAGTTTTGCTGATTTTGATTTAAGGTATCCGGGGAACATGAATCACGAGGAGGTAGCCAAAGAAAACACTCGCGCCTAATGACAGGCAACCCAACATACACGTTTTCATTTAAGCCCCAAGTTTTGCTGATTTTGATTTAAGGTATCCGGGGAACATGAATCACGAGGAGGTAGCCAAAGAAAACACTCGCGCCCGATGACAGGCAACCCAACATACACATTTTCAATTGAACCCCAAATTTTGCCGATTTTAATTTGAGGTATCCGGGGAACATGAATCACGAAGAGGTAGTCGAAGGAAACACTCACGCCTGATGACAGGCAACCCAACATACACATTTTCATTTGAGCCCCAAGTTTGCCGATTTTAATTTGAGGTATCCGGGGAACATGAATCACGAAGAGGTAGCCAAAGACGACACTCGCGCCTGATGACAGGCAACCCAACATACACGTTTTCGTTTGAGCCCCAAGTTTTGCCGATTTTGATTTGAGGTATCCGGGGAACATGAATCACGAGGAGGTAGCCAAAGACGACACTCGCGCCTGATGACAGGCAACCCAACATACACGGTTTCATTTGAGCGCCAAGTTTTGCCGATTTTGATTCGAGGTATCCGGAGAACACGAAGCACGAAGAGGTAGCCGGAGGTAACACTCGCGCCTGATGATAGGCAACTCAGTGGTTCAGAGCAGGCGTGTGTACTGAGTTGCATAACAATAGGCGCAAGTATCAACTCGGAATACCTCTTCGTGCTTCGTGTTCCCCGTATACCTCAAATCAAAATCGGCGAAATTTGGGGCTTAAATGAAAACGTGTATGTTGGGTTGCCTGTCATTAGGCGCGAGTGTTTTCTTTGGCTACCTCCTCGTGATTCATGTTCCCCGGATACCTCAAATCAAAATCAGCAAAACTTGGGGCTTAAATGAAACCCTGTATGTTGGGTTGCCTGTCATCAGGCGCGAGTGTTTTCTTTGGCTACCTCTTCGTGATTCATGTTCCCCGGATACCTCAAATTAAAATCGGCAAAACTTGGGGCTCAAATGAAAACGTGTATGTTGGGTTGCTTGTCATCAGGCGCGAGTATTACTTATGGCTACCTCTTGGTGAGTCATGTTTCCCGGATGCCTGAAATCAAAACCGGCAGCTGATTTTCCAAAATTTCAATGCATCTCCAAATCGGTCGTCGCTTCGTTTCCTGACGTATTTTGGAGCGCTAAATCGAATGGCGTTGGTCCCAGGTCGATATCTCCACCAGGAGAGAAGATACGAGCGAAAAACCGACATTTCAAAAATCGCAAAAACTTGAAGGCTATAGCCTTCAAGAATTCTCAAAATTCGACGCATCTCAGAATTGGTTGTAGATTCGTTTCCTGACGTATTTTGGGCCGCTGAATCGAATGGCGTTGGTCCCAGGTCGATATCTCCACCAGGAGAGAAGATACGAGCGAAAAACCGACATTTCAAAAATCGCAAAAACTTGAAGGCTATAGCCTTCAAGAATTCTCAAAATTCGACGCATCTCAGAATTGGTTGTAGATTCGTTTCCTGACGTATTTTGGGCCGCTGAATCGAATGGCGTTGGTCCCAGGTCGATATCTCCACCAGGAGAGAAGATACGAGCGAAAAACCGACATTTCAAAAATCGCAAAAACTTGAAGGCTATAGCCTTCAAGAATTCTCAAAATTCGACGCATCTCAGAATTGGTTGTAGATTCGTTTCCTGACGTATTTTGGGCCGCTGAATCGAATGGCGTTGGTCCCAGGTCGATATCTCCACCAGGAGAGAAGATACGAGCGAAAAACCGACATTTCAAAAATCGCAAAAACTTGAAGGCTATAGCCTTCAAGAATTCTCAAAATTCGACGCATCTCAGAATTGGTTGTAGATTCGTTTCCTGACGTATTTTGGAGCGCTAAATCGAATGGCGTTGGTCCCAGGTCGATATCTCCACCAGGAGAGAAGATACGAGCGAAAAACCGACATTTCAAAAATCGCAAAAACTTGAAGGCTATAGCCTTCAAGAATTCTCAAAATTCGACGCATCTCAGAATTGGTTGTAGATTCGTTTCCTGACGTATTTTGGGCCGCTGAATCGAATGGCGTTGGTCCCAGGTCGATATCTACACCAGGAGTGAAATTATGAGCGAAAGACTGATTTTTTGAATCAGTACACCCAGTTTTGAAAGTACACCCAGTTCTACAGGGCGCACGACCTGCGGTAGGGTCTTGGCGCTCGTGATACATGTTTTACCAAACACACGAATGCGGCGCCCCCTGAACCGTCGCCGTTTGTCCCTCTCACATAGATCCGGGGCTGGCCAACACCACGGCGAAATTGGCGAATATTCGCAAAATATGTTCGCACGATAATTTTACAATTATCGTACAACCGATGAAGATTCAAGGTCGACCATGTGGAGTAGTCATAAGGTTGGATATAGATCAGAAAACAATGAAAGTTGTCAACCGTATCGACAAAACTTTTTATTCAATATATTTTATACACTTTATGAACATGTATGTTGTCAAGCTTATTTGTACGACAAACTTTGAGTTTATTATCATCGATAAACGAAGAGTTGACTTATAATAAATCAGCATCATTCACCCACACCACATCCGCATCCGTAGACCTTATCGAGGAACTCGTAGTTTTCCTGATAGCAAAGAGCAGCCGATTCATGACACCGTCCAACGATAAATGGTACCAGCTGATAATTCGGCTGCTACTATTTCGCCCGCAATTGTACGCGTCAAAACAAATTAATTTCTGTACTAAAAACACAAATCCCGAAACTGCCACAGTTTCTGGGTCGTCGATACTTTTGCGATACGTTATCGCTCTGGAGATAAGTTTCGATCGAGATATTTCTCCCATCATCGAGTCGATAAATAATCGTATATAAATCGTAATAAATTGTTGGTGCGCTCCCGCGTAAAGCACGCTTCTTTCTCTACATCCGACGATAATCGGAGAAAATACCAATGACATTCAAAAGCCTCGCGTAAACGAAATAACGATCTGGTCGATACAGATGACGCGATCGACGCGTAAATATGTACACTTCCTATTGAGATCAGCAACATTTCTGTACAAATTAACGATGCTCGATATACGGTGTGGCTACGCTCGAACACATAGCTTTATATCACGTCGGGGAAACATGTAACAATGATAATTATAATACATAAATTTCATATAAAGGAAAACCATCGCGTAGTATATTTATTAAAATATGAATAAAGATAATATTCTCAGTAATTGTAATCGTAGCGATAGGTATTCAATAAGAATTACAGCGTATATAAATAACTATAAAAAATATATGTACACGCCCAGAATAACAAAACGAAATTCCATTGCATAAATTCAATATTAACATCGATGATCGTAGTAGCATCAAGGCAGTCAAGTCGTTGCTATACAGTAGCAAATGAACAAATATTTTCACGTTTCAAAAACCTCGCGTGTCTGACATTCATTGAATGAAACAAACAACGAGAAAGCAAAACAAACCTGACGATTGGTAGACACTTCGTTGTTAAATCAGACATATTTTTATCTGAATATTTCAACATCTTTGAGAATAATCTACCAGTTGTTAGGAAACATCGAGCAATAAGTGTCAAATGTTAAAAATAATATACATTTTTAATATTTGATCATATTTGAAGAAATATGGTATCCGGTCGGCGAGGTTTTTCAGGACAACGAGAACTATCCGAGTCCTGTGTTACATCAGTGACTAACGACGACCGATACCAAGGATCGAGATGCAAACGCGGATTTAACAGTGAAATTCTATGGAAAATCTCGTTCAAATATTTTTGTTGTTACCAGATGTGAATTGTTGCAAAGGAAAACTCACAAACAAGAATTCCGGTGCAATCATTTCTTTTCCCTGTTTTTATATTCCTTCCGTCGCAAAAGGTTAGAGAAATATACACATTTTTTTGTATTTTAAAAGAAATGAAATCACCAGGTATTTTTGAATGTTGTATGGTAAATGTACTTGTTACATATTGAAAAATAAACCAAGAATCGTTTCAGGATGTTGTTAAGCATATTGGAAGAAGAGATACACCCCGACTGATCAGGTTGGAGAAAATATGTGGAAAACCTCGACATCATCATCTTTGGCAACGACAATAAATACGTCAACGAGTTATTAATATTCACTGTCCTGGTTCTTTCACGTTGAAAATTGCTTCATCATTCGAGCAATGCCGATAAATGTCTACTCTTGTTTCATGAAACCGGTTTGTTCGATCGCTTTACCGTAGCCACAACTTTACTGCCCTAACCGATATCAAAACACTAGAAATATCTACTACTACACAGGGCAACGGTAAGAAAATGTTGATTCAATGTAACGAGAACCATTTTTTGGAAAGCCTTCTTTCGTTCACTATTCCTATTTACATCGTGAATTTTATATATCTGTGTATGTGTATGTGTGTGTGTTTGCGTACGTGTAAACTTTTATACATATATGGTTGTCTGTGTGGGTGTGTTGTTTCTAATTACTGGTCTCTAATCAGATCATTTCAACAGTTTTTCCAAAAAATATCTACATGTAAAAATATAGATAAATATGCATTTCGAATATAATATCAATTTGTTTTTTTTTCTTTATCATTATTTATCAATCTTTTTGTTTCTATTTTTACTAAGAACGAACGTCAGACTCTTCCGTTGTGGAATAGAGATTTTATATAACACACTTATACTAATATTTCTTGAACGGAAATAGTTATTGTTATTTCGTATCGTAAAATCACTTTTAAATTTCATACTTTTGTTTACATGTAGCGTAAGAAGCACAGCATTTTTATTTTAATAAATAAAGGAATCACGCGTGAAATGAAACGAAAAGTTAGTTATGAACTATTAATGTTTGAACTGTTCTCAATTTTTCATTCATCTTGGCGGAACCTTATGAACTGAGGATGCTACGAGGTAAACCTCTGAGAAATCGAAGAACGTTCGAAAACAGTGGAAATCTAGAGGTCCGATTTTGAAAAACATGTTATTGTGCAGATCTAGTATTCTTTGTTGAGAATATTCTATCAAATATAATTAAAGCCTCGTATCAATTGATTTGTTTTCAGACTTGTAATCTTGTCCGCAAGAGAAACATTTTTTCTCCAAGTCGCAAATAGACTGGGTATTTTTACTGGATATATGATTGATGGATCCTGATTTTTGAAACGAGAATACACTTGATATTTCAATTCTAGAATGTATGATCATTTCACGATCAGGAAACTGCTCCCTAAATATTATCGAACTTGCTCACAATTCTGCCATTGTTTGTTCAATTTTTGTGGATAAGCCCCCGATATTAAAACAGAGTGTGATTATTCGAAAAATCGAGGCGAACAGCTCTGCGAACAGAATTTATAACGTTTCAGAAAAAGAGCACGAAGAATACCAGTAGAATAATGGATCTCTATTTTTGCCTGCTGTACACAAAAGCTCGTTCAGAATTGTGACATAATCAATTCGAGAAGCTACATTTAATAATGTGAGTGCATTGAATGGAGAAGAGATTTGAAGTTTGCATGACGACCAACGAAAGCATAAGGCCTGGGAATTCTGGTAGGACGGATGGGATCCAAAAAATATGCGAGTCAAGTGCAATAAAAAATAAAAAAACACGCCTAATTCATTTAAATAACTTTCAACCAGGACGCTTGTTCCAAGTATGGGACACGATGTCTGGCCACAATTTTTTTTATAAACAAGTAATAAAAGTTTCGAATTACATAAATAAAAAACAAAAAAGTGATAATAAATAATAATACATTTTTTCCATTGAAATAGAAGCACCTTTTACCACACGTGGCTTCGCAGTTGAATGATCGAATGAATTCGATGAGTAATATTATGACGAATGGGAAATGTTGTCGTGAACTTCTAATTTCTCTGAATAGAGAGTAAAGCCAACAGAAAGTAACGTGTAATGAAAAATGCAATAAATCAAACTCTGTGACTTTGGTGTAAGGAAACTCGGACGGATGAATAAATTCGAGAGGGAGGACTTGGCACGCAAAAGAACAAAGTCAGGAACAAATTTCGTGTAGCGAGAAATTTTGCAAGTGTATCATGAGGCTATAATAAGGCGATATAATTTGAGATCGTATAACACGCGTGGCACGTTTGGAAGTGGAGACCGATAGAAAAATTATTTAACGGTTGACATTACGCATGTGCGCCTGTTGATATGAATTGAATTGCGATAAGCTGATGCAACGTTTACTTCGTGGGCTTTCTCCGTTTCACACACCCCTTGTCCTTACAATCGTGTATCATGCTCGTTTTTGAAATGACATGGAAGGATTTTACATTCTATGTAACTGATAATATGGATCGATGATCCAGCAACGAATATTTAATAGTTTTGTAGATTTTCTTCGACTGTCCACGAGGACACAGTTATATTCCAGTAATAACCAATAAATTATGGATTCGCGCTAGAGGACTTGTGGGCGTTTTGATCCACGACGTAGTGCGTTCTTATTACCTTTTTACAAGCAGACTTTTAGAAAGAGGTTCTGAAAAAACACGTCAACGATCCGGAATCGCAAAACTCGTTAAAATACATTTTTTTTCTTCCCATCAACGCGCAAGCGATGGAATCCGGATTTGTGGAGTTCGTGTTAATATATTAGGGTTCGATCCGGCACGAATATTCAGTTAATAACTATTTTAGGCAGATCAGTGGTAGACAAGCAGATTTGTCACTCCTTGCACATAGGAAAATGATTATACATTCATTACGCTATTCTTTACCTTCTTCTCCGAGGGTCATTTCATATATTATACCTAAGTATATACAGCGAATATCACCCAAACGACGTATCTTCCTAATCTGAAGAATGAGGTAGGTATTAACTGTCTCGGTTCGGATGCTTGGCAAGAAATCTTCTGGGCCATGGAAGTGGCCAGTCGTACTGTCGTGGTACGGTGCCTCCTACATTCTTTTCGAAATATCTAAACAGTGGAAACCACCATAAGCGTGCCAAAAAATTATTTGGTCCGTTTTGCTGAAAAAAGAAGAAGAAATGCAATAATGAGGCATGACAATTATTTTCGCGCAATAATATGACGGTTCTAAGGTTTTTCGAGAGGTTAAAATAATCATGGACTCGTACCTTCAAATATGAATTGTTCGCCAGTGTATGATAAATGTACCATAATCTTGTGGTAACATAGTAGGCTATGAGTACATCTACAGAATAATGACCATGAGCAATCAGGACCATTATAACACCGGCGAGTGCCATTAATTTGATTAACCAGTGGATCGGCTGACATCGTCTTGGAGAATCTAATGGCAGTTATAAAAACGACGTATTGATAAGACATGTTCGTCGAACATCTGTCGACAGTAAAATTATGGAATGTCATATATACTCACATTCTTTAATTATGAGATAGCTCAGGCACAGAACGACGGTGTGACCACTGTAAATGTAGTCTCCGCAGTACGTATGTTTGCCATTGATAGATAGTCCGAATCCAGATATTAACTGTAGCGCTCGTTTCGTAATGAGCAATGGATTCGAACTGTTCGCTTTCGGACTACAAAAATATGTCTTACTAGCAACTGGTAAAACTGTAACGTACATGGTTATGCTTCGCATCATGTAGAGTAATCCCATTAGCAGAAATATTCGCCTGAAGACGATGAACCTTGGGAGAAAAAAAACAAAGAACATTGAGTATCCGCTGTCCATAGCCTACTGGATAAAGGAGCCGAAGTCTTGAGCCAATATCTAAAGACAAGCTATCATTTGGAACCCTCACTAAAAAGTTCATCGGTGAAGGGTTCACAAAAAGAACAAGATTTGAAATGATTTTGCTAACTCCAGTATCGTGAAGTTTTCTGAGATCATCGTGCAGTATAGCGAACTCAAAGTTTAGATTTGCAAAACTTTACCTATGCTTATGAAAGATAATTAAAACCAATGCGGAGTTAGAGACGATCATGATTAAAATTTCGGAAACATATAATGCCCAGTCTTGAGCTGCTATGTTATCCAGTACGACATCTGGAAGTGGTCCGTACGTTGCACGGTCCGGTACTCGTTCGTGAACGAGGGCAAGCGAAACGGTAGTTAAAATAAAATTCACGACCATGAAGAGGAAACCTGTAACAGAAATTAAACGATGAATTATTAATTCTTTGTCTTCCAACAGCGTGTCGAAAACATACTTAAAGAAATTTGATATGGTCAAATTACCAAACAAAGTTTTCCATTTCTCTTTTGGGAACCGAGGTTCTTCCCTCAATGGCGGAGGGATGTCTAGCTTGACGATACCGCTTCCAGAAGCATTAGGATCATTTGGATGTCTTATATGACTTAAACCATCTATCTTATCATCTTCGTCATCTTCGTAATAATCAGAGTTGCTGCTTACTCCACCCCATTTATCTTTACTTTTCGTTGGAGCTCCGGGTAATAGAGGTTGTCGTTGGTACACGTCACTTGACTGTGCCATTCCACTACTACTCCCATCTACTGCAGCTTCTACGTCTCGTTCGTGACCTTCCCCCCCAGGCAGTGGTCGATCAAAACTTCCGTAATCGTTGTGAAGACTCGTAGCTTTCGGGTCCAATACCATTCTGTAAATAGTAAAACCGATTGTAGAAAAGAAACCGATAAAACATCATTCGGTAGAGCAAAGTAAAAATTCATGTTTTTCCTGCTGAATACCTCACTGGAATAGATATATCAATGTTAATGCTAAGATTAAGATCCAGTGATCGAGTTCGCTAATAGTTCCCTTTATGATTTTCACATATTTCTCGGGCAACACGCATGATATTGGTCAAGGTCATTGGAATGGTATCGAATGAGAGAATACAGACATGATTAATATTAAAAGCAAATATGATAAAGTTATAAATTTTGAGGGAATATACATTGCAATAGAATCCTTATTTATATTCTTCACGATCAATGTCACAATTGGTTAACAACAAACAAAATGTGAAACTACGATACTTTTCCACGAGCCGAAAAGCTAACTGGAAACAGGTCTCTTTATCTTCGAATTAGTCATACGGCGATAGTAATGTCCCGTGAAATAGCTGACGAACAAATAAAACGTGCAATGGAACGAAGAACTATTCCACAAGACGCGCTGTAAAGAGTAGAGCTACAGAAATGGTTGCTAGTCTACGATGTATTCTCAATCTGTGGGTTGATCGGTGATTATAGGAAACAAGATAACAACGATGCACCAGCGATATGTCTGAAATTCCCATGACAAGGAAAGGATGTAGATTATCAACAGGAAACAAAGAATCAGGCGCATCGACACGCAATACGACGAATTATAATGGCACAACTTAGAATATTTGGTTAAAAATATTAATGGATCGTCGAACGGAGGATTTTAAATTCTCTGCTGTTCTATAGGCATGATTTTATAGCAGAATCTGTTATGACTATAAAATTATAAGCTGGCATTGAATTTAAACTTGGTATGATTCACAGTAATCTTTCAAAACATGTCGCGTATAATTTTGTGTTAGTTAGTTGTTTTCGTGAATCTTCTAGATTTTACAAGCATATAAGGTCGAACTCGCATTGTTATTCATTTACCCTCAACGCGATTCACTTCAATTGACTTGAGGTTTATGAGACGAATGACTAAGAAAAATTTACAGGAGCCAATACTTTCTTGGCTTACGTTAAACGTAGCTAAGGATTTCACTCAAATTCATTGAATATAAGCTTTTTCAAAGTTTGTCAAGTCTATTTTCAATAAAGTGACAAACAAGCCCCTCATATTTTAATTTTTGCAAGCTGTTCATTGAAACGCCAACGTAGTTCAAATCATATCCGTTTGGAAATTATACAGCGTTGCCTATTCGGCAACTCATATGCGAATAGGTAAGCTGGAAGTTAATTGATTTGTCATACTTTATACATATTCTATGACGGTGTGCATTGTCGAACACTAAATATGTCTTATGCGGAAATTTTTAGGACTTCTCTTAGTGATTTCAGCATTCAAAATAGCATTCGCATACAACTGCTGCTTAGACGAACGAAACAGCATTGATCGTGATAATAAAAAATCCGCGACAAGCTGTCAATGTGCTTATTTCTCTCGATCAACTTATCGACCAACTTTTTTGAACTGCCAAAAAATGTCTGCGAATCATCAACAGGACAGATTTATTTCTTATTGACGTACAATACCATGACTGGTCATGCAGTAACCACACATGCCTCGTTTCAAGGATCAAATATTGTGCACCTTGGCAAGCGTGCTCGGTGATTTAACAAGCAATCATTATGTTATAGAGTCTTTTATTCCAAGCACCAAAGGAATTATGCAATTGTAACAGTAACAAAAAGCATAGGAGCCGAAAAACAATTGCTCGCCTAGTCGAGTTTTACCGAGATTGTTCGATCACGTGTCGAGTCGAGTATTCAATGACACTTGAATAATTTGTGATTAAAATAAAAATCAAACACTTACACGTCAACGGTAAATACTTTATCTGGTCTCTCCATGTTCGTCAGACGAAATAGAAAGAAAAAACTGTCGACCGTCGTTGCATAGAGAACGACACAGTGCGATATACGCGCGTCAAAACGTGCAATTTCAGCTGACAAAACTTACTTGTTTCGTATTTGCAAGTTAGCGACACACAACCACGATACCTAGGTACACGCGCGCGCGCGCCAATGCCGGCTCGACTACGAATGCTGTGGCGCAAGTGGGCAAGTTAAGTTGTCAAGATCAAGTGAAAGGCCAAATTAGCTGGCAGAACTTATGAGATCTGACATAAAAATAGCACGTAGTTCAGCAGTGTCGCGGCACGGGTCTTTGAGAAGCTGAACCGATGAAAGGAACGTTTAAAAGAAACGGAATAACAATGTCGCGTGCCAGTTAACGTTGTCAATTATTTTTCTTTCAGGTAGCAACGTTTCGCGGACGATCCGTAGGCGCGCGCGTGTATTCTTAAAATAGCGTGGTATACCGTGCACCGCGATACGTGATTGGTCGTAAGAAAAATCGCGCACGATTGCTAGAAGATACAGAGTTCGGTATTCATTCGATACGTATGACGGTCGGTGTATAATTGGATCAAGATAATGAGGATTAAGTAGTCGAGGGATTTCTTAAACTATTAAGGTAGACGCGACACGCGGCACTCGCCACAACACAACACTGATACTGATTGTAACACGCGAACGGAACAAGAGTCGCAAAAGAGGCTACTGCATCCATCGTAGTTCGTTGGTGCGACTTATTTGTTTACAGGTCACACACGACGCAGTACTGCCGCGGGTTCTGTCACTGTATACCGTTAAACCGAACGTTACGACTCCGCACGCCCGTTGGTGGTGCGAAAAATTCTACCGATTCGTCACATTCGTCGCGAAACATTCGCGAGCCGCTCGGAGTCGATTATCTTCTCGTCGTACATCGGGGAAAACAGAAGCCGTACGCGTCGCTAGGTTATCCCCACGACAGGTTGTCACATCGTGCTCTGTAAATGTAGGTACACGTACGGTGCAACGCGGCGAGAGCCGATCAGACCACAAGCAGACGGAACTGAGGCTCTGATTGGTCGGCCGATAAACCGCTTTGAAAAGACACGCTGACTCGACCTGTGCTCAGAATTTATGCAATTACGTGTTTAGTTACACACTGCACACCGGTTTTTAAAAGCTGAACTGCCGATCGCGATCCTTTTACGCCGATACGTCGCGTTAGTCATGTTTTATTTCAGGTTTTCACATCTCATATATTCCCATTAAAAGATTCGACGCAAAAACTAGATGAGTCAACACTTTTTTCTTCTTCCTTTTTTCTCGCTCGGTTGCTCGCGGACCAGACGAGGTCACCTGGTCACCTAAAGAATTTCGTAACCCGTTTATTGCCAGTATCATCGTTTGCGATTTAGCATCGGCTAGTTTTATCTGTGAAATAATCCCTTAAATCACCTCTCATCGCGTAACGCATTGTCGCGAACAATATTGCCCTCGATGCTTATCAGCAGTAATCATTATGATCGATGGTCGGTGAAACAGTTCACTCCATTCGCCAATGATTCGACGATTTTGTCATATATCGGTACAATCGAGCGAACATGCTTCGTTTATTTTTCAAACCTCGATGAATTTCGCAAACGTCAATAACGCGACTGACTGGTAAGCATTCGTTGCATTAATCTTCGACGAGCGGACAATCATTGCCGTGTGGATAATCGGATTTTCCAACGTTTCATACCGGTACGAAGAACAAGCAAATCACATCGTAGCAAGCTACCTCGTCAAATCGAATGACAGTGGTGTTAGAAACGTGTTTTCTTTACTGCGCCAAGTGTCTGACGTCACCGTTTGATATTTCTTGCTAAAAAAACCTGCTAATCCTTTCCGACTACAAGAAAATACGAAAGCGTAGTCGAAACACGAACAATCGAGAATGTATGTAAATACATTATACTGTAAGTATAAACAACTTGCAATGAAAACAGTCGACTCGACATATTTTTTCTTAAAACTCAGTCTATTGCGTGTCAAGCTGGATAATGGCGCCTGCTGACGTAACGATAGGCAACCCAACTTGCAGATGCGCTTTTTTGTACGTAAAGAATTATTTTTACTCGTTCTCAACGCTTTTCCGTAGATTTTTAGCAATGGCCACAGCGTTGCGTCAAAAATGAATGCCTCGTAGAAATTGTATCGAAGACATGTCTGAACTATAATGAAACAAAAGAGAAATAAAGGAATTTTTTATGCAAGCATAGAATAAACGCGAGCGTTGGCTTCGTTGGTTCAAAGATTAGGTACTTGTTTCTTGGAAAATTTGACAGAGAATGCAATATCGGCAAATAATGTATGTACCTCTGACAAGCTTTTAGTTAAACGTATATACAACTGCATCGTATTATATGCAACACGTTACTGAACTGGATCAGTTTAAGTTACTGCAGCCTAGAGTTGGCGCTATTTTTACTGTCGAATAATGTTGCATGTAGTGCAGAACGGTAAACTTGGAAACTTTTCGCTTATGTTGGTGTGAGAACACTGATAATGTACTGGTTATTCATCGTTGGATTGTTAGGAAAATCGCAAACCAGACACGTTTCTAGATAAACATTTTTGAATTATGATAAAAATAGAATCAACTCGCTGCTATAAGTAAAAAAACTGGCAATCGTTCACGAATCGTTCTCTGTTATTTCGGTAGAAAAAATATATTGATGGGATACGAGAAATGTATTAAAATAACGACTCTAACTGGGGGAAATAATTTGTCAAACTAAAAATTGCATAACTCAAGTTTTACAAAGAAAACTGGTAGAAATAATGGAGGTTTCCCTATTACACATTTGAGAAATAAAGAAACGTAGTATTCTATATTCACGGTGCCTCGAAAAATATCAAAATTTTAAAAAAGTTCTATTCGATGGATCGTAGACGTCGATCGAGTTCACGAGTCTGAAGATTCTCTCTGAATGTTAACGTATATCAAGGCAGTAATAATGTTGTGAGAGACAAGTAAAGAATAGCATCTATTCAGAAAGGAAAGTGAACAAAGGTGTTGATTGTGCAAATGCTCTCAGAGCTCAGAAACTACACCACAAGAGAACAATTTGCTTGACCGAGATAAAAATACCGTGATACTCGGTCGTTAGCAAAGGCAGAGCAAACTGGATACGAGTAATACGATAAGCTTTATTAGATTTATCTTCCAATTCGAAACTGCAAAGCTGAACTACATTTCACTCCTCGCCTGTACTGCAATTTAAATCAATATGGCGAATTCCTCGGAGCTGTAAGGTAACACGCTTTCAATATCAGTTGGAATGACAATGACGCGCGCATTCCATCAAAAATTCGCCAGCACAGTGCAAATTTTTCCAAGCTCTGATTAAAATGATTCTTGACAACGTGCAACGAGGCTAGGAATAACAAATTTCCAACAATACCAGAAAACTACGTACCATCACACGAATGGTAACAGTATCTCCAAGGTATTTTATCTCCAAGGTATTTTATATCCAAGGTTGCCCCAAATACATAACTCTCCAAGTTTATGACGTGTAATTCTAAACTCAGAAAAATATGAACCCAGACAATATTCAAAAGCAAAATTTGTACGATTTTTCGCCAAAAGAAAACTTTCCACAAGCGAAGAAAGAAAGGTAGTCTTACATTTTTATCCGTTGCGTGGCCGATGCTATCTACAATGATAATTTAACTTCGCATATCAACGGCAAATCAGAACACAAAATTCCGCATGGACCTAGAGTTTTTCCTAGTATTCTAGAGAAAAAGTTGCTCAATGAAAAATAAAACTCGGTAGATCGACATTCTTTCGTGTCAATCGATAACAATGTTCAACTAATATCTGATAATCATAGTAAAAAGGAAATATTTTTGCTGCATGGAATAGTATAAATATTTTTTCATGTGTAGAATTTCTTTCGATCCATGACGGACATAAATCTTGACTTCTAAAAAAAAACATATTAGCTATGACAGCTCGTAATCTTAAACAGCGCCGGATATACAATTTTGATAAGCTTCAATGTGTCGTTGATAAATTCAATCGAAATCTCATTATCATTGGTGGCAACTATCTCATATCTATCCAGAGATATAATAGCCGTAATCGATAGCTCGAACTAGCTCTCATAGGATTTATTGAAAAATCAAAGCAATTAGAGTTCATATATCGATAAGGAAGTTTACAGAGATGTACCTTTGATTAGATATCGCGAGCGAATAGATAATTTCGAACGGAATTAAAGATCTGCAGAGAATTTATCTAGCGGTTAGAGACGACGCATCCGAATCATTTGCTGGTGCGCAGAATATGATCAACGATCGACGAGCGAAATGCATCGTCGATAGCGATTCGTGAAATTTTCCATGAGATAAGATAAAATTACAAATATAATGAATACCTGTTAATTAGGCTTCCTCATACCTTGTTAACATGGTGGGCAATACGACCTTGACAGGTAGCCTTAATTTATGCATTATTATTGTTTGACTCACACACTGTCGTATTAGATTATTAGATATTGAATTTAATCGACGCGGTTATCTCAATTGCGATGACGGGACATGTTTTTACTCGTGTATCACTGCCTTTGTGTACGATTTGTTCCCGAAATTGATAATAAATCGAGCGCGATACTGTAAACAAGACGTGATTATTTCCGGAAACTAACCATCAAATAATGGAAGACACGATAGGTTATATTCACGTCGCCGATGCGAACGGAAAACCGTGGTTAATCGTTGTAAATTCGCGTGGTGCACCGATCTTCAGATGATCTTTGGAACGTGTTTTGTCACGGGTTACTCAACGAATGCGAAAGGGTTAACTAATAATGTCTGCCTGTCGTTCGAGAACACTTACAATGGGAATTGACGCAACACAGCTTGAGTGCAGCTGCACCGGACCAGACGCACTATACTCGACTAACTTATCACTATCCACTTCGGTTCTGAACTAAATTATCAGCGCCGGGTGATGTATGACAATTGAATGTGTATGGTAAACATGGCGACATTTCTTGGTTTCTTTTTCTTCCGCGCCAGCAGGCATCCGGAACGTTTTCTTGATATTTTAAGGAACGCGCTCCTTCGAACGTTCCGAAAACCACCGCCGATGAGAGATACGCGACGAACATCAATAAGACCGGCGCCACGTAGAACGTAGAATATGGAACGAGGCCAAATTCGACAACGACGTTTAACCTATCACGTGAATTTACATTAGAGTCGAAATTTGATTTTACGGAAAATCCCCTTGCTTGAATATTTTGTAACGAGCGGAGGAGACGCGAACGAGACGGAAAACTGTCAACATATGGACGGACATGGAACGATACACGCGAGAGCAAACGCGGGATGACGCCCGACGAAGGCGACGGCGACGAGCGCCAACGGGTGCACACGAATCGAATGAAACGAAACACGGCTAAGTACGATTCGACAGACTGGCGTGATAAAAAAATATCAAGTAATCTCCATCGAGGCGTGCGTTGGAACAAACGACGATAGTACCAAACCGGAATATCAGGCTGCTTTGTCACTAATGTTAATGCACAGGCATGAACTAGTTTTACCGGAATAATATTTCAAACAGATATATCTATACCTTATTTATTTACACCCGCGGAATCTAGATGAAGGTTGCGCTATTTTAAGAAAAATCGAACGCGAAATTTTCTATGGAAAGAGAGTGGCGGCAGTCATAAATGTACAGAGGGAGAGGGAGAGAGAGAGAGAGAGAGAGCGAGAGAGAGAGAGAACGAGACAGCGAGCCGGAGAGAGCGGGTGGGAGAGAGATAGAGAGAGAGAGAGAGAGAGATAAAAAGATAGGAGTGATGCGTGAATGGTAAATTGCCTATCTCTCGAAAATTAGGCGTCTCGGCGTGCCACGCATTTCTTTGTCTCTTTCGATAAAATATGGTAAAATCAGACCATTCATATGATAAATAGGTGCTTATCGGAATGAAAACTGCGCATGCAATGGAAAAGTTGCGACGTAGATGGATCGTATTATATTGGCATGATATTTCATAAAATATGCAAGAGGTACGTGAAACTTGTTCTCGCGGTGAAATTAAAACCGCGATAAAAGTCGAGCACCACGTATGCGTAGTGAAATAATCGTATTTACGAAAAGAGCAACACGTAGTTACGTGGTAAAATCATATATTAAAAAGTATGTCACGTCAGACGGGTAGGGAACAAAATGGTTAAAAAAAATTACAATTAATTAACCAAAGGAGTTTACTGTCCTTTTGAGAATTACAAATATAAGGGAGTATATTCGTTATTTGCATACCGATCGAAACATTACTCACCTAAGCAATGCCTTTCGCCAACAGTAATCCGTTTCGATGACCAACAGCTGTAATTTCATCATATAGGTGGACGTTGCCCAAGGCATATATTATACTCGTATAGTTCGACCGATGTTCGATTTATATATTTTTCATACGTATCAATGTATTTAGCGGTGAAATATTTCACACACACGATTTATTTACTACCGTTTCACTCATTTTTTTTTATACGACACACTTCGGATATACGACGATGTGGTTGAACGAAAGGAGAGTTCAATCGTATATTTTCATGGAATTTGGATGAATAGGCTTGAGATACGGTGAAAATAATATGGAAAAATGACCGGATACAGCGGTATTATAATTCGCACTTGATTGTCGTGCGGAAACGATGACGAGAGTTTGATCGAGATACGATGGTATTGGCTATTATACACGAAACGAAACGTACTATCGCGAGTCACGCAACGCGCGTAAAACGACACTTTGTCTCGTATGTGTACGAATGATTTAGTCGATAATTAGAATTTCATTATTTTGAAATATTAATGGAATTTTGTAACGAAGTACGCCGCGATTCATGCGAAGATACTTCGTGTAACTTCGTCGAACGATATAACGCGGCAGTGGGAAATAGGTTGATGGAATTCGCAGCGGTAAGTCCTTAGGGCGCACGCGTATCCTCATGGATCGTGCCTCCCTTCGACTGACTGGGGTACATTTAAAAGCTCGCCAACTCCCATGACGTCACGCGCGCATCCATTCACTAATACCTATATACATTCACCTACGCATCCTTGTATATATATATATATATATATATATATAACGAAAAATACGTCAAGCGGACACGCGCCGCGGTGTACGAATTCGGGGCACGCTGGAATGAATCGTTACTTTGCCTGCTCGAAATACTGTCACTCTCGTGATTGATAGGTCTGTCAAACACGCGAATTCGGTCTTAATTTTTAGGCTCCTTTCGAACGGTGTGTTTGTTCAACGAACCAACGATTGGAAATAATGAAAGGGATTCTCACGCAACGTAGTAATATGGGAGTATCCAATTGATTTGATTGATATCTAGGTAGACTCTCTGGAACAAGGCAACGAAATAGTTTAATTTATACGTGCAACCGACCAAAATGGGAAAAATGCTTGCAATAATTTGGATACTCGTGAGAATCCACCGTGATGATAAATTATTCCCGTCCGTTGTAATAAATCTTATCGATGGAACAATCATTTTTAACTTTTACTGTACAAAACTGTGTTCTTTTGGAACAATAGCGTCCAATACCATCTGAAATGAGTGTAGTAGATCGATATCAGTCCGACAGCAAGGTTGTCAATGAATACGGAACGTGTAAAGCATAGTGTAAAGTATATCCTTTCGTATTTTCGCGCCGAAATCTGCCTTACCGACCAAGCCTGGCCGGTACCTCGACGCGGATTGACAGCTTGACGGTAATTTAGGCATCGTATTAGGCCCGCGCGTAGTAATTCGAGATCCGCGTAATGATTCCTCTCATCGCAAATTTTTTACGTGACTCGTGACATCCATCGAACGAATGAATTTCCAGATGAAAAAGAATGTTGAATGGCCCATTTTCACAATGACGTGTCCGCGAGAGCGTGCACAGGGCGCATGCGCAATGTCACCTTACGTGGCATCGACAGCAGTTGCTTATGTTCTCGATTAAGTTTTCTACAATTTAGTGTATAAACATTTGTGGATAATTCGTATTTGTTATGGTTAAAATATATATAACGATATAATGTGAGTACCGACTTTCGTTCTTGTAAGAAATTTTGCTTTTCAACTCATTCGTTTCATAGAAAACGATCATATCTGCAAAATGGCCTGCGCCCTTTCACCCTGCTGCTGCATAACGCAAGCGAGATGACATTTGTTGGTATTTTTTTCTCAATTAACGTTTAGTTATCATCGCGAGGTACGACAATTACATTCGCGGTTATTATTCTTCGAAATATAGTTGTGCTACATTTTCGTTATTTCATGTAATGTCACGCGTCTATAGGTTACGTGTAAGCTGCCAGCTCACATTCTGTCACTTGTATCGAAATTTCTCTGGCTTCTCCTCAATTCACTATTCTTGTAATATAATAGGTACGAGTTACATTAACTTTCGTGTATTCAATTCGATTAAGGTTAAGAAACGTGAAAAGTTCCTTGACAAGTCATTGCGCTGTTTCAAAAACGTCCCGCAAAAACTTTTGTGTCAACATATTTCTCACCACTGTGCCGTACCGTTCGTGACACGTAGATTGTTGTTGTTAAATTTGTGAAATGTTGTTGGATTGGCATGTTATTTGTAGAAAGAATGAATAAATTTCTTTTTCATATGGTACTACGTTTTCGAATTATTTTCAATCGTACGGTATTACGTTTGAATAAGGTATTAGTTTTTACTATTGGTTAGACATTGATTTCTTGCGATACCGTTAGACGTGTCTCAGAGTCCATATGGTGAACGTAAACTTTCTGCTGACGTACGGGGAATATAACCTGTAATTAATTGTATGTACTTGTTTCAGAATAAAATATGAATCCTCAGTACGTGCAGCAACAACCTCCGTACTACGGGGGACCCAATAGCGGACCACCTCGAGGAGGCATCAATGCTAATTTACCAACTTCCGCACAATTCAATGGTTCTGAGAATACGCCAGCATATCCTCCAAAAAATCAAATGCAAGGTCCTGCGATGGCAGGTGGAGCGATGCCACCTCAACAATCGCCATATTATGCGAATAACATGAGGGGTATGTACATGCAACAGTCTCACGCGTCTGCACAGGAATGATACTTTACTCTTTCTATGATACAGGACCCTCGAGTACTCCACAAGCACCGGCAATGGGTGGACCTCCGTCTATGGGACCTCCGCCGACAAATCAAAATGCTCTCATCAATCAAATGTCAAATATAAACTTAGGAAATCAACAAAGGCCACCGTCAGCGGTAAGCAGAATAATTTGGTTCTTTCAAACGTTCCGCCAAGCTTTATTTTTGATGAAAATATTTAGGAAGCGATTTTTTTCTGAATTGGCAGGGCTTACCGTCGCAAGGACCAAAAAGTAATCCTGGAATGCCACCAGCAAATATCAACGGCTACAACGGTCCACAACCAGAACAACAAGCTCGTTCAGGTATAACATGCTTCGGTACACTCGATTCCTTGATGATAAAAGTGACTATGCTCATCCCACGTGTCGTTCTCAACAGATCCTATGGGAAAAAGTCAACTGGATGGTCCTCCAACGATGGGAAGACCTGGGCCTCCCTTTGGAGGACAGACCCCTGGTTCTACGATGCCTGGTCCTCCTACTTCTCAACAGTCCGCTCCACCTTTCCCGGGTCAATCACCGGCACCAAATACCCAATTTGCAAGGCCACCAACAAATACTGGATCGCAATATACTGGTCAGCACCAGCTAGGCCAACAAAATCCTAACAGACCGCCTTTGTCTGGAAATTTGCCAAATTTACCTGGAGCACCGATGCCGGGACAAAATTTGTCTGGGTCACCATTTCCGAATCAACAAATTAACTCCGGTCAACCTGTCCCCGGACAAACCAATCTGTCTGGGCTGCCGACGTTAGGTCAACGACCATTGTCAGGATCTCCATCCCTTTCCGGGCCTTCATCGACTGGACAGCAAAAATTATCTGGTCCACCGTTACCCGGGCAACAAAATTCATCCGGTCCCCAGTTATCTGGCCAACAAAATTTATCTGGTCCACCTATACCTGGACAACAACATTTATCTGGACCACCTATACCTGGACAACAACATTTATCTGGTCCACCTACACCTGGACAACAAAATTTGGCCGGGCCTCCCGTACTCGGGCAACAAAATTTGTCTGGCCCTCCGTTACCTGCGCAACAAAATTTATCTGGGCCCCCGTTACCTATGCAACCAAATTTGTCTGGGCCACCGTTACCTGGACAACCAATTCCACAAATACAACCACATTTAAGTGGACACATTCCTGGACAGCCACCTCTTACCGGTCAACGTATCCCCGGACAACCATTTCCACCCGGTCAGCAATCGATGCCGGGTCAGCCACCAATGCCGGGTCAGCCACCAATGCCGACTCCGGGTGGACAAATTTCAGCGCAACAACAGTATATGTCAGGACCTGTCCTTCCCGGACAACAGTCGATGGCTGGACCTCCACCAATAAATCGTCAGCCTGCCGGTACGGTGCCTCCCTACCAACAACCAGGATATCCACAACAACAGGGTTACGCCGGACAGCCGGTAAGAAAGAATTTTCTCATTTATTACTTTTACCAACTTTACCTCTCCAATATCATGGATGTGTGTATTCTTGATTCTCAACCCATTTTCATAGGATATGTACGCTAATCAACGAAGTCCTTATCAAACTGGAGCACCACCAGGTGCGTCACCTGGATATCAACCAGGGATGCAACCAGGGATGCAACCAGGGATGCAACCAGGGATGCAACCGGGAATGCAGCCCGGGATGCAACCACAACAAGCTAGACGCCTTGATCCGGAACAAATGCCCAGTCCAGTGAGTTTTCCACAATATCATGAGAGACCAAGAAAAATTGACGAATTCATTATCAATTAAATATATGTTTGTGTTCTTCAACGATAGATTCAAGTAATGCAAGATGATCAGCGTACCAAGGGTGGAGTGTTCGTGACGAATCAAAAAGGTCTCGTTCCACCTCTGGTGACGACGAAATTCACAACGCAAGACCAAGGCCACGCATCACCAAGGTTTATCAGGTCTACCATGTACACTATACCCACGACGACAGATATCATGAAACAGGTAAGAAACAATTTGTAGTATAATTTTGAAATTGCTTCGTCACAATTTCGTTGCCTATTTTTCTAGACCAACGTACCGTTCGGTCTTATAATCAGTCCTATGGCTGAAGTTGGCGACGGGGAGTACGAGCCTCCGGTCGTAGACATGGGCGAAGTTGGGCCAGTACGCTGCACCCGCTGCAAAGCATACATGAGTCCTTTCATGCAGTTTATCGATGCTGGACGACGGTTTCAATGCATATTCTGCAAAGCCACAACGGAAGGTACGACTATTTTAATTATCAAATGGGTTGATTTTTTGAGAACAATGATAACCGACTATTTTCGTACTTCAGTACCAGCTGAATATTTTCAACACCTGGATCACACGGGACAAAGAATGGATCGATACGAACGACCGGAACTGGTTCTGGGAACATACGAATTTGTTGCGACTAAAGACTACTGCAGAGTAAGTTGTCGGACAGTTGATAGATCGTTTTCTCGACTCAGTTGTATTATATTTCGTACTCTTCGAATGTTTTCAGAATAATATTTTTCCAAAACCCCCGGCACTGATATTCGTCATTGACGTATCGTACAACAACATGAAATCAGGTCTCGTCAATTTACTCTGCGCCGAGATGAAGAGGCTTGTTAAAAACCTGCCTATTGACGTTGGACAGACTCGAACTAACATGAAAATCGGCTTCATCACGTACAGTAACACCGTTCATTTTTACAACGTCAAATCGTGTCTCGCCCAGCCACAGATGATGGTTGTTGGCGACGTTCAAGAAGTTTTTATGCCATTACTCGACGGATTTTTATGCGATGCCGAGGAAAGCGAAGCTGTTATCGATAGTTTGATGGCACAAATCCCAGCCATGTTTGCCGAGACACGCGAAACCGAGACTATTCTCGCACCCGCCATACAAGCTGGCCTAGAAGCGCTCAAGGTAAGAGTTCAGTAAAACATTTGAAAACCGACATCAGCACCGTCGATAATATAAGAACAAAATTCACCATCCTCGTGTAATTTCATCGTTAGGCATCGGACTGCACTGGAAAATTGATGGTTTTCCATTCGACACTTCCAATAGCGGAAGCTCCTGGAAAGTTGAAAAATCGCGACGATCGTAAGTTGTTAGGCACAGAAAAGGAAAAGACGATCCTAGGTGAGCGTACTCTGGTGTTATCCGTTGGAAATTCCTGTACAAATTCGTACTCATTGTGGTTATTCTTGCAGCTCCGCAATCAAGCGCATACAATAATTTGGGCCAGGAGTGCGTTGGCGCGGGATGTAGCGTTGACCTGTTCGTATTCAATAACTCTTACATCGACGTTGCTACGATAGGTCAGGTCGCACGACTGACCGGTGGTCAGGTTTACAAATACACATATTTCCAGGTAGCTGTTCGATCGATCGACTAACTTTTGCTCTCTCCCTGCAAATATATCGATTCGATACGAGAAATTCCTTGATTTCAGGCTGATATCGATGGTGAACGACTTATAACTGATATTATAAACAACATCAAGCGACCGATTGCCTTCGATGCGATCATGCGTGTTCGTACGTCAACCGGAGTCAGAGCAACAGACTTTTATGGTCACTTCTTCATGTCGAACACGACGGACATGGAGTTGGCTAGTATGGATTCTAATAAGGTAACTGAACGTAACATCGTTGACAAATTTCAACAAACTAAAACGAATACAATTTACAAAAGTGAACCGTGCGATTCGACTTCGTTCCAGGCTGTCGCTATCGAAGTGAAGCACGATGACAAGTTAACGGACGAAGAAGGTGTATTCATTCAGGCAGCTCTGTTATATACTTCTTGCGGTGGAGTTCGAAGGTTACGAGTCATTAATTTGGGATTGCGGAGCTCTTCGCAAATGACAGAGTTATATCGAGCCTGCGATTTGGATGCAATCGTTAACTTCTTTTCAAAACAGAGTGAGTTTTGTTTTGTTCGAAGGAACAAAACGTTAAGGTCTTTCGTTTCCTTACCAGCAATTATCAGCATATTTTTCGGTATTCCGGAGTTGGTTCAAGCAGCTGGTATAATTGCAATCATTTTATCATTGACGATTCGACTGGTGTTATTTTAACAGGTGTTTTCAAGCTGTTGGACGCATCGCCAAAGGCGGTAAAGGACAACTTGATATCGCGATGCGCTACCATGCTTGCTGTGTATAGAAAACACTGCGCATCACCGTCCAGCGCCGGACAACTGATTCTACCCGAATGTATGAAACTTTTACCCCTGTACGTGAACAGCATTTTAAAGAGTGACGCAATTGCTGGTGGTAAGTACAACTCACGTGGCGCACATAACGATCCAAATTCGTGGCCATTTCTCGTGCTACAACGTGAAAATCGTAGGTGCTGACATGGCGATAGACGACAGATCTTTCGTTATGCAAGCCGTAGCAACAATGGACATTCCAACATCGGTAGCATATTTTTATCCAAGATTATTACCTCTCCACGAGGTCGATCCCCAGAGCAGCGAACTACCGCAGATGTTACGTTGCTCCATCGACAAGTTCGCCGACGATGGTGCATATCTCTTGGGTAAGTTCGTTCGTTTCACACCGTAGAGGGTACCGCATGGTCGTTGAAATTTGTTGAAACAGCAACCGAATGACCATTCTCACAGGAGATATCAGTTTTCGCCTCTTAGATTCGATTTTCCACTTCGAAATGTTTCTTCGCCAAACCTCTCCGTCCAAAATTATGCGCGTGACACGTTTCCAATTTTCCAGAAAATGGTATTCACATGTTCCTGTGGCTCGGACTTGGCTTGTCGTCACAGTGGGTACAGGAAGTTTTTGGTGTCCCAACAGTAGGACAAGTGGACGTTGATCGCACGATATTACCCACGTTAGACACTCCATTGAATCGTTACGTCACGAATGTGATCGAGCAGGTTCGCGAACAGCGACATCGATGCATGAGGGTAAATGTTTCGTGGCTTGAAAAAAATATATTTGTTACTGTGGTTTTAACCGCAAGACACATAGGTCATGGTAAAGCACGCAAGCGCTCTATAAGTTGCAAATATTTTTCAGCTGACGATCGTGAGACAACGGGAAAAGTTGGAAATGGTTATGCGACACTTCTTGGTAGAAGACCGTGGCGGCGATGGGAGCGCCAGTTACGTAGACTTCCTGTGTCACATGCACAAAGAGATCAGGACAATTCTTAGCTAATGAAGGTGGTGTTCTATCGACATCGTCGTCAGAGCCCTATCTTCTCTACATTACTCAATTACCATAATAAGTCATATGAATCGAAACTACATGATTGTTATAGGATACAAATACGAAGCATGAGAATGATGAATAAAATAAAAAATAAACGTGTGCAGGGAGAACGAAGGTATAAAATATTAACAAGGTGACGTTATCTCGAGAATAGATTATCGCCAAGGTGTTGTTGCGGCGTACGGAGTACCGTACAGTGATTCATACTATACCTACGAATAATTGTAAACGTAAACTGTATTAATATGAATTTCATTTGAATTAGTCCATTATTACTCTAGATTAAATACGAAAATTTATTAAATCATATATTATAAATGTATATATCAAAACATTGACTTTTCATCTTTGTGAAAACATTTTCTTGGTCGTCTTTCACTTCGACCTATGAAATCTCTCAAAACCGTTAATCTCGTTTCACGTTAGGGCGACAAAAATCGCTTTTTCCCTTTGAATTTCCTTCTTCAGAAATTCAGATACGACCAATTTTCCCGTATATCAGAAAACATTATTCATTTTCCACGAAAAAAGTCGAATCTTCGTGACGCGTGGAATTTTGCGTGCGCCTGATGTGCCGCAACCGAACTATCTCCGACGTACGACAAGCGCGTCGCGCTGCGGGCGTTTGGTTTTCGTTTTTGCGAACTAATTCGTGATCGGTTCCCTAAAAAAAAAATGTCCCTCGTACATTGTTATTTCACTTCTGACATAACGTGTAGAGTGTAATTGATAGTAAAGCTGAAATCGAGACGATAAGCGGTTTGAAAAGGCACGTGCGACCGCAGTGGGCTTGACCAATCGCGACATGGCAAATAAGTGGGACAAACATATCTTTCAGTCACTCGTCTATAACGCAGTCAGGTGTCGTGCGTTCGCGATGTGGTCAACATTCGGTTAATCTGAAATTTCTTACAAGCGTCATAAATCATATACCCGCGTGGTCGCAGTGTCGTGATGATTCGGTGCTGCTAAAAAACCGGGGAAATCAATAGTAAAAAAAAAATCTGAGGCAGAGATCGCGGTCAATCGCGATACAGCGATCCGATCTAGTATTGACGTACGCAATATGCCTCGATAAGGTCTTCGTTTCGCTCGCGTTCGAACAATATAGATTTCCTGCAAAAAAAAAAATAATAATAAAAAAAGCGAAATTGATTTATCGCACGAGATTTTTGCGAGTTCAAAAATATCTGTGAAATTCGCCTCTTCTCGCGAAATTGTTTGGTCGAAAATACGCGAAGAGAGAAAGTCCGTCGCCCTTGAATGCAATTGTTGTTCTGGTATTGAAAATAAATTCTCTATCGCATAATCATGGGAGATTTTTGCAACTACGAGGAATTGATTCACGACGAAAGTTGCGTATTGATAAATGATAATTTGAACTTACCGGAAGTTTGGTTGTACTCGTTGTCCTCCGATTGCGATTTGGTAGGTATTATTAATCGTAGTCGAGGGCAAATTCGAATGCAACATGTTTCGATAATTACAGTGTCCCTTTACTCGAATCAGGGAAATAACGGGTGGGAAAAATCAGAGTCTGAAGTTTAACACCGCCAGAAGTTTGACGTGGAGGATAAAAAGCAACGGAGCCGAAGAATACAGTTCCTCGTTGAACGTGAGGTCAGAAAATCGAGAAAAAAAATATAATCGTATCTTGCAACAATAAACGATTACTGTCAATAATGAATTGGACATTAACAGATAGTAGATATTTTTTCTTTGCTTATAAACGTTCTACCAAATTCCAGCGACGTGATATGCGAGCTGATACCGAACCTCGAACAATTTGGAATCTATGAATTGAACGTGGAGAACAACAATTGCCGAGTGAGCAACATCAAAGAACCATCGAGTCTGTATATACGTGAGTCGATGCGTATTTCTACCTGATTTCGCCCGAACCGAAAAACAATTTGCTACATAAATCGTTATATTTGTATATTTTCTGAAATATTGCTGTTCCAATGCCGACGATAATTTATCCTCAATCTTCACCAATTTTCAGCGCTGATCGTCGTTGCCTGCACGATAATTTGTCTCCTCGGTGGTGTGTCCTTGCTAACGCGATGCGTGAACGCGATTCGAAAAAAAGTACGCGAGGAAACTGCGACGAGCGAGATCGACAAATCGACGCCGAAACGCCGAGTGAAATCGATCGACACGTTTCGCGGGTGAGAGATAAACACGCGACTGATCTATTTGTCCCCTTGAAACGAGACTAACAACAACGTGGGGCCACGTTCTTCCAATTACTTATAGCGATCTTGCAATTTTTTTTTTTTATTTTTTTTTGGTTAAAATCATTCGCATCGATTACTCATGTAAGTGTCTCAACGGTCGTTGTGTCCCTCCGCATTTTCGCAAATTATATATTTGTTAGTTCGTTTGTTTGCTTGTTTATTTACCCATTAATCTGTTTATTTATTTATTTATATATTTATAAATTTATTCATTTTTTTGGAAATTCTCGATCGACGAGGCTTCGCATATTTGGGTCGCGAATGTGATGCACATTTGAATGTAATGGTTGCGTGAATTCTGTCGGCAGAATCAGTATTTTGACGATGATATTTGTGAACGACGGCGCCGGAGGCTACGCGATACTGGAACACGCAACGTGGGACGGTTTGCTCGTCGGGGATTTGGTTTTTCCCTGTTTCATGTGGATCATGGGACTTTGCCTGCCGATTTCGATCGGGTCACAACTTTCACGACGAGTTTCACGTCTGTCGATATGCAAGGGAATCGTTAGGGTGAGAAGAAACCTGGGCGAGGCGTATCGAGAGATACTGTTATGCCTACGTCCATACGTACCCATACAGACAACGTATTCGCCCGCGACGCGACTCTCGACCGATAACATCAATTTTCTTTCTCTTTCGCTTTCTCGATTTTTCCAATTTACAGCGTAGCCTCGTGCTATTTTTACTCGGAATTGCGCTCAACACTCTCGGCACGAATGCTCAAGTGGAAAACATTCGTATATTCGGAGTTTTACAGCGATTTAGCATCGCTTATCTGTTCGTGGCTCTCAACGTCGTTTTGCTTACCAGACGACAATGCGTTCAGCAAAAGGTGCGTACCTTGCGCTGATCTCCCGTGCGCCAACCTTTTTTTCGATTTCGAAATCCGACCATTTTAAAGATTTATCATTTTTCGCAACGAGCGTTTTTATCGATAAATTTGCATATTTTTTTTGCAGAGACAATTTCTTCAACTCTTTACCTGCGTTCTGGTCATTTTACCGCACTGGATCATTATCTGTGGCGTCGTGGCGTTGCACTGCATCGTTACGTTTCATTTGCCAGTACCCTCGTGCCCCACGTGAGTCGTTTGCTTCTACAAGGACGAATTTCGTTTGACAAGTCCATTTTTTTTTCTCATCGTTTTGCGAAAACGAAAATTCTCGGTTGATACACGATTCGAGAACTCGTTTCTACGCTTCGAGTTATTCCACCTTTGTTTTTTCCCCACATTTCTCGCCAGCGGTTACCTGGGTCCGGGCGGCCGACACGCGGACGGGAAGTACTACGACTGCGTGGGCGGTGCTGCGGGGTATATCGATCGCCAGATCTTGGGATCGAGCCACGTTTATCAGTGGCCAACGATCGACGCCGTTTACGGATCGGGACCTTTCGATCCCGAAGGAATTTTGGGCAAGTACAATCAACTAGCGTAACAAATAATGAATCGCAACGACTCGCGTAACGAAGCTAACTAACAAAATGATAACGATTGGTAAATCGTCGCAAACAATGAAACGTAACAGAATTTTTTATTCCGAGTTCAACTCGCTGTTCAGCGAGTTTGTCTCGCGTTTTTCACACAAGAGTCAAAAATGCGTGTACGCGAGGATTTGCATAGCCTGAATTGTTCGTATAGCTGTGGGGTAACGATAGTCGATGAACCGAGGAAGAATCGAGAGGAAAATGATAGGCAGCGAGATGAGAGAAGTCGAGGAATTTACGAAAAAATACCTACAACGAACAGAGCGTCGTGAAAATGGCGAACGACGAAGCTTGGTATCGCGAATAAACTTCGAATAACTTCGCGTCGACGCTCAGGCTGCCTGAGCTCGATATTTCAGGTATTCCTCGGGGTCCAGGCAGGAATAATACTGAGGTATCACAAGGATTGGAAGAGTCACGTGTTCGGATGGTTGGCCTGTGCCGCGATCTGCGCGGCGATCGGTCTAGCCTTACATGCAACGAACGTCGTTCCCATCAACAAGAATTTGTGGTGAGTCGCGAATTCGCAACGTTCGGCGCCAAGTATTCGCGAAAAATTAGCGATGATAATAAAACAATAATCAACAGTAGTACTAATAATGATACTAATAACAATAATTATAGTGACGCTGATACTAATGTGAGCAGTCGCGTCAATTTGCGACTGGGTTCCTTTCTTAGAAATTTCTCTCTCGAGATTGATCAAATTACCCGTCGAAACTCAGCTTCCGCCGCGATCTTCGTTCTTCGAATGCGTCACATCGTATCTCGGGGACACATTCTCTGAAGGGAATGCAAAATACTCGCGAGGCTCTTGCTATCATGAATTATTCCCGACGTCTCGTCGCGCAGTTGAATGCATTTCACCTGCGCGAAAGAAAACGAATAAATTGCCCGTGTTCGCGGATGAATAAAAGAAATTTGAAGATAAAAGGCACGAGCAAGAAGAACGATAACGATGCGAAGAACGAGACGAGCGCGTCTTTCTGAATGGCGTATCTCGGAGAACGCGTCGTCGTCGTCGTCGTCGTCGTCTGATTATTTCCTTTTTCCAGGTCGATGTCGTTCGTGTTGGTAACGTCTAGTTTCGCGTTTTTATTACTGATCCTCTGCTACCTCCTCGTCGACGTGACTGAATTTTGGAAAGGTGGTCCCTTCCGAATACCAGGTAAGGAATATCCGTCGTTAGCATCGCGAGTCTCTGTTTTGTTCCCGATGATTTTCAGGAATGAACGCTCTGCTGATGTACATCGGGCATCAACTCTGCTACCAAATTTTGCCGTTCCATTGGAAGTACGGTGAAATGAAGACGCATGCCTGGCTCTTGGTCGAATCGCTTTGGGGCGTATGTCTCTGGACGCTCGTTGCGTACCTTCTTCACCGCAGGAAATTCTACTTAGCCTTGTAATTCCCTCGAATCCGCCAGCATTTTCCAACCCTCGAGATCTCGTTTTACCCGCGAGTAATAAAAACGTTCACCTGGACACGCGTATTTTCTTGTACCCGGCAACGTTCTTTCTTTTCGTATCTGAAAAAAAACATTGACGCTTAAAAGTGTAAAAACGTGAATTTTCAAGCCGCCAGGAGAAAAATCCTCGTTGATGGGTCTTCGAGGTAGTTTCTTTTTACCAAAAGATTTATTTTACACAGCTTACATAAGTTACAATATCTTATCGTCAGGAACTACGAATAACAATTAATCGCCGACGACGCGACATCGATATCCTCGATGGTTATTCCTCGTCGAGCTGCTCGGTCATCGAATTTCGAAGCGCCTCACGCAACACATCGATGCGAAGAACAACGAGCAATAACAATAATAATAATAGTGATAGTAATAAAATAATAAAATAATAATAATAATAATAATGGTAACGATAATAATAATAACGATGATGGTGATGATCCTGATGATGATGATGATGGTGATATTAATAATAATAATAATAAAAAGTGTCAAACAGCTTAGAGACTAGAGGACTAACGTCAAGAAAATAAATAATGAAATGCTTTTCACCGCCAAAGTAAGAAAGACAAAAGGAAAAGAGCAAAAAAGTACGAGCGAAATCCGGCATCGAATACGCCTCTGATCTCGTTTATATTATTTAATAAAATCATCGCGAAGCTCTCGTAAATGGCTTTGTTAAAGGTATAGCGCGAATCGAATTCGCGAACGAACTAGACGCGTTCGGCGATCTCGCGCCTGGGAGGTGGCAACCAAACGTGCGGGCACGTATCACCGCGGTACCGCGGGCAGGCGCTAAAATTTCGGCGCGCGTCTACATTTCGCGAAGTTGGGTTCGATTTTGTTGTTGTTGTTGTTGCACATGTGCGTGCGTCAGTGTGTACGAGAATTACTATTGCTAATCGTCGTGTTTGTTCCCGATGGAAATATTAACGGCAACGAGAAACGGAGCAGAGTAAAAGAGAAAACACACTAGCAATGCCACACGTCTCGTGAAAGTAACAGTAGCGGTAGAAATGCTAATAACAATGGTGATAATAATATTATTAATAGTTACGTGATACGTGATTGAATTTATTGTGTAATCACCGACAGGCTCAGTAATCAGTTTGGTCTGGACCTGAAAATTGAAAGAGGAAATGCGATTACGAATCGTCGAAAATGATATTTGTGCGCTCAGTTTTTTATTTCGTTTCACGAGGAAAATAGATAGACTGGAAAATATGGAAACGCGAACGATTATTTTTCCCCATCGCCGTTAAATTCGCGGTGCAGAGACGCGAAGAAATTTGTTCATTCGTAGGAAAGAATCGAAACGTTGGTTGATGGAATTGACGAGGAGGAGACAAGAGTCGTAGTTCCGATGGGGAAAAATGAAGAGAATCAAAATTGAAGACAAAAAAGTGGAAGAATATCGATTTTGCAATGAGACGAGGAAAGATACCGAATATATTGCAAAAACGAGAGGACAATATCGAAAGTATGTACATATGCGCGAGAGAAGGGTAAAAAATCGAGGGAAAAATCAAGTGCGACAAAAGCTGTAATGTAAAATGACGATTGCAAAGCATTTTCAAGAAAATTCACCTGTTTTCGATGACGTTTCACAACTAAGTATAACAACCGAAGGATACCTTCAGTTGTATTGTAATTCAGGAAATAATTGGCCTGCGGCAAGAAACGTTTGAAGTGATAATTTTTTGACGAAATGTCCAAATTACCAGACGAGTTCGTTTATTCTCATTTATGTAAGCATCGATGTAAATTTCCCATAAATCGGCGGTTCGATATGAATGGATCGTCGATGCGTGTTCGTGGAATTAACAATGGATACGAATCAGCTAATCATTCGATAGATCGATATTTGGCAAATGTTGTACGAGCGACGTGACGAACGTTAACCACAACCACAAATGACGTCGAGACGTATTAGAGCGTGATGGCATGTGATATTGATATTATTAATATTACGATGAATCATTGGATACACTCACGAGTAGCGTGTGTTAAAGTGATGACGGTAGTGAAAATGATACGTCCACGATAAGAACGGAGTGACGAGTGGCGCGTGAATCGTTGCAGCGACACGATACTCTCGAGCAACACGTAACATTTCGAATCGTTTACGAAAAGAAAAATAAACGAAAACGGTGAAAACAGCTCGTTGGGAGATTCTCATTGCAATCGAGAGAGAGAGAGAGAGAGAGAGAGAGAGAGAGAGAGAGAGAGAGAGAGGAGAGAGAGAGAAAAACGGGTTGTAAAAAAAGCAATACGCAGAGGTACCTGTGGCAAACCAACTCGACACTGACAAGCATGCTCATTGAAAACGCAGTAAACAAACAAAAATAAAATCAGCCAAGATGATTATTTGCCGTAATGAAAAAATAAATGAAAATTAATCAGATGGTCGAGACGCAGAGATGTGACGAGTCGAACGTTCGACGTGCAGCGACAGAAGATTCGTGACGGCGGAAAAAAAATTTGTAAAGTTTAACATCGTCACCGTGACGTTGAGAGCTGGAGGTGGCCGAGAAATGCCGACGATTACGTGCAAACCGATGGCAATCCAAACAATCCAAGCACGGAGCAACGGTTACGGATGCGTCGATTAAACTACTAGTCATAAATTCGTCATTGCATTTTTCAAGTTTCTATTTTTTCATCGTTCTTTCCGTAATTGTCAATGGCTGAGAAATGTTCGTATGACACGTCAACTACTTTTTACATCTGTATAATTGCAGTTGAATTCGCAAATCTATACCGACTGTGCAGGGTCATCGTGCTCGCTCATCGCTCGCTGCTCATATTTTTTTTTTCATCAGCGAATGGGCATCCCGTAGCGGAAGTGGAGACGAATTCGGGAGAAGAAGAATCATTCGGATCGCGCTATCCGTTGTCGAGATATTGCGACTCGAAATGTGGCTCAAAAACGAGTAGCAGTTTTTTGAGCAGGGATATCGTGAAAAGGGCTGGCTCTATCCGTACCGTGTCACGACTCGTTGGATTCGGCTTGCCGACCGCTACGCGACTACGAAAGTCCCGAGGTCGATACCCCGAATTCGTTCGATGAGAATCCCTCGGTCGATCGGTCGCGAGGATTTTGAACGCGCGATGAGCGTCGCCCCGTTGAGCCTGTACGGCCGCGAAGAATAGTAAAAAAAACCAACAACACTACAAATAATAATAACAGCTGCTAAATAAATAGGTGAAAAAAATAAATAGTAAAAAAAAGGTAGACAATATACCGATAGATAAAAAAAACACGTGGCCTGTACCTTCTGGGCATTATAGGCCCAGCCCTGCGAAACTAGACAAAACTTGGAACGCTCCTCAGTGGTTCGGATGGATTGGGCCTAAGCTTCTTTTTTTGGGCGAGAGCAGGCCGTTTTGCGAATCGGCCCTCAGGCATAAGGCGAGTGCCCTCAAATCAGCAGTGGCCATTTTTCAAGGAGGATATTTTCGTTCGGAAAGGAATGGGCGTCGGGGGTTTCGCGACGGAACAAGGCGTTGGCGTCGCGGGACACCGTTTTCGGTTCGCGTCGCCCGAAAGCAGGACTTGCGGTACGTTTTTCGAGCTCTTTATGCGGGGGCACAGGACGTGTACTCTCTGTTTGGTCCGCAGCGGCGCTGGCATCGTCGTCTCGTAAAGATTGTTGTTTTCCTGCAATTTCTTGAACACGATCGAGGGCACGACGTCGTAATGGAAACTCGTCGGGGACGCAGCTTTCTTCCACGTCTGGAAGTACTCGTCGTCCGTCAACTGTTTCTCGTTCAGAGCCGCCAAGAAGCTCGGACTCGAGTCATTCAAGTACGGGCACGCGTCGCTGGAGGGCGTCGCGGCGCCCTCGAAGGGTCTCGAACCCTCGTGTATCCTCCTCCACGATTGCTCGCAGATGGGCGAGTAGTCGGGAGAGGTTATGCCGCTCGAGTAGTTCGAGTAGTAGTTCTCGTCGTAGTTGAACACGCTCGACTTCAAGGGTAGACTCAGGTGATCGCGGCACCCGCCGCGCGGCGGCGGCGACTCCGTTTCCGAATCTTCCGTCAGAATCGAGTCGTCGTTCAGGAGCTTGAAGAGCCTCGAATGCGTCTGCGTCCTCTGATACTTGCTCCCGCGCCTCGTCGACGCGCACTCGCTGTCGGTATCCACCTCCGATATCAGCCTGCTCATATCCGAGGTCACACCGCTGTCCTCGTCGTCCGTTTCATCCCGCGAGTTCTGCACGCTCAGGAGTCGTTTGTTCTCCTCGGAGCGAGCCGTATACTCGAAGGGTAGTCCTTCGTTCTTCCCCTCGTTCTTCCTCCCTTCGTTCTTCCCCCCTTCGTTCTTCCCCTCGTTCTTCCCTTCGCCCTCCTTCTCGACCTCGACCTTTCCCATCTTCGATTCCTGCTCCGCCTCCTCCCGCTGTTCCTCCGTCTCCTGCTGCTTCTTCTGCTTCTTCTGAATCTTCTTCACCGCAAACTCCGTCTCGCTGGAGCCTCTCTCCTTCACCCTCAGACTCTTCCTCTCGACGATATCCCTCCGCACGTTGTTCTCCACCTCGCTCTTCGACTCCGTGACCTCGAAATCAGCGTCAAACACCCGCTGGACCCCGGATTCCGCGCTCTTCACGGAGAATTCCGTCACGTTGCTCGTCTCCTCGACCTCCTCTTCCGCCGCATCCCCACCATCCAATCCACGACTCAGATCCAAATCCTTGCGCCACACGTGCTTCGTCACATCGGTCTTCCTCCTCACGATCGTGAACTCTGTCTCGACGTTGTCGTTGCAATCCAAGCTCCTCGCTTCGCCCCCGTCGACCACGAACCTCGTAGGGTCGGTCAGATTCGCGTTGTAGTCCATCTCACCAGGCTTCAAGGTCACCTCCGCGTCTACGCTCCTCGTGCCTCGTTCCCTCGTACCGACGCTGGTCTCCTCCTTCGTCAGAGTGAATTCCGTATCGAAGTTGCATTCCTCCGACGAGCGGTGTTTCTTCAGCGTGAAATCTACGGACGTCTCGTTGTCCGTATTGATCTGGATGTTCACCCGTACCTCGTTGTTCGCATCCTCGTTGAAAGTCCTCGAAGTCGTCTCGTCGGTAGCACTTCGTCGCGTAGATTTCATCGTGCTGTCGCCAACCACCACCGTCGTCACGTCCTCGTTGTTCTCGCTCACCGAGAACTTGAACCTCAACGGTAGACTAACGCTAACCGTCGCATCGTCGTTGTCGTCCGGTGGTTCGTCGTTGTCGTCCTTAAAGCTCGTCTCCCCCTCGCCTTTCCTCGCCAGTGCCTCCAGCTTCCTCCCCTCGGTCTCCGTCTCCGTTTGCTCGGAGTCCTCGTAGATAACGCTGAGCTGATGCGGTAGGACGTTGTCGTTGTTCAACGACTCGATCTGGTACTCGTCATCCGCGTCGGAGTCGCAATCGCTGCAGGACAACTTGTCAGACGAGAGTCTCGACGAGTGTTCGTAGGCGTCCTCCGAAATGGTGGTAGCCGACAGCGATTGAGGGCAATCGGTTCTCGGTTCTTCGCGTTTCTCGCCGAAGTTCGTCGTGTAGGCTTGATACTCCGATCCGGACTCGGATTCCGTGTCCTCGTCGTCCTCCTCCGCCTCCTCCTCTTCTTCGTCGGACGTGGACGAGTCTTCGGAGGATTCGGCCGAGCTGTCGCTGTCGGAGTCGGAATCGGAGTCGGACTCTTCGCTCTTCGCGGTACTCACCGAGGAAACGTCGTCGTCCGTGTGACTTTGCCCGCGCATCTCCGTCTTCCCGGGATCCTCGCCTCTGCCGTTCGCCGTATCCTCGCTGTTTTTGCTACCGGACGAGCGGCTTGGATTCGTCCATTTTGGTACCGTGAGGAAGTTGGACTTCTTTCTCTCCTCGCGTGGAGGAATCGCCAGATTTTTCGGCCGCGGCTCGTCGCTCTCCGGCTTCTTCGTCTCGGACGGCGACGAGGCCACTTCTTCCGAGACGCACTCCGTTGGATGATTCGGATCCATCGGATAAAACGGATAGTTATGGTAATCGTAGCTCCCACTCTCCGTCTCGCTAATCGAGGGGTCGTAATTTTGGTGGTAATTCTGATGATCGTAGATCGGGTAATAAGCCGCGAATGGATTCCCGCTGCCGTAGCCGCAGTAAGCGTAAGGGTTGTATGCCTGCATGTTGTTAGACGACGACGGGTTAGTCGTGTTTTGGGAAGGAGTGGTCGCCGGGTATTGGAATGGATAAAAACCCCACCACCCGTTATCAGGGCTCCAGTAGGTCGGTGGACAGTTTGGGAAAAATACACCTGACTGCTGATTGCCCTGTACGCTATTTTCTGTTCGAGAGGTGATATCTTGTTGGCGATTTTCTTGCGGAGCTACAACAAACAGCATATTGCATACAGACAAAAAAATCAACTGCACGTTCCTTCTTTTGTTGTTATTGTTGTTGTTGTTGATGTTTTCTTTTTCTTTTTTTCATTTCGTTCACATTTTTTCGCCGTCTTTGTACTCGTTTCTTCCTTTCGTTCTCCGCACTCTGACGGAATTGCATACACATCTATTATACGTATACAGGGTTGTAAACTGTTCATCGAAAAAATACTAACTCCATTTCTCAACGGACATGTTTTTTATTTTAAAAAAATAATGATTCAACGGGTAATGGAAACGTATTCCATATAAAAAAAAAATTCAATGGTAAATGGACATTTTCTTCCATTAATAAGAATACGAACAATGGAAATGGCAATGCCAAACGAATTTTAACGCATTATTTACAACCCTGTATATGTATGTATGTAAATATACAAAAATATCTATATATAGGGCGTTTTACGCAAGCTTTTACAACTTTGACAAATTATTCCGCAAAAAATAGTCGCAGAAGCGAAGTAATTCGTGACTCCGTGAAAAATATAAATTACAGCAGTAAAGCAAAGGAATATCACGTCGGAAATATCTTGTGTCGCGAGCAAAAAGAGAACACGTTTTCTTCAGAACTTGCGCAGAATCCGCATAATTACACGGGAGTTGTGATAAAAAAATTGATGAATGAAAAAATGATAGACAAAAGACGCAGATGACGATAATTATGGAAAAAATGGAGAGCTAATTTCGAATTTATGCGCGGCGAGGAGAAAAAATCTGATTTTGCGTAAAACGCTCCATATGAATAGAGAAAAAAAACTGATTGCTCTATTGAAGTTCGGAAATAAAGAGATCTTTGTCGTTCTTTGAATCACGACGTTACTTCCTGTCCTGTGACGTCACGCCGGTGGTAGCACAACTGGGATAGAAAAAAAGGCAGAAAAAAGAGGAAAAAAAAGACGATCGGAACAAAACCATAGAATCGCGCGTGAAAACGAAGAATAACATTTTTGTTCTTTTTTTTGTAAACGTTCGCGAGGTCACGCGAGGCTGAGTCACGGCACGTACGACGATGATAAAAAGAGGAGATGCTAACAATAACGTAATCGTCTGGAATAAGAACGGTTTACACGCGCGTGGTCAGCCCGTCGACGGACGTTGGTATCGTGAGTCATTTTTTGGAGCCGAAAATAAAGTGATTGGCTATTAAAATGGGACGAGGAAAAGTACGGGGTAAAAACGGGGAGAAAGTGGTTGTGTTGTACCGTGACTCCGCTTGGCGGAGTCATCGAGCTTATTTGGCACTGATGCTGGCCGCTCCGTATCGGACACGGGACGTACCGAGGGAACAGATGGCTCGCGTCTCAAGGCCACGTTCGAAAATATCGCGAACGATCGATTCTTGGCAACGTTTAGTCAGTTGAACAAACAAATAAATCAGGAAGTCGGAACGAAACGGCGACGAGAAAGTCGAGTCTTCGAGAAGGCCCCCGGGTAAGCGTACCGAAACGTGTTTCAGGGGCCAACTTCGCTGGCGCGTCGCGACTGACGGAGAATGATCGAGCGAAACAAATAACGGTCGAATTGATAAAATCGCCAGTTTTCTACCGACCTGATGAATCTCAACGGAGTCGCGGATTTTCCAAAAAAATAAAATAAAAAAAAATCGGATCCGGCGAAGAAAATATTGGGAATACCTACATCGCGAAGAGTTTGTTGGTTTGTGAATAGGATGGGAAATATCGAGTTTTGAAACATTATTCTCCGTTTTCGATCGTTGAGGAAACGTGAGAAGATTTTCCAGTTATACTATCACCGGTTCTGCAATCACGTGCTTTTCATCCTTTTTTTATTTGATAAAAACACTTTTCACCTTCGGCTAATCGATAGTCGTAGACGTATGCTAATGTTTAATTAAAAAATGTATCATGTGATAAATCCTGTGTTCAAAGGAACCGCCAATAAACAGATCTTTCCAAAAATCTGACCGCTCGAAATGGAAGAAAAAAAAATCGAAAGCACACACACAGTGATGGACGAAAAATTCTTCAGATCGCGTCGGTAACGTCTTTTCGGGGAAAAAGAAGCCCGAACATTTCGAACTTTTCCACGCTCCTCGCTTTTGCGCCAGACTTTGACCTTGAAAAGGTGGCTCTTCGCCCGATAACTCCGGCTCGTTCTATACTCAAATTGGAATTGGTGGAGTTTGGAGATTTTTTCTTCCGGACAAAAATTTCCGCCCATCTTTAATCTGCTTTTTACATTTTCTCGGCATAAAAACGAGGCACAGTGAAGAAGTTTGAAATTTCGGTGTCGACCCTCCCCGAGTTATTCCGATCGCGCGTCACGCGACGCGTCAACAGAATCGATGAAAAATCATCGTCGCGTTCTCTCGTTTGGAGAACGGAATTCGAACGAAAACTGAACAAATAACGATACATGCCACGTGAGAAGAAGGCGGATTTTGGACCGTGTTTCATGCAGCGGACAGAATTTACGAGTATCGCGGTCCCTAAGTTTCCCCCTCGACAGTCCAAAACGTCGACTTGTACACCAATAATTCTCAGTCATGCGAGACACTTGCGATTATTCGAAGTCTTACATATGTAAAATGCGGGTGTATAGTAAACGACATGCAGCATTCCTCGCTCACTCTCACTTGCTGCCGCCCGTTTTTTTTTTTTTTTCATTTTCATTTTTTTTCTAATTTCCAGAACTCCATTTTGGGAGAAAATATTCGAAATTTCGTGCCATTCGACGCTCGCCATTCACCGTCACCCATCGAAACGATAAGGAAATAAATAACGATGGCAGCATTATTGTTCTGCAACAATTATTCGGGTCGCGATCATTGGATAACAGAATTCATCGCATATCGAAATTTCGCGGTCGGAGAAAATGCTTTGCAATTATGCTCGCCTATTCCATAATAAAGCTTTCAAAAGCATGTATCGCTGATCGAGTTGAAATTTTACCCAGATCACATCGATTTTTAAAACTGTTTTTTTTTTGATTTTACAAATACACGAATAACGAGAAAAGTATCGCATTTACGTGAAAAAATCATAGAATCTTTTATACGCGAAATTTTAATAGCTTCATTTTTTGTTTTAAGTTTTTTTCTCAAAAATCAATATTTTCGAAGATATTTTTGAAAATAGTCTCGACGGTTAAGTCGGAGCAAAAAAAGGTGTTCGTGAAAATTGCAGCTCGATCGGATTGGAAAAGCTTTTTCGAAAATATCTTCACACCCGGCGATTGTGCGGTAATTTGTCTCTTCAATTTTAGCGCGACGTTCGAGCGTCTCGACATTGCGATAGTGCGAAGGGAATGAGAATGATCGCGTTGCACGAAGAAAACTGTTACGTCCGTTTCTCATTTGTTTTTGCTCCAACGAATGTTTCATCATCACATGAGAGCTTCGGGATCGTGATAAAAGCAATGAAAACGGCGCGAATGTTGATTGATGTAAGAACAGACTTATTCCTGTGAACACAGGATTTGAGAGAATTGTGAGAGGATCAGAAGAAGAAGAGAAAAAAAAATGGTATGTTCCAATGGCAATATGCGATAATATTATTATTTAGCAAATTTCATTAGAATGTCAGATGATGGACACTGAACATTAATTTACAAAGGCGAAGAAGCTTGTATGTTTGTTTGTCGTCGGTGTGGATGTTGATGTAGACGTGGTTGTTTTTATTTCATATGTATACATATTTAGGGTGGTTCAAAAAAAATTTCAATTCTGCAACTTATTTTTTTTCCCGTTCCTACCCTCCCAAATATTTGTATTTGGCGAGAAAAAATCCTCACGAAAGAAACGCGTCGTAGCCCGGCTCGAAAAGGTTGCTAGTTTACGTGTTTCCTATTTATTTGACACGAGAAATTTTTGCTTTTCCATTTAAATTGGAATTAAAGAGGAAGGAAAAAACAGGAAACAAGTTTTTTTTTTAACCACCCTAACGTATGTATGTATACGTATATATCGATGAACAATGGACGATTGTTATTCCTTCTGATATTAAATCGTGTGAAATGGTATTGCGCGAGTGAAGGTCAAGGACGTCGCGAAAGACTCACCAATATCCTCCGGAGACGTCATCGCCTGAAGTATCCTGAACGATCGCGATGGTATGGCGCTGCCCATGTATTTCTTTGGCTCCTGGACTTGCTGCTCGCTCGGAGGTAGGTTCGCCTGAGCTTCTTCTGCGATTTTTCGCGAAAAAATAACCATCGTTATGCAATACGAAACAGACGTGCAAAAACGACGTATATCGAAAGCTCGACGATTCGTCGAAAAATATTGGATTTTGCTGTTCAATTCGCAACAAACTGAGAGGAACTGCTCGCGAGTGTTGTCACGTGCAGCGCGTCGTTGAACTTCGACTGCGACGAGTAATACTACGACTACACAGTCGAGACTCGGTACTATTTTTACGCGGGAGTAAATTTGTCCGTAACGCAACGACAATGGCGTAATAAGTTTGCATTTTTTCGGTTCACGTGTCGTCAACTACCGAGGACAACGCTCGCCGGCACAAAAATAGCAAAACGTATTTTTTCCTACATTTTTTGGCGCTGTTATTCCTTTGAATTTTTGTTAATTCTAGTTATTGGAATATATGCAAATTTATACGCCAGTTTGTGTGTGATAGCAGAATCCAAACGTCAAGTAAAAGTGAAACTAGTTTCTAACATAAATATTCTGAAATATGTATATTGAACTATCTAATTTTTTTTGTAAGCAATACGTTCAAACGAATAGAAATATAATAAATAGATGGAAAATCACGTTGAATTTACTGGTCCAGCAATAATATCTGTCATCGATGTACGAATTCATTCGGATCGAGTCCGTTGGAATTATCTGGATGGGAAAAGTCATTGCATTCTTAGTTAATAAAAACGCGATGGCAAAACTTACCGAAAGTATTCGAATTTCTGTTCTGCTTCTTGTGTATCGCGCTCGCATGTCGTGGCGCTGCAAGCGGAGATAAGAATATGATTGGCGGCGAGTAATTTCAAGAAGAGATAGTTGAAAAAACGCAAAACTCTCGATCCAAACGAGTGAGAATGAAAAACATCCGCCAGACGTTAGGTGAAGCATGCGATCAGCGGTACGAGACACACAAACTCGTGAAACGAAAACTCGACACGCGGCAAGGTAATCCAACAAAACGTACACAAACGAGACGTGGACGAGAGAACCGTATTTTTTCAACCTTTTTACTCCATTTGGAATTTTTTCGATCTAGTCAGACTGATTTCGCGTGGAGAGTTCTCATTTTGCAAAAAAAAACAACAACAAAAAAAACTCAAGGTCGTTCGGAAAATGTACGGGGAAATGTGGAGGTACGGTCCTCTCGGGCGCTCGGGTGACATTGAAATACCGTTTGAAGTCGACGGAATTTCCCCCGAATCCGTCATATTCTGGAGGAAACGGAACGCGCGAGAGGGAATCGCTGCGCCACGATATCGAGGGTCTTCCTCTTGATGAAGATAAGTATCACCGTCCACTGATGCAAAAATGAAAAAAGACGAGAAAACGTGAAATGGCTCGAATATTGCGCGCGAACGAGAAGGTTTATCGCGACGCGGATGAGAACCGCGTGGAAAATAGTTTGACGAGTAGTTAATCGGTTAAATGATCGACCTTGTTCCTTGAATTTGTTCATCAGCATCTTATCGTCCTCGGTGAGTTGAAGCTTCCGGATTTGTTCCGAGTTCCCATCGGCGTCCGGATCGGAATCGGTGTCCGTGATTTTCTGAAGAACTCTGAAAGCTCGCGACTGCACGGGACCAGGTTCGGGTTGATTCGTCGAGATCGCGACTCCTCCGGGACCTCCAGGACCTCTCTGCACGATCCTGTCGAACGATAGAGAAAACTAGTCTCGGCTCGATCTCCCATCTGCCCGAGGACTCTCGCGAATGCTACCACGCTTACACTCTCGATCCTTGCACCTCGATCGGAATCGTTCTCGTCTGCGGATGACCATTATTGTCTTCGACCATAATTGGAATAATACGCCCGCCACCCAAAGATTGCGGCTGATTTTCATTCTGATACTGCGGCTGACTCTGATATTGCTGCTGCTGCTGCGTTTGTTCCTGACCCCATCGCTGTTGATGGTTCGGTGGCTGCTTGAATTGATGATGTCCCGGTTCGTTTTTCACAGCAAATACGGACGGTCTGTCCTCGATCTGCGAATCAGACGTGGACTCTCCTAAATTTGCGATTTCCCCCAACTTTCCTAATTTTTTCTTTCATAACAAGCTTCTTCCGACAATAGTAAACGCAGCAAGAAAGAAATAGCGAGATTGGTCCAGCGGTTCACGCGCGATGCTGGGACCAAGGGAACAGGGATTTTTGTACGTATACATAGCAGATACTCACGCGTATCGGTATAACGCGATCCTGCTGTCGAGGCTGGTTGTTGGCGACCTGTTGTATCGTGTGTGGCCTCGGAGGCTGAGAAAACGTCTGCGGTGCTGGCTGCTGCTGTTGTTGGTAGTAGATTTGTGGCGGTGGTCCATTGTCGCCCGCAGCATCGTTGTGGCCGCGATTCCCCGGCGTCCTCTTGGCCCATTCCGGTAGATCCTCCTGCGGCTTGGTCTTGTTTTGTAGCCACGGCGTGGGCGCCTTCGCCAACGTCACTATCGGCGGCGACGTTGGGCTCTGAGGCGTCGCCGGTGGTAGATTTGGAATGATCGTGGCCGGCGCGACTTTCGTCTCGTTTCGTACGACGCTCCGCGCGGCGTCTGTCTGGCCGTCCGACACTGCAACATCGCCGAACGGAGTGAAACAACGCCCTAGCTGTAGCTTTGCACTTCGCGAACGGAAAAGTACGGTTCGCGACAGCAACAAAACAAAGAGGAAGAAAGAAACCGAAGAGCATCGACGAAATTTCGATTCGACCTTGAACATTCCATGTTTGCAGTTCTCCCTCGTTCTTCGTTGTCGTTCGCGGCAGCTATGCACCACGGCTAGAATACCCGTTCCCAGTGCTTCGTTTATGACTCACCGTTCGATGGGACCCGAGTGACGTGAGCACTCGGAGTTCTGTTGATCGACGTCTGACCGGGCAAGGGTAGACTCCCCGGAAATACCGGGACGGCGACTTGAGGTTGGGCGAACGAGTGACCACCGGCGAGCGGCGACGGTGGGAGCGGTTTCGATTCGAGGGCAGACTTCGGTGGTCCCTCGATACCCTCGTCGTTTGCATTTTTGGCGACGCGTCGAGCCATCCTCGGGCTTCTTATCTGCGACAGGTCGAGCTTCCCGCCCATACCTGGCGTGTAGGTGAACGGTTTCTTGTCCTTCGTCATCATCGCGTTCTGAATTGCGGCCGGCGGTTCATACGGATCGTTGTTGTTCGGGGTCCTCCTCAGCGCCGGTGATCGAACCTTGTCGACACGAAAAGTTACAAATTTTCATCCCGAGTTTGCAGCAAGATAAAAAAAATACGGTCGTAAAGACAATGACCTTGAACGTCGGAACGTCGAGTTAAATTGTTGTAAAATAATTGGAACGATTAATTATGCGCTAGAGGAATACGTAATAACAAAACGACGGTTCTCACGTCTGAGGTGTTGATCCTTAGAGTTGGAACTTGTCCGAGAGCCGGTGGTGGTGGCGGTGGTGGTGGCGGCGCAGGAGCAAGTCCTGAAATGTAACAGAAAACCTACTCAACATCGGTTGAGTAACCCAACAACGATTGTTTCCTATGCGTGCCGTAAAAAATCGAGGAAAGAACGCGACTCGCGCAAAATAGTACTCTTTTGTAAAAAAAAAAAAAAAAAAAAAAAAAAAAAAAAAAAAAAATGCGAGGCAACGTGATTAAAAATTTGTCGGGATCGTTGAACGATGCGAAAAACAGAGATTCTCGACGAGAAAAACGTTGCCTAATTTTTTTTTCTTTTTTTTTTAATCGTTTCGAGTGGATTGGCATCGGCTGTCTGGAAAGGATTTCCGACCGCAAATTCCGAGTAAATAAAATGAAAGAAAATAAAGTGACCGAAAGAATCGAGGTCGCGTAATATTTACAAATATTTCTGAACCGTCGGATGCTCTTACCTGTCGGCGAGGCGTCGGGATTCCTGTGGAAAAAAAACCATTGCCGATTAGAATTTCACGACGGCTTGTGGATTCCTCGGGTAGATAAACAAACGAGAGTCGTGCAATGTAAGGGGTAAAAAAATCGCTGGGTATTACAAAACACTTCTTTTTTATACTCGCATATTCTCGGTTCGAATTCTTTTGCAATCCTGCGGTGAGAAGCAAAATGTGGATAATTATTCGTAACGACGCAGCGTCGTTGAACTCTCTCCGGCTCTCGCGTTGCCACGGCGTGAAATGCTACTAGTATGCGTCACTCCGTACACGCCGACCGATTTTTATCGCTCGAGGTCGCATTAAAATGAAAATTTCGCTGCATTTCAATGATAATGCGGCCGTTTGCTTATCGCTGTTCTAGCGATGGAAGAATTCCAGTTTCTCGTTAAAAAAAATACGCGAAGCCCTCTTCGCTCGTGACGCGAAACCGACTCCGCGAAGAATCGTTTGTCACTTTATTTTCGACACACGCGAAAAAAATCACCGGAAAGACTATTTCTCCCGAAAATTAGAAAATTAAAATTGACTTGAAAAAAATGACGAATAATACTATTTTCCAATAATATTACCGCAGAAATTTCCATGTAAAATGAAAATCGACGAAGTTTCAAATCATAATACTCGGCGCACGATAAATCTCTCTCGTCTGGCAATTGGAAATTTAACTGATATCATTCCCAAGAGAATATAAAAACCAGGAAAGCGACTCGTCGAATTTTTTCGAACACTGTATCACGATAGATATTTTATCTCGCGCGAATCTTCCATCGAGAGAAAATTATCCTGCATCGAAAAAATCAACGTCTAGATTTCTCATTCCTTTTTACAAATAACACGCGTCTATGATTATTATTATCGTTGTTCTTGTTTCTGTTTTTATTAATATTGCCGTTATTATAGTTATATTTATTGGTGTTGTTATTATTCCCCCAAGGGAGAGAGAGAATTGCGAAATAAAGAGGAGTTTGGATGGAAATTCGAGAGACGAATTGGAGAATATGTTTGTAGTTGGGAAAAAATGTTGTGTGGCCGACGGGGGAAATTTGAGTAGTATATGGAAAATAAAAGTACGTGCTTACGTGTCGGCGAGAAAAACAAACGGGAGTCGATCGAGTGAATGCGAATGGCGATTGGGAAAATAAATATATTAAGTAACGCCGGTCGTCGCGACGATGCTGACGGTTGTAACACTGACGCGTGACTGGCTCGATTCCTAACCCATATTTGCTATTACAGCCTTACGAGGAGCACTCGCTCTTTTTTCCCCCCTCTCCATTCTCATTCTCGTTCTCGTTCCTTTTCTCTCTCTCGCCCTCGCGCGCCGATCCGTTCCTCCCTCTCTCCTCGTATGTATCTGTCTTCCGATTCTCCTCCACGGTCTCGGTTTCGCCGCGTGTTGACTCACGCATTTTTTCCTTTTAGGGACGTACGCGCGCGGTTCATTTCAAGGACGCGTCGATCTCGCCTGCCTCGGTAATTCGTCCGTATCTATCACTTCTGTCGATTTTCTTTTTTTTTCCCTACATTTTTCTTCCACGCTCAGAATTTACGACCACGCGAGATCCATTCCTTTTGCTCGCCACGTTTTTCTCGTTGTTTTATTTCTACGATTTTTTAAAAAAAAAATTGCGCAGCTGGGATTTTTTTTCTACGGAGGACGCAATTAGATTCGCGCGACCTTGTTGTGCTACCATTTCATCGGTAGCGCTACCAGCTCGTTTGGATTCGACGAGCGGCGACGAGTGACGAGCGCGGATTTCCCGATGAAAATCGGGGAACCATTTCGTCTGGCGTCGGCGCACGCGGCTGCCGAATGTACGATACGAGCAGGTGGCATGAAAAGGCTCGATAATCATTTTATCTTTAGCCCGCGGCGAACAGCGACGAGAAGAGAGAGACGCGTACGGAGAGGCAGAGGGACGAGCCTGCTCGCGGATCCTATTAGACCACGCGGCTAGACGAAACGAGTGGACGCGGACGCAGCGCAGGGGCGACGCACGGACGATGGACCACGATGGACCACGATGGACACTCACCACCCGCCTGTCTCCGATGTTGGCGCGCCGCCACGCGTAAGCTGACCGGAAATTTTATCCCCTCAAATTTCTTGGACCCGCATTCACAAAAGTATTCATAGACCTCGCGATTATTCTCCTTCCTTCGCGCGATTTCTGCCAAATTTTCAATCGCTAGCTGTTGAACAAAAAAAAAAAAGAAAAAAAAAAAAAGAAAAGAAAAAAAGAAAAAAGAAAAACATCTACGCGAAATTCGTGTTTATAGCGGTAGCTCATATTTTCTTACTCGTCAGGAGCGACGTGTCTATTTGCACCGCATCTGTTGGTCGCCGGTCGTCGCTTTATATTTGATTATCCATTTATTTTTATCTTCGACCAGTGTGGATGTCGCTGACCGGATTATACACCCGTATTTATGACCATTCACTCGGAGGAAGAGTCTTTCCCGTTTTTTGGCCCCGTCACATCGGGAAACTCCCTTACAGAAAGTTGATGCATCGGAAATTTTCACGAATTTTGCCCAAAGCGTCTCGCTGGAAGATTCGCGTGAGTAAAACGTCGAAAGTTATCGGAACGATTATGAGGAATGCGAGGGATGCGTCACGTTTATCGGCACGCGAACGAGACGGTGTATGTATTAACGGAATGAATTTTACGTCCGATGCCGACTCGATCGTTATTGCTACTCGCAAATCTCTGCGGCTCGAGACCGTCGACCCGAAATACTCTATCTAATGTAAGCACCAGTCTAAACCGAGATGCCCAAACATCCGATTATCCTCCGTCTCGTCGTTGTCCACTCGCATCTCGCAAAATTCGCTTCCAAGCCACGGAAAACATTTCTATCGGGTACACCGAGTCGGCAACAGATCAGATTTAGTATCGCCAATCGACATTCCTCATCGCGATACGTAGAATTTTGCGAGTCAACGACAACGAACTGCAGAGTATCGCGGGCGACACGTGTCCCACCGAGACGCAATCGATTGTTATCGATTTCGTGCCAATTTTGTCACCCCTGCCTTCCCAAGCCATCCAATAAAATTAAAAAAAAAAGTAATATCGCCTCCCTATATAAAATAATTATTGCTAATGACAACTTAGTATTAAAAAAATTAGCTATTTCTCATGCCAAGTGGAAATAATAGTTAATACTATCTGAAAATGTGTGTACGCGGCCGTTTCAAGTCGCTCATTATGATTCCAATGTGAAATTTTGCAAATTCAAAATGGCGGATTCAATATGGCCGCGGTTTTTTTTTTTTCAAATATGGTAATTTTCTTGGAAATTTGGTACATCGGGATTTCTAAAGTCGCTGATTACGAATCCGCTGAGAAATTTTGCAAATTCAAAATGGCCGATTCAATATGGCCGCCAAAAATTATTCAAATATGGTCATTTTCTTGGAAATTTGGTACATCGGGGTTTCTCGAGGCGCTGATTACGAATCCGCTGTGAAATTTTGGAAATTCAAAATGGCAGAATCAATATGGCCGATAATTTTTGTTGAAAATTGTCCACTTTTTCCGAAAATTGCTATGCACGGGAGTTTTTTGAGGTGGCTGGTTTTTTGACAGCGGATCGTAATCAGCAATCTGAAAAATCCTCCTACACCACGTTTCATGTAGCAAAAAAAAAACGAGTGGCGACGGTCATTTTTTTTCCTCGAACTCGCAGCCGAAGGGAGATGAAAAAAAGAAGAAGAAACGAAAGTAACGGTAAGGTAAGCGTGCGAAGCAGCTTATGGTCGAGGAAGAGGAAGAAATCACGCCGACTGCTGTCGCAATTCTTCGTTCGAGTTGGGGGGCCGCTGCACACGTGCAATTATGGTGATCGATAATTTTACGCGGAATCGTCGCGGATGGAGGAGACAGGGAGGAATGGATGGAGAAAGAGAGGAGCAGAGGGAGAGAGAGAGAGAGAGAGAGAGAGAGAGAGAGAGAGAGAGAGAGAGCGAGAGAAAGAGAAGAGGCGTTTGCCGCTGGGACTTTGGGATCGGAGCCAAAAGGCTATGCCGTAGAAATGTATTTAGGTAGTCGTACGAAGCGCTGTTAAATTTAGATCGGGCTGACCTGCGCGTTACCACCGAGTATAAAATGCTTCCGATTATATTATTTTTAGTCAATGCCTTCCGATCTTTTTGACTATAGTCTCGTCTCTATACTTTCCACCCGAGACTTTCCCCCTTTCCCCCCGCGAACCGAGTCGAGTAGAAGAAAAAACTACTTTGGAAAAATGGTCGCCGATTTTTCGTCGCCTATTCGCGAATTTCCGCCGTTAATCGCAATTTCGGCTATTTATTTATTTACTTATCTACTCGTTTGTTTGTTTGTTTGGTCCCGAAAATTCAATGGGTTTTTTTTTCGTAATCGTACGCCCCACCGGGACGAGTAAGCTTTAAAAATACTCCTCGACTCGCCGGTAGCAACGGCACGTGGCGATAATTTATTTTTCGGCGGTTTTTCTCCCTCTTCTCTCTCGCGCATCGCCGCGGATCGGAATTAAAGGTCGACGACATCGCGGGGACCGATGTATATAATAATTTCCCAGGATCGATCGCCAAGATCGAGGGGTTGCGAAATGGCGTCGACGGGGAAGGAGCACCGCGCGCGGCCGGTGATTTCGAAAACGTGGCGAAACGTATTTTTAGATTGTTTGTAACGCGAGAAAACTGCAGTTGCAATGCTCGACACGCGCGCTCGCGGGACTTGGAATTTTTAGATTTGCTTGTCATTCTTATTTTTAATGCCACGTGACCCGCCTCCCGCATTATTGCCATTCGATTCTCATTCCCCGTTGCTCGTTGCTCGTTTCTCGTTCCGGCGTCGACTCTTCTCCTCGGAAGCTTCCCTCTCGCGCAATTAGGCGCTCCGGAAAGAGGAGAGCTTCCGAGGCTGAAGACACCTCGCCGCGCATCTGGGCTTCGTTGTCTCACTTTTTTTCGGCATTCTAAATAGGTCAGAGCCGACCCAACCCGACGCCGCTCCAAATATGATTTAGGAAATTCGGAACTCGCCCACGCGCATCCTAGATTCCGCCGTGCGGCGGAAATCGCCCAAAATGCCCAATTTAACCCAAAAACAAAAAAACTGCACCGTTCCTCCAAAAACCTGTCGCTCGCCGAACTAGAAGAACAAAAAGTATCCAGTTTGTCCGGCTGGTTTGTCGCAAAAAATTCCTCCGGTCACGCGAAAGGCGAAAAAAACGTGAAAAAAATTTCTCTCAAAAAATTGGGTGGCTTTCGAAAAAAAAGCCCGATTCGAATTTCGACGGGAAATTCGTTCGAGAAAAAACGGATGGATAGAGCGGTAAATCGGCGACCGGTTGGGAATGATCGGAGCGAATAGACTCACCCTGAATAAGCTGAGGAACTCATATCTCTGTATCCAACTCGTCTTATCTCGGCCGAACGTCTCGTTTCGCCAACTCGTTCGCGACTCGCTTCGGATCTTCGGGACTTCGATAAGAATTAGACCGACGAACGGACCGGATGCCAGCGAAACCGCACGTAAGCCGCAACTGATCCCTCCTGTACGAATCGCGCGAGTTTATCGCGCGCGCGCGCGCACGCTCAGAGATCGTCGAATCGAATCGCGCCGCAGCGAGGTGCCGACGAACCGGACTGCCGCGATTTACTCGAGGCTTACGGATGGGAGCGTCGTGGAAAAGTTGAAAAGTTGAAAATTTAGCGTGAAAAGCGACGCGGCGCACGCGCGATGCACCCTTCGATTTCGGGGTAAATATTCGCCACGTACTTGTGAAAAAAAAACAAATCTTAATAACAACAACAACAACAGCAACAACAATAATAACGATATCGCGAAGTTTCGCGCTCCAAGTGGCGAATTTCTTCGAGATGCGTGCGAAACAAGCGGAAGCGATGCAACGAAATCGCGAAGGACGCGACATCAAAAAAGTGTATATAACGGGTGAACAAAAAAAACAAACAAAAAACTCTAAGTACGATATTTATGGGAAAATCCGCGTACAAGTGAGAGATCGAGCGTCGAGGGGTGCGCCGACGCCACGAGCAACTCGAGTTGACAGATTGGAATTTTTTAGTGCGCGGGTGGCGAATTTAAAGTGATATTTCTACAAACGTTGCAATGAAAATTGAATGGAAAGAGAAAGAATATTCGATTGGGAAATTGTATGAGAGGAGAAAAGTCTGCGCTGCAGCTCGTGACAAACGCGGAAAGTATCGGGGTAGGAAGTTACACGTGCATCGTGAAAAGAGGTTGTGAGATTGTCGTTGGAAAAATGATAGGTTGGTTTATTAAATTTGATTTTTTCATCCGCCTATATTTTGTTTGAAAAAATAATGAATTTAAGGGTAAACGAAGATTTTTCCGAGAGCAAAAATTGAATTAATGGTTGATGCAATTTTCTGTGGTTGAAAAAATTGATTTGGTGGTTGTCGTTGAGAAAATTGGTTCGATGACGTGAAATAAAAATAGGTGTTTAGGAAGCTGTGTAAAAGAGGGATTAGCAGGGTGCGAAATCGATGAATAAGTCGATGGAGAGAAATTTGGCGAAGGAAAATTTCTGCGAGTGGTGCAACGTGAATTGGGGTTGGCGTGAAAGTTGGAGAGGAAACGGAGAAAATGCGGGGGAGCGAAATTTGGACTGAAGGTACGGGAAATTGGGGCACTCGGATCGAGAGTATCGGAAAAGAAACGCGGATGGGAGATTCGCGCGTAAAATTGGCGCCGGAGGCGAGACGGGCAAACGCGTTGGGTGTACGAGTACGGTTCGTGGCGCGTGATGGCGGTGACGAGGTGGTTGAAGGAAGGAAGAAGAAGGGAGAAATTTGGGACGGCGCGAGGAATTATTATCGTTGTTGGTCGTCACGAGCAGCGGCGAGTAAGAGTGTCGCTCGAAAAGTCTCGGAAACTCGGTCGTGGACCGAGCTGCGGCGCGTGGGACGCCTCGCTCCACGAGCCGCGTCCCGATGGGAGCGTCCGCTTGTCGCGCGAGTCGGTTTGACCGTGAAAAAAGGAAATTATTGAAAATATTTATAAACCGCGAATCGTTCATTTCGCGTTTATTTCGAGCTCGCCGGGAGTAAAATCGATAAATCGAGAGATTAGCAAATCGCTGAACGCCGTGCTAAATATAACGAGCGATTTTTCCTGGCGAACGTGAGGAGTCGAAATGAAAAAGCGAAACGGTTTTTCCCACGATTTTCCGCGCGCGAGAAAATGAGCTGAAAAAACGAGCCAAGTGGACGGCGAGATTCGGAAACTAGCGATGCTTTTTTATCGGAGCAGTTTTCTGCGAGTTATTTTGGGAGGTGGATCTCGCGATGCGAATGCGAAAAACAGGTACGTTTGCGCGTGCGGATGTCGCGGCTGTAATTCGAGAAACGAGTTATTCGCGCGAGGAATCATCGACGGGAAGCTCGCTCGAGGCGCGAGCAGTCTGTTGTATCGGGAGGCGAACAACGAGTTTGGCGAAAAAAATTGCGGGGAAAGAGCGCGCTGGTAGCGGTAGAGAAACGGGTCGCCGATTTCGTCGCGGGCGATAAGCAACGGGACAACGGAGTCGGGAAATGTTCAGCGATCGTGGAACGCGCGAGTCGAGGCTGAGAAACCAGTTTATCCCGGACAAATGACAGGCAACGAGTATAATGAGGTCTCTCGATCGCTCGTGAAATTGATCAGCGCAGAAAAGCGGGCAGAAAGGAGAAACACGCGCGATACTCTCGCGCAACGGGGACAATGACAAAACGCGATAGAATGTCGGACTCGGCTCTGCATTTTTACGACGCGCGAAATAGATACGCGACGAGTGAACAATTTTTCGTATTGTTTTTCTCCGGCGCGGAAAACACGTTCCGGGTAGCCGCGCGCGGCAATCGTCTAGCCGCGCCAACTATGCGGGGCCGCTGGCGCCTGCGACGCGCAGCCCGCATCACGCGTGCGCACGTTGGGCTGCCTAGTTGCAGGCGACCTTCGAAATTAAAAAAATTTAATTGTGTCCGGAATGGCGACTCTTTTGAGGGGAATTCACTTTTTTGCTTACAAAGAAGCGCTCTGATTTTGGGTGGAGGGCGGAAAAGATCAGTGAGACGAGAAAAGCTCTCGTTAGAGAACAAGACGATTATATTATTAATAACTTGGTGTACTTGGCCCCTCGAGCCATTTCCTTACACCGAATAGCTTCCCTGAGCCCTGAACGATTCTGTGGAAATTTCAGATAAATACTTGGAGAGATTATTTTCCGGCGGTGTTTTGTTTTTCAGCTGCAGTCGCGACTGTGGTGATCGAACGATGGAATCATTTTCAAAAATCGACGACAAACGTCGGGTGTACTTCCGTTCTTAGAAACGATTAATTCCCGTCAAACGGCCAACGTACGTATACTTTCGGTGTTATTTGCTCGCGGAGTCGTGGGATCTCGCGAATATTCGGGGGGAACGATTCATTTTTCTTCCTTCCGGCACGATCGTGTTTACCTTTACTCTAGCTCGCGGTCCGAGCATACTTAGTGGCCGAGACGCGACAGCAGTCGAGCTTCGCTCGCCGCGTTCGTCCGTTTTTGAGTTTCGTCTTGCCGCGTTTTCCTTTTCGGCTGCAGTCGCGAACGATGGAATGACCACGCGCGATTCGATCGCCTCCGTCGCAACGGAATTCGGTCGGTGTTCCGTTCGATCATCTCGTCTGTCCGAATGTTCTCGCTTGTGCGGGCTGGGAGAATCGATCGTCGAGCCGAATGCGAGTTTCGCCGATGATCGCTTGTTCGTCTCGCGCGTCGGAAGTCCCGAGGAGCAAAGTGCCAGACGTAGCGGCCTCGAAATTCTCGGTAGGTGACGAAAAACTTCGGTTTTTTCGTTTTCCATTTTAGAAACGATCAATTACTTTTGACCGGCTCGCGTCTTTATCTCTATACTTTCGGCGGTATTTCCGCACGCAGTTGTCGGATAATGTACGAGGTAATGGATGTAACGTCGCCCCACATTCGAAGGCTAGGGGATGAGGAGGGAACGAGGGATGCAGGTATCGCCCGCGGTTATTCGATTTTTTAACGACTTCGCGTCCCTGATTATCGATAGGAATCGCGCGCGGAGTTGGAAAAAGGACACGGCGAGGCGTGTCTTCGCGAAGGAAACGTCGCGAGGTCTCCGCTGATGGGCTATAAAAATTCTGTCGGCCAACCGCAGAAATGGAAAAGAAGCGTGAAAATCGATAACGTTCGACGATTTGTTGAAATGCGGATCGCGCGAAAGAGACTGCGAAACAGTCGCCGCTGCACCGTCGATCGCGCGACTATCTGCTCGTCCCTGAAGGAGCGACGATTCGGTGGCGGAGCGCGTGTTCGCGGCTGGGAGTCGCGGGTGAAATTCGAGTGTTCGCTGGAACGAGAGGATTCGAGGGTGCGAGAAGCGACGGAGGAGAGAGGACGTCATGAGGCGTCCGGCTCGTCTCTCTCTGTGCATCGCGACGGCGCTGGCGACGACGATGATGATCATCGGCGAGGCTCGTGGCGCGTGGAGGGATCTGATTTTGGAGACCAAGGCGGCAAAGGATTACGAGCACGGTACCGCTTTGAAAATGTTTTTCGAGGAAATGGTGCGCGTCATCGAGAACGGCAAGACTCGACGTCCGCGCCACGCGACGATCCTGAGCCGCTTCACGAAAGATTTCGATGATGCGACGCCGTTGTGCGAGAATTTCTCCTGCTTCGAGGGCGATAGACTTGATAGATTCGTCAACGTGCACGGATTCAGCCAGGTGAATCTCGTCGTCGTGTTCAATCACAACTTAAACTCAGACCTCAACGGTATCCGATCTTGCAGCAGGTGTCGGATATTAGTCGTCTCGCGAAAACGTGTTCCGCGGAAAAGTCTAACCGCGTTTTACAATCGGCAGGACGCGAAGAAAATCTTATATCTTTCATTCGTGGTCGTCGATGGTGACACGATCAGGTATTACGCGCCAAAATCAAGGGGCGATTGTCGAATCGGAGCGAAAATGATCGTGAAATGGAAGCCAGGCGACGTGCTGCCCAATATCGAGAAATTTTTTTACAAGCGTTCCGACATTTTGAGAGGCTGCACGTTGTCGGTGAAGACGAGGAACGATATGCCAGCGATGAAAGTGGAAGAAGTTGACGGGACCATGACGATAACGGATGGAGTCGAGGGAAATGTTCTGTTGGCCGCTGCCAAGGCGCTAAATATGAACCTTCGCGTTGAATCAGTTCTCAAAACCGATAGCACGAAGATCAACCCGGAACAACAAATTGTGAACGATGTCGCGAGCGGCAAGGTGGATATAGGCATAGGCCAAATCAGATCAAGCGCTGGACTCGACACGAGCAACGTCGACTTTGACAGTGCTCAAAGATTCGAAACCGTCGTCTGGTGCGTCCCACGAATCATGAACTATCCCGTTAATATCATGATCTTCGAGTTTTCTCGGCTAACCTGGATGCTGATATTCGTCGTCGGCGTCGTGATGATCTGCGTCTCGTTCATCGTTTACCGCGTGTCGCGCAAGAACCTAGGTAAGCATCAACATTCTTTTTGGGTTGGGTTGGGACTATACGACGAATGTCGAAGTATATAAGGATTTTCCGAGTTTTCGCCACAAAGTTTGATCGGTGCGATCGACATTGGGGAATTCGCACCTCCGTTCGAGATCTCAGTTTGTCGAGTAATTTTCGCGTTTTCGCCAGACATACGAGGACCCCAGAGAGCGCCGAGGGGTACGCGTAACATTCTGGAATTTTCGAATTAACGATGCGGGAGTGTTCGTATGATACGGGAGAATTCGTCGACGAAATTCGCGAGTTAGAAGCGCCATCTTGATGGTGTAATCATTTATCAACCAAACGAAAGCCAATTTTCTGAATCGCAAATTTTGGAATTGCATGTTACGAATTCGATGTATGAAATGAAATTTTGAAGTCGAGCGCAACGAATAAAATGTACTCGGAAGCCGAGAGGTACAAGTACGAAAGCCCTTCAGGAAACTGTGGATTACGAGCTCTGGATTGGGTTTACGCAGATCTTTCCAATTCACGAGTTATTTAGATGTGTACGTCGCAAATATATTCATCTTCGTATGGGATCTCGACTTTAATAGTTGATACCTCGGAATCAGGTGTCTCGTAGGTACTCGTTGCCCTTGGCTTCCGGTCTCCTAGTACACGATTCGTTGCTGAGGAAAATCGACTCGAACAAAAACGAGGAGAAAATGATGATTGTAATTTGAGCGGGACGTTTCCGTCGAGAAGAGACATTTTCACGCGACATTTTTCACTTTCAGAAATCGAGACGCAAAGGCGGAACAGACGAGACGTGCTGATAACGCGAGAAAATTTGAAGAGGCTACGAAAGTCGGCTATTCGGAAGAAACCGAAGGGATGGGGCAAGACGATTCTCGACGTGTTCTCCATGTCCCTGGGATACCCGGTGTTCGCCGATCCGGTAACGACCAGCGCGAGGATTCTGCTCTTCACGTTCCTCTATTACGTAATGGTGATGACGACCGGCTACAAAGCGTCACTCTCGTCGGCGATGACGGTCGGGATCGAGAAGCCATGGATCACGGACGTGAACGGAATAATTGCTGCAAATTTGACGACCGGCGGTGGGATCACGGGTCTGAAAGTCTTGAGGGATCAGGCGGACGCATCGCCCGCGAATCGTGAACTGATACGACGATACGTCGTTTATGACAATCACACCGAAGCGATGTATCGTATCAAGTCGCGTCGTGATTTTGCATACTTGACCCTGCTATCGCACTTGTATCACGAGGAAGGCGTCGAAAAAGCGAACAACAACGCAGAGTATTACATACTACCCGACCCGGTATTAACGTACGCTTCGATGATCATTTCAGAAAAACAATCGGCCATACGCCTTCCGCTAACAACGAACATACTCAGACTCTACGAAGGTGGGATCGTCGACCATTGGCAAAGGCTGGCTCTCAATGCGAATCAACGTCGCCCGAATTCGAACGACCGAAACGACGAGGAACGTCATAGGAAACACGCGAACTTTCTCAAGTTCGCACCGATATTCACCGGCTATGCCATTTGCATGTTCGTCTCGATACTCGTCTTCTTAGCCGAGTTGATCGTTCACAAATTCTGGTAGCCGCATTTTCGATGCTGCGACACCGATCGTTCACCGCGAGCGCATCATGGTCGGTAATTTTTGAAATCAATATTGTCACTTCGTCGCATTGTTCGAGTTGCACGTGTTCCGACCAAAATCTATAAAACAATTCACCAATATCTCACAGTTTGATAGCAATTGCGTTGCGTCGTTCACGGTTTAGGAAAGTCAGGTTTGTCGTCACCGTTTTTGCCATTTCACCTGTTTGATGCCTTTTTACCCGACTGCTGGAGAAGGGTTGTACGTTTCGAGTCCACGTTTCCATGTATGTACGACTGAAAAATCAAATAAATTTCCCTCGAAACCATCTCTCTCTCTTCATTATCATTTCGCTATCCCGACCAAAACCCCTTTCAGATTTCAGGCAGCAGAAGTATCTCGTCGGAGTCCTGTCGCTGAAATTTCTCCGGGATCGCGCGTCTCTCCGCAAAATATTCTCCCCGCAAGCTACCTGTTCCCATTTCCGAGCGATTCGCGGTAACCGTTGAATTCTCTCCGCTTCATCGCCGATGTCTGTCCGAGGTCGTAAAACTACGCGAGGTGTAGAAAAGAAGTCGCGTTTCCGTTCCGCGCGTGACCTTCGATTGTCTCATTGTATGCATGATTCTCAGACGAGTCGCAATAAAAACCCCGAGCCGAGTAAAGCGGAAATGGTACCGTTCCTCGAATCACTCTCGCCTATTCCCAATCGTAAACCGAGTTATCCATCTAAATTCCTATCCGTGTTTCCCGTCGCCTTCGCCCTTCCTCTTTCAGCGAACGATCGCGGGCATCGCCAAGTTCCGATCGATGCAACGGAGAGAAGCGAATGTGGTGAGATAACACCGTCACGAGCTTTCCAATTCGTTCTCGTCTGTGCGTCGCGGCCTTGACGACGACAATCGTGAAAAAATTCACGTGTCTCTAAAAATGTATAACAAATTAATATGAGTAATGACATAATTACCGTCGATAGAATAACGTCATTGAGATAAAATGGGTTCACCTATGCACATGGATCGCACCTTCTCACAGAATCCTTATAGACAATGAATTTCGGTTAATTTTTTCGAAAACTTGCAATTCGAGAGATATCAACGCGTCGATCAAAAGATCCAATGCGTAGGCTCTGGGATTTTGGGTCGCCGAATCCGGTTTATTGGTATCATACTTGGAGAGATTATTTTCCTGCGGTGTTTTGTTTTTCAGCTGCAGTCGCGACTGTGGTGATCGAATGATGGAATCATTTTCAAAAATCGACGACAAACGTCGGGTGTACTTCCGTTCTTAGAAACGATTAATTCCCGTCAAACGGCCAACGTACGTATACTTTCGGTGTTATTTGCTCGCGGAGTCGTGGGATCTCGCGAATATTCGGGGGGAACGATTCATTTTTCTTCCTTCCGGCACGATCGTGTTTACCTTTACTCTAGCTCGCGGTCCGAGCATACTTAGTGGCCGAGACGCGACAGCAGTCGAGCTTCGCTCGCCGCGTTCGTCCGTTTTTGAGTTTCGTCTTGCCGCGTTTTCCTTTTCGGCTGCAGTCGCGAACGATGGAATGACCACGCGCGATTCGATCGCCTCCGTCGCAACGGAATTCGGTCGGTGTTCCGTTCGATCATCTCGTCTGTCCGAATGTTCTCGCTTGTGCGGGCTGGGAGAATCGATCGTCGAGCCGAATGCGAGTTTCGCCGATGATCGCTTGTTCGTCTCGCGTGTCGGAAGTCCCGAGGAGCAAAGTGCCAGACGGAGCGGCCTCGAAATTCTCGGTAGGTGACGAAAAACTGCGGTTTTTTCGTTTTCCATTTCAGAAACGATCAATTACCTTATTATATACCATTATAACGGGTGTCAGGAGAGCAGCTCGTTTGTTCGATGTCGCAAACGGATCAAGCCGTCCGAGCGAAGTTCGCGCGAGCCTCTCGATGTCAACGTCGAGGGTCGTTGAAACGCTGCTGAAGAAGCGGGACCATAGAGTTCTAATCCATTAGTAGTAGTAGCAGCGAAAGCCGTCGGCGTAAAATCGTTAGAAAACGCGCGACAGCCGCGAGAGCGAGATCGTCGTCCGTCGCGAAAACCGAGTACCGCGATGGTGTCGACGAGCGCGATTATCCGCATGTTGTTGATCACCGCTGCGGCGACAGCCTCGAAGACGACTGCCGAACGTCCTCTGTTGCCACTGGATTCGATCGTGGAAAGAGGAATCGCGGCGGAGAACGCTGGCGGCGAGGAGGCGTTGATATCGTTTTTGGACGAGCTAAGTCAACTGATGATTACTTGGCAATTGCATCACGCGACGATCTTGAGCGACTCCAAAACGGATTTCGATGCCACGCGATTTCTCTGCCAGCATCGTTCCTGTTTCTTGGGTAAAAACATCGACGAGTTCCGGACTTCCGCGACGTTTAGTACGAAAAGTCTCGTCGTCGCGTTCCTCTCGACGCGCGGAGACGCATCGGCGAACGGTGTAAAGCTGACAGGTGCGGTGAAGTGTTTCGCGGACTTGACAGTTTTCGTGGCTCGAGGATTCGTCGGGGAGAGGGATGCGCATAGATTTTTCAGTCGAGCGAGCTATGTCCGCGGCACCGTTGTGTTCGCCAACGCGCGTGGAGGCAGGACGATGAGGTATTACGTTCCGGAGTTGATCAGAGGCTGCGAGACGAGGCTCCGGTCGATCGACGAGGACTGGCAGCCCGGTAAGAAAATCGAGCTGGCTCCGAATTTTCTTCGGCAGGCGCTACGAGGTTGTCGGGTTCGCGTGAGCACGAAGAACGAGATGCCAGCAGTGAGAGTCGAGACCGTCAACGGCCGGCGAGTGATCGTTGACGGCGCCGAGGGCAAACTGATGATGGCGTTCGCGGAGCAGAAGGAGTTACGAATCGACGTGAAAGTGGTGGAAATCGAGGACGAAGAGGGACGGTCGATGCAGGATAGGATCGTGGAGGACGTAGCGAGCGGCGCGTCGCAGATCGGCGTGGGGCAGCTCAGGTTCCACGCGGAACTGGTCTCGAGCAACGTGGACATCGCTATGGGGCGCTACTTCGATCACATCGTTTGGTGCGTTCCGGTTGGAAATTCCGCCGCAGCGAAGATCAATCTCATCGCCGGCAAATTTTCCACCTCGACTTGGTGGCTCGTGCTGTTCGTTTTCGCCGTTCTCGTTTGTGTATTCCGCCTGTTTTTGCGACGTTGGAGGGGCAACTTCGCGGGGCAAGGGTCCAGCGAATGGACGAGAATCATCCTCGAAGTGTTCTCCGTGTCGCTGGGAAATCCGGCGTCGTTTTACGCGACATCGACGAGCATCAGGATCCTCCTGGGGTCGTCCCTCCATTACGCCACGGTGATGACCACAGCTTACAAAACGTCGTTGTCGTCGGAGCTGACAGCGACGAGGCAGGTTCCCCTGATCGTGGATCCTAGCGGGATAGCGCGGGCTAATCTGACGATCGGGGGCATCACGACGGATCTGCGACTGCTGAAGGATCAGATCGACGAGCTGCCCGACAACGCGGAACTCATCCGGCGTTACGTCGTCTACGCGAACCGCACCGATGCTCTGGCTCGCCTCAGGCTCAACGAGAACTTCGCCTACATCGGGATGCTGACGAACGTGGAGTACGAGCGGAACAGGATGAAGAACCGCGGTGAGCTCGCCAATTTCGACGTCCTTCCCCAGCCGGTGTCGTCGTTCCCCTCGCTGATCGTGTTCGAGAAAGACTCTCCGTTTCAAGAGTCGTTCGAGCTGATCGTCCACAGACTCTTCGAGAGCGGTATGACGCAGTACTGGATAAACGACGCGAAGAAGCCCGCGAGGACGAAGCAAGATGGACACAGCAGCGCCGGCGCTGACTCCCAGCATCGATGCGCGGCCGAGTTCGAATTTGTATTCCTTCTTCACACGGCCATCTGCGTCCTCGTCTGCCCTCTCGTCCTGGCTGCGGAGTTGATCGTTCGCAAGTTCCACCGGTCGAAAAAACCAACATCGTAGCTCGGATTCGCCGCGAGGTCGCCTATAAAACATAAATAATGACGTTGGTCGCGACGCCTAAACTGCGGAGCCATTCAGATGCATTCAATATTTATGAATTTGTAATGTTTGCCGGGTTACCACGAGATCGCAAATTATGTTATCGTGACTAGTTATCTATTTTCTGTTACTACTCTAATAGCGCGGTTTTTTTCCTAACGTTTCTTATCACTTAGCAACGGCGTAACATTCAATAATATGGCGGCGCGCCATAAAAGAATAGAAGCACGATAGAAAGCACGTGTGGGCGGGTATGGTAGCAGCGCTCGCGCGCGCACGTGAGCGCGCGTGTGCGTGGAAACTAACACGTAATCACTTTTTATCATTTTGTGGAACCGAAAGTTCAATCCGTCGTCCGCGACAAGCGTTTTCCCTCTTTCACTGACTATCGTTTCGCACCTGACTGATTGATCGCACCCTCAGCTTTCGCGTGGTCCAGATAGTTATGCTGATGCTACAGATATGACGACGATGCTTCGTTTGAGACGACTTTTTTTTTGTTCGCTCCTGTGACGAAACGACCTCTATCAAGCTAGAAACACCACATGATCGAATCGAATTCTGCGATATCTGAAAATTCAGTGCTAATTAGATGCTAATTAAATGCTCTATTGCCGAATTAAGTGCTCTTCATCTTTTGAAAAATACCCGTGGTGTTGCTAGCTTGAGATCATGCTAGAAACACCCCAACCGAAGGAGGACCGATTTCGGAAAACTGTTTCGGCAGGAATCAAGTGCTAATTAGATGCTAATTAAATACTCCATTGCCGAATTAAGTGCTCTTCATGTTTAGAAAAATACCCGTGGTGTTGCTAGCTTGAGATCATGCTAGAAACACCACAACCGAAGCAGGACCAATTTCGAAAAACTGTTCGCACTGGAATTAAGTGCAAATTAAATGCTACACGAAAATCCATCGCCCGAATTAGGTGCTCCACCCCTTTGATTTTATTTTCTATGTCCGCTGGATGTCGAGAAATCCGGAAAACACGAGGAAGAACAATCGCAAAATCATGCAAAATTCATGTTTTTGCGATTCTCGATGTGTTCTGGTCGTCGGACAGCATCAGGATCATGCCCAATGGATCCAAGTCGACCCTTGCGGATCCCAAACAGTACCTGATCTTATATCTGCGTCCGCTGGATGTCGAGAAATCCGGAAAACACGAGGAAGACCCATCGCAAAAATCATGCAAAATTGATGTTTTTGCGATTCTCGATGTGTTCTGGTCGTCGGACAGCATCGGGACCATGCCCAATGGATCCAAGTCGACCCTTGCGGATCCCAAACAGTACCTGATCTTATATCTGCGTCCGCTGGATGTCGAGAAATCCGGAAAACACGAGGAAGACCCATCGCAAAAATCATGCAAAATTGATGTTTTTGCGATTCTCGATGTGTTCTGGTCGTCTGACAGCATCGGGACCATGCCCAATGGATCCAAGTCGACCCTTGCGGATCCCAAACAGTACCTGATCTTATATCTGCGTCCGCTGGATGTCGAGAAATCCGGAAAACACGAGGAGGACCCATCGCAAAAATCATGCAAAATTGATGTTTTTGCGATTCTCGATGTGTTCTGGTCGTCGGACAGCATCGGGACCATGCCCAATGGATCCAAGTCGACCCTTGCGGATCCCAAACAGTACCTGATCTTATATCTGCGTCCGCTGGATGTCGAGAAATCCGGAAAACACGAGGAAGACCCATCGCAAAAATCATGCAAAATTGATGTTTTTGCGATTCTCGATGTGTTCTGGTCGTCGGACAGCATCCGGACCATGACCAATGGATCCAAGTCGACCCTTGCGGATCCCAAACTGTACCTGATCTTATATCTGCGTCCGCTGGATGTCGAGAAATCCGGAAAATACGAGGAAGACCCATCGCAAAAATCATGCAAAATTGATGTTTTTGCGATTCTCGATGTGTTCTGGTCGTCGGACAGCATCCGGACCATGACCAATGGATCCAAGTCGACCCTTGCGGATCCCAAACAGTACCTGATCTTATATCTGCGTCCGCTGGATGTCGAGAAATCCGGAAAACACGAGGAAGACCCATCGCAAAAATCATGCAAAATTGATGTTTTTGCCATTCTCGATGTGTTCTGGTCGTCGGACAGCATCAGGATCATGCCCAATGGATCCAAGTCGACCCTTGCGGATCCCAAACAGTACCTGATCTTATATCTGCGTCCGCTGGATGTCGAGAAATCCGGAAAATACGAGGAAGACCCATCGCAAAAATCATGCAAAATTGATGTTTTTGCGATTCTCGATGTGTTCTGGTCGTCGGACAGCATCCGGACCATGACCAATGGATCCAAGTCGACCCTTGCGGATCCCAAACAGTACCTGATCTTATATCTATGTCCGCTGGATGTCGAGAAATCGAGCATGATCTCAAGCTAGCAACACCACGGGTATTTTTCAAAAGATGAAGAGCACTTAATTCAGCAATAGAGCATTTAATAAGCATCTAATTGGCACTCAATTCTCAGATATCGCAGAATTCGATTCGATCATGCGGTGTTTCTAGCTTGATAGAGGTGACGAAACGATATTTTGAACCAGAGAAAAACAAATTTTCCTCGACGACGAGCTAAATACATTAAAGATGTTCCGATCTATTTGTTCATACGAATGTTGAAATTTTTTCAATTTCGAGAGGAATCTGGAAAAAAACACGAAATTTGGTAAAAAACGTTGAGCTATAGATTTATCAGCGATGACACGGTTCAGGGAACGTAAATCAGATGTAGGAACTTTTGGAGAGGAAAGACTTCTCTTCAAATTTTGACTGCGACGTGAAATGCCGCGAAGATTGAGAGGAATGAATATGGATTTATTTATTGAGTAGGTTGAAGAATTTGGTATTCATTTAGCGAGTGATTCAAATTAAAAATTAGGACCTTTTTTCATGTGCTTAGGGTAATATTTCGTCGAGGGAGCGGAAACAAGAACGAGTGACCTCGAACGAAGCATCCTGCTGTTTACAGACGAGATAGCCCACCGCGAAGTGATCTACTGGCGCCGGAGATTTTCGCTGGAGCGTAGCGACTCGCGTGAAGGAATTGTTTTGGATGTTGATTGTTTTTTTTTTGGATTCGAGATGACGTAACGTTGGGAATTATGCACATTCGTGTCACTGCTACGAGGTAATGGAGGGAACGTCGCCCCACATTCGAAGGCTAGGGGATGAGGAGGGAACGAGGGATGCAGGTATCGCCCGCGGTTATTCGATTTTTTAACGACTTCGCGTCCCTGATTATCGATAGGAATCGCGCGCGGAGTTGGAAAAAGGACACGGCGAGGCGTGTCTTCGCGAAGGAAACGTCGCGAGGTCTCCGCTGATGGGCTATAAAAATTCTGTCGGCCAACCGCAGAAATGGAAAAGAAGCGTGAAAATCGATAACGTTCGACGATTTGTTGAAATGCGGATCGCGCGAAAGAGACTGCGAAACAGTCGCCGCTGCACCGTCGATCGCGCGACTATCTGCTCGTCCCTGAAGGAGCGACGATTCGGTGGCGGAGCGCGTGTTCGCGGCTGGGAGTCGCGGGTGAAATTCGAGTGTTCGCTGGAACGAGAGGATTCGAGGGTGCGAGAAGCGACGGAGGAGAGAGGACGTCATGAGGCGTCCGGCTCGTCTCTCTCTGTGCATCGCGACGGCGCTGGCGACGACGATGATGATCATCGGCGAGGCTCGTGGCACGTGGAGAGATCTGATTTTGGAGACCAAGGCGGCAAAGGATTACGAGCACGGTACCGCTTTGAAAATGTTTTTCGAGGAAATGGTGCGCGTCATCGAGAACGGCAAGACTCGACGTCCGCGCCACGCGACGATCCTGAGCCGCTTCACGAAAGATTTCGATGATGCGACGCCGTTGTGCGAGAATTTCTCCTGCTTCGAGGGCGATAGACTGGATAAATTCGTCAACGTGCACGGATTCAGCCAGGCGAATCTAGTCGTCGTGTTCAATCACAACTTAAATTCGGACCTCAACGGTATCCAATCTTGCAGCAGGTGTCGGATATTAGTCGTCTCGCGAAAACGTGTTCCGCGGAAAAGTCTAACCAAGTTTTACAATCGGCAGGAAGCTAAGAAAATCTTATATCTTTCATTCGTGGTCGTCGATGGCGACACGATCAGGTATTACTCGCCAAAATCAACGGGCGATTGCCGAATCAAGGCGAAATTGATCGGGAAATGGAAGCCAGGCGATACGTGGCCGGCTGCCAAGAGTTATTTCAGCAAACCCAAAGAAATTTTACGAGGCTGCACCATGAAGACGAGGACGACGGACGAGATGCCAGCGATGAAGGTGGAAGATGTCGGCGGGACCATGACGATAACGGGTGGCGTCGAGGGAAAAGCTCTGTTGGTCGCTGCCAAAGATCTGAATATGAACGTTCGAGCCGAGACGCTCGACTCGCACGAAACCAAGTTCAAATCGCCCGTTCCTCTGGAACAACAGTTGGTGAACGATGTTGCGAGCGGCCAGGTGGATATAGGCATGGGACAACTCAGGTTGAGCGCTAAACTGAACACGAGCGGCGTCGAAACTTGTGGGACTCATAGATTCGAAACCGTCGTCTGGTGCGTCCCACGGATCATGATCTATCCCGCTAATATCACGACCTTCGAGTTTTCTCGGCTAACCTGGATGCTGGTATTCGTCGTCGGCGTCGTGATGATCTGCGTCTCGTTCATCGTTTACCGCGTGTCGCGCAAGAACCTAGGTAAGCATCAACATTCTTCTTGGGTTGGGACAATACGACGAACGTCGAGATTCTTTGATCGGTGCGATCGAAATTGGGGAATTCGCACCTCCGTTCGAGATCTCAGTTTGTCGAGTAATTTTCGCGTTTTCGCCAGACATACGACGACCCTAAAGAGCGCCGAGGGGACGCGTAACATTCTGGAATTTTCGAATTAACGATGCGGGAATGTTCGTATGATACGGGAGAATTCGTCGAAGAAATTCGCGAGTTAGAAGCGCCATCTTGATGGTGTAATAATTTATCAACCAAACGAAAGCCAATTTTCTGAATCGCAAATTTTGGAATTGCATGTTACGAATTCGATGTATGAAATGAAATTTTGAAGTCGAGCGCAACGAATAAAATGTACTCGGAAGCCGAGAGGTACAAGTACGAAAGCCCTTCAGGAAACTGTGGATTACGAGCTCTGGATTGGGTTTACGCAGATCTTTCCAATTCACGAGTTATTTAGATGTGTACGTCGCAAATATATTCATCTTCGTATGGAATCTCGACTTTAATAGTTGATACCTCGGAATCAGGTGTCTCGTAGGTACTCGTTGCCCTTGGCTTCCGGTCTCCTAGTACACGATTCGTTGCTGAGGAAAATCGACTCGAACAAAGACGAGGAGAAAATGATGATTGTAATTTGTGCGGGACGTTTCCGTCGAGAAGAGACATTTTCACGCGACATTTTTCACTTTCAGAAATCGAGACGCAAAGGCGGAACAGACGAGACGTGCTGATAACGCGAGAAAATTTGAAGAGGCTACGAAAGTCGGCTATTCGGAAGAAACCGAAGGGATGGGGCAAGACGATTCTCGACGTGTTCTCCATGTCCCTGGGATACCCGGTGTTCGCCGATCCGGTAACGACCAGCGCGAGGATTCTGCTCTTCACGTTCCTCTATTACGTAATGGTGATGACGACCGGCTACAAAGCGTCACTCTCGTCGGCGATGACGGTCGGGATCGAGAAGCCATGGATCACGGACGTGAACGGAATAATTGCTGCAAATTTGACGACCGGCGGTGGGATCACGGGTCTGAAAGTCTTGAGGGATCAGGCGGACGCATCGCCCGCGAATCGTGAACTGATACGACGCTACGTCATTTATCACAATCACACCGAAGCGATGAATCGTCTCAAGTCGCGTAATGATTTTGCATACTTGGCCTTGCTGTCGCACTTGTATCACGGAGAGGGCGTCAAAGCAATAAAAGACAACCCAAATTATTACGTACTACCCGACCCGGTATTAACGTACACTTCGATGATCTTCTCGGAAAAACGATCGGCCATTCGCCTTCCGCTGGCAGACACCATGGCCAGACTCTTCGAGAGTGGAATCATCGACCATTGGCAAAGTCTGGAGTACAATACGAAACACCATCGCCCGAATCCGACCGACCAAGAAGACCACGAACGTCGTAAAAGAAGCACGAGCTTTTTCAGGTTTACACCGATATTCGCCGGCTATGCCGTTTGCATGTTCGTCTCGATACTCGTCTTCTTAGCCGAGTTGATAGTTCACAAATTCTGGTAGCCGTATTTTTGATTCTGCGACACCGATCGCTCACCGCGAGCCCATCGTGGTCGGTAATTTTTGAAACCAATATTGTCACTTCGTCGCATTGTTCGAGTTGCACGTGTTCCGACCAAAATCTGTAAAACAATTCACCAATATTTCACAGTTTGATAGCAATTAGTTATCATTACTAGTTTGATACCGCGACGTTACGTCGTTCACGGTTTAGGAAAGTCAGGTTTGTCGTCACTGTTTTTGCCATTTCACCAGTTTGATGCCTTTTTGCCCGACTATTAGAGAAGGATTGTGTGTGTCTACACTATATTTCTACGTACGTACGTACGTTTAATTCTTTGACACTCCACGAATTTCAACTCGTAAGGTGTCAATCGATTCGTCTCAGTTGTTGGAGCGACAAAGAGTATAATATTCCAATATTGCGGTCGCCAAAACAACAAAAGAGGGATCATTCGAAAAAAAACTATAAAGTGTGCAATGAAATAGATCGTAAGAAAGACAAAAAACTCGGCTGCGTGGAGAAATACTAGAAAAGCTAAAAAATCAAGCTTCGTAATATATCCAAGAAATTTGCCATCGCGATGTAAAAATGATTCGTGTTGCGATGATATTTGTTCGAATCTGGAGTAAATTCTAAGCGAAATATATACTCTCATGAAAATATCACTCGAATATTTGGAAAGGTATCGCAGTGGGGGACGAGGTAATCGTTGAATTGCTGGTCTTCAAGAGAAACCCTCTTCGTTACGAGCAAATATATTTTGTTTTTTTTTGCAAGCCGCCTGCAATTACTTTCCTAACATTCGAGTTATATCTGGCTAAAGATATTTATTGTATTCGTCATTTGTGCAAGTTTCACGCGAATAACATCGCGCGATGAATTATTTATATATTGAGATTGCAAATTTTCCACTGACAGATATTAGAGATATATTTGTTCCCTTTTTCAGCGATCATTTTTCGACGCAGTCGGGTTTTCTGATTCTTCTATTACTTAGTCTGTTCTTGTTAGAATTCCAAAAAACAAATTGTGTTGTGTCTGCGAGTAACTCACAGCTTCAGCTCTCGGTTTACCGAAGTTAGATTGCCATTATCAACGGGCGCCGAGCGACGATCATCGCTTCGCGGAAGGATAATCTGGGTAAACAAATATTTAGCTCGAAATTTCCGGAATCGACGATCCGTCTCGCTCGAAGGATCGATCGTTCCGCACAAATTCTCCGTCGTACCCCGAGAAGCCGATGATTCGTTGCTCGGTCTCCCCGAGTTTTCGTTGTTCCCGCGTGAAATTTGGGGAATATAGTGGTTGTACGAGTGAAAAATGAAATAAAAAATCCGAAAAAATGTCTCTCTCGTCATTCTCCTTTCTTTGTCCCGCCCAAAAGCTCTTTCAGATTTCGGGCAGCAGAAGTACCAGCAAGCTCGTCTGATTCTTGTCGCTGACATTTCTCCGGGAGCTACCTGTTCCCATTTCCGAGCGGGTCGCGCAGACCGTTGAATTTCTCTAGGCCAATCATTATTTCCGGAAAAACAGGTTTTAAAAGCAAGTGAATGTACTATTCCGATATTTGGTTATTGTATGCGGTAGGCTTACAAAAGCTTAACTTGAAATTGTCGACCAAGATTTCCCATGTGGATTATTCGCCATCTTGGAAAAAGGGTTAAATTTGGTTTTTGCACGATAGCTCGGTTCTCCGTCGAAATACAAAAATTGCGATAGTATACTTTTTCACTTCTTTTTTTACGCTCTACAATTAAGATTCTTTACATTTTGCACCTACCTTTCATGGTTGTGGAGATATCGAACGAGAAAGTCAAAAATGCAGGTGGTGAAATTTTTATTTCGCTGCTTCCTTCTTTTATAACTCTTCTAATAATTGATTAAATAATAAAATGCTCTCTACAACTTTGAAAGATCAACCAATTTACTATAACTTTTACTGGAAACTTTTTTTTCTAATATTCATACTTTCCGAGCTATAATGCGTTAATTGTCATAATGCGCTCCCTCCGGGCGGGTAATACCCTTTAGCGCGGCGTCACCCGCCCGGAGACAGCGATTACGAAAATCAGCGCGTTATAACCTTGAAAGTACTAATATTAGAAGAAAAAGTTCCGATTAAAAATTCTAGTAAATTGATTGATCTTCGAAAGTTGTTCCGAGCATTTCATTATCGAATTTTTGACTTTCCCGTTCGATATCTCAACAACGATGAAAGTTAGGTGAAAAGTATATATAACTTTAATTGTAGAACGTAAAAAAACAAACAAAAAAGTATCCCGTCGCAGTTTTCGTATTTCGACGGAGAACCGAGTTATCGCGCAAAAACCAAATTTAACCCTGTTTTCGAGATGGCGGAGAATCCACGTAGGAAACCTTGCTCGGAAATTTCAAGTTAAGCTCTTCTACCCCCCCCCCCCCCCCCCATACACACCCACATCCAAAAATCGACTTGGTACATTAATTTGCTTTTACAAATGTAGAATGTATTATATGTAGTGTACAATGTACTACTCCGTGTTATCGCCGATGTCTGTCCGAGGTCGTAAAACTACGCGAGGTGTAAAAAAGAAGTCGCGTTTCCGTTCCGCACGTGACCTTCGATTGTCCCATTGTATGCATACATAATTCTCAGACGAGTTGCAATAAAAATCCCGGGACGAGTAAAGCGAAAACGGTACCGTTCCTCGAATCACTCCTGCCTATTCCGAATCGTAAACCGAGTTATCCATCTAAATTCCTATCCGTGTTTCCCGTCGACCGTGCCTTTTCTCTTCCAGCGAACAATCGCTAGTATCGCCAAATCGCCAATACTTAGTTCCCCATTATCGCCTAGAACAACGCTAAACGCAAACAAACACAAAAACAAAAACAACAACAACAACAAAAAGCAAAACAATACGGAAAACTATGAAAAAGGACTGGTATCGGTAATTTGTCGTCGCGATGACGCAACGCGGCGCGAGAAACAAGCGTTGACAAAAATAGTGGAAAGTTGGCGCGGCTAATCATCGATGCGTGAAGCCCGCGTCTGGTCAATTGGTAAAAACGATCCGGGGCCGCGGATCGTCGGAGCAGGACTGCGAGTGAAAATCTGCGTTGCGCAAACCCCCCGTTCGAATATATAACTTTGGCGAGTGTTTTGCTCCTTTATTGTCCAATATCATTCGACGAAAGTTACCCGCGCCTTATACTTGGCAGAGATTTACAAACCGAATAACAATCGTTTAATACAATTAAAATCTCACACGTTCTTACACACTAAATAACAATAGTCGTTCCGCGACGAGATCCCAATTACTCCTTCTCTCATCGATCGTCGCGCGGAACGACCGCGCGCGTCGAAAGTTGCCGTTTTCTCGGATAACAATGCCGACACAGTAAAAAATGTTCCGTCAAATTTACCGAAAAACTTGCGTCAACGACTTTTCTTTTTTTACGCAAAATCAGCGTCGTTGCAGCACGACTGGCGTGTTCGAAGTAGCGCGAAGCAATGTTATGATAAGGCGCGAAAAGTCTTACTCCGGGATCAAGTGGCATTTTTGTGCGTTGATAAACGGACCGCGAGAACAACGCTGATCAACGCGCTGAAATGTTAAGTATTGTACGCACAAAGTTGCACGCTCCAACATTTTTTACTGTGCGAATGAATTCGACCTCGTCGATGGCGCGACGCGCTCGATCGGCTCCAGCAACCGATCGCCGAACACGCAACCCACGATCTCGCGTAGCGTGGTACCGGCTAATAAATGGAGAAAAATAGATACGCGGAATAAAGAAACCAGCAACGAAGAAAAGTAGCGGATCAGAAGTTGATCTTGCTACCGGCAACGACCTCGTCAAAGTCAGCCTCGTGTTCCGAAGTCTCGAGCATGTAGCGCGGCAGCGTGAGACCCAAAGACTTGTCGTAGGTGGGCTTCGTTATCTCGGCGAAATCCGGCGGTCCCTCGTCCCGAGCCTGCAGTTTTTCCGCTCGTTGTTCCACCTCCTCGTCGACGTATCCTTCGGCCTCCACGTGCTCCTCGTCGGTCTCGCTAGCGGCCGACGAGGGTTCGGCGTACGAGACCTTCGGGAACCTCGTCTCCGAGGTGGCAGGGGAGTCCGGCTGTCTCTCGAATTCCTTGGACTCGCGATAGGCGACCCGAGCCTGAAGGGGTTCCTGTTCCGCCACGAAGAGACACTCCTCCGTCTGCATTCCCTTCTTGTCCAGGCACTGGAAACACGTCAGTTTGTCCTTGATGACCTTCTTGCACTTGGATCTGTCCTCCTGCTGAAACTCGCTGAGGACCTTCGCGATCTCCTTCTTCTTCTCCGTCGTACCGAAGAAATCTATCTTCAGCTCTTCGGGGCCCTTAACAGCTGGGACATCCGTAGTCGCCTGGGTCTGCTCAGCCTCGGCGGAACTACTCGCGGAGCTCACGTACGGCTCGCTGCTGCTGCTGGTGCCCTCCTGTCCATCCGGATCCTGAGACCCGAAGGATTTAGCCCTGCTAAACGAGAACACCTTGTCCTTGGGTTGATATGCGTAAGAGCACTGCTCGAAGTCTCCTCCGGTCGTCGGATCCTTGCAGATGGTACAGGTCATCGAGTCCTTCTCAACCTTCCTGCAGTCCGTCTTCTTCGTCGCCTGAGAGATTCTCTCGGATTCGCTGGGTTCCCCGATCTCGCCGTAGCTCTCCTCGGCCGAATCGTACGGCGAGTACTTGTAGTCCTGGCTATCGTAGGGTTTCGACGCATCGGTGTAATGCTGCTTGGTAGCATCCTCCTCACTTCCGTAGCCTTCGTACTTCGTAGATTTCTCCGCCGACCCGTCGTCTTTCGCTTCGGGGTAGCCGAAGGATTTGCTACGGCTGAACTGGTACACCTTGTCGTTGGGCTGGTGAGCATACGAGCACTGTTCGTAGTTGCCCCCCGTTTTCGGATCCTTGCACACCGTACAAATCATGTTGTCCTTGCGGATTTTCTTGCACCCATCCTTCGAGGTTCCAGAATCGACGACTGCCTCGGCGCTGGTTCCGCTCGGCGAATCGTACCCGCTACTCTCCTGTTCTCGCAACAATTTCTCAACGTCGACGTTCTCCGGCTCCGATTCGGAGTATCGGGTCGGCGCGGCGCGCGGTTTGTCGCGGGGACTCGCCTCCGTTATGTCTTCGACGTTGCTACCTCCTCCCCTCGACGACTTGACCGTAGGCTGAGTCGCCTCCAAAGCTCCGGCTACGCGCTGCTCCGCGGCGGTTTCTCCGCTACCCGGTGCACCGTAAGTGCTGGACTTTGCGTAGGCAAAAGCTTTCTCGTTCGGTTGTTTGGTGTAGGAGCACTGCTCGTACTTCCCAGTGCCTTCCGGATGCTTACAGACCATGCATACCATGGTCCCCTTGACCACCTTGTCGCAGTGCTCCATCTCCTTCTGGTAATCCTTCACTACTTCCTCGGAAGCTGCTGGCGCGAAGTACTCCTCGCCGAACCGGAAATCCTCGGTGTTCTTGTTCTTTATCTGCAGCTCGTGGACTATCGGATGCTTCTCGTTCTCCTCGATGAGCTCGGCCGCGGTGTTCGACCGACGATATCTGGAGGCTGGTATCGGCGCCTGCTGCTGTGGCTGCTGCGGAGGCTGCTGTTGCTGCTGCGGCTGCTGCTGCTCGTGCTGCGCGGTGACGTATTCTTTCACGACCACGGTGCCGTGGGGCTCCGAGGTGTAGGAGCACTGCTCGTAGGTAGCCCCGTTCTTGGGGTCCTTGCATTTGTAGCAAGTCGTCGCGTCTCGTCTGTTCCTTTTGTTCGTCTTCGTCTCCTCGCAGTACGGGGCACCGGACTTGAGGATTATTTCCTTGTACTTCGGGTTGTCCTTGTCGGTTAGAGTGTAGAAGGCTGACACGACTTTCTTGAAATTCTTGTCCTCGTGCGGTATCTTCTTCGTGCTCGCCACGAAGTACGCCTCGGCAGGGTTCTCGTATACTTGGGGATGAGCGCGAGTTCCTGGCTCCTCGATCCTCTCGTAGCCGTCGTTGGCGTGGCCGTCGGTGTAGGGCGAGGAGCTGTCCTCGACGATATCCCGAGGAGCGTCCGGGATCGAGAACGATTCGAAGAACCACGGTTTTCTGTACGCATCGCTCTCGCCGTTGAAACCGTTGAATAGCTTGAACCTTTCGTAGTCGCGGTTCGCGCTCGTCGCAGCAACGATGACGGCGAGAACGAAGAATGCCTGCGTCGAACGGTTTCGTGGGCAAACGGAAACGGAATATCAGTCGGTGGTTCGCGAACAGGCAAATTTCGAGACTCGTATATTCCCAAGCTTTCCCGCGTCGCAAATTGCAAATGCGAGTACAAACAGCTACGCGATCACGATTCTATTACGAATTTCGCTAAAATTCGCATCTTCGAAGTGAATTTTTCCCACGAAGTGAAATTCGTGGAAAAAATGTGGATACGTATTTTTTGCTACTCGCATTCGCGTTTACGAATATTTACGAATCTGAACGTGCGCGTGTTCGGGGTGGAATACGTACCTTGAATGCATCCATCTCGAGAGGGATGGAGGGATATTCGTCCGTCGGTCGGCGGTGACGCGTATTATCAACACAATCACTAAGCGACAATCACGGTCCGTTCGACGCGAATGGTTCTATATCGATTCAGCCTCAGATTCTTAAAGAGTCTCTCTCGATGGGTCCCCACCATCGATCCGGCGACACAACGAGCAATAAGATCCGATTCGCGGCTCGGGGCTCGCACCGTGTTTTGTCGAATCGGAGCCACGAATCGGTTGCAATCGGATCGTTACCTAAACACCGATCGTTATATAATCTTCGACTCGGGTCGAAATGATTAAATTAATGCGGCATATCGCGTGCGACGCGGACACGTTTCTTTCTCTCCGCGAAACGTCGAATCACGAAAAGGATTTCGGAAACGCTCCGAGAATAGAAAACAAATTCCTGCCGAGTGAGAGACTCACGACGAGATGATTTATGCGTCTTCTTTCCGTTTTCCCCCATCCTTTTGTCTCCTTTCGTCGCGGCAGGGATATAAAATGTTGGTGAAGTTTCCAACTCTTCGCACTTTTATCGTCAATTTTACGACTTTCCGGCTCGTTTCGAGTCACCGAATCCGTTTCCGTCGTTTTTCTCTCCTCTCTCGTCGTTATCCCCGTTTTCGGCCTTTTGCCTTTGAAATTTGTGATAGAGCTGGATTCTCGCGTTTATCTCGGAAACCAGCGATGTCGGAGAAATATTGTTAAGAGGTAAAATGAAGCTTGTTTAATTTTCTCCAAAAAAGGTCGGATGCCTTTTTTCGATAGATCGCACCGTTTGGCTGGAATTTAATTGCAAAGAAAAATACGAGCGGTGCGTCGGCGTAAATGCTGTGGGCTGTCGACGCGGTTGATTGACTTCTGTCATTTTTCTCAGTCGTGGCTCGTGAGACGTTGTCCTTAACGTTTCGTATCGTCGTTGGCTTCGATCTAAATTTCGCACTCGTTTCAACGAATCGTTTCTGCCGCATAGTAGTAATAAGAAAAGGGAAACAATCGGGCGGGTGAAAGCGTCGCGAGATCACTGGCCTCAGTATTGTTATAAAAAATAGGCAACGTTGCACGGTGCAACAAATGAAATGGAAATAAATCACGAGTCAACGAATCACCATTTCAGGATACAAATTCATACGGATAAAGTGGTGTAGCGAAATTGGAGGGAAACGTGCGAAGTCCTCGCGACAACGAACGAACAAGAAGGGACTGGGAACACATAGCCGTGACCACTGCTGTATACAGTCATATATTTACAAATATGCGTGTATCGCAATACAAAGGCACGTCGATTTTTCCCGTTGTGGCGACGTGAACGAGCGGAAATAAGGACTCGCGATCGCGAGGATACCAATTATACCGACAAAAAAAGCGTCGGGAATAAAATCACGAGCTCGAGCTGCGTGTGATTTTTCAGAAAAATTAAAAAAAAAAAAGAACATATCGAGATCCACAGAAGTTTTTGCGCACGCCGTCGCATTTAGCTAATAAGATCGAGACGCCTGAACTATTCGTGCTTCGAAACACACACACACGCGCACACGAATGTATACCGATTATTTACTGTAAGATGAAGAAACGGCTGGGACCAATGCCCAAAGAAACACCCTAAGATAACGGATCTGAAAAACTTGCATCGACAAAAACCGATAGCAGACAACTTCTGTCGGCAAATAGAAAACCCACGAGATTATAAAACGAGTTAGGGTAATTAGAAGAAAAAAAAACAACTAAAAAACCTCTTCTTCCCTGGCAACAATCTCGAAAGCTTCGTCTAGGCTTCAAAATAAGTCGTTGAAAATATGCGCTCTTGATATTAATTCGTTTCTTAGTATTTTCCAAATCGACCAAATTTACGACAAATTGAACTTTGACCTTGAATAACTTTTGGACCAATGAATTTAGAGAAAAATACTAGACCTTTTTTGTAGAGCGTTCGATTCTCTACTAAATTGTGTGCGGAGACTTTCTTTATCACGCACCATTAGCTCGGTATAAGAGTCAGAAGGAGAAAAAAATGTTTCAGCGTTATTCTTATGGACATTGGAAAATCGCAGACTATTTTAATATTATTATTAAGAGCTCGTATTTTTAGAGACTTATTTTTGTGCCCCAACGAAGCTTTTAAGCCTGTTTCGAAGATGTTTGAATGAAAAAACGAGTTTTTTTTACGGTATTCAGAAATTTAAGGTAAACAGGGAAATAAGAATTTTCGTCCTAATTCGAGGGCTTAGTATTAATATTAAGGTTTGGCTCAATCTATTTTTATATTTCCCATCCGAATATCACGAGAATTATTTCTAGCAAAATGTGAACACGCAGAGTTTGATGGATATTCGACTCTCTACAAAAAAAATCCTTTTTCAAGATATGCACCAGAAAGTAGCACTGATAACACCAATATCTTGAGAACGGCTCACCCGAGGAATTTTTCGACGAGGACCTATTTTGTAGAGCGTCGAATTTCCTTCAAAATTCATCGATTACATATTTTTTTTGATGAACCGTTACAAAGTTATCGAAAATTGGAAAATAGACAAATCGAGTGAGGCGAACCTTAATATTAATATCGAGAGCTTCGATGGGGACTAAAATTCGTATTTTCGGGTACAATTCCAATTTTTGGACACCAACAAGAAAAAGATTTTCTTTTCTTTTTGTGTTTATATATATGTAAAGGCGACCGCCGTTCGGCAAATGCGAAACGATCTCGAAAACGCGACGACTCGTTCGTTTGGCTACCGACGAAATTGCTGATCGTTGAAAACCACTCGTTGCATGTTCGATCTTCGAACTGCGAGAAAAATACATTTTTCCGAGAAAAGAAACAAACGAAAAGAGCTTCGATTCGATTTCTCTTCTCTCAACTTTAAACCGCTGATCTTGAAAAGTTTCGCGTCGAAGTGTGCGGAACGAAAATCGACTTCGAAGCTGGTGAGAGGTCGCTAAACGAAGGTGGTATCATACCGCGTAATACCAAACCTCGAGCAATTCGTGGTTTTAATCTTTGAACGGAAAATTTCGCGGATACACCGAAATGTGAGATATTCGAGGCTGCATCCCCTGAAACTCTCGTCTGTCGACGAGGGAGACGACCGGTGCCGGTTTCATTTGCAAAGCCGGTAGCTGGCGTATCTTCGTCGGTCCACTCTCGTTCCTCGACGCGTTGCGTTTCCTGTGATAAATCACCTCGCCGGCCAGCGTGATCATGGCAAGTGCCAGGCCAAACAGCGTAGCGATAAACACTCCACCTGTGAGAAAGCCAGACGTGAAAGTCTCACACCTACTCGGACAACGAGGTACGTGACCTTGGAAAATGCACGTCGATTCCTCGTCAATTTCAAAGCTCGCTTCGTCGCTCGTTTATTACCAGTCGCTGCGACTGACTACTCGCGTAGTTACCTAAGCTTTCCAGCGTGATGCCTTCGCTGTCGTCGGAGTTCGGGCAGGAAGCTCTCAAAGATTGATTCCAATACTTCGAGGCCAGACCTTCGAAATGTCTGTCCTTCTGCAGATCCAAAATTCTGCAAAAAAAAATAAAAGAAAAAAAAACAAAACTGCTCAGACGCGAGATCCCGTGGGGAAAAAAGCGCGACGAGACTCGAAAGCTCCGCGAGTTTTTGGCAAGCTTTGCACATCTTTGGCGAAAACTAATATTTGCGTACTTTCGGCTGATTTCTTCTTGCAGATGGCTCCCCTGCTGCACGGCGATCGCGTACGGCTGCTCGGCGAACACCTCGCCGACTACCGTCAAATTACAATTTTTCGTTACCTCGTATTTGATCTCCGCGGAATCGTGGATAAACGCGAACTCGGCGTTCTCGCTGTCGACAACCTGAAAACCGCAGAATGAATACATAATAAAGCGACTACAAAGCGCGTTACTGTTCGAAATTTTGCACGGGGCAAGAACGTAAATTCCCGATTTATGCATGCATTTGATGAAACTGAGGAAAATTTTTAAAAAATAGAATCGTTCGTATAATTATAATTACGGGTAAAAGAATATAGATATAAGTATTAGAGTGTTTCAAAAAAACAAACTATTTTTTTTCTAAGGGTGTCCAAAAATTGATATTATACCTAAAACAAAAATTTTGGCCGTAATTAGAGCTCTTTGGCGTAATTTTTCTATTTTCCATTTAAATAACACGCAAACATATTTGTTTAATTTTACAATTTTTGTAGCTGGAAAACGATTGATCGTAGGAAAATTTGAAATAGTGGGTCTCAACGGAAATTGAACGATCTACACAAAAGATCTCTTGCAAAAAATCCGTACAGTCAACCGTTTTCGAGTTACGAGCGAGGTAAATAGTACCTGTTAAAATGTTCAACTATTTCGTCAAAAAAATCTGATAACTCGAAAACGGTTGATTTTCGTTTCCAAGCTGCAAAAATTAGAAAATTGAAAAAAAAAATTCGGGTGTTATTTAAATGGAAAATAGAACAATGGATAACAATATCCAGAGCTCTACTTATGACACCATGAGAAAAGAAGTTGTTTGTTTTTTTTAAACACTCTGATGAGTATGGATATTTATAGATTTGTATTCGTTTGTAAATGCGCGGAAGAATGGAGCAAATGAATGGTCGCGTCGCGGTACCTTCTGAAAGCCGACGCGTGCATTCTCGACGGGGCCAGCTTGCGTAATTGCTTGCAGAATATGACCGTATTGTTCCTTTATCGGATAGTCCCATACTCTGTATTCTGTTTGTTCGCTGCTGCTGTTCAGCGTTATCTCTTTCCAGACCCTGAACAAAGCCAGACATTAATTAAACACACTGCAATTTCCATCTCGACGCTCGTTCGATTTATCACACGCGCACACAACACCCAACGTAACAACTTTCTCCGCTTCCTCTCGCATTCGCGCGTTCCGGGCTCCGAGCCCGCGAACGATTCCGCGGATAACGCTCGCCAAATGAGAATGAAAATCCCGCGAATCGTCCTTATCTGCGATCTTCGTGCATGGCAAATGGCATGCGATTGGAAAAAAAGCGAATAAAGCGAGCCGCGCGTAACAATGAAGAGACGCGCGACGACGGAGAAGTGAAAACCAGGGAATGCAGGAAAATGGCGAGCGGATAATTTCGGGGTGAACGATTCGCGCGAAAAAAAAAGTGGAGTGTGTAATCGCGCTTTCTATTCGTCGCGACGAATACGTTTTGCTCTGAGAAACGGGCGGAACAAAAACGACGAGCGAGGAAATTAACGAGACCAATTTTATGCTCCCACGAATCGTGGACAAGGTGTCGGAAAATGGAAGAAGATTACGAGGCGATGCAACGTAGTACGCCGAAGTTATACAGCGAGACAACTCTTCATTTTACGACCCTGCTCGCGAGTACAACTCACGTGTATAGTTTATCCTCCGCGTTTTTCATGTTGTTGAAGTACTGGTGCACGTGCGAGTTTTCCATCACGGTGTAGTTGATCCGCGACTGTCGAGCGAGTTGCTCCAGAGATTGCACGGGCGACTGAAACGCACGGTGCACACGCGTGGGTCAGCGTCGCGGTACCGTAACGATAGAATCGCGCGCGCCTGGGCGACCGCAACCCGCGCGGCGCTACCGCTACGCGGGTCGCGGCCCCGCAGGCGCGCGCGTCGCCCACCTGCATCCGCTCGACGGTAAGGAACGCCGCCAAATTCGCGGTGAACGTGGCCAGCATCAGAACAACGAAGAGCCAGTACGCGGCGACCAGCGTCCTCCCGGAAAGAGCTTTCGGAGCTTCGCCACCGCCCTGAGGCGTGAACGACGTCAGAGCGAACCAAAAGCTCTCCTTCAGCGTGAACTCCCTGCCGATTTCGTTCCAACGATCGATTACAAGAATTGCAAATAACAATTATGCTGCATTCTTATCGTCATTGTTATCATGGTTGTTGCTGTTATTATTGTTATTATTGTTCTCGCTGTTGTTATTACCAACGAGAGGCACGAACTCTCATTTACCTGCACGGATACGGATACAAAGTTTTATTGTTTCTAGCGCTGTACGGCGAGTATTTGTCCAGAAGCCAGATCATTATTCCCGTCACCGTCAATGCACCCACGATGCTCAACCAAACCTCCAATCTCAGCACCGTCATGAATTTGAAGAGCGACGTTTTTCGCACCGGTTTTCGAATCGCTGCGAACAATGACAGAATACCGACCATTCAAAGAATTTTTTTTTTTTTTAATAATATATATATATATATATATATATTTTAACAATTTTCAAAAAAACACTACGATTTACGTGCTATTTAAATGCGAAAAATTCAACGATCGAGCGGAAGTACTTAAAATTAAAATGAAGGGCTCGGATTTTGAGGGAATTTTTTTTTTCGATGCGAACCATATTTTGGTGTGCCAGAGAAGAAAAAAACTGCTCGTTCGAATGGAGCACCCTGAGTAATACAATGCAAATGATAAGTGTCAAATTACTAACTTCGACTGAACTTGCTGGCGACAAAAATATAACTGTACTGTGGCTGTACGTAATTACATTATACACTTTTTTTGTATAATGTAAGGTAATGTTTAAGGACCAGTCCGACGTTGTTCGCCTCTCGCAGGACACGCGAGTTTTGTAATTACATGCTTTACTGGTGAATAAATTTGAAATTTGGAACTATTTTTTCGCGACTAATTCTCACGGTAAAAATTATCCCCGGTTACGTTTTTCCGCCAGTGAAATCTAGTCGCGACCAGAATCCAGAATGAGGCGACCGGACGGCGTAAAGCGGCCGGAAAAGCGCGAGGACGCGGCGCGCGTGTCGCTTTCGCGCTGGCCTGATTTCCGAGTTTCGAATCCGAGCGCATCGGAAACTGCGAGGAAAGTTGAAATTATCGGCGAGTAATAGACGCGACTCGTCGAATTACGCTTGACTCTTACCGATGAGAATTCCAGACTGCTCGAAATACGGAGCAACGAAATCTACGACCTCCTCGCGTTCGGAGGTCATCGTCAGGGCAGCAACGGCGATGTCGATTTCCTGGACAGAGGAGAACAGCGTTACAACGCGAGACGAGGAATCGTCTCGAAACCGAGACTCCGATCCGTTTGTTAAGTTATTTTAAATTTGCTAAAATTTCGTCAAATTGAATCCCATGCCAATTGTCCGGATAACGCGTACATCCTAATTTGTGGCGATGTCTGCCCGCGCAATTTTACACGTCGGCTTCCTCTACCAGCGCAGAAACGGCGAGACGCGGAATTTCCGCGCGGCTCGAATAAAATCCAACGACGAACAGTGCGAGCAAAACAGCGAGCACCGTTCGTTTTCGTAGTTATTTTTACCTCGACGTTTTCTTTCCAAATTCTCACGTTCATAATCGACTCGGCGGTCGTAAGTAACGAGTGAAAGCGTACGGGGACAAAAAACCGATGAAACGCGAAGAAAAAGGCTCGATCGTGAAAATATGATTACCGGAGTCGTGAGAAAAATTGTGAACGAGCCGATTGTCGAAACCGAAAATAGACCAAATAATCGTCCAAGTTGCGAAAGATCCGGAGATAGCGATCGAACGAACAAGGATGAAACACAAAGGAAACGGGGGGGGGAAAAAAATTCAGCCGAGTCATACGAACACCGCGAAGCAAGTCACCGACGATACCAGTCCATTTTCCTCCTTCCGATCTTTCGCCGAATCTACCGTCAGGCGGAATCACGAGCTCGTAATCAAAGTCCATGTCCGTCGCGAGTTTTCTCATCAGGTCGATGCAGTATCCTTCCCACACCGGTTTTCCCTCCTCGTCGGTGATCGGCTCCAAAGTGTCCGGATTTCGTTTCACGTACGACCAAGGAACAGCCTGCGAAACGAGCGATAGGAAAAATTCAGAGCAGGGCGTGCGATTTCTCTAGGATTTTTCGCTACCGCTTGAATTTTGGTCCCAAAATTTGGGCCCCTAATTTCAATTTTAAGTACTTCAATTTTACCCACCCAAATAACACGTAAATCATGGTCTTTTTTTATTTTAATTATTATAGCCTAACGGCTCAACTTACAATAAAAAACTTCAATAACAATTTGTAGGAAATTGTTTTTCCTACAAAAAACCTCTCGTTACATATTTTGCTAAGATGCGTGGTTCTCAAGATATATTCACTTTAATATATTGAAGATTAAAAAATTCACTGAATGTCAACTTATATGTTGTATCGTTTCTCAAATTTAGAAATTTGAGTATATCTCGCGAACCATGCATCTTAGCAAAATATGTTACTGAACATTTTTTGTAGGCAATTTGATTTCCTACGAATTGTGTTTGAACTTTTTTATTGTAACTTCAGCCGTTACGCTGGTAACAAAGAAAATATGCCAACTTTCGCGGAAATTGGGCTTTCAAGGTCAACACCGGCGAGACGGTGCAAGTTACAGAAAAATGTTGAGGAACACTTTTGAAGAAGCTCTAATACGCTACGGATTGCGACCAACCGCGATGAAGAACCATGAAACCGAACCGAGTTATGAGAATTTTGAAAAAAAAGACAATCTTTCGATTTTTATTCCTTTCACGATGCTGAATACGAATAAAATTCGTATGTTTAGAATTCGTCGATTACCTCGGCAGTGCCGATGCGAAAAAATCTCCTCGCTGGCTTGATTTCCACACCTTTTTCCGTCACAATCTTATTTCCGTAGGTCCACACGCCCAATTTTTTCGCAAGCCCGTTGCTCAGCTGCGAAAACTCGATCTCCGTCTGATACGTTAGCATCGTTTCGTCCGGCAAATATTTGAACGTATCGTTCGAGCTCGTTTTCTGAAACGAAGGAAAAACAACGATACCGAAAAACACGAGTATCAGGTATTAATCCATTTTCCAACCGATTGAAATTCTCGACGCTCGCCGGCTTTCTCACCGTAGTCAACATCTTCTTGAAAATATCCGCCGTCGGCGTCTCGTTGCTCGGCTTACTTTTACTGTTACATTCGATTACTTTCGGCTCGACGGTGACCCCAGATTTTTGAATCTCGCTCATCATGCCGACAAGGAAACCGATCAAGCGTTTGAAATAACTCGGAAACGGCTGTGGGAAAGACGAGAATACGTGGGTTAAGAGTCGCTCGAACGCGAAATCATCGGAGGAGAGGGAAAAAATTCCTCGTCATTCGCGTCGTATTTGGTCAACACTCGCCTGAAAATCATTCGGGCAGGTGCAGGACGGTTCTCCGAGCAAACGGCAGCAGACCTCGTTCTTCACGGTTAGTAAATTAACAGTAACGTTCAATTCCAAGTCGCCCGAGAGCCAACGAAAATCCCGGTAATTGAAATCGGTGAAAACCAAGTTCCACAGTCCGTCTCTTTTCACCAAGCCGCCGTCGATCGCCTGCAAGCGTTGCATTCACGTTTGCATCTCGTGCTTTTCTCCATTCTAACACCCGTCGCATCTTTGCGACGCGTCCAACCGAAAAATACATTGAAAATCCTCCAATTTTCTAGGCGTCCTCGTTTTTTTGCGCTTTTCTTCCGCATTTTAACAAAGCAATGCGATTCGAAGGTTTGTACGATTTTCAGTGCCAAAATAAAGCATCGATTCATCGAATTTAATTTCATTTGTCAAGGACGTTTCTTTGTCTACTTAAAAAATTAAACTTAGCGATTACTGGAAATGTGCTCCATTAAAAAAAATAATCCAACGACCAATTGCGATTCTTGGCATTGAGAGATAAAATGTAATCCATCAACTTTAATGTATTCCACCAAAAAAATAAATTCAACGTTTAATGGAAATTTTCGCCTTTGAAAAAAATAAATGTAATGCTTAGGGGAAATCCCACTGCAGTGAACAATGCAAACAACTCTGTATACCTACGCGTTTCGACGAAAGTTTTTGCATATTTTGGAAATTGAAAATGGATTCGTAGAAAATGATGCGACAAGTGTTGGATCTTTTGAATTTTCGATTTAAGGGGGCTCCCTTGCCTAGTGATCTAGTCGAATGTCGTCAAAAATGAAACTGTTAAATGCACGCCTATACGTGTGCTCAAAAATCGAATTGGTATTTTTAACACGCAATAACGTAACAAATTCCTAATTATTTGGACTGTCGAAGAAAAAAAATTAGACATCAATTTCATCTTTTCTGAACAACCAATCAGCTGTCAGGTCGGGTGAATTGTGTAGGACGGCTGCTTTGCATCGTATGTACGTACACGTACGCGAGTAGGTGCAGAAAACTAGTTTACTTTTAAATACGAGCGAAAATTCGTCATCGAGCTCTGATAATTATTTTCAATTACATTCCGTTTAAAAATATTTTCAAATGTGCGGGCCTTGCATTAAAGCCACGTAAACAATAGGCCGCCGCAGCAGCGTACCGGAGAGGCCGGATGAAGCTGAGTCGAATTTGCTTTTTGAACTGAAATCCGATTTTTCGGTCGGCTACTTGTATTTTCAGCGAAAGACGAAGTATTTTACTACAAAATGTAATTAGATGACGAACATCGAATTGGCACCCTTTTCGTAAGAACGCGAGACGAGAAAAGCAAGCAAGTTTCAATCTTTCCGAAAATATACGACGGAGTTCTTGAGATTTTGCGAGGGAGGCTGCTTGGAAAGTGATCAGGCAGCGAGGGTAGAGTCGGTCGGGTCGCGGACGCAGGCTTACGGCTTTGAAAAGCGTGTCCATGTTCGGCGTCGACGCGTAGATAACGTAATAGGAAGGCGATGGACGCATCGCTCGCAGCTTGGTGGTAGCAGCTTCCGTGAGATCGTCGATAACGACGACGCGGATGATCGAATGTCCGATGAGATAGTAGAGGGTTTGATTCAGCTCTGCGAGGAAAAAACACGAGAAGAACGGATATTAAGTACTCCTTGGAAGAAGCTCCGTCGCGTTCGCGCGAGGTCGATTCGTTATTCTCGTCCGGCAGCGGCGTCACGTAACAACGTTTGACAAAATCAAATGATTGCACGCGTGATATCACGCGCATTACGTCTAATAATCTCGGCTTCGCGTTAATGCGATGACTAACGGTCGCGCCGACGCATCGTTCGAGTCGCGAAGCGGCGAACGTGGCGCGAAGAAGAGAGAGACGAGAAGAAGCGTGGCGACGAGGAAAACGAGGGGGAACCGATAAAATTGCCGACTGCGAAAATAGCGATGAGAAATCGATCGAAAATGCAATGACGAATGGCAAAGACACGAGGGTGGCGCGCGTTGAGAAACGCGAGATACGAGAAGCGCGCGATAACGAACGCCGAGCCGCATAAATTATCGGAAAAAGTCTGCTCACCGGCTTTTCCGTGTGCGGAATTGCGACGAGTCGCATAATATTTATAGCAGGCCGCGTAAGTTCGATCGATAATTGACGACCGTCGCGACGGTATCGACGCGTATTGCACGTTAATTTTCCACGATAACGGAATCGTCGTGGGGAAAAAGCAGCGGACGCGTTACCTTTCTCCGACTGGAATATTAGGGCCGCGTCCGTGGCGTTTTTCATGCTCAGGTAGTCGTCCATCGCTTGCACGTACGGCGTCATTATCATATCTCCGCGAATGTAGGCGACCCCGGCCGCGGCAGCGATTTCTCGAAGCTTGTTCCATCCGGTCCATGTCATGTCGAGGATCAAGCTGACGCCGCGATACAGCGAGGCGCAAGCTGCGGATTTTCAATGAAGTCAGCGCGTCGGAACTTCCCGTTGGCAAAAGATAGGCGAACGAGTAAAAATGACATCGAATAAAACAAAATACAATCGGATAAAGTAAAATAAAATGGCATACAATAAGATAAAACGATAAAATTTTTAAAAAAAGAACAAAATGGATTAAAATGAAATAAAACAAAATAGAATGAAATTTAAAACAAATTAAATGAAATAAAAAATAATAAAATGGAATAAAATAAAATGAGATAAAACAAAAGAATAGAATAAAATGAAATGAAATGGAATAACATAAAATAGATGTATGAAAAAAAATGATATAAAATAAGATAAAATAAAATAAAATTAAATGCAATAAGATAAAACGATGAAACAAAAAAATAGAATGAAATGAAATAGAATGAAATAAAATAAGATGAAATAAAATAAAATGAAATGCAATAAGATAAAACGATGAAACAAAAAAATAGAATGAGATAGAATAAACGAAATAAAATGAAATAAAACAAAATAGAATGAAATAAAATAAAATACAATAAAACGAAATAAAATAAAATAAGAAAAACAAAAAAAAATAGAATAAACCAAAATGAAATGAAATGAAATAAAATAAAATAATAATGGAGAAAAATTGTAAAAAATAAAATAAAATGAAGTAAAATGGAATAAAAATAAAAATAGGGGTTGGAAAAAATTGGCAAATCGTATGCACGCAGGTGAGATGGATGGCTCGAATGACAATGACAATTGACGTGGATTTGAGTCGAAGACAAAAAGTTAAATTATAGGAGAGGAAGCTAAAACGCGTGGAATTCGGTGAGGAGAGAACGGGCGAAGGAATAGAAATTCGATCGCCGGTGTGGAAAAGTGTCCGAGAGAAGTGAAACTTTGCGGGACTAGTCACCATTTTTGAAGCTTTCGTCCTCGAAATCTCGAAGTACTTGGACGGTCGACACGTCGACGGTGACGATTCCGTTTCCGGATTCTTTTTCCGCCGTCGATACGGCTTCGCTGAGCAAACCCGCGATGGAAAAATCCATCTCCTCGATCAGAATCACTGCAAGAAACGCATTAGATGAAATCCGGTGTCGCGAACGTAGAATAATTAGAAAACAGACGACGAAGAAAAAGAAGCGAAGTACAATAGAAGCGAAATTCGCTCCTCGTTCGTTTTTTTTTTTACATTTTGCACGCATCGTACGAGGTGAATTTTTTCTCCCTCCAATTTGCGGAGCACAACAATCCGCACTTTCGATTCGTGCTGGTCGAGCGGTTTTCCGATGAAAATTGACGAGGAAGAGAGAAATTTACTCACGAATTTTAATCGGAGCTTGGGAATTTACTGCAAAGCATGAGACGAGGATGACTACGACGAGGAGTCCGCCTTTCATGGCGATGAAAATCCTGGGCAAAAACCCTGGGCAGGCAGAAAGTCGCCCCGAACGACGAATGTCACCGTTCGAAACGAACGTTGGAGCTAGGAAACGATAACGAATCGACGCCTGCGCGATTATTCCCTCGGATCGTTAATAATTGACGAACCGTTGCTACATCGCATTCAACCCAGAATCGTACTTGATTAAAGCCTACCGCCGTTCCTATCCTAGAATCACTGCGCTGCGAAAGACAAACGAACCGCCCCAGATACGACCCCGAAATTTGTTCACCCCATTTCCCACAATTTTCCACAAAATCGAATTTTTCCCACGTTTTTTTGCTGTTATCGTCAAGCGCGTAACTCTCTTGGATTCGTGGATTCGAAAAAATAAACTCGAAATCGTATCTCACTTGTCTTTGCTCGGATAATAGAGGAAGATTTGATAACAAGGGAAAAGCTTAATAACGAACGTCCTCGGCGTCTCGTGAGATCGTCGAGAGCGTAAACTGAGGAGGTACAATTACGTCGAGGCGTAGGCTGACAAATTCATTGGCTGATAACACGAAAATACGTTTAACCCAGATCACACGTCTGAAAAAAAAACTTGGGAATAAAAAAACAACCGAAGATGTCGAAATCGTCGTGACAAATAGGATTCTGAGTAATAATGAAACGGAAATGAAGTAAAGATAATTATAAATCGTCGGAAATAATTGTAACAGTTGATGTTATTCGGGAATCTCGATGAAGAAGTTGGAAGGCGAACGAATTTTCGGTCTACGGGCATTCGGCAAGTTTCTTAAGAGTCGTCAGACATGCAGATAAATACGGGGTTTCGCACGGTAGCTGGTGGCCTATAACGTGACTCTAATGGGCATTCGGAACTGGCAACTATAACAACAATGGCAAACATGCTCGATATCGATTGGCGGACACGCGCGTGCCAGAGCGAGAGGAATAACGCGCGGGTTAGAGAGATCCGCACGCGAGACGACATATGGTATTGCTCGTTGTTCGGGGAAAGACGAAGTCGAGCCTCTCTCTCTCATCCCCGTCGTTCGCGAGAAAATTCGACCGCATTATCATTGCTGTTGTTATTATCGTCGTGGCGGAGCGATCGGTGGCTTGATTAATTTTCATGCTTGACAAAACCGTGAATCGGTGATGCGAACGATCGTGAAATAAGTAAGCCGCAATCTAGGAGATTGCGCTGCAGATGTTTGCTACCGACGAGCAGGTGAGACTTGCTGCTTCGATAACTTCGTCTCTTTGATTATTTACAGAAATTTTACTCGACCGTAGACACAAGTTCGATTCACTCGAGGAATTATGCGCACCGAATGCCGATGAGAAAAAAAGGGAAAAAAGGGGGGAAAAGAGTCGATTCCGAGACATCTTCGGTTGGCTTTGTTCGCCGCACTGACAAATTCCCCGATCGATGGACTCGATTCGTAGAGAAGAAGAGAAAAGGAAAAAAAAGCAATCGACCGGTTACGAGGGTAACGAACAATTTGCCCGTAATGGACAGGGAAAGAATACTGGAATGGTCTCGACGAATGGAAGAGGAGAGAATTTCAAAATTGAAACGGCATACAAATGTAGCCCACTTGGTAGAAGAGAAATTCGGATTTATATCCAATTAAATTGATACGAACAGATTGGACGTTCGAATGATAAATAATTAGTCCGGTCGCAAAATGATGTTGCCGCGGCGAGCGTCTACTAATTGAGCAACGTTTGGCCCAACGTTGATGAAAAACCGTTTAATCGCGATTCAACTCGCTTCGTTACGAGATATTAATCGTATTCGCATCAATTGGCGAAAGATTCGTGCGATTCGGAGCAAATTGCCACCGAGCGAAATGTTTGGCCCGCTTGAAATGTGACGATAATTCGTGTGTCGGGGGCGCGTGCAAAATCGATGATGCCGTGTAAAAAACGTTAACAGATGAACAAACTAGATCGAGTCTCAGGGTTCTTGTGGAGCCTTCGCTCGTTTCAGGCGAAGTTTCATCGGACGATGTACGTGTGGTAGGCGCGCGTGTGCGTTCGCGAAGTAACGCGTTCAGGCGATTAGATCGTCATGGTCATGCGACTAGCTTAATTAGAAAATTCACGACGCCATGAAAGTAGAACAATTACTATCTACGTGACCGGTGTACGTTGTTACCAGAGAGCCCCGGTCATCCGTCCGGGCCTGTGAATCAGAAAATCTTACGTAATGCCTGCTCGTGCCAATCCGACGAAAGTTTAGAAAAATTATTTCATTTCCCAGCAACGGTGGCGCGTGTTTTCACGAAAACTGCCGCCGGAATCTGCATTACCGACGCGGTCGCGCGCTCGCTAGTTCCCGCGGCGCGCGCGAGATGGCGCCAGCGTGAACGCGAGTGATCGGCGCTTTCTCCGGCGCACGCCAACGTGAACTTGGTTCTTTCGTGAAAATTCGCAGCAATGCGCCGAAATTCTTCGTGCTCGCGAGGAAATTTGACGCAGGGGGCTCCGTCGGTAACGAGGAGTAGGTTCGCCGGACGCGGTTACAAGATTCGTGGCGAAACGATCCGCAGAGGAAAAGGCGAGTAGCGGTGAGGGTGCAAAAAGTTTTCGGAAATCCGGTTTCCCAACGAGGAAAACGAGTAAAGGCGTAGAGGACGTGGTACGCGCGGAGAAATCCACGTCTCGTGGTCGTCTACCACCGGTGTAACGCATTCCGGTCGATACACGCGACCGAAGGTCTCGCAATGTCATTAGCGTTGTCCGGTTTCATTGACGAACAAAACTCCTACGTAGGTGAATTTCGTAATTTCCCCAATCGCCTTTCATTCGCATGCGGTCGTGCGATGTCTCGCTCGGTAGTAGATGTACGCGTATAGTACGTGTAGGTAGGTAGGTAGGTAGGTAGGTAGGTAGAAGCAATAGAGACACGGCGTACGCGTCGATGAGACGGCGCCCGAGGAATCTTGACATTCGTATTCGAGGAAAATGGTCTACGGTATCGGGGGAAGCGCGAGGAGAGATAAATAAACGACGGGATTCTCGGCGCGTTTGAGGAGCCCGAGGATGCGGCGACCGGCACGAGGAGAACGGCGAGGAGTGAGCCGTGCTGGGTAGAAGGAATGTAATTTTATTGAAGGAAGAGCGGCGCGTCGCGCGACCGGTGTAACGCGGTGAGTCTCGGAGGTGTCGGTTCGGTAACGTTCGTGGAGTTCCGACCGTTTCCGGCAATGGCCTCAGAGCCATTCATTCGAGTCAACGAGGCTCGAGCAATCGAGGTAAATCGGCAGATGTGGCCAGTTGGTTCAGTGGCGTGTGCCAGGATAGATGATATTTTGACGAAAGAATCGCGATACGGTGCGAAAGGACACGTCACGGTGATCGGGGAGGATGTGAATCGCGCGAACGGTCGGAAAACAATCGAAGAACGGTGGAGGCGGGGATTATCGTCGTCGGAAGTAGGAATAATAAGGAGAAGCGTTCGCGTATCGAGGATAATCGGCGAGGCGCGAGCAACCTTAGTGAAATTATTGATACCGAGGGAAAGGATATTATCATCATCATCGTCGTCGTCGATAACGATACCGACGCTGAGATCGCGTTGTAGCTGTGGTTCGCGACCGTCGAAGGAACGTCGAGTGCACAGAGATCGTCGGAAACCGCGACGACGACGACGACGACGAGGACGACGACGACGACGACTACGAAGACGGCGACGACGACGACGGGGACTAGGACGAGGACGAACGGAGAAACGAGTAAATCGGGGAAAAATCATCCCGAGTTCGCGGTTATCCGTCAACGACGACCGGAGAGTCGCCGAACGTGAGAATGCAGTGATCCCGTGTGAATGTGGTAATGGCGCTCGTTCCACATAGGAGATTGACGATACTCGGATACTATCACGTCCGTTGCTAGAGTTTCGTTTTGACAGTGCAGTGCAACGCGCGATTGGTGATTCGTGCGGGGCCAGCGGGGCCCCGAAATCGTTATATTCCTAGCGAAGAATCGTCAAAGAAACAAAAGCGAATCGAGGCGAGAAAGGCGTTCGTATGCATCGAGGGAACGACGAAGGTGAATACAGTGCGCGACACGCGTATAATAGTTGACCCGGAGAAAAAGTTGTCGTTATATTTCCTTCTCTCCTTCGATCGTCGATACATCGTTATAAAAGAGCTTATCGGAGCCAATGGCTTCGCCAAGGAGATTATTCCCGAGCTCCCGCGAATTCCGGCTGCGTATCGTTCGCCTTCTTTGATCGTCGGATCCTCTTTTCCCCGCCGTATCTATCTCTTTCTCTTTCTTTTACCTACCAATTTCCCTTCCGTCTCTCGCTTTCTCCTCGTCTCTGCCGCTCTCTCGCTCACGCTCGCCTACTTCCTTCCCGTGTCATCCGACCGACGACGACGATTCGAAACGCATCACGGAGAAACCGCACGCGCGCACTCGCCTCTCCGTCGCGTCTCTACGTCGTGAGAAAAAGGAGAAGAAGAAGCAAAAACGAAACAGTCGGAGACACCCAACATTGGTGAATCGCGGTCCCCCGGCGGATCCGCACGATATGACATCGATGACGCCCACGTGATCTCGTCGCGATCGCGTTGCATGCGTGCTACGAGGGCGGTACGACCGTGTGTGTTCGAGGAAAAGGGCGAAAAGCGGTATATTAAGAAAAATACTATATCGTCGACCGGAGACAGCGAAAGGGAGAGAGAGAGAAAAGAAAAGAGGAGAGGAGAGAGGAAACACCTCTACTACGGAACGCGCGTGTGTCGTCGTCGTCGTCGTCAACAGAGCGGCGCGTATTCGACAACGGCGTAAAAAACGCTGCCTTCTTCGGTGCCTTCTTTTTTTTCGCCCCCACCCCCACCTGACTCGTCGTGCCTTTTTTTCTGGTATATATCTAACGTGGGGACAGTGTTTCGTGCGTGTGTTTGGTGCGTGCGTCTCTCGCTCGCTCTCTCTCGGGCATGTTGTCCGAGGAAAAGTCGATGGCAATCAAGAAAGGAAACCTTTTTGTCGCGGCAGGCGCATCGGAATATCTATCCGCTGCCGGCACGCTTCGATTCCTCGCCAGACTTTCAGGTTAGAATTCTTATTTACATCTTTTAATTCTTATTCCTCTACTAACCGCTCCCCCATCTCGCTCTCGCTCCCCTAACCTACGTCGAAAATGATACTCGCGACTCTTGCTCGACGTCTCTCCTTCGCGTCGGACACGCGACGCCGTCTCTCTCCCATGTTACCTACGTAAGAATACCTATAGCGTATACTCGCGTGTATCTCCGTCGCCGCGCGGGGTTACTTCGCGAGACGTCGCAGCGCGGCAAATGAAACGACGTTAACCTCACTCGACACAGACATCGTGTCACGATTATGTGATTTCGCTAATCGAATCGCACAATTGTCTCCTCGCTCCTCGGAACAGAGTTAATTCGAACGCGAGTTAACCCTCCGACCGTGAACGTTTCGTCGTACGAATAACGCCTTTAAACCGAGATTCTATGACTAAACTAACGCGTGACACGATAAAGGCGTGTCGTCTGGTCGGACTTCTATCCTCGTAAATCTACCTCGAATCGAAAACGTAGATTTTTTCCACAAAAAGTACCAGATACGTTTAATCCTCCTCGACGTATGGCGATAGATTCGTGTTTTTTTTTTCATTCCACGCGCAAAAAAATGGTCTTTTTTGAAATGTTGGAAAGTATGGGAGAATTCGTCGAAGGGTTTGTTTTTTATCCGTACATTTTTTGTCGCCTAGCTCTTCGTCGTCGTCTTCTTCTGCGTCTTCTTCGTACCATCGCGTTCGTTCGTATTCCTCGCAATTATATTCTCGTTAAGTTAAAACCCTGTACATTTTATCTTTAGATGCTACAGAGACAGGCTAGACGGTAGTTTCACAGGTTTTGTTATTCTTAACGGAAATAGCTATCATTCTATGGAGTATAGCGTATAGAAGGTACGCACTACTCCGTGCGATAGGACGACGGTTCGTCGTGTACCGAGAGGATCGGACGCGATGTTCGAGAACATTTATTTTCGTAACGGCGCTCCGACAAAAGAGAAAATTGTCAACTTTGCGTGTTCCACCCCGGTTTTTCGCCTCGTATCTGTATCACCGCGAAGAACGGTGCGGTGTAAATCGTTAAAGACTTATTAGATTATAAAGATGACGTAAATCCGACGACGACGACGACGAGAGCGTATCGCGCGTATGGTAAACGTGGAAGGTGCGCCGCGAGGCAAAGATTTGCGTCATATTTTTCATTTTATCTCCGTTGTTTTATTTCAACACACCCACAGGATCGTCGTTGCGCGATAAAAAATGTAAGAAACGGGAGAGAAAAAACGAAGCGTCTCGCGTTTCGAATTCCCCTCCCGCCGATGCGGCATCGTTTCGCTATCTCTTTCGTCTTTATCATCAGATAAGTCCGTCCATAAAATCGTACGCGTGTCGGCGGTGTTAATTGCGAGCATCTCTTATTTGCGTGAAAATGTTGTAAAAAAGTGTCCAAACGATGGGGGGAGGGGGGCAAAGCGTAAAAAAGAAATGTGTAACGGAGAAACGAGCTTGGTTCGATCGTAACGCGCGAGGAGTATAGGGTGGACGAAATGATACGGGATTATCGAGTCACGTGTAGCTTTGAAAACTAACGCCACATTCTATAATCCGAGTCGCGTATATCGTACCGGGTGTTGAGAAACGACGGCGAATTTGGCACGTGATTCGTTGGGACTTTTCGCGAATTTGGCGAAAATCGGCGAAGTAGTCTCCAGCTGGCGGGAGCTCGCACGTTTTGGAATGGCGGAGCCATGCTGGGATTTCGACTTGGTTGGGTGGAAAAAATCTCGGGAGAAACACCTTGTATAGGAGGGAGCGAGAATTAGTGGTGCGTATCGGTGCGCGCGAACGAACACCGACGGAACACCAGAGACATGCCTCGCGAATGCTCGTCGACGCGAACGCGTATCTGTAATATCCCGAATGGCGGGAGGCGAGAAGAAGTGGAAGAGAAAAAAGGCGGTTAATCGTATAAAGCTTCGACGAAGTACGAATGCGAGAACGAGCGGAACACGGAGCTTTTGGCTTCGCCGAACAAATTAGGGACACCGAATCGAATGCGGGGCGATAGGCGAGCAAAGTTCGGAAACTCGGCATAACGCGACCTTACGGCAACGCGTACGCCGTTACGTGATACGGACTAATTAAAAAAAATGTATTCACCGCTCGCATAAATTTTCGACGCGGGCGCGGATCCTATTTGCCGAAAACAAATTCTGCGTCAAGTTGCCTGTGTGCCTCTCGCTTATTTCGCCCGTTATCATTCCTATTTTACGTGATACCGATCGTATTAACGTTCATACCCCGTCGAGGATGTTCAGGCAAATGGTTTCGACTCCAAGTGGGTTCGAGAGATTTTATCTAAAAAGATGAAATAATAAATAAATAAATAAATGAATAAATAAATAAATAAATAAATAAATAAATAAATAAATAAATAAATGGGAAATGGGGAAAAAAATGGAGATGGCTCAGTGGATAATTCGTTTAACTGCTCTACGATTGCTCCTTTCCTTATCCTTTCATCAATCGTTTCGAGACGAACGAAATTTCCCAACTTCTTACTTTCTCGGAGACTCGCTGCACTCGCCGATGTGTACGACCCAACAATAACCCGGAGCCTTTCGTTGCGAAGAATTGAATGGTATCATTAATTTCAGCGACGTAATAATTACACGTTTCGCGACAATTTTCGCAAAAAAAAAAAAAAACGATTCGCGAAGAATGCAAAACGCTCGCTGTGTTTTTTCGTTTGCCGCACGGATTTCGACATGGCGGGGAAAATAAGGAGCGTGGAAATTCCATCCTATAATTAGACATCCGTTTGATCGAGAGTGTTGTAAAATCAGGAAATCGCAACGACAGCGATCGCCGAGTTTCGAAAAGGGTGTTTCCCAGAGAAAAACCGAAAATCGTTCGGTGCAGAATATTCGCACGGCTCAACGCCTTGGAGGCGGAAAATGCATATGAATGAGGAGAAGTGATTGAGAAAAATTGAAAATGAAAACAGCGCGCGGTTGGAAATCGACTGCGGGTGGTAGAAAAAATAAATTTCGTACGCGCGCGCTCGTTATTAGTGCGGATAGATCGAAAATAGATTTAAAAGGTCGATAAATAAGCTCGGCTTCTTTATTATTTATTTACCGCTGTTCTCGAGTCGCTGCTTCGATAAATCACGATACCACTTTCCATTCCAATGCTTTCGCGAAATATTTTCTTTCTTTCGTCAGACCAAAAAGCATCTCTCTCTCTCTCTCGTTCTCTCGCTCGCTCGCTCGCGCGATGTCGTTGTCTGCATCCTCCGTCTCGTCCTCCGCCTCCTCCTCCTCCGGGACGTTGCTAGCGTCGCCAAAAATATCGTAGACACGCTCGACGTTTACGAGTCGAAGCTATACTAAGAAACTCGAGGGACATTTGCGTATGGAAAAATAATTTGGTAAAGGTCTCCGAATTACCCTCCTCGTTCTCGCACCTCGCGTCGCGTCTGCAGCGGCGAAAAAGGTGGCGAATTCACTGGTGGCATGCGAGTAGCGTTCGGAACGGGTCGAATCGAAACTTTCGAGTAATTCGTGAATTCTGCGCGCAATGAAATGATTTTCGGTTTAAACAAAATAATTAATACGTGCAATTCTCTTCATTTTTTCCCTGCTTTATATTATTTTATTTATTCCCTTGGATCGTTGTTGTATGAACAACCGATTCGCGGTGTTCTGTATACGAATGTATATTTATTTACGAATAGAATGTTGTAAATTGGCAACGTGATAAATTCTCAATACTCCAAAATACACGAATTATTAGAGAATTTACGAATAATTCGAATTCTCGCGAATCTTGCGCCATTTTTAGCCTCGCGAAACTGTGCATTATTTTTGCTGGAAGCCGTTAGTTTTAATCGACGATTCCAAATATTTTTTTTTATTGCTGCTTTTTGGTCCGTCTAATAGAATCGTTATCGCGACGGTATCGAATTTCATTGAATTTGTAACGCGCGTGCAGTCTGTTTTGTCCGGATCGATTTATTTTACGGGGATCCATTTATTTTGTTGCTACGGATTTATTCTATTACGATCAGATATCAGGAATGGCTGGTACAACGGCCCTACTGCGGGGCTGGAGTCGATATATTTTCAGCCTGAATAACGTGCATGCGATAGAGCCGTGCATGCCAAGCGATTAATCTTTTCTTTTACCTGCCGTTAGAAATCACGATATATTTGATGAAATTTATTCCGAGGTGAGGCAAACACGAACCTCCAGAGGAGTTCGGCTAACCTATAAGTGTGCCCAGTTAGCTATATATACCTGAACGCGACGGGCGCCGTTTTATACAGGGTGCCTCGGCGCCGCCGCGATAACCGCGAGAGTACGAGAGCTAGGAAAAAATGTTTCGAGCGAAACCTGCTCGATTCCGTGATAAGCCCCAGATTTGCGCAGAATAATACTCGTACAGTTCGTTCCAGGCGAAAAAAAAATCCGCTTGGAAGGCACTGTACATTTTCGATGGCGTCGTCGCGTAGAGCGCGTCGAGACGAGTGCAAGGAGATGCGACAAGGTGTATCTTTAACTCGTCGTTCCCGAGATATCGCTGCTCAAAATACACTTTTGAGTTCCAAAAAACGGGCAAAGTCGTGGATTTCGGTAGATTTCGCGGGGGAAACATTTTTTCACGTCTAGAGTAGACTAGAATCGTTTTACAAGGACGATCAGCATCGCGGGGAACCTCTACCAAAGAAAGTCACATACCGAGTCGCGGCGTACGCAAAGCTTCCGTTGAGTCAATACAGCGATAATTAAATACCAAACAGCGGTGAAATCCTCGCGAGCAACCCGTTGCAGTCGACTTAACGAAACTACTCGTAGCTATCGCGTAAGTTCGCGAAATTTCACGCTTCTCGTTATCGCCAGTCGAAATAATCCGATAAGTCGAACGTGTAATTATTTACGGAGACGCGAATCGGGGAGAAAAATCATCCCGCTGTTTAACCCTAATCGGACTTGAATTCCGACGTCGGCTTACCCAAATAAGAATGTCAATGCCCTTGTTTCCGGATTTAAATAAAGTCCTATTTATACTTCGCCACAGACTATGTTTTAGTTCCCATAACACAGGCGAGATCTCGGCTACGACTATCTGCATTTCTCTCGCCATATACGAGCGCACACGCGCGAACACCCACCGACGCGCATTCCTCCTTCCGAATGTGCTTCCCGGAAGTGACGCCGTTTAACGATACTTTACGAATTAATTCGCAGATGTCCCGCCGAATCTTTTCGCGACGTCGTTTCTCCATATCCGTTCGCCCCGCCACGATCGATGAATCAACAACGATTTTCGCCGCTACGCGTCCTCCGCGTTTTTCAGCTCCGAAAACGCGACCTTTTTTCGCGAGGATATTCGAGCGACGAACCGGTGTATCGCGGAGACAGGCACTCCACGCCGCATATGGCACGCCTGGTGTTCTTCGGCACAACGACACAGCTATTCGTATCCCTTAGTTTAATATATATATTTTTTTCCTCCTTTTTCGATCACTCGGCGCGTTTTTTGCGCGAAATTTAATATTTCTCAACACCTGCCTCCACGTTTTTACTTTCACTCGCGGTGAAACGAGAGGAGAACACCTCGCAGCAGCAGGAGGAGGAGGAGGAGGCGCGTGCAAATATCCTGCGCTCGTCGCCGTGCAATGACGCCGCGACGATTGTCTTTTGTTTCTCGGAAGTTTCCGCACAGCGCAGGTACAACGTATCCATAAGTACGCGTCTGAAATCAATCGAACGAAGAGGATATCCGAAACTCGACGGGAACACTCAATCGTTTATACACCGACAACTTCTTCCGCCTCCCACCACAAACCTCGTTTCATCGCCTCACATCGTCTACCTATAATAAAGTCGTTCTTCGTTTCGTTCTCTTCGTATTCCTGAAAATCCAAGCAAACAAATTCAACACGGGATGTATCGTCGACGAGATATTCTCCCCGGTGTCCCCTTGGTACGCGGCAGGGGAAAAAAGTGCAAAAAATCGTATTTCCAGACCACCCCGGCGCGAGCATGTCCGTTCGTCCGTTGGTCGGCAACCGACAGAAGATGATCGAATCGACGGTTGAAATTTGGGAAAGCGATAATTTCGAAAGAATTTCGTGCGATTAGCACCGAAACGATCGTAGTTTGCGGTCGTTTGCAAAGGCTATACCTCTAACCGTGAAACGATCTCCTCCGTCGTTCGGATACAGACATTTGCCTCGTCGAAAACGAGGTAAGCAGGCAGCACCGCCACCAGCAGCAGCAGCAGCAGCAGCAGCAGCAGCAGCAGCAGCAGCAGCAGCAGCTCGCGGAGCAGGGGAAGCGGAAGAAAACGAGAAAATTAAAGAGAAGAGGCGAAAAGGAAGAACAAGAGCAAAAGTGCGCGTGTACCTACGCGAGGATGAAGAAGGAAGAAGAGGTCCGCGCTCGTACGAGGCCGGGATGACCGTGGGACAGGGGCCACGAGGGCCGAGGGGATGGCAATATAGTTTAGGATAATATGACGACGAGAGTCGAGGCATGAGGCAGGCGGACGACAGACGCGTACTGCGAGAGAGGCAGGGGCCAGGTGTTTCACGAGCCACGAAAGACTGCCCGCCGAACCTAGCAGCCCTGCGCCGCGGAGAGAGGAGTGACGGAGAGAGAGAGAGAGAGACGCGAGGCGTGCCCTGTGGTTCCCTGCGGAGGGCAGCAACTGTACTCACCATCCTCCTTATTCCTCTATTCCCCTCTCTGTTCTTCCATCGGTTCAACATCATTTTTCCAAATATACGGGGCGTTCCACGTCGGGAGGGCACGGTCCGAGAAGAAGGAGCAACGCGCATGGAAAGTTCCCTATCACGGGGAAATTACGCCGGGATTTATTTAAAGAATTTTAAAATACTTGGGATATGGATAGAGATAGATAAATTTGGAGATGTTACTTTTTGAAGATGCGAATTATGGGAACAAAAAAATGGCGAATCTTTTTAAGGCCGCGTGAGCCTCGCGGGGGTTTAGGAAGAAGAATGTCTGTGCTGTCTAAATTGCCGCGCGAGGGCGCGGAGGATGGAAATTTGCGAAAAATAGGGGCAGCGATCCCGCCGAAATGAAACGGCCCGTAGCAAACGCGTGCGCTGACTCCGGGGCAAAGGAACCGAACGGAACGGAACACCCGGGAGATCGCGTCGTAGACTTCGGTGAGTCCTGTAATACGTATTATATCGCCGGTCTCTCGCGCGCCGCAACGTTCGTCCCTTCGCGATACGTGCGCCTGTATCTGCCTCTCGCCGCGGTACGCGTGTGTGCCCACCTACCTACATGCATAATAACCGTGCCGCGTCGAGCATGTGCCCGATGCCTAAGACACTCTCTGTCTCGCTGACACGAGTCATCCGTAACCCAAATACGTAACCAGAGATGTGAAAAGTTGTAACGTACAAGCAAAGCGTTGCAAACGACAAAAGCAAACGCGTAACGTGATCGCAAATAGGGAAAAATAATCGAGCAAGACGTACTATTCTGCGCGATGAAAACAGTACTATCCGATTTCGCTTGGTGCTAATAGCCCGCCTGAGGCTATTTTTGACACATTTTTACGTTACTCCGATAGATATTGATACAAGAGTCGTTGGGCTCGATGAATACACGCTTAAAAAAAAAAACCTGATAAAAATCTGAACTTTTACTATATTTTTTTAGTGCAAAAATCCGTTTTTTTTTTTTTTTTTAAACCGGTCTGCCATTTTGTTGGTTATGGAAAAAAAATTAGAACATTATTTTTTTTAGCTGTATCGAAACTGAGGGAGTCGAGGTACTGCGTCTTTGAAAAGGAACACGACTCTCTACACGAAATTCCGACATTCTTTCGGCTTCCATATCTATTTCGAGTTAAACAAGAATCGATATATCGCCGCGAGTTGTCGAAGAGGGAACGATCAGGTTCACCTGGACGGGCGTATACACCGGTGAAAATCGAGAGTCGATGAAATAATAACAATCGCTGTCGCTCATTGGCTTTGCGGTGAGATTTTCGCGCGTGGATTTCGGTCGCGTGAAAAATCGTTGCCGCGAGTAGAATATTGCGCGATACACGTAACGTCGTTACGCCGCTGCAATTTGCTTTCTTTGCTAATAATCGGGGAGAGTCGCGCGAACGGACGGAGAGAGAGAGAGAGAGAGACGAGGAGAGCAGGTAGGTATGCGCGGCGATCATAAAGATTCCGCGAAACGACTCCGCGGTCTCAAATTGAATCGCGTAAAAAGTATATCGGTGATCCATAGCTATATACGCGCGACGATGAAAGTCCGCGAGCTTTCGCGTCGATCTCTCGCCTCTCTTCGCCGCGCCTCGCATCCGTGTATCAGCTTTTTATACTCGCAATTACCGATCGTCCATTCGGCAAACGGCCTCGTTTCGGCGGTAATCGCGACGGGGCAATGGATTTGCTTGTAACTCTTCGAATAACACGAAGGATATTGACCTCGAGTGCGCAGACACGACGTGTGATTAACAACAAGTCGTAGCTAATCTTATTGACCGTTTCACTTCGCGTATACTCGACGTAGACGAGGTAGACTAGGGCGCAGCTACGAAACGGTAAATTTCACCGAACCGCGTCTGACGCGAAAAAACTGATACGATTCCGCGCAAAACAGCGAGGTATTCGGAGTTTAGCGAAAATTCGCCTCGAGTCGCCCGATCCGCGTGTCGTTGAATTTGAACAAAAATTACGAAATTACAAGGGAAAAAAACGGAAAATTGGAAAATTGCCGATTTTCCAGGCGAATCGTGTAACATGGGTTTCTGCTTTTCGTTGTCACGTCGACCAAAGGATTACCGAAATTGTCGGCAATTAATTATTATCGTCGTCGCTCGGCAATCTGCCGGTTAGCTGTTACGATCCTCGTCGCCCGTATGACTCGCTAAACTCATCTGCATGGTAATCGGAAAGAAACGGAATTGTGAAATATCGGTTGAATTTGAAATATAAAACGCAGTTGGTTTCGTTGTTATTGTCGCAGCGTTTTCACCTGTTCGTTTCGCGTTCCCGTCGGCTCTTCGGCGTTCGTTGCCAGTTTTCTCCGTACATTTTTCTCACGATCGATACATCCCCTTATCTGCGCGGTGACTCGAATTGCTTCGTGTCGCCGATACGCGAAATCAGTCTCCTTATCGACGCTCGTCAAACAACCCGTCATACCTAGTTGTCTTTACCGAGAAAACGCGTGAAAAAATGAAGTAGAACAACTACAATGTTCCCATCAACGTACAAATATTGCGTTTCCATCGTAAACTTCGTCTTTAACCCTCTCAATCATCCGTTGCGGTTTCCCGAGCCATCCGATACGTGTTAAAAAAAATAATAATACGCATACCTATTTAAAATAATTTTTGCTAATAACAAATTAGTATTTAAAAAAAAAAAACAGAATTTTCCGAATAAATTCATGCCAAGACGAAATAATAGCGAGTAGGTGTTATCTGAAAAGTTGTTTATGGAAATTGATCAAGTCGTTAATAAATGAATCCGCTGACAAATTTTGAAAATTCAAAATGGCGGATTCAATATGGCCGACGAAAATGTTGAAGTAAGCTCATTTTTCTGAAATTTTATATACAAGGGTTTTTCAAGTCACGGATTACGAATTCGCGGTCGAATCTGTAAAATTCAAAATGGCGAATTCAATATGGCCGACGAAAATACTGAAATATGGTACTCTTATTCGGAAATTTGGTATACAGGGGCTTCTGAGGCCACCGATTACGAATCCGCTGTCGTATTTTGGAAATTCAAAATGGCGGATTCAACATAGCCGACGAAAATGTTGAAATGTGGTACTTTTTTTCTGAAATTCGGTATACCAGGGTTTCTGAGGTCACTGATTACGAATCCGTGGTCGAACCCGTAAAATACAAAATGGCGGATTCAATGCTTGTTTTCCGAAATTTGGTATTCATAGGAGTCTTTGAGGTCGCTGATTTTGCTATTTTAACGGCGAATTCGTAATGGGCAATCTCAAAGACACGTGTACACGAAATTTCATTAAAAAAAGGTGGAAATTTCGATAGAAATTCCCGTCGAATGGCAGGAGCATCGCGGGCAGACGGTTGATCGTTTGAAAAAACGATCGACGATGGAAAAATAAAGGAAAAACGGGGCAGGAGGATGAGAAAGCGGAGAAGCGTCAATCGCGTTACGATCGTTGACGACGGAGTCCCTGTAAAATTGGACGGGAAAAAAAGTAAATTGACAGGGTCGAGCGCATTGAAGTTGGTAATAATAGAAAGTAAAAATCGATTTCGCCGGTCCCTCTCGTTTCGGGCGGGAACATCTAATAGATTAAGTTATTTGCTCGCTTTGTCCGACACAATGAACGATAATAAAAACCACAAAGCCGAGGGTAATCGGCAAACGAAACGAAATAAGAAGATTGCGGTACGGCGAACGAACGGTGAGGAGGAGGTTTTACCTCGATCCCAACTCCCGATTCTCACCGATTTTCCTGTGTAGAAAACCCCGTTGCGTGTGCGTGCGCGTACGGCGTCCGTGCACGTGCGTTTCTGGGGCCTCGTTTTCGGACTTAGCGGATCCGTTCGCGTCGCCGCTTTTCAAAACGGGGCGAAATGCGAAACGGCGAACGATGACTAGTCGACGAGGGTGACAATCGAGCGCGGTGCTATCATCGCCACAATAACTCGCCACCCATTCAATCCTCGGCGCGCATTTGCGACGACAACGAAAAAACCCACTCGCGTTTCCCATTAGCCGGAAAGCAGAAGAAATTAGAAGAGAAGACCAAAAAAAAATCAACCGTCATGTTCGGATGCGTCGTTGAGTAACGCGCGCTCGTGCCTATTTGCGATAGGATCGTTGGAAGAGCGCGGAATGCGGGGAAAAATGGAATTTGCATGAGTTCTATAGACGCGGACAATGAAGCCGCCGCGGCGCTGGATCGACGAACGGGCGTGCGGCGCGGAAAAGAATCTTTAACTCTCACCCAGTTTGAAATAATAGAGGAAACCGACGCGACTTTCACGTCATTGTAAAGCTTGTCGCTGCTGTGCGCGCATTTTTTGCTATTTTGCCATATCGACGCGTTCGATTCGGCCGTATAACGCCAATCTTGCTATAAATATGGGTAACCATAAAAACCGACAACGGAGTTAACAGAAAAACACGGGCGAATAATAGAAAGTCTACTCTTAGGGCGTTGCACACGCCCAACATTTTTTTAAAACTTTTCTCGTTTGTCTTATACCCAAAACTAGTGTTACTTCAACACGGTGTAGCGAAGCAGCGTGTTAGAGTAACATTTTTGCGCGTCGCAAAATGACTGTGAGAACAGCGCTAAAATGTTCAATATTCTACACGCCACAGTTTTACACTGTACACAACGCAGAACAATTTTTTTGCACCGTGTACCAAAGAATCCCCCGCCAGAAAGGGAATACGTATTTTTGTGATGAGATCGATCCGCGTCCTGGCGAAGGAGCTGTTTGGTAGGAAAATTTGTGTCCAGGAAGAGAAACGAAATCGTACGTTTTTCCATTCATCGCTGGTCTAAGAGATATTTATACTCGCGCGGGTGAGCTAGTGAAAGGAAAAGTGATATAGTTTCGTTTTTGTCGTGTTTTTCGACGCAGAAATATACGCGTATCATGGATACTCCGCTCCCCGTATGCGTTACGTATTTGAGCATGGTGAAAGAAGAGGCTGGAGGGGCAAGAAGCGGCAAGAAGCAGCAAAAAGCAACAAACAAAAAAAAAAACACCGCACCTATGCCAACGTATGGTCGGCCGTGTGTGAGTCGCGGTGGATAGGATAGCCGGCAAAAAAAGTAGGTAGGAGCGTACCAAAAACCATCTGCGGCTCGCTTCCGAAGCTGTGCGATGCGGAGCATGTGGTCTCTTCTCCTGCCGCGCGGATCCCCAAACCCCTCGGCGCTCGGCACACACCGCGAGACGACGGCACGAGCCACGCGAAGGGCCAACGGCATGCTACTTACGCCTTCCGGCATCTACGATCCCACGGATTCCTCTACTCGACTCGTAGCGATCGTGTTTTTTTTCTTCTCCTCTCCCTCGTCTTCCGCGGTATACGTCTCTTTTTTCTATCGCATCGATTAACCTGCGATCAGTCCGCTTTCTTGACAGTTACTCACCGATAGCTTATCGATTACTACCGCGCATTGCTTTACGACGGACTTTGGCGCTTTTGTCAATGGGCGAGAAAATACAGGCGAGCGTCTCCAACGTTATCAGCGTTATCGCCCTAGACGAATCGACAGCGCGCGAGGGATGTTTCCAAGAGAAGAACCTCCGTTTTAACCAGAGATCGACCTCGTTTCTGATACTCGTCTTGCTCGAGTTTTTTTTTCATCTATTTTTCACATTTTTTTACGTCCGAATAGAACTGGTACTCCTGCCAATTTCATGCAGGTGTTTATATTTTCGTATGGAGTGATTCATCCGTTTTACTTGTCTTCCATCTTTTTGTTCCCAGTCATTTTATCCGCTTTCTTGCTGTTTTTTTTTTGCCTCCGCCGAAGTCTCTTATTTACTCTGGCTATTTGATTTATTTTTATCGCGCGACCTTCGGTGCTAGTCTCTGTCTGGAATCGTATTATTCGGTTTATTTTTCGACTATCGTCCTGCGTGGAATTTTTTTTTTATTGAATTTTCTTTTTTCTTTTTTTCATTTTACCGTCAATTTCCCAATGCGTTTGCGGGAGAAACGTACGAGTCGCCAAATAACGGGCGATAATTCGTCCGCGACTCGAACAAGATAAACCGATAGGATATCTGTGGAACTTTCGACCTGTTTTGTACGGCGCTTCGTTTAGAGGCCACTTATACGAGATTAGTGAACGAAACAATTCACTCGGCTTTCAGCCAGGTATACACGTATAAACACACCGAGTCAGAGAGGCCCGAGAGTCTAGAAGGCCTTGGCCGCCTGCGCACGCTCCTCTGTGCTCTTCGCCCAACTCGGTTGCTACTACTGTCGGCTACTAGGCTACCACATCGCACCGCGCCGCACACATCTTCGCGGCTCACGTAGCGCGTGCACTACTTCCTAGGGACTTTTCCCAATCGATGCTTCGATTTTCCGGCGAGGAGGGAATTTCTCGGCGAAGTACGTCGCGTGCTTGGTTGACCTTTCTTGACCTGGCTGATCGCGAAGAAGGAGAGAGGCAAAAAAACGCTGTCGCGTGCATCGCGAGAATTTTAATTTATGCGCGTTTTGGTCGACCGGCGAAGGAATATTCTTCGGTCACGCGTAACTGTGACATACAATAGGAAACTATTTTCAGAGATGACTGATACGCTCGGCGGTGTATATCTCAACGTTTGCCGGTCGTAACGAGTCGAGTTCTCCTTGTATTAGCGAACGGGGGAGTCTATAAAACGATACACGCGCGGAACGCGCTCGTGTCTAACTTTTTGCTCGACGTATATTTTTTTCATAAACAATTTTCAATTATTTTCGTTTTCGTGGGAAGCAGCGGACGTCGCGTCCTTTGCGTAGAGCGCGCCGAGACGATTCCAACGATGTATAACATCGCTACACTCGGAGTAGGCGTGCGCGAGCCACGGCGCCTCGAAGTGCGTCGTAGATCAAAAACGTCTCTTCGAGCCGAATTTTGAGTCGCGATATCTCGCGGGGTAATCGTCGGATCATAGGCGTGCTACGACTCGTTGGGCTCGCCCCGACGTCGACTACGCTCCTACCAAGTGATTCGGAGATTCCGAGCAGAAAAATCTTCCAAAATGGCGACAGTGCCGCCAGATCAACGCCGATACGTCACCAAAACGCGCCACGTCTCCTTTGAAAAGTCTCGAACAAGCGCGGAGTCTCGAATAGCTATAAAGTATTTCCCGCTCTCTGAAGTGTTTCCAGGTCAAATTTTTTATAATTAGTCGCATCGCGTTCGACCTTAGAGGCGCCTGCGTGCTCCACGCGACACTTATTTCAGACACACGAACTGGAATAACGTTTCCTCGACGTTCTCGACTTTTGGAATCGAAATCACGATCGAAAGGCTCGTCGCGTGAACGTCGTCTACTTCCTCCTCGTCTATCCGCGCTCGTTGCAAGCGACGTTCACGACGCCGTATCTTTATAGTCCGAGATGTCATAGAAAACGGAAATCCCGAAAAATATTTCCACGGGTCGTAAATAGCCGTATACGAGGCTCGGCAAGATGGCGGCGATAAAAAAAGTTATTATCACAGATACGCGCGTTCTCTAATCCGCGGTAACTCGAAGCTATCGCCCGTTCCGTGTCGTCGCCTTGCTCAGCGTGGAATACCCCGTACGTACCGCGTCCTCCACGTAAATAGAGATCGAGCATAAAAAATGTTATTATCCGTTTTATATCCGTATAATGAAGTGTCCGAGTAGAGCCCGGTCGAGATAAGTGGCTCGGGATGGTATTTGAGACTTTTAATGGGTTGTCGCGCGAGGAGGTGACGCGAAACAAAAGGAGGACTCGAGAGGAGCACGATTCAACACGTGAGATTTTTTCCGTCCCAGTCTCCTCGTAGCGCCGAGGGAGGCTCCTATTTGGGTGCGGCGGAATCATGGTACACGGAAAATTTGGAAAGGTAACTAACGTCTTTGCGAAAACAGGTAGTAGCAGCAGCAGCAGCAGCCCTACCCACAACGGCGTTCAGAAGTAAGTTCGCGGCAGCTGTACCTACTCTTGCCGAGTGTACAAAGATTAGGGTAGACACGCGACATGCCTTCGGATGGGTTGAGAAGCACGAGAACAAAAAGCGCGCCCTCGCATACCTCTGCCTCGAAATCGTATCGATCGTGCTACCCGTCCGATGATGTTGGTACCGCTGGGCCAGAGACAGTCTATAATCGCATCTGTCGAACGTGGCACAAAGATGTAGACATTTCACCTCCAACCTCCTCGTTCGCGATTCATGCGTCGCGTTGGACAGCTGTGCGCGCGATTAGACGAGGAACCTGGCGGGGCAAATATAATTATTCTCCGTGAAATCACAACTTTGAGGGAAAATGAACGCTTCTCCGGTGTTGCATCGATACGCGTAACGTTACGACACGAAAGAGAGGTCTTCCAGTAACGTGTTCGGTATACGGGGGACACCACGTACCACCTACCTATATACTACCTATAAACGAAATCTGGACACGAATGAGAAGCCAGTTTCTGTGACATATTCTTAGCTTTCATCTGTATGCACGAAGCCACAACAGGAAGGAATAGCGTCTTTTTCTGCAACATTTCCTTCCATTGCATCCGTATGCATGCCGTCGAGCGCAGGTGGGCAGATAAGCTCGCAGCGCGGATGAATCACGAACGGGGAATTCGACGTCATTCGCGTGAATCGCGACAATTGACAGTAGCGGCTCGATCGTGCCCCCGTCCTCGTTCGCACGTGTTTCCACGCGTCCATGAGATGAAAATGGTAGGCGAGGTTTGGGATAATCGAGGTTTTGCCTGCTCTATCGCCAAGCTCCACGTTTTCTCATCGGTATGTACGTTTGCCGCGTACACCGATCAAAATGCGCCCTCGAGTAGAACGTATTCCAGAGTGGCAACTTCGATGAGCCTCGTTTGTCACGAATCGTTGAGGAATATGAATCGAGGATATTCCTGCGGAGAGTTTTGTACGAATGGTGCGGTGGTGGTAGGAGGCGATATATATTTTCCGACGTCGCCGGTGCCGTTACACACCCCCCGAAGGGTAGTCGTGCGAGGGTACGCGTGCGAAGGGAGCAGATGAATGAGGAAGAAGAAGAGGCGGAGGAGGAGGCGAGGGGAGGGGAGCAGAGAAGTAGTCTCGAGGTAAAAGTTTACAAAAATATGCGCGCAGAGGCGGCGTGATGGCATCAAGTCGATTGTGCGTCGCGGGAGCCTCCTGCTCTACTACTAGAGAGTCTCGTCGACACCGGTCGTCGCCTCCGTTCTCTCGCTCGCTCCATTAATCTCCTTCTTTCTCGCTCTCTCTCTCTCTCTCTCTCTCTCTCTCTCTCCGCCTCTCTCTCCTCTTCCTACGACCGCTGCGCGCTGCATCCGGATACGGTGTCTACGTTTTCTAGTTTCAGCTGGTGGTTGATTGCGGGCGGGTGGCCAAGGGCGTTGGCGGAGGGGAGAAAGGAACCCCGAGAAAGAGAGTGGCGGCTGTACGAGCCGCGCTAAAGGTGGCCGCCGCTGACGGGGTGGCCGAAGGGGGATGTGTCAGGGGCACACGCGATTCATATGCTTATGTATGCCATATTCGAGGGCAGCGCTGGCAATATCTAGCCGTACATAGCTATATGTATATCCATATATACGCGTGTATGTACGTGCCTATGCGCGGCGTGCAGGTCCGGGGTGATTTGCCGGTGTTCCGAGGGGGTCTACCATCTTTTTTTTCCTTTTTCTTTTTAATCCCGTTGCCTTCCCACTGCTCGACGACGACGACGGCGACGCCTGAGACATTACTTTAAATACACGAAACGGCATATTTCGTCCTACGAATTTCCGTGTTTAGACGAGACGCAGCTGGATCGAAGATGGCGCGGTTATATTCTTCGTTCCTCGCTCGAAAAATGCCAAGACGCGTTCTGGTTCCTGGGACGACAGGAAGTTATCGGTAACTCGATCGGCATACGTCGATGCGAATGTGCCACGATCCCTCCGCCACCGGAGGAACGCGCCTCGACCACAAACCGCGACGATTTTTCCCCGCGTGTCGCCTCTTCTCTGTAGTCGTTGCGCTCGTTTGCCGCGACCCAAATGAGCTGTACTCTCGATCCGTCGTTATTACCAATCGCCGAAGCGTTCTCGCTAGCTCTGTGCGCGCAGCTCTGTTTCTCCGCGAAACAACAAAATCAACAACAAAAAAAAGAAAATTGAGGAAAAAAAAACACCGTTTCCGTGTCGCGTAGGCGTAACCGAAAATGACATAGCCGAAAGGAGCGAATCGTTCGCCTGACAAAATTCCAGGCATCTCGAATTCATCTCATCTCGAGAAAAAAGTCCATGGCTCGGACTTACGATTGTACGCGAGCGGGACAAACGTACCGGGAGTTTTAACGTCGAGGGAAATAACCAATTATTGTTACGAATGCACGTGGGCCGCGAGAATCGAGCTCGCCGCGCGCGAACACGGAGACGCGGCGACGCATAGCAGGAGAAACGGATACGCGAGCTGCGTCGATGTACGTGCGGATGCACAAACGCAGATCGGTCCCACGTTGCGCGCACGTAAGGTACGCGCGTAGACGTATCATGGTTCGGGATGTTTCGGCGGAATTAACCAGTTCGTCGCGCATGCGCAAGTTCATTTTGTCTTATTAGCTAACGGTAAGAGTTGACGAAACGTTCGTGTTTTTTTTTAATTTAAAATTTTTTTTTTTTTTAAATATATTATCATTATCAATATCGCTGTTGCTATCATTGGAGTTATTACGCGAGGTATTTTCCGCGTTCAAATCCGCATTTCGATCCAGCGAGCTAGAAAATACTGACGGTTCGCGTGGAATGCCCCGTATACTCGATGTAGGTAGGTATGCGCCTATAGTATAGAGTACGCAGCGCGTTACCGTTTGTAGGATGCATGTGTCATCTACCTGTCCAAACTCGTCGTCGCGATACGCGATTTGCATATTTCATCGCGAATCTGAAGGATTTTCGGAGCACGAACATTACGAAGGGAAGATAAAGGTAGTCGGCGAGTATTGACATTGCGATAAAAAGCGCTGGAGAACAACCGAGTCCGATCTACCGTTATCTTTTCATTCTCCGGTCGACGCGATGCTAGGAGAAATCGATGTAACCGCGCCTTAAACATTCGTATTGTAAAAAAAAAAAAATAGAAAAGCGGTTGTTCGATGAGAACGCATGGAGCTGTGGACATCGTAGCTCCGTAACGCGTCTAGATACGGACTCGAAATTTAGCGCGATTCTTCGTTACCTCGTTAGCTATGACGTGACGTAGAATCATGTCGATAGAAGATCGGAGTCAGGCGGAAAAAATATATCAACGGCTTTACGACTCGCGGAGAGGAGAATATTCATTGTGGAGGGGAAAATAGAACGGTCGAGATTTTTTCTCGCGAGAGATCCTACGTTGCACGACGAGTGAACACGGCGTCGGCGATAAACCGCGTTGTTTTCGGCGATCCGACATTTTTGGCAGCCGTAATCGCGCGCACCGTCCGACCGTGTTTTTCGCTACGCCGGAAAATACGGCGCTCTTCGTCGATTATTCGCAGATACGAGGCGATTACGTATGCTGATTGCGGCAAATATATCTCAAGTGGTGCGTGGAGGAGGGAACGCGGGTTCCTCGTGGCGAAACTACGTGCGGCGTCGTAGGGTCGCGATAGAGAAGTACGTCCTACGCGGTATGACGTAACAGCTATCGCCTCTTCGTCGAGTACCTTTCGATGACGAAGAAAAGCCGCGAGGCGCCAGTCGCCTCGCCGTTCCTTCTCTCGTGTCTCGCTTTGGTAAAAAAAAAAAAAAACGACGGAAAAAAAAGATTATCGCGAAGACATTTTTTCACGACCATCATCGTTTCATCTTACCTGTTTCTCGAAGAAATATATTTCGTATTATATCTGCCGCTCCGTGCCGACTGACGCACGACAGCTGTTGGAGGGTAAAAAAATGCTTAAAACTTTGACAAGGTTTCCCTCCTCCTCCTCGCTCTCTCGCTCCCTCTGCGCCTCCGTCGCCATCTCCCTCGCTTTTGCACTCACTGCCGTCTGCGTACGATATCTCGCACGCGCTCCCCAAATAAAAAGGGCAGGGGAGAAAAGAGAAGAACGCATCCAGTACCAATTTTTCATCATTGGCCACGCGAATACCGTCGCGCGTTGTCGGTATTCTCAAGGTCAGCGCGGAGAAACAACGACGCTGCGCGACTAAGTTAGTAAAATTTGCACGGAAAGGCGCGAATATCGATCGAAAAAGGTGCGGGGTACTCGATCGAAATCTTCTTTTGGACGGGCGATGATCCATTACGCACCACCTACCGAGAGAGAGCGGGCGTCCCGTTCGACGAGGAAATTGTCGAGTGCGATCGGTGTAGCGTAACATAGATTAGCAACGTCCCGATAGAAGGAGAGAAACATGATCGTTGGCGTATCGGAGGAGAGACGCGTGTCACGTACGCGGGTGGGTTGGTGTGACGCGTGCATATTATTAAGTGGACACTCGTGTTTCGTTACAGGGAGGCGACGGCACGGGCGGCGTAGTTTAGAACCATCCGACGGCACAGCCGCCGCTGCCTGCTGTAGCCAAAAATTAAACGAAGATGAGGCGAGGACGGGGACGCCGGCGAGAACGAGAACGAGAAACACAACGATGCCGACCAGAAGAAGAACGACGAGAGGAGACGGAGGCGATGGGGAAGGAGGAGGAACGGCTACGGCTACCGCAGCATCGCCGACGTCGATTGTAATACCGTCACAGCGACAAGAGCGACCCGTTACCGTTTCGACGAGGACGAATCATCTCACGGATGCTTTCACGATGGAAACTGCCACATCGACACCGCCGACGTCGAGGGGACGTCGGATACAACCTTACATCGCGACGATATTAATTCTCACCTACACCCTATTCGGCATAGCAGGTTCGTATATCCCCTACAATTTCCTCCAAAATCTGGAAAAACGAAAACTCGCGAGACTTCCTGCGAATTTGTACATTCTTCGACCGCAAAATTCCTATTATATCAACGCATTCCGCCTGAGTCTATAATTTCTGAAAACCTGGTTCATTGATATGAGAGTAACGTTTAGAAAGTATAAATTAACATTTTAGCCTCTTCCAAAATGGACCAACGACAACCCACTAAAATCCTATGTATTCTACGCAAAAACCTTCACACTCCACACAGTAATCCTAAAAGTACAAAAACCACGCCCTTTTTTCCACAAAACATTCTCAAAATAGTAGCAAAACGATGAAAAGCTACGAAAACTTACAATTTTTCCTACCCGTTCGCTTTTTATTTAACGCTCCAATTTTTCTCGTAGTCGAGTGAAATTAATTCGCGTGTTCCCAATGTTCTATGAGATGCGATCAGTTGTTTTGGGAGAAAAAAAAAATTCTGTCATTCGATCGTCGTTGATTCTAATTTTGTCGGCGCGGTTTGGTATTTTTCGCGAGATACATTTTCCCGAAAAAACGGTCGGGATCAGGGCGCGTATAGCGTTATAAGGCGTGTAGATACAAGCGCACGTGGTACGTATAATAATGCGCGCGCGAGACGGCAGATTGTGAAATTTGAACAGGTGACAGATAGCCTCGTAGAAACGGAACCCCGAGGGCAGATGCAACGCAGGAGTTTTGTGCAGCGCGGTTGTAAGGACCTCTCATGGTCGTGAGCCTCGTCCCTCCCGCTCGCTGGCTCTGCGCGTGAAAATCGAGAAATCACGTTGCATCGTTAAGCGAATGATTGGAAAGAGAAAAGAAATGGAAGCCTGTCGTTACAGTTTTTACAAAGCTCTTTGCCAAACGCTCTCCGTCCACTGGCGCGTTTTTCGCCTCGCGTCCTCTACTCGTTACTTCCATTCTCCGGATCTCATCCTTTCCGCGTTCCAACTTCCCCTGTGTCCTGTTTCGTCCATTCATCCGAATTTTACTCCACAACCTTTCATTCTTCTCTCCTCTCTCCGACCGCCACCCTTGCGCGGGGAAAAGCGAAAGTTGATGGTATTACCGTGAAAGAGAGTGTATAGACGCGCGGAGAGGTTATCCTCGCGGCATCGTGTTGGTACCTCTACTACTACGGTCAGGAGGAGGAAAGCAGGAAAGCAGACAGACGGGCAGGCAGGCAGGCAGGCGGCAGGCAGGCACAGGCAGGCAGACAGGCAGACACTCCCCTCGGGCATAGAATATCGTCGCTTTTATGTTTGACCAAAACTAGAACCATTTCAAGTTTCTAAAGCACCTATTTGACAAATACATACGGTGCGTGTGGGTGCGCGCGCGCGGTGCTTATGCCTGTGTGTGCACAGGGTAATAGGATAACTCAGTTTTGCCGGTAAACTTGTTAGCCAACTTAATTGACGTATTTTGACGTATTTATATACCGCCTCCCGAGGAGCCTCTCCCTCCGCATTCCGATCCCCGTCACAGATTTCGTTGCAAATCTCGCGTCATTTGGGAAAACGGTGGAACGTCGTTATCGTTCTGAGAATATTTCCTTTTTCCTACCCGGGCGAACAGCACGAAGCGTTCCAAGCAACAATCAATCACCGCCAATTTTTGCATCAGGATTTGCTTCCGCGCAAGTGTACACTTCTCTTTTCCTGTACACTTCTTCAAAAATGTAGCCCTCAAGTTTGCCGTACGAGAATCACACTTTACAACGATAACGCTGGGCACCTCTACAATAAAGCAATATGTTGCAACCAAAGTCGAAATATTGCGTCTCACTTGAGAAGCTACCTCTTTTGAGCAAAAAAAATGTACATCGTGTCCACACCCCAAAATTTCAGTTGGATGGAAAGGTAAGAAAAATTTATTGAAATTGGCGATTTTGTAACTCTGGACCGATTTTTCTCGGCTTTTACTCTCACGGAGTCGGGCGGTTGTCGGGATCGCGGTAATGTCGCGAGACGGAAATGTTAGGGGGATTATTAGGAGGATTAAACGAAAGGTGACGTGTTCATCGTTCGGTGATGCGACGTTGGATGTGAAAATCGTTGTGAAAAAACAAACGAACGTAACCTTTTCTTTTCTCGTTTACAGATGCGTGTTCGTCACGGTCGACGCCAAAGCCACGACCACCGACGCCAACGCCACGACCGAACATCACATTCCACATGTATACGTGTCCGCCCGACTACGCGGAATGGTATTGTCTGAACGGCGCAACTTGTTTCACCGTGAAAATCGTCAATTCGGTGCTTCACAACTGCTTGTAAGTTCGACCCAATTTTTAATAAAAAAAAAAATCAAAAAATTAGCAAACAAGGAGCGTTAAAAAAAGAAACGAGAATCGATCGAACGCGGCAGATCTATCGAGCGTTGTAGATGAAAACGTACTCAGTGATTTTTTCGCTGAGAAAACGAAGCGAGGACGAATCTTCGAAATGAGAGATAGCACGCGGATTTAGCGGGGAACGGGAAATCGAGGGAAAGAAATGGTCGATCGATCGGTGAAAACAACGGAGAGCGAGGAATTAGACGAGGGAGAAGAATCTGGGAGAGGAAAAAGTTGAAAGGTTTTACGGTAAAATAATGGGCGAGGGGGCGGTTGGAGGCAGTTACGCTCGCTGAGATTCACCCGACCCCCAACTCGCCACTCCATTACCTTTGACGGTGGTCAAGAAGGCAATAATTACCGTGGGAACTCCCTGTCTCCGTCGAGTCGATCGTGTTTTTGTCGTTCCTCTCTCCTCTCTCTCTCTCTCGCTCTCGCTCGCTCCCTCTTGCTCTTCGCGCCGCTGCGAAACGAGACCGTCCCATCTTCGAGACCCCCCAGCAACGCGAGTTAACAATTTTCGAGAAAAGACACACCGACCAGCGCGCAAGTCCCAACGCGACGTGTGAAAGAAAAAAAACGAGTCGATTCGGAGAACATTTTCATCCCATCGCTTATCGAGGGATAGAGATAGCGACGGATAATATATATATATAGATAGATAGCTGGTTTTACTGTGTTCAGGAAAATATTGGACAAGTACATAAAGACAGAGAAAAATAGTACAAGATGGAGCGAGATACAGAAAACGGAAATTAATAAATTAGAGAAATCAAAGTACACAGTAAAAAAATTCCGTCAGAAGTAGCAAAAAAAAAGTGTGTTGACGTTTGTTTTTTTTTTACACAAAATTAGTGTTATTTTTTTTTTTTTAAGTAACGCAGCTCTGTGTTGAAAGTAAATCGAACTAGCGTTGGAGTGATATTTAGAAGGTGCTACTTCAGAAAAAAGTTAGTCTTTAAAGAAGTGTTGAAAAAATAAGTTCGTTAGAATTCGAGCTCTTAGTATTAATATTAAGTGGCTGATGCCAAATTTGTATTTTCCATTTAAATAACGTGGTAAAAAAGTTTTTTATGCTGGACGAATCCGTACAATATACCATTGTCGAGATACACAAATGTAAACACAAAAAACCGTTTTTTTCCCACGCTATTTGAATGGGAAATAGAAATTTGCAAGGAGCCACTTCTGAATAATAGCATTAAGAGCTCAAATTTTACCAGACTTCGTTTCGCGCCTTCCTGAAAGGAAACCACCTGTATGCGAGTGGAAAAACAGTTGGGCAAAAATACGATAGCAAGAAAATGTCGAGTAAGAGATGAGTGCTCTGTAACTGCTCTGAATTGGAATAGGTACGGAAAAATGAGGGGCAGAAAATAAGGTGAGAACCGAGAACAGGATACCAGTGGAGTGATGGAACGACGGTGCTAGGTCAGTAGAGAGAGAGAGAGAGAGAGAGAGAGAGAGAGGGAGAGGGAGAGAGAGGGAGAGAGTGCCGCGCGGCGTCTCGTCGCGCTTAAAACATTTGTACGCACGTACGATCGAGATATTTCGTTTCGGCAACCGTTTGACGAACGAGTTTCTTTCGGTTCGCGTTGTTGTTCCGTCGTTCGCCTTGAATTCCCCAACCCTTGGTCCGAGAGAGAATAATTTCGAATCTTGTGTTGTCCGGGTTTCACTGCACTTCGGACGTGCCGAGGTTATTGTGCTTGTTAATCCTCGCCCCCGCCAAGGTAACACGTCTGCCAAAATTCCTACGGTAGTTTTCGGACCTCCCAGACGTGCGAACCACTGAATCATTCCCATTGCAAAGGGAAGAAGAGTGGCAAAAGCTAACACACATTCCACCGACCACTGCGGGCGGTGCGAGAGCTTATTGCATCTCGCCCGGCGACGACGACCGCGACGGTCGATATCCTCCACCGTTTTCTCCCTCCCCCTCCCCCCCCTCTCTCTCTCTCTCTCTCTCTATTTCTCTCTTCGCCGTCGTTCCACAAAAAAATTCAGGTGAACAGATCCTCCCTGCCTCCGGTCTTTTTCCTCACGACTGTGAGTATCCAAAACCAGCCCGAAATCTCTCTCATTCCTCGTCCAACTATCCAACGACCTCTCCGCGCTCGTTGCGTCACGGCACCCGCGAATTTCCGCTATCGACTCACCCCGAACCCCGTCCTCGCATCGCTCGATCAATCACCATCGCCGCGTCGCATCCAGCGTCCTCGCACTCTCCTTTCACGGTCACAACATTTTACCCAAAATTAAGAAACGCTATTTTTACGAATTTTTCTGACGCCGCTGTGATAGACATCGACGTACAAGTTGTTGAGGTCGATAAATACAATCTTAAAATATATATATATTTTTTTTTTTTAAAAAACCCTTAATTTTACTCAATATTTATTCACAAAGAAGGTAATTCCTCACGAAGCACGCAGATGACTCGCGCTGTCGCTTTCTCCGCGACGAATCGGTAGAAACATAACGAGGAAATATTATTAGATAAAGTACAATTATTCGTTTTTATTCCCAATCAACAAAATGGCTGACTTTCTTAGAAAAGAAATAAAAAGTGATTTTTGCACTGCAAAAAAACAACAACTTTTTTTCGCGACCAGTCGTCGTACGTTGCACGTAACGTACAATTGGCACGTGAACGAACCGGCGACGCGTCGTAGACATCGCGAATCGTAGTAAGCGAGGAAAGAATTACGATTGGATGCACGGCACTTCGAAGGACCTTGCCGAACAAATAAAAGTCTCTTCCCGAAGAAGAACGCTTTTCTAGGATTTTCGCGCGAGTAGCGTTAAGCCTGCGAAAATTTCTAAAAATTTTTGTCGTGGATTTTTTCCATCGGGGATAAAACGGTCGTTTGTTTGGGTATTTTTCAGATGCGCGAACGGTTACATCGGTGAGAGGTGCGAGTTCAAGGATTTGGATGGTTCCTATTTACGTGAGTATTTGTCACGCGATTTGGGGAGGGGAGGGAAACGTCGATCGGGGTAGTATCGCGTTGACGGGTCGATTCCAACTATGCTGTTATATTTGCAGCTTCGAGACAACGTGTGATGTTGGAGACGGCCAGCATCGCGGGTGGTGCCACCATAGCAGTATTTTTGGTTGTTATTATTTGCATAGCCGCTTACATCCACTGTAAACGCAAGCAGAAGGAACTACGTACGAGGTAATTTCATATCGATCGTGTCCTCAAATCCGTGCCATTTTTGCTCCCAAAGCGACGCTAACGTATCCGATTCGCTCGTTTCGCAGCAGTAACTGCGGCGACACCGTCGACGGACCTGGACGAGACCCGGAATTGAGGCCGTTCAGCAATCACGGGCGTTCCTTGAGAATTTTCATGGCAAAAAATTCCAACAATCCCGTAAGAACTGCGAATCTTTTTCTTGCAACAAATTTTGTAAGCCCAAATTTCAAGGTCAACTTTTTTTTCAAATGGAAGCCATTTTTTACTATCCTTGACCTTGGAATCGGGATCAAGGTCGCCATTGGCTGTTTCTCTTGAAACACGCTGTAACTTTTTTCTGGAGAGTTTTTCGCGAAAGTTTTTACTTTCGGATGTATTTCCGTTCGTATATAAAAATGGGAAGCTTTGTGTAATTTGAAAGCGTTTTATCGGTATGTTTTTTCCGGCGTGTCGCAGGTGGCGAGTCCGTCGATAGAACAAACGAGGATGCCTGGCTGGAATTACCCGGTGCCGGACGAAACGAGAATGGCATCGATAAACGAGGGTAAAAATGCGAGTCAATGATAATTCGGATGGAGAAACGGTCGGCGAACGAGTCGCCGCGGTGCATCTCTCCTCTCTACTGCGCGACGCGTCGTCTCGCGTAAACGCACAGGCAAACACACGGGGACACACGCGAGAAGAAGATACGCGCGCACGTTTGCTGCTCGCACGCGAAAGGAGGCGGCAACACGGGCGAGGAAAGGAGAAGACGAACGAGGAGTGTACACGACCGGTGGGAAGAGACGTACGTCGAGAAAGGTGGAGAATGGAAGAGAAAAAAAATCCCAATAAACGCTAAGAAACATGATTATAAGGAAACATTTAGTAACTAGTTGTAAGCTGATTAGGAAATGAATTTTGCGTTCGTCGACGAGGCAAGCGATCGGGAACGATTAGCGCTCGTTAACTTACGCAAGCCTCCGAGGAAGAGAAAAGTCGAAGTGTCGGTGCCCCGGACGCACCGGACTACTAACGAAACCGCAACTACCGACACTACCGTCGAAACATTCCCGAAGTACAGTTTATCGATAGGAGAAAAAGAACGTCCGTTCTTTGAACCCATGTTTGAGGCACCAGTTGCGAATGCTACTGAAAATATAACGCGAATACACGCGCAAAACGGCTCCTTAATTTTTCACCGATTCACTTTTAGAGAGAACCATCATTTTCTTTTAAATACGACCAACGCGTCACGTTAGCCAAAAAACAAACGATTCGCTCGTTCGATAACGTATTTTTCTTTTAACCACGCGAATAATTAGGTGTTAATAGCGTTAAGAAGGCTTTCATTTCATCGTCGGTTTTTTTTCCTCCCTTACATCCGCCCAACGATTTTCAGAGATTTTTAGCATTTTTAAACGTTGTACTCGGTGCCTATGAATTAACGCAAGTATACATAGTAACAAGTAGGGAATAAATTCGCTTCGATTAGCAAATCATTGAATGGAGTGCGAGGCGGGCCTCTTTTGTAAATAGTAAATTATCTTTAGGGCTGCCCACGTGCCTGATAAGCTATCTATCTACTTCTATCTCTCTCTCTATCTATACCTAGACGCAAAACGAACAAAATCTTACAATCTATCGTATTATATTTAATATTATTGATATATTATCGCTACTGAACCAGCCGAGGGGCGCTCGGGGATACGAGTCGAATCGCCAACTCTTCACCTCGTCACGCGCGAGATGGACGAGGGGCAGTCAGGTTTCTGTCCCGTCGTCGTCGTCGTCGTGCCACGCGCAACGTTATCGGGCGCAGAGGTTGGCGAGTTTGTCTCGCCTGGCGCGCCCCGACGCGCGACGACAGAACGATACTCGGATCTTCGTGAAAGTGAAAAATAAAAATGCAAAAAAAAAAATGAAGAAATACGCGAGAAACAAAAGAACGAATCGAAAGAAAAACTCGACGTAACGGAAGTAACGATACGAAGCGGACGACGAAAAAGAGACGAGCGATAACGACGAAGACGTAGATGCAGACGTAGCTATCGCACGACACGTCGTCGTTCGGTGTTATGCGAACGACGAAACGTTATAACCCGACGACTCGAAACTTTTTCCAGTAAACACGCGTCTTTTCCTTGAACAAAAATGAAAACTGAATTATTTGTAAATTTGTAGATACTCGGGACAATTATTCTTCCGATTTTTTCATCAATATTACTACCACTACCACTACCACTACCACTACTACTACCACTACTCTATTAGTTACTATTGATATCATTATTATTTTATTCCTTACTTTACCTTCTCTCCCAACACAGACACGACACTCGCGCACACACACACGCACACGCACACACACACACGCACGCACTCAGCATACATGTTATATAATATAATCGATCGTAACACGCTTTAATTTCTAAAGAAACGAAAGAAGCGAATAGCCGTAATCAATCACCATTTTTTCCCCACTATTTAAAAAAAATTAGATCTTAAAGAAATCACGGAGGCGCGCGAATGCCCGCACGAAATGAAAAGGATAGCAAAAACGGCACGCGCTAGCGCTTTTTGTATAAAGCGAGTCGATGAAAAAGAAATTATACCTATTATTAGTTAACGTAAATATTGTATTCTTATTTAACTTTTCATTATTATACTTTATTATTATATATTGTACTTGGTTCCTAATTTATTATTATCATTATCATTATTACTATTATATTATTATTATTATTATTATTGTCATTATCACGCCTATTATTATTAATAATATTATTACCATCATTAATATTATCATTATTATTATCATTATTATTATTATTATTATTACTATTATGTAACACGGTAACGACTTTTTATACGGACATGTTTCCAGGTGCGATTGTGAACATGATACGTAGAGTATTCTCATATCGTCGCTGATAATGAAAGACCGACAATCCAGAGATTCGCGCGAATAACAGCGATCCTCGCGTGCGCGAACATTCTATCGATTCCTAATTTTCTGACAAAATCCACCAATACTTTCGCGTAATTTTCTGTATCTTTGGTGTTTTTTTTCCGTTCCTTTTTTTTGGGGGGGTCGTAAAAAGAATTTTGATAGTGGGGGGCGGATTCGCTGAAATACCTGATTTTCAACTCTTCTCGTCGTGGACATTATTTTGAAGGAAGGATTTTCGGAACGAAATTTGGTAAATATCGTAGCAGAGGTAATCTAAAGAGGTTGAATTCGTTCGAAGCTACCGTGGACGCGGTAAGCCGATGGGTAGTTTTAGATACCTAGTCGGACTCCGATGGACGCGGACGGAAATGAATGATGTTATCGGTAGGCTCGGGAAATATTTTCCTCGTAGGTACGAATGAGACTTGAATTTTCGTAGCGACAACGCGGTATTTTTCGTTATCTTCCTCGTGTTACAGCTTCGGAGAGCTTCGCGTTTGATTTAATTAACGGTATGAAAGGATTTACGTTCGCAAGTTTCATTTTTCCGCCACAAATTCGAACGCTGTAATATCGAAACGCTTGTCGAAAGTTTTGTTCGGTCGTCGATAACTATTTTCACGTTTGTCGCAATAATTACAACTACTTCGAGCCACTGTTCGCTGCGATGCCAGATTTTGGGCGGATATTTTCTTGGTTCTTCGATAATTCCAATTCGCAGGCTTTGTACAAAGATTCGTTCGACTCGATACTTGAAATTCACTTTTGTTCGCTTCCAAAAATTCGACTTCGCGGCTAACTATCAGCATTTCTAGTTCAGGATCGAGGAAACCGAACAACAATTTCGTTAGTTTCTGGATTTGTGTTTGCACAAGGCAAAAAAAAACTACAAACTGTACATGGAAACGATAAAGTATTTATGGATCAACGTTCATCGAGCAGGATATTTTCATTCGGAGGACTAATTTACTTTTCGTCGTCGACACGTTCGAGAAAAATCCTGCGATTGGAAAGCGGTACCAAAGATCTGTTCGTCGCTGGTTCCGAATCACGATACGATGATAAGAATCACGAAACGTTGAGTCGACAATCGATTATCTTTGTAAAAAGAAACCAACTACAGAATGTACCGAAGCAGCTGATGTGTTGAATATTATTAAAGAATATTGTTTTCCAAAATATTTCTCCAATAGCGTTAAAATCATTCAACATTATTTATATGGTCTCGCGACGTCGATGCTATTGTAACACGACAGGGGTAGGTAGGTACCTGGCTCGCGCAGCTCTCCGACGCAGAAACGACGCAGCAGTTTATCATTATCCGTAATTAGTCTAATTATCATCTTTAACGATGCCGAAGTACAAACGGATGGTCTGGTCCGTGCGATAGACCGGCACCTGTTACATATTCAATTTATTCATTCGCGTTTTACCAAACCGTGTTCATCCGTCGATACCTCATCGTCGAACCTAAATTACTGAAAGTCCTTAGCGAAGTGAAATAAGCCGATAGAAATCGTCGCTCCTCTTTTTCCTTCCATCCCAGGGGAAAAGTTGCGACGCGCGACCAAACTTTGTTCGGCGATACGTAAAAACAAATTAGAAGAGAAGAGAAAAAAAATGAAAAAAAACTGAAATGAACAAATATATTGTATATCGTTTGAAGATACATTTTTTAAACGTATTTGAAAACATTGTTGAGAAATCATTTGTAATTTAATGTTAGAAAATATATAAAATGACATTTTTTTACCTCTAACGTTTCACGTGTACGATAATGCGTCGATTTTCATTGTAGCCTACGACCTACTACGAACGTTTGGCGACGAACAAAAGTTGCGTAATAAACCATTTAACCACTGAGTTATTGAAACTCTATCGTTCCAATTATTTCGATTGAATCCTGGTTCGCTTTCTTCGCTCCTTCTTCGTCGATGTGCTGATCGTTGGGAAAATATAGAAAATATTCAATTGTTTGTTAACAAGTTTTAATCGTTGAAAATATACCAGCTGCACTTTTATTAACCTCTGAGTGCAGATAACAGTTCGTTTGCTATACTTGCATATACAGTAATGTTGCCCAGTTTTGTCGTAGTCTACGCTTAAACGTAGCTAGCACTTCCTCGAGCAACGATACGAAAGCATCCGTAGTATTCCAATCGTTTTCAAGCATCGAAACGTGAATCGTTGAAGTTTCGCATCAGTTTTCTACCAGCATTCGTCGTAATCCTTATTTTCACACTTGCCATTTAGGGCTAGAACTGTAATCGATTGCGCGAAGCCACCGTTCAATTTCCATAACTATACGTTCGATTTCTGCTGCATCGGCAACTTTGTCTCGCTACTTGGAATGATTGAAATGCAGGGAAAACTAGGAACAATATCCGTTTCTCAGATGAGTTGACGAGAATTTGGTCGTGAAAAAGAACAAAAAAACTCCATACTTGAGCATCTGTGTGCGTGTGTGCAAAATGTGTACGTGTGAACTTGTCAATTGTCCTTTGTACTTACAAAATCGACGCCTAAGGTCGAATTCGGTGAAACTGTCTCAGTTTTTAACGCAAACTGCACTTTGCTCGAAGCATTCTTTTCCAACGATGCAACGCGTGCATATCGAACAAAACTTTCAGCTGTTCCCTCGTGTGTTGCGACAGCGGTTGTGGAGAATTCCAATTCAACACGACATTCATCACTTCCGTTGTCTTGTGCCTACTCAAACTCAGCAACGCGCTTGCGACGCCTTCCTGCTGTTCGGCACAACCTGTAAAAGCGGAGAGAAAAGAATGTAACGACGCACCACACCACAATTCACATCCACCGCAACGTTGAAACGTAAAAACCAATTTCTCCGATCTCCAAACTTTCTTCGAGGAAAATTCGCGTTACCTTCTCCTGATTTCAGAAGCGCAACCAGCTGCTCGATGATATTTTTCACCAAACCTTGCGCATCCTCGATAGGGAACGATCGCAGAAGGTGACCTTGAAATTAAATCTTTTATTATAAACATTCCAAAAAAGAAATTATTCGGTGCACAAAACTGAAAACGTTTTTGCACCAAGTCGTTTGGAATGACAAATCCTCACCTAGAAGACTGAAGGCCTGGTAAGGCGAAGGATGGGTTTTCTGTATGATCATCTGCAACAAGTGACACACAACGTTCTTGTACGTCCAATCGGGACCTTCTTTCTTAGCAAGGAGTATTATCGCCGAATTCAAACCATTGTCGTATTTTTCTGAAAAATAAAAAGGAAGAACATCAGAAAGTGGCAATTTTTGGCCAAACTACTTTCGATTCGTATTGAATTCGTATTTTGTGATTATAATCGTGGAAGAAGCGTTGATTTACCTTTGAGAATTGATAGGTAGTCGGTGATGAGTGCACTAGCGGTGAAAGCACCAGCTTCGTACTTGTAATAACTCATTAATAATTTTTTGAGGGGAATGACTTTGGGATATTGACCAGTACCGCACTGTTGATTCATTATGTTGTATACCAAACATGTTACTAATGGTTCTGAAAGAAATATATTAGCTTGATTTCAGAAACGTACAGTCTTTTACTCGGGTCATCGGGGATCTTACCGTTGCTTGTGCCAGCCATTGGTAACACTTCTGACCAACTGGTAAGTACAATGTAAATAATTGTCGATGCTTTTAGGCCAAGGCAGTAAATCGCGTCGCAGCATAATATCCTCATTCTCTCTCTATCTTTTTGTATGCGAGTAATAGCGATGAACATGCGTGTCAATTCTTCGATGACTACGAGCTGTGTATCAAATTTATCAATTTTAGTCAGGATTTTTCACGAATATTGACGAGTTTTTTCCATGATTCTACCAACCTCCGGTGCGTAGCCTAATCGGAAAAGGCGGTACTGAATACCAGCCTGCGTTAATTCTATTATCGATGGTATCGTTCGATTCAACGATACCAACATGGTCACTACTCGTTGCTGTGTCTTTGTCAGTAGCGGAGCCGGTGGTGTATACGTAGAGTCCAATTTTTCCTTTTCCATCGCTTTTTCGCAGAGGAAGTTAATCGTACACCTACGACGTGCATATGATTTATTATCTGAACCGATGTAGATCTTAGGAGCGGATGAGTGAAAGGTCTAAAAAACTTGTACCACGCGTCCAAATCTAAGCAACGAGAACTCACCTTACTGTAGTGTGAGGCTTGAAAGTTTTCAATCTTTCGATAACCTCGGCGAGCGTCTCGCTAGACCAGCTCTCGTCTTCCACCAATTGATTCAACGCTTCCGTGACAGATTTTTCTGAAAAAAGCAACTATATGAGAAGCACATACAAAAAGTGTACTCGCTTATTCTCTGTAAATAATAATGACGATAATACTGATAATAATAATATTTCATCAGTGGGACATTGAAGCGAACGAATACGTGAGAACTATACCTCTCTGTTCCTGTAATTTTCCACCGGACATTTTCTTCTTTGACCAAATTTGTTGCTGACACGTGGATTGTTCGTCGACATAGCGACGAAGATAATCTTTCGGACTGACACCAAAGTCGTTCGGTATCGGATCTGGTATTTCGTTTTTCGATTTTATCTCCAAGGCACCGATCTTTCCGTTGTTCGACATAATTTGCCTCGAGCGAAGCTCTCTAACGATACTTTGAGGCACAGTTCTTGGGTTGGAATCCATATTTTGGCACGTCAGAGTCGAGCTCTCGATGTCTGCTGACTTTTCACACTTTACCACCTCCACATTTTCGTATACTCTATCCATAGTCTCAGATAAATCAGTCCCTTTGTCCAAAACTTGTGTTTCGGAGACTGGAGATGCAGCTTGAAAATTATACATCACAAGTTTTTTTCTGTCATAGTCGGTGTCACTGTCGTTGTCAGAAGCTTTTTCGGACGTCTCGTCGCACAGTTTACTCAATTTATTGCTACCTTCCGGTTTGTCGTCTCTGGACGCGTTAACGGATATCGAACACTCGCTACTATTCATGATACTTTGACTGGCTGTCGATTTGCTTTGAATCGAATTTTTCAAGTCAGTTTTATTAAATTTATTTCGCACTAAAATTATTTTTTTGGGAATACTGTCCGCAGCTTGGTCGACCACCACCGATTTCACCGACGCATCACTTTCTTCGTTTTTTATACTTTGACAGACACCTTCGACTTTAGGAAGCTGAGACTCGGAAGCGGAATTCGTAGTTGTTACTACATTTACTGGATTTTCTGTTGTCGTAATTGACACAGGACTTTCCGGATTTGGTAGTTCCACAGAAGTCTCTGTCATTCTGACTTCTATAGAATTTTCCATCGGTGTGTCAGAGGTTACGTGATCCGTTTGCCGCGGGTTGTGCGCAATTCTACGTTTTTTTGGAATTGAAAAGTCAGCGACCTGCGGTAGAGATTCTATTCGAGTTCTCTGCGGAGTATTTTTGACAGTCTCATGGTTTGTCTTTATGGCGGATGTCTTACTTATCGAACACTTGACTTGATTAGAACTTTTTTTCAGATTACGTAGTTTTGATACTAGCGATTGTTTCTTAGGTTTTTTCGACAATTGCTTTTCTTTTCTCGAGTGCCGTGGTCGCGACTCATTCGTGACCGCAGGAGTAGCAACGCGATCTTCTCGAGCATCGTTCGCTTCACTTTCAATTACACTCAACTCTGAAAATTCGTTTTCAGATTCGTGAAAAAAATCCAGCGAATGATTCGGAGTAAAGCGAACAGCTTCTTGCGGGGACAACCTTTCCGTAGGAGACGTTGCTTTCACGAATTTGGCAATAGTAAAATCGTTTTCAGATTCGTCCAAAATATTTGAAGAATGATTCGGATTAAAGCGAACAGCTTCTTGCGAGAACGACCGTTCCATAGGAGTTATTGGTATCACGAATTTACCGACAGAAATATCGTTTTCAGATTCATCTGAAATATCCAAAGAATGATTCGTGGTGAAGCGAACCGGTTCTTGCGAGGACGACCGTTCCGTAGGAGTCTTTGCTTTCACGAATTTACCAACAGAATTGTTACTTCTCCTTGAAGTTTCTTCGTTCAGTGGCAAAATGCTCCTTCGAGATGTGGAACGTTTCTTATCTTTTACTCTACTTTCGTCGATATCATCGACGTGCCAATCGGATACACTTTCACAGCTTCGACGCTTCTTCTTAGGCACTTCTACGTTGGTTCGATTCAATCTGCCGAAGCCGTTGCTCCATTGTCTTTTACGACTGTTTAAGCGTGAGTGTTTACCTTCGAATCCCGACACTCTGTTCGGATAGTGTAACGTCGCGGTTGGTTCGACTGGCATCGGGAAACTCGGATATAAACCCATGTAAGAGTTGTGTGAATGTCGAGAATTACAGCACTGACATCCGCGATTTTTACGTTTCATCTTTTTCTGCTTTTTTTCCAATCGTATTATCCTTTGCTGGAGTCTTTCCATGTCGGAGCTGGTCACTTCGGTACTATTCAAGTTCTTCAGGAGACTGCTCGCATCATTAATATCACGAAATTGTAGGCAACCTGAATTATTGAATTCCGGAGATATCATCGATGGTTCAATCGTTCCTGTAAAATTACAAATGGCGCGAAGAACGTACGTCAGACTGTAAGGATACATCGCATTTTATACGTCTTAGCGAATGTTAAAAACTTACCATGTCTCTTGGGGGGTGACAAAACTTCGCTGATTAATGCCGGGCACGATGACATTTGCTCGAGTATTCGATCGACAGGAATAGGATCCAAATGCTCTCGACATTTCGAACAAAATAAAGGGTAAGGATCATCTTTAATACTGTAAAAATCATTGGTTACAGTAGATTTGTCGCTCGTCTCAATTTTTCTTCGCACATTAGATTTCGACTCGTCGCGCACTTCGGACCTTTGGAGAACATCAGTTCCTACAAATCGTTCTACAGTTACCAATTTATGTCCAGGCTAGCTACACGTATGAAATAGTATCTCATACGAATGTCAGTTTATTCCGACTAATCCAACTACGAGTTCGAATTATACGAATTTCAAGATTACAATTCGTTTCCGTCGTAATTTTAATTTTCATTGCTTTACCTTTATTTCGTGGATTACTTTTATCAAGTTCCAACTTTATTATTTTCGATTCCATCTTGGTCATTTCGAGTTCGTGTGATTTCTTCGTAGCTTTCAATTCCTGTTCCAGAGATTTAATTTTCTCTGTAAAAATTGTTCATCATTAATAATTTGAGACAACAGCATGTCAAATACCAAAACTCGATACCTTTCAGAGGTGCTTCGATTTTTGGTTTCATCGATTGTAGCCCTTCCATTTCTTTAATTTTACATTCGAGTTGTTCCAAATATTGTCTATCTGCAGCAATTCTAGTTTCCCTATCTTCCACCGTTATCGAAAGTTCTTGAATCTTTTTCTCATGAGCCTCATTTTTCTAATGGAAAGAGTCCACAGTTAGAATACAACGAATCTTATTGTCAATAAGCACTCACCTTTTCCAAGTTGTTGATCTGTGTCATTGTCAAATTGAGTTGTAGCTTAGTTTTTTTGGCATCATCTTTACAGATCTTTAGTTCTTCGCTTACGAGTTCGCATTCCCTCACTTTATCGCTGTACTGTTTTATCAATTCGCTGCAAGGATACGCGTATATTATGCCATTTTTTCCAACTACTAATGAGATTACAGGGATGGAGAAAACTTACTGGGAAAGACACAGCCTTTTCTTCAATAAGAGAAACGATTCCTTCAGTTTATCCACGCTCTGATGTGTCTCCTTGAAAGAAAACCAAAAAATTGAAGACGAGGTACGAAAAAGCCTATCAACATCCTACCATTCCACAGACATAGGAAACATGGCATTCAACGCAATAAAGTTTTTTCGTTTCTAATAATACGAATCCGGAGTTTCAGACTAATCAGCAAACATAGAGGTGCCAATATTTACCAACAACTTGAAATCGTTGAAATAACGTTAGGAACCTAACCTCCAATTTAACCTACGTTAACCTTGATTTGTAAACATCAAACGCACGAGCACGTGGTACGATCCACCGATTACTACACCCACCTGTCCATCCAAATTGGCAATGTCGATCGTACTCATCTTTGTCGTGTTTTCGACGTCAGTTGGATAATATCATGGTATACGCTTCCCGATCTTCGCGTGCCGATTTCAATTTTAAACAAAAATTACATTCTATTTATTTTATAGCAGACATAAAAATGGCCGTCCGGCTTAAGGCGGATTTCTAACACCGCGTTTGTGTGTCAGAAAACGCGAGAGAGACGAAATATACGTCGCCTTCAATAAAAGCGATGATATAATTTACGTGTAGTTACAGCATGCTTTGAAACGACACTCAGGCGAAGAGCATTCCAATTCACACGACAAACTGCAATTGAATACATCTATACGTGTGTGACACGTTATCTGCAACTTTCTATCGATTCCCTAACGATCAAGCCTGTTCCTTGATTCAAGCGTTTCAGCGTAGCCCTGAACACGTGTCTGCGACCTTGGACCAAGATCATATACAGCTACTTGGATACTACGGTATTCGTAATCAGCTAATCAAAATACGTAGTTCTACGAAGTTCCAAAAGATCCGAAGGTACCTAAGCTTTTTTCGACATTTCATCCATAACGTCAGATTCTGACCGCGTCCGTCGATAAATGCGAAATCTGCAAAATGTAAAATTGTTCTCCGCGACAAGTAAAATGTGAAGGCTTCGTGTAGCTGAAGAATTGTAATATCGTTCTTCAATTTGTCAAAAAACGATGAAAGTCCTGTAGAGGCGATCTGTAGTTAAATTGATTGGATGATAGGTAGGCCGCTGCAGTACAGTTCGTTACGGACAGCAAGAGCGAGAGAGAGAGAGAGACAGCATGCGCGCAAACGGAGGGGGCGGAGCCAGGGCAGCAATGACACGGAGTACGACCACTGGGAAATTTTCTCGATTCTCAGGAAATTGACCTACGCACGGAATTTTGCGCGACCGTAAATACGATTGGCAAACGACTCGTCGGATGACGGATTTCGGGTGATTTCGCGTCGATGAAATTCCGATCTATACACCATTGAGTTCGAGTCGAATATCGTGACGTATCGTGAATTCGTGACGTAACTGGTTAGTTGGATCGGTAGATCGTTGGTGAATTGAGCGTAATGAAAATTTAACTAGGTGACTGTCGTGTTTCTTATTTACTTTCCGCCCTGTCACTCGTGTATTTCGCGTATCGGGTCTGGTTTTCGGTGAAAACTGGTGAAAACAACAATGGACAGCAACAAAGACGAGGCGGAACGGTGCCTGGAATACGCGGAGAGGTTCATTCTTGAAGGAAAATGTGACAAGGCCGAGAAATTCATTCAAAAAGCGCAGAAGCTTTTCCCGACGAAAAAAGCTGAGGGTACGTGGTCGTGCGCGATTTAACGAATCATTACCATTTCCCCACATCGTACGACTATTCGTCAACATCGAGATACGTATCTCTACTCGATCACGTACAACCTAAATAATGTTCTTAATCGCAGAGCAATGAAATCCATGAGAAATATTTATTGCGAGAAATCCACCAATTCCACGACTACGAACGAAATGATAACGATTCCTCGTGTCCCATTCCAATACTCTTTATGTCGTTCGACGAAATGTTACATTTCATCGTCGTAATTACCATAAACCAGTCGTTAACCAACTTTTTGAAGCAATTCGAGGCCAATCTTAATCGCGCTAATCACATCTGACGTTCGGTAAATATGTTGTACGTGGAAAATTCCACCGTTTCAGAACTATTGATCAAGTTGTCGATGAATACCAAACAAAATTCCAAACCGGAAAGCGAACCTGAACTTAAAAGGCGTACGACGACACCGAAAGAAGCCAATCATGCGCATCACGCTAGCGATTTCACGAAAGATCAAATGGAAGCGGTTAAAAGGTAGCTGAATTATATATCTTTCATCTCGCAATGTCGAGCGGTCCACGAAGTGCTGACGAAATGGTATTTCAGGATTAAAAAGTGTAAAGATTACTACGAGATTTTGGGTGTGACTAAAGAAGCAACGGACAGCGACATTAAGAAGGCCTATAAGAAACTAGCTCTACAATTGCACCCGGACAAAAACAAAGCACCAGGATCCGTGGAAGCTTTTAAAGGTAAATCGATGAATGATTTTGTTTCCTACGGTTTCTTTAATCACCTCATTTTCAATGCAGCGATCGGTAACGCAGTTGCCGTTCTCACCGATGCTGAGAAACGAAAACAATACGATTTGTACGGTTCGGACGAGGAGAGAATGCAAAGCGCTCGCAGTCAACAAACTCACACTCATTATAATTATACCCGTGGTTTCGAAGGTAATTCGCTCTCGATATACAGGATCGCGGAAACAATAATTTACCTAATTTTTCTCCTCGCAGCTGATATCACGGCCGAGGAGTTATTCAACATGTTCTTCGGCGGAGGATTCCCTCAGCAAAACGTATACGTTCGCCGAGGTGGTGGCCGATGGGCTAGACAGACTGAAGCTCAACAACAACACGCCAATTCGCAGGTAAGCGTGACGGCACGTGAATCGCATCTCTATTCACTAGAATGCGTCGGTAGTAGAACCTTCGATACGTTATCGATATCCGGTTAACCGTCGATCCATCGCAGACTCTAGCATAGTCGTGCCATTTCAAGGTGAAATAATTTCATTTCAGCAAACCAATGGATACACTGCCTTCTTTCAAATGTTACCGATACTGTTCCTCATAGTATTGTCAATGATGAGCAGTTTCTTCATTTCCGATCCAGTATACAGTTTACATTTGAACGCGTAAGTAGGTTTCCCTTCGTCGATCTGCGAATAACATCGTTGAAACAGTTGTGAATGGTCATGGAAATATAAACGTTTTATTTTGGTAAATTTATGCGTAGCAAATATTCTGTTCACCGGCAGACCCAAGGACTGAAAGTGCCTTATTACGTGAAAGAGAATTTTTACAGCGAGTATCAAGGGAGTCTTCGTAGGTTAGAAATCTCTGTGGAAGAAGAGTACATGAACAATCTCAGACAAGCCTGTTACAGAGAGAAGAATTACAGTAAGTACATCGTCGTTATAGCGATAATATTAATAATAATAGCAACAGTAATAAATGGGGGAACAGCGTGTAAAAAAGTTTCTTCTACAGGGGAAACGATGATATGGAGGGCTCAAAACTTTGCAGATAGAGATTTATTGCGACGTGCTCAGACCATCGATATGCCATCTTGCAAAAAACTGCAAGAAATGCAGACGGCGTAGTATGCTGTACCGAAATAATATTTAGAATAATTATTCCTTCTCTGTAGATAAATGTATATGACATTTTTTTTCCAACTTTTCAACACGCCAGGTGCATTAGGGAGAGTCGAAAGTACAGTCACAACTTACCCCGAACGTAGATTGAAATTGTTAACCGAATCAACGAACTAGATGGACGACGAAAATTATTCTGTGACTTTCCGTTCTTGCACCCCTCTCGTACATAAATATTATTTTCGGTAAGATGAACTATATCGGTTGTTATTAATTGTTAACGATAACCTATTTATTTAGAATTACCGCAAGATAATGCATCGCCAGCGCGAAGTCTTAGTGATCTGAAACATGTTTTAAATCACAACGATATTAATCGCAGCTGAATCTTGTATGAAAGAAAGAAAAAAAGTTGGACGTTATTATACACGCGAACGCATTGCTGCATACTTGGATGAAAGCTTCATCGCGAATAAACGACAAATGTGAATATCGAGCGAATCGTTAATTTTAGTTTGATACTACGAATATTCAGGACATATATATCGAGCCAAGTAAAATGGATATGATAAGACTTAACGAGCTGGAAGATTTTCGAATCGAACGGAAGAGGAACCGATGGAAAAGTTCAGAATTTGGTAGTCGGAAGTTCGAAGAAAGTGGTATAAAACCCAAGATTATTTATTACGTATAAAGGTACAAAATGAAGATGAAACTTTGAGGAACCTATGTGAAAACATGTTGGACGGCGAGTAAAACCAACGTAGAACGACACAAGTAACGAAAATATTCATGAAAATTACGAAATAAACCTTACACCTTTGTACGCTGCTTCGACTATGATTATATTACTTATTTGTTTGGAATTTAAAAAAATTAGAAATGAAATCTGTCACGCGATCGTACGCAAGAATAGAACAAAATTAAATTAAATAAAATTACTAATCCAATAATAATTAGTATACACGTCTTACGAATTGATTCCTATTTCAATTGTGTGTACGAAACTAACATACGACTATCCTCGTATCTTGAGTTAAATTCGATTAATTAAAAAAGTTAGTCAGGTATTTTATAAAAATATAGCATCTGTCATCGATGTTGAACGACATTACTTTCTGCACTTCTTAACGACGATGGTCAATTATGGTGAAATAACCATGATAGTGATAACCGTGGCATTTACATTCGTGGCCTCTTGGTATGGGCGTCCGAGACTGCGGGACCGTTATCCGAGGGTTCTGGACGCCCGTGAGGTTGAGAGCTCGCTGCTCCGCTGCGTTTTCTTCGCGCGGTAGGCGACATTTGTTTCAAACATTCTACGTCGTTGAAAACAACCTGAGCTCCTCCGCCACTCGTAGGTACGATGTCACCCTAGAGAGTTGAAAATTAGGATGAAATCATCTCGCAAAAGTTTCGCCGGCTTATTCACTCGAGCTGGAGCACATTGGTTAAACTCATTCCAAATTCGAACGATTCATTTCAATAGCAATGGATCTATCGTGGCACGCTGAAAATAACTTGAGAGTTGGAATTATTCGATGGGTATACCTTGTATAGTTTTGTTTCCAGTTCACCGTCGGTATCGTGTTCTTGCGCGACTAAACAATATCTGGATGCACCTTCGGTGATATCCTTCGGGTCTGTGAGACGAGTTATACTACGACGACGGTTCATAAGGGGCTGAAGAACAGTGCCAACAGGTACTAGAGCGCCAGGTCTATGATCTACCCATCTATCGGCACTCTGAGATCGCCGGTGCCTCAGATTGGCTACTGGTACTTTGTCCTGGGATAGAAAATACCTAAATTCACGCCCGAATCGAGAATTTTCATACCTGATTTTACAATAATAACCTTTCGAGACACGTGATTATTGGTCGATTTCGCTGAGACAGCAGCACCACCGGTGCCAGGTGTTGCTGGCACTGGAACAGAGTCTTTCGATGTCCCAGTAAGACCAGGCGTGCCGTCGTCGTCGACTAAAATTTGTTTGACTAATCGTAACTTATCCTCCTTCTCTTTCATTTGATTCTGAAAAATTCACATCAAATTCTAACTTCCATTTCTTTTTGGCGTAACGATGCTTTCCATTTGTTTTTGTTGCAAACTTGATATACCTGCAAGTGCTGTCGTTGTTGGCGTAGCTTCATGTCTAGTTCGCGGGACATTTTTTCAGTTTCTGCTTGAATTTTACTATTATACTTTTGTTTCACTCGTTGTTTGTCTATGATACGTTGATTTAGCACCATATCTCGTTCTTTCAACTGAAATCATAGAGAGTCAAGATAAGCATTCGTAATACCATTACGCACGACTCGAACTCACTTCTGTCTGCAAGGTTCTTATCGTGTCATTAGCGCCGTTCAATTTACGCAGCAAACTGTCGATTTGAGATTCCGTTTTACAAAGGTGTCCTTCCAGAGCCGATACTTTCTTCTTTTCCTGCTCGTGGAAAGCTTTCAACGAAGCATTCTCCACTTTCAACGACATGTTCTCTTGCTCCACAGTGTGCAACATCTTTCTAAAGTCATTTTCTACAACGATACGTTATTGAATTAAAGTCTCTTCGTTCAGCAACGATGACAATTTCACGTGTGCTTACGTTTTTGCCGCAAGTCTTCGCGTAGAATATTTCGCTTGTGAATACGTTGTTCCAAATAATGCATCAACGTCGTGATTATTTCGTCGTTGTGGGGACTATTTACTTCCAATTCGGGGAACGGTCCACCGAGGCTACCAATAATCAATTGACGTTGTAAAAATGTTTCCAACATTTGCGCAATTCAAATAAATTCATCGCAAGACCGATACCTGTAAACTAATCCCAAATCAACTTCCAGATCTGCAGTGTCCAGTCGTCTTTCCTTTTCCAATCTGGATCTCGCATCTTTGAAAATCTAACGAATACATGTATCATTATTCACTGAGCAACGAAAATTACATTGATAATTGGTTGATCGATAAGATATTTCTTGATATCCATAATGTTTGCTAGACATTACCTTGTTGGCTTGTCGTCGTCCAGGTGTGAAACCGAGATCAATTTTCGGAGCACTCGGCCTCGTTACTTGAACTTCTTGGGTCATTTCCGCAAACTTCATAACTTGCTACAAATCAGTGCAGATAAATTGATAATTTCATCGTGTTCGATCAAACTATTTTCATTTCGTTCCAAAATATTTGTGACGCGAACTTACTATTGTTTCGTCGTGATCATCTGCTCTAGGATTGACGCAAACTATCATTCGGACTTGTCCTTCTCCGTCGAAGTAATTTTTGAACAGATGCGTTAGTTTGGAGTCGCGGTACGGCACCATTTTTGTGGTACCTTGTGTCTGGTTTTCTCTCAAAATTTCTAAGCACGAACGAAGTGTCATCAACGAGTTGTTAATATTTCCTACGGTAAAAGATAAATAATGTTAATGAAGTTAGGAATTTGATGCGAAAATGGGAATGCAGCGATCGTCACCTGCTTCTCTCAATCTTTGTCCGGTATTCTTCGTGCGATTCGTACGTTCGCTACCAGCAAGATCGACTAAAGATAGCTGACTGATGCAGATGACACGTTTATCTTGTATTACTTGTTCGCCTTGACAGTCCAACGGAGCCTGACATACGATATAGCGTGTTAAGCTAGGTACCACATCGTCGAATAAAACTACACTCTATTACCTGAACAAGACGAATGGTAAAGACGCTGTGCGATCTGCTGGATTCTGCGTTAAGCGCGGTATGAGCGACTCGACGTCGTCTTTGTCCCCGATGAAAAATCTCAAAGGCTTCTTCTGCACTTTTAACTTCAACCTCTGTTACAGCGTGAACGTACATATTTTTATAGCCATCCTCTCGCACTATTTTACTCTGAAGAGTCCTGTGAAAAACCAACAATGATGAGTTTGTCAAATTATTGCTAGAACATGCTTTGCAGTGAGATCTAACTTCCAGTTTACGAATATCGAATAAACTTTATATTGGGCACAAACGATTTTGTCTTCTCTTCAAAAAATACACTCAATAAAATATGATTTTCAACGACCAAAATAATAAATGCGATAAGATCCAAGAAGAACGTACTTTACACGGACATCATCCTCGTCGAGTAAATCATAGACACTATTGTTGTATATCTCAACGTAAGTAACGAACACTGCGTAAACGTTGTCATGCTCGACCTGAAGGATTTGGGATTCATCAGATTCACGTATTATGATCGGATTACTGTCCATGTCGCTATCGCATTTTCGACTGAAATAGAACATCAATTTCAAAGAATTACGATTGTAAACTCGGTAGACAACAGCATAATGTTAAAAACCATGCATAAAGTTGACAAAAATTACTTTCTAGCAGATTTTCCGGGACGCTGTGACATAAAACCAGCATGCATTTCATTCTGGCGATCCAACATTGCATCAGTTTCGCCCTGTACATCAAAACCATTTAATTTGTCTGGCTTGAAAACAAACTTTTTGGCCTGAAAATTTGCGATGCTGTTGAAAATAACATCCAAACATCTGGGCATGATGCCGCTGTTTTGCTGATCTCCCGTCATAGTAAATGTCTTTCCACTTCCAGTAACCCCGTACGTGAATAGGAGGCTGTTTTTCCCTTTCATGAGGTTCTCGACCAACGGCAGCGCAACCATACTAAATACTTCTCGTTGTCCAATGTCCGGAGTAAAAACTCGATTGAAAGTTGTTTGGATTTCTTTGTAGTTTCCATTTCGGAAATTAGCTGCCGATTCTGGAGGCGTGATTATAACTGTGGTTGGACTAATAACTTTCATACACGATACATCTGTATCGTGCTGCATCGGTCTTAATCGACAATATACTTGAACTGGATCGCGGCATATTAAGTTGTAAGCTCTTGGTCTCGTCGTCGGTTTGCGTGCAGACGTCGGAGGTTTAACTCGTCTAAAATGAAAACCGTATCTTGTAATGACAGATATATTAAAACAATTCGTCACGTTACTTTGTAGTATTGTCATGAATGCATTTTCATGACTGATGCTCTCATCTGTCAAAATTAACCTACAACGATATTAAAGTGTATAAAATACGTGGGAAAGTGGTAAATTAACTTACGTTGGTTTCATACTGATGCAATGCACGGCTACCTGACCGCAGAAACCGTAAAAACATGTATATTCACCACTAAATGACAATCTTTTGATACGTGATGCACCTCAGCGTGCAGTAAAAACTCGTTACAAACATTTGATGTTCAAATTTCAAACGAGCCTCGCTTCTACTCGAATCAACCAATCCAATTACAGATTTCTCCTCGTCCTTCCGCTCCAGTTATGACCTTGGTATCACGCTGTGACTGTAAAATGGCGGACCCGATTGCAGCGCTCGATGCAGACGCCACGCGAAACGCAAGATGTGCTTAACAGTGTGTCGCACGACACTACGTTGTTTTGCGTTCGTGGCCATGCGCGAGCGCGGGCAATCGGGTACGCGGGAGTAAGATTACGAAATGCAAGAATAATATTTTGAAATTAGAAATGCACATACTTAAACACGGTACTCAATTCCGCAGCAGAAAACACGAGATAATAATTGGAAATCGGAATAGAAATAGTATAACATAATAAGTCACCTGTTGACTACATACTGTGGACATGAATACATGTTTGATTAATCCACATAACGCACAATGGCAGACCTGAAAAATCAAAAATTTAATGAGAATCAATCGAGCAGACAATAAATATTACCCAGAGCTGTAAAAATGGAAGTAAAACGTGTAACATTATAAAAAACATGTAACATTAGCATGCATCAGTATTAATCATACAATACTACTTTGGTAATCCAACACAATGATAACCAACCCTTTCTGGATAATTTGTCAAAGTAATTAATAATGAGTAGAAAAGCGTACTGTGCACGGAAAACAGTTACAGAACGCTTTTCCTAGAGACCAAAATTTTGATCATGGTCATTTGGAACAATTCAATTGGGAACAAGCGCCAAGAGCGAGTATCAGATGATTGAACATGTTGTAACATTGTGATTTTGGATTACTAAGATTGCATTGCATTGGTGATAATTTCCTGCGAAGCGCATGTTTTCGATTCGTGGGAAATTTTGCAACATCTTCCAACATAGTTTTAGATGGCAGATATTGCAAGGAATAAAGATTAGGAAAGGAAGATAAAGCGCATGCGATTGGTGGTATGATTGCCGGTGGTCCTCTTCGGCGTCTTCAGGCTTACGGATTGTCCCGTAATTCTGAGCACCACAAACACTCAGAACTAGGCACGTCCCAGCCCATTCAAGTTGCTACCCATTACATAGTCATTGATTATAAAACAATTGTTCCTTGAGCTTACACTACTTGCCATTCTTCATCTGAATGACCATCAGAACGTACCATGAAAATTCAGCGGAATAAATATTTAAACGGAGGTAGCAACTTGACGCTGAAAGATGAAAAAATAAAAGAAACAAAAAACAACTTTAGGGAAATCTTAAAGTATCGCGACCTGCCTATTCATGTTTGTTTCCCACACCTGCGATGAACTTATAATATATATATATATCATACTCGTACCCCGGGGGCGCGTTCCCAGTTCTCGCCGCGCCTATTCGAACTGGTCCCTACCTACAACCTATATCCATCGAAAATTGAGAATCCGAACATTCATTCCTTCAACAACTCTCATTCAAACTGTGGATTTTTACTCACTGTTGAATACCTGTAAAGCTGTTGGTATTAGAAAATATAATTACACATCCTGATCAGTAATGAACAAATCATCTAAGCGATCTATCAAAAACATGACAGCTCGTACTGTATAATCAATTCTCTACGAGCAAAATGTGTACTTTGCGTACTGTCGAGTGCCTGTAAAGCTGTTCGTATTGGAAATATAATTATACATACTGATCAGTAATGAACATTTCATCTGAACGGTCTATCAATAGCGTGACAGCTCGTACTACACAATCAATTCACTACGAGCCAAATGTGTACTTTGCAATTCAAAATGTTGCACATGCAAGAAAAGAATGTTTCATATGAGAAAAACAAATTCAAAACTTTCACAATAACTGACTTAAAACAATTTCCAACTACGTGATACGTCGACATAGAGATGAAGGGTAGCTACAGACATTGATCGTCCAGTGCATCACGACGTTGGAAATTGAATAATACCGCGATATTTGTTGCTCCGTAAAGGGAAAACGAGGCGATGAGAATTTGACGACTATCATAAATTATATGAGACAACAAAATTCATATTCTCCTTTACGTCGCATCAAATCTATAAACAAAAGCTAAAAATACAGGTGACAAGAAATATAGCGTCACGAAGCGTTAGTTCGTGATGCAATCATACCACGCGACAGAAAAGTGAGAGAAAGATAGATAGTTATCGAAAATCCTATCAACGTAACCATCGTGTTGGTTGACAGAGTTTCGAATTACTGTGAAGCATGCGACTCACCCATTTCGAAGATGGCTAGTGGCATCCCAGCGCTATGCAATTTCTGCATCGGCTGAAAATGTAAAAGTTAAAGTTATTAATATACGAAAAGTAATAGATGTATACAAACAATACAATATTACATATTTCACGTGTATCACAAAATACATAGAGTAAATTTCATCCTCACCGTTTTGCCACTAGCCAAAATGCAACGCTGCTCCTCCGATTGGCTGAATATAAATTCCGAGTAATCCACACGAATTCACCACTCACATTCACAAGGGTATTCGAATCACATTTTTTTCACCACTTCAATACAGTATCTGAAACTATTAAAAAATAACGCTGCATTAATTATTAATTGACGTCGAAGAAGCAGAATACTGTAAAAGGAAAGTATTTTGAAAATCGATGTATCAGAAACATTATTCTACAGAAAATATCCGTTGTTATTTGATATTCGAATCAATATTCGAAAGAGAAACGCAAATCAGAAAAAATAAAATAAGACTTGTTGATAGCATAGTTTGATATCCCATTGTTGCCGCCACATGTGCATGTTGCTCTACCGCGCAGATTGTTGGGTTGGGTCGGTAACATACTCGGTCGGTAAGGAATCTGCCCAATGAAATCTACTCTTACCGACCGCCGCACCTATTCCCACCGGTATACGTTTTATCAGATTCATGTCGGTAAAAACAAGAACTACTTGAAATGGTAATTCCAGCAAATGGTATGTCGTGACTGTGTGTATCATTACCGACAATGTAACGGATTAGATTTTGCGACAAAATCATACTTCGCGAAAATTAGATGATGACCAATTGACTCCATATGTTACACGCGAAACTTTTCTCGCGAAATATTTACGAATTCATCGCCGAATCGACACCAGTTTCGATGGACCGTCGACATTTTGTCGTAAAATTAACCAGCAGCTGACAAAACGTTACGAAAAGAACGAATAGAAAAATAGCAGTGACGAAGGTTGATGACATGCAGCGAGCCGAGAAAAAGATTCTAAATCGATTGACTTCGAGTTATTATACAATAGCTAACCTTGTTAGTTGGCTTCAGAATCTTCGAAAGACTCGAGATCACATTATACGTCGATAAATCACGCACACTCCGCGAAAGATTCGATTGTACTCGTACTCGTGGTAGAACGAAACGGTAGACGTGGTGAGCAAGTTTGAACAGGCAAACGACCGTTGGTAAACAAGCGAAGATCGCGAAGCTAGCGTCTACAAAACACGATCGCGGTGGCCCGCTGCTGGACGCGCAGACTCGCAACGCAACGGTCAAAAACAAAAGACGATCGGCATATTCGACAGGACATAATTGACGAAATACAATGAAAGCATGATATCAACTGCACATTTTCGGTATCTACGACTATGTTACGCGTGCATCCGTTTCATGAGATGTTCGTATTCTAATACCTTTGGCCTGTATCTATCCCAAAACCTCGAGAAACAATCGCGAGGTTTGATCACCGGACGCGATGTTCAGATTCGTGATATCGCAACAGACAATTCGTGATGCACGCCAAAATAATGAACAGATTTACTTACTCGTCACTGCCATAACGCTCTCTCTTGTCTGGACTGTCATTTGGCTCTATTTTCCGAAGAATAAAATGATGAAATGTCGAGATGTAGCGACGTTGAACCGCACGACTCGCCGGTTGTGTAGACTCGCTGCGACTGTCAGATTTTTGCGCGGGCTGCGTATATAACGTTATCTCTCAGCGAATGTCATTGGTCGAAAAAATGATTGTATTAATGCGCGGCGATCGTCTTTTTTAACCGCGGTACGCTTTCTCATGAAATATTGAAACATTTCCGAATATAGCACGAGTAGAATGCATTATTTCATAATTTCGAAAAACCCGAAATTCTTACCCAGGCTAAATAACCGGCCTGCATTTGCACCGTCATACTTTACGAATTTCAGAAGAATATACTGCAAATCTGTACTGAAAAAACTGCATTATTTTTGGAAACTTTTAAATTTTGTGGTATATGCATCCAGAATACTCTGTAATGGAACTAATTACATTCGAATAACAAACGCTTCCCACGCAATTTTATTACTCGATAATTCTTGCATAAGAATCATTAATACCATCCTGATTCACGATTTCCGTGCTTCATGCGATGAATTTTTATTTTAAATTTCGAACGGCTCACATTCGATTGATTTAATAATTGAGAATCACTTCAAAGTATCAACATGCCAGATCTTGATACAAGTATCATCCTCATTGATAATACGACACAATCGCAACTAATACTAATCTCAGGTTACGTTTTGCGTCATTATTTGAAAGTTCCATTCTCGCGCCAGTCACCATGGTGGAAAACCGTGCGAACTTCCACTTCTGCCATGTTTAGTCTTCAATGCATTTCGGAACCCGAGTTCAGCGCAGAAAACATACTTAACTTTTAACCTCAAATCCAACCATTTTGTAGACTCGTTGGCAACCAGTACAAGTCGCACCGGATAACATCGGATAGCTTCGAGAGTGAAATTCTCTGAACGCATTGTTAACAAGCCAATTGTATCGAATTCCTACTTAAAAGTACGTGTATTCCATCGAAATATCATTCTTTCCTGTTTATAGTTCTACTGATACAATTGCAGCGGTAAGTTGGATCCACGCTATATGACTGATGCTTATCAGAATCATTTCGTTCAATGTTATCTTCTGCTCAACATCTTGCTAATTAACTTTCTCCAGCTTAACTTTTCAGGCTTCATGATCAGTTCACATGTTTCTGCCTGGTATCTTTCGTTGCTCGTGCTACGACCGAAGCGTGAATGCAAGCCGAATTGTATGTGTAATGATGTGAAAATATTTTTCAGGAAAAAATGATGACCAAAATCAGACCTCGAACGTTCTTCGACGTAGAGGTCGGTGGATTACCTATGGGTCGAATCGTATTCGAACTCTATTCGGATATTTGTCCGGATACGTGTGAAAATTTCCGAGCCTTGTGTGCCGGTGATAAAGGGATTGGACAAACGACAGAAAAGCCTTTACATTATAAAGGAATTGTCTTTCATCGGGTCGTTAAAGATTTTATGATTCAAGGAGGTGATTTTTCTGTAGGAAATGGTACGGGAGGCGAGTCCATCTATGGCGGCACATTTCCAGGTAAAAATTTGGATTTCTTGCTCGTTGCGGTTCAATGTTTTGATTTCTATTTTGTTTGTCCATATAGATGAAAACTTTACGGTAAAACATAGTAAGCCGTTCTTGTTATCTATGGCAAATCGTGGTAAAGATACCAATGGTTCCCAATTTTTCATGTGAGTATGCCGTAGCTGTTGGTGATAAAATTGTATTGAAATTTCTATCCAAAAAATCTGTTTTTTCAAGTTAGAATTTATTACTTTCATATCGTGTTCCAACTAACTTAACATTCACGTGTATTTCAGGTTCTCATTAGCTTAATTGACATTTTATTTCAGGCAAAATCTAACGCGAATACCATCCAAAATTTGTATGCCTTGTGGAAAGTTCTTTTATTTACATTAACGAGTGTTTTCCAGTCTCTCACCAAACCGTCTCCCAAATTCCTTTTGTGATATAATAGGTCGTTTGATAAGAAATCTTGGTGTTTTCAGAACTGAGAACCATAGAATTTCATTCGATATTTCATAAAATTTTCAATACAGACATAAGATTTAAAATTATAGAAAATGACAATTACATTCAAACTATCTGATGAAGGAATTTGTAAACCTTGGGTAAAACGTTTTTGGCCAATGCAACAGAAAAGAAACATTTCATAAGAATTTTCACATTCTAAAATTTAAAATCACCCGTATGTTTGGGTACAAGATATTGAACTGCAAGGGAATTCCACATCTCTGGTTCTCAGATCGAGATTTAGATGAAAAAAGGGTAACATGGTTGAGGAAAAAATATTTGGTAACCAAGAATTAAGAAAAGATTGTTAGTGAGGATAATGTGGGCAACGAAATCTGGAGGAATAAATAACGTGACGCTATTTCTGTGTAGTCGTGAGGGAGAGGCCCCCCCAACAGCAATACTACAACACAATGACTACTCAAAGCTGGCTCTTTCTGTTCATCACTCATCTCCTTAATAATGTTTTGTTGTTGTAGTACAACGCAACCAACGCCCCACCTCGACAAGTAAGTTGATCCATATTGTTTGATATTTCTGGGTAATTTTTCAGTCAGCATCGTGGATAATTGACCATTCGTTATTATTACTCGTAGTGTACACGTGGTATTTGGAGAAGTGGTCTCTGGTCAGGAGGTGGTTTCGCACATCGAAGGTCTACCCGTGGATCGTATGTCACGTCCTTTACAGGACGCCAAGGTTGTCAACTGTGGAGAATTGGTTTTGAAAATGAAAACCAAAGGTGAATATACGAATAATTAACGAAATTCATTCCATTTCATGGAGATGAATATCTGTGCGTTTCTCCAATTAAGTAAACGTTTTATTATTTGTTCTTAGCAAAAAAACGAGACGCAAAAAGTTCTGCGGAATCTGCATCATCGGATGCTGATTCCCGTTCGGGAAAGAGCAAGAAACGGAAGAAGTCCAAAAAAAGGTATTCTATTAATCTTAGCTCTGGTGGCGAGTTATGTACGTGGAATTCGTCGTTTATTGATAATCATTTCACTGTGCAACGTAGCAGTAAGAAACGCAACAAATCAGAGGACGGTGAACTAATGGACTCTGCAGAGGAAGATGCCGGAAAACCACATCCATTAGTTTCCGTTACAAAAATTGATCCCGATGAAATTCCCGAAGTTCCGGCTAACAAATTCTTGTACAGAGCTGGACCAGCGAATAACGCGAATCAGAAGGAATATAGACAACGTTTCGGGAGAGAACGAAATCGGGGTCATACGAAAAGTGGGCGAGTTATCAAGGGCAGAGGAGTATTCGTGAGTATACGAATCTGAATTGAACAATACTACGATCGGATCGGTCGTCCATTGGTAAATAAATGATTTTCAGAGGTTTCGTACACCATCGCGTAGTCGTTCTCGAAGTATGACTCCACCGCATTGGAAGCAGGCGCAAAATCGCACCATAAAGTTACACGAATTCCAGGTAAGTCATTGATCAGTCTAGAAACTGAGAAGATACTCGAATTCATGATTAAGTTTACATCAACCAGTCTGTTGCGTACAGCATAAAATATTGGGGAAAACATTAGAAAAATATCACAATTAGAAATTCTTGGCCGTATTCCGCAAATTCAAGTTATTTGATGATTCATTTGAAATCCGTTGTAGAAAATAGAAAAAGAACGCATGCGACGAGAAGAGGAACAAACAAAACGCGAAGGCGAAAGAAAGAGGAAATTTACAGAGAATCACAACGATGACGAAAATTCAGAACGTGTCAACGTCGATGCGAATGCAGATGGTGCAGCGTATGCAAATAACACCGTACAGCCAAACGAAATACCATCCCAAATCGGTCGTAATCAAGATAATCCAACTGTGAATAATGATAACAATGGCGTGGCGTCTCGAACTAAAGTCGATCAAAAGCGTGGAGACGGAAAGACAGAAAAGTCTCGTTCGAGCCGTCCAAACTTTGACAATCACAGATCCTACCGACGAGATTCGGTTGAACGATTTAAGAGGCGTCCTCGTTCGAGATCGAGGGAACGTCGTAGGTCTAGAGATCGCGACCACAATCGTAAGAGCAGTCGTGACAGACGTGATCGGCGAGACAGACACAATTCGCCTCGCAGACGCGTATCTCCCAGACCAAGTATCAGATCAGATAGACGAAGAGATGATCGCAGTGACAGACGTAACGAGACGAAACGATCCCATCGTTCCGAAAGTAAGAGCAAAAAGCCAAACCGCAATGATGACAAACCTGGTAAAGTTGAAAAAAATAATGATCCAAAATCGACTGCGCAACCCAAATTCAAGCGCGGATCCCGTTCCTCTAGTTCTAGTAGCCGAGCCACCGCTGAATGAGACAAACAAACATTGCCTGGGCATTCAAAGATGAAAGTGTCACATTTTATCAATATTGGTATTAAAAATACGAAATTACATTAATTGAATCACGAAATGGTTACAATCGATAACGGTCTTATCGTCAACACGACTCAGGTGCATTAACGCACCATTGATGAATTTTGATCCACAAGAAATGCTTTTGTTACCAATTTAGATTTTCTAGTAAACTACCATTAGCTGTTGATGATAAGCATTACAATTATAATCAGTACCATATACATCTATTTCTGTTGTATTTAATCTTTGCATGGCTTTTGGTATGGTACAATTGAAGTACCAAAAGCACCATCCGCCATCTCAAACAATATTAAAGCAATGAAACCGAATCAATTGCCGTTCGTCTATTCCATTGATAGCAGCTTTGTGAAATGCATGATTATTGTACAAAATGACGTAACATGGGCAAGAGAATAACTACCACCAATAATTCATACATGCTACTTTATTTGTTGAAAAAATTCCTACAAAATGTATAAAACAGTGTCTCGTAAAAATGTGGTAAAAAATTCGGTCGCTACGTTTACTAGGAATATATGTGTCACAACGAAAATCTCATTTTGAGAAACTTATCAAAGCTATGTATATTTGACAAATACCTAGTATGACTTTCGTCGTGTAACGTATCGATGCAAACGTTTTGATAAATTGTATTTAAATCACGGTGCAAAACTAACGCCAACATTTACGTTTACTGAACGAAGCATTGTCGTTCGGAATGTGAATAAGGTGTTAGAGCACACCAGTGAGACTTATACATAAATACTCCATAATAGTTATCTCTGACAAATGTAAAAGAATATTCTTTTTATAGCACTTCATAGATATAAAATACATATGAACAGGAAGAAAATTACGAGAATAACGTATAACCATTATTTGGTAATGATACTGAAACGTGTTTACAAAAAATACTTCCATGCGTAACATTGGCATTGTACGCTGAACGCTTCAATATGATTCATGGTTATTGAAAGCATTGAAAAATGTACTCGTGATTGAAATCTTCATTAACTCATGTTAATCTCAGCCTCGGGGATTTCTGATCAAGAACATCGAGATGAACTGCAAGCTGAGATGAAAGAAAAATGATTGGCAGTAAAATCGTACGTATATCCAAATGCACTTAAAAAAAAATTGAGCAAAAAGTGCGATAAGTCCAATGGGGAATTGATGATATCGAGATCTGTTTTTCAACAATGTTTGAATAGATTGAATAGTGAACTATTCGAAATAGTTAGTAAATGCACCATGTCATATTCACAACTAAATTGGCTCTGAAAACCTATTCCTCTGTGGCAAGAAATGTGACTGTTCTTTTCAAAATACAAATTGCAATGCGTTTCTTCCCAAAGATAACATAATTGCATATCCAACCTTTGAAAATAATTTCGAATCAGTTACACGCATCATATATCATTTTTAATCTAGTTGAGTAGATTCGGCATGAATAAAATTACCTAGTTACATCTATGATTTCGTGAATATTTGAAAAAGTTCATGGCAATTATGAAAAATCATTAGACTTGATACATTTCATTGTCCTAGCATGCGCGCACGTACGCGCTTTATCACATACCAATTCGATTCATATTGACTTTTGCCGTGCTGATTTTTCATCGAATTTTTTTTTTTAACTTTTTGCTTATTTGCTGATAGTAAAATTGTTCTTTGATAAAATGCGCGTCTGCTTGTTTTCACGAGCATATCGAGCTGATTCGCAGATGCGTTTCTAAATTTTTTTGAATTAATTGTTAGCGAGTCCATTTCTTGGCGACGTGAACCTAACCAGGCGAGTGAGCATCGAAGTGATACACGGAATTTGTTTTTGTTGATGCATCGCCACGTTATCAGGAGTATTCGATTCAAAATCTATGGCAACACGCTGGCATACAAACGTGAGGAGCGTAAGGATATCCCGTCGTGTACCATTTTCGATTAATTCCATGCAGAGTGCTTGCATAAACCACGATCCCCGAGTTGTATTTCTCCAAGAGTAAAAGCCTGTGGGTAACATAGTTTTATTTGTTAATTCGTATCACACAACAACTACGTATCAACATTTTCAATATTTTTACGCGCTGTACACGATTGTGCTGATCGTTTACCTGGAATAGTTGAGTAGGCAATCAGAAAATCAGCATGTGATGGTATTCGAAAAGTATGACCACTATGTCCATCAGTTTCTGTGCGCTCTCGAAGGGTGAAACCACCGTCAAGTCTGTCACCTTGGCATGCCTGTATGAAGAACATTTTTGGTTTTCCAGCCAGAGTGGGACATTTGTCAGCGGTGAAATGACCCCAAATCATTTCGGATTTGTACGCTGTATCATGAGCGTACAAAATCCCCATTTCTCCGTGACTCAATACAGCCACTACCAGACAGTCGTGATCGGTGTGATTCATTCCTGCAACTGTTCCATCGGTTTAATAAATACAGGTGGTTCCCGTGTGAAATTCATCCGCATCATCATTTCGGGGCTAATATAATACCTTTTTCCAAAGTCTTTTGAATATCTTTATGCACTAAGTTATGATAATCCTTAACGTCAAAGCCAAGATTCAAAAGACATTCGCGTAAAGTTTCGCAATCAACGTTGGTTCCTGATCTAGATCTGAGATGATTAACGGTAAAGATTTCATGATTAAATATCAGAGCCAATCCTCGTTTAGGATTATTCATATTGTAATGCGTAGCGCAACGCAACGTCGGTGCATCTTGGATGTTACTCATAGGAGCTACGCTGTTACTTCTGGAAGAAAGAAAAAAAATTGGAAAATTTTGTTTATCGATCATCAAAACGGATTATTGCATCATACTTGATATCGACGTATTAAATGTGTCAGTGGTTCATATCATAGAAAGACAAAGAAAACAAAATAAGGTGCAAGAATGTCAATATTTGCAAACAGATCAATGAGGATCGATAGGTAGGTTTAGATAAGCAACTGTCAAAAATTTACGCGATCGCATTGCTCGTGTTATTAGACAAAGGGACATTATACAGTAGCAAGTGAAAACAAGATGTATGACTATTCTGAGATGAGTTTTCGAAATATTGCTCTCAGGTGGCATATTTTCTAAAGAGATTTCGTTTAAAAATTGGCTCCATTCATCATATTGAGAGGAAACAAAAGCATCTATGTTCCAAGAAATTATTCTATTTATGGTCTTTTATCTTAGTGTACATTAGAGGTCGCGGGTACGGGCTGCGTGATTGAGGTTATTACTCATATATCAAAACTTACTTCCCGTATCCAAACGCATCTCCGACGTCGTCCCCGTCGACGGAATATTCAATTGTTCCAGACATATTGGCAGTGAGTATTTGTTGCTCCGCAACAACAGTTTAAGTCACGATCAATTCGGGTATAATCACAAATTGTCGCGAGTTGTATTTTTGAATGACGCACGCAGAGTTCTGTCCCATCGGTCAGTCAGGTTAGCGCGGTTAGCGACAGAGTGGCTGCGACGCGGAGGGCACGGACCTTAAGGCCGAATCACACTAACGATGGCGGCCACAAGTGCGAGCATAGGTGAGTATGCACGCACAATGCTCACCAACCATTAGGATGCCTCATACATACATACATGCATACACGCTTAGATGCATACATACAGTATATAAATTGTAGATACAAATTAAGTTATTCAAAATGATATCTCTGAAACGGCTTGACTTGCGAAAAACTCCATTCAGATCTCTTTTGTAGAACATTCAACTTCCTACAAAAGCTTACCTTGATCATCCTTGTAAGGCGACTTGTCGTCGAGTTACAAAATTGGAAAGTTCAAAGAAAAATGTGCCTAGGTTATTTAAATCGGAAATTAGCGGATCGGCGCCTCTGAATATTACCAATAAGGGCTCATATTTTGATAGGATTTTTTCCCAGGAATACTCTGACAAGTTTTCACTGTTCTACGAAAAAAAAATCGATTTCTTTTCGGACGACAGTTGAACGTTGCATCTTTAATTGGTGGTGAATGATTGGTTGGATTCATGCGCTACATCGGCAATGTAGCGGGAAGCTCGGAAGCCTCTGATTCCGTCAATACCAATACCAACCAATAGCGCGCTCGTAGAAACGCGCCATCGAAGATGGAAAAAAATTTGTTGATTTTAGGTTAAGCTCTGCTTGTGATTAATTACTCTGGCATTTAGACTTTGTCAATAGTTATTTTTGAGCAGAAAAACAAAACCTACGCGGCGCGTGGATCTCTTCTCCCGTTCGATGAGTGATAGCATATCGTGTATTCAATATGCCAGCTTTTTTGAAGCATATTGAAGTCGAGAATTTCAAATCCTATCAAGGGGATCTCATAATCGGACCTTTGAAGTCGTTCACTGCAGTTGTTGGCCCAAATGGATCCGGTAAGTCATTAGAAATTACCGTCAATTCTCTTTTTCCGAGTTACTTCAATTTGCAATAATTCTTGAACCAGGTAAATCCAATTTTATGGACGCCATTAGTTTTGTTATGGGAGAGAAGACGAGCAGCCTCCGGGTTAAGAGATTCAGCGAACTTATTCACGGGGCATCGATCGGTCAACCTGTTAGCCGAAGGTAAAATCAACTCGACTCTAAATTAAAGTATGGTATTTTCATAGCTTTGATCAATGTATTTCCTTTGTTCAGCGCATCTGTGACAGCTGTCTTTGGGCTCGAGGATGGAAGTGAGAAAAGTTTCATGCGTTCTGTGCAAGGCTCCTCGTCCGAACATCGTATCAACAACGAGGTAAATATAAAGCCTGATTGTACTTCGATGAAAAAACCGTGGTCAATAACGATTTCATGATTCATCTTATTTCAGGTTGTCACGAGTCAAGTTTATCTCAATGAGCTTGAACAGCTTGGAATAAATGTGAAAGCAAAAAATTTTTTGGTCTTCCAAGGTGCCGTAGAATCAATCGCTATGAAAAATCCGAAAGAACGTACCGCATTGTTCGAAGAAATCAGTAATTCTGGTGCACTGAAAGCCGAATATGAGAGGTAAATGTTTTCCAATTAACCCAACGTTACTGCACGTACATTGCAATTTATCTGGTTGTACCGAACTGCACGTTATTCGAAACTTATTCCTAACTGCATGGCTCATGAAGAGCTTGATGTATCAGATTACGTATGGTTTCATACAATTATGGTGATTGTGATAGTCGATTGCTGCGATAGATTGAAATTATGAAATTTCTAGATTGAGAACGGAGATGCTTCGTGCTGAGGAAGAGACACAATTTTCTTATCAGAAAAAGAAAGGAGTAGCCGCGGAACGGAAGGAGGCTAAACTAGAAAAAGAAGAGGCAGAAAAGTACAATCGATTGAAAGAAGAATATGTAAGTGGATTATAGGCAAGAATTTTACTGGAGCTAATTTTCCAGCAATTCCATCTATCGAAATTTTCCAGGCTGAGAAACAAATAGAGTTGCAATTGTTCAAATTATTGTACAATGAACAAGATATTGACTATCAGGAGGAATGCCAGAAAAAGAAACAACACGAAATGGATAAGATAGTGAAAAAGAAAGAAGATGCAGAGGTGAAATTGCGAGATAAGAAGAAAGAAGCTGGTAAATTCGGACGAGAACTCGCGAAAATCGAACAAGATATCAGAGAAATGGAAGTAGAAATAACGAAAAAAAGACCTACTTTCATCAAAGCTAAGGAACGAGTGGCTCATATGCAAAAAAAAGTTGAATCTGCCCGTAAGGCTTTAGCTACGGCGCGTACTGCTGATGAAGCTCATAAAAAGGACATAAAAGAACTCCAGGACGAGCATGCTCAAGTCGAAGAAGCCAAGGCTGCTTACGAGGCGAGTGTTGCAGGACAATCTCAGTCCCAGGGGCGGGATGTAACCCTCGAAGATGAGCAGGTAAAATGTCTATGTTCACGGAATTCCATGAACGTTGGAAAAAAATATCTTTTCCGAAATGTCAATCTATTTCACAACTCCGTTTGTCGAGACCGTTGATTTTAACACTGTTTTTTATGATGTAAGGTGCGGGAATACAATCGTCTGAAAGAAGAAGCTGGAAAACAATCGGCTCATTACTTGCAACTGCTGGACTCGATTAATCGGGAACAGAAATCCGACCAAGACAGGCTTGATAACGAGGGAAGGAAAAAAACCGAAATTGAGAACAAACACAAGCAGAAAGGTCACATGCGAGACGAGGCTCAAAAACGCGTTGAAAAACTTGAGGAACATATCAGAACCTCCGAAGCTGCACTCGCGGACCAGAAGAAATTACGGGCTGATCTTCAGTCAGATGTTGGCACGTCCAAAGATAGAATACAAAATTTGCAACGAGAACTTGAAAATATATCAGAACAACTCGGCGATGCTAAAGTCGACAAGCATGAAGTATCTAGGAACAAGAAGAAGACAGAAATTGTAGAAAACTTCAAGCGTCTATTTCCGGGTGTTGTAAGTATAAAATTGAATGTTTCAACTTTAACTTTCTATAACACCATGACAATTTTCCATTGAATCAGCCAATAATTTTTTTTACTGTAGTACGATCGCATGATCAACATGTGCCAGCCAATTCATAAGCGTTACAACGTAGCCACTACAAAAGTTTTCGGGAAATTCATGGAAGCTATCGTGGTTGATAGTGAAAAGACAGCGCGTCAATGTATTCAATATTTGAAGGAGCAATATTTTGAGCCCGAAACATTTTTACCGCTGGATTATATACAGACAAAACCTTTAAAAGAACGATTGCGGTAAGCAAATCTCCATTTTAATAGTAGTTGCGAAGAAAATAAATATGACGATATGGCAAATAATTACAGAAATATTCAAGAACCAAAGAACGTTAAGCTGTTGTACGATGTTCTCCATTTTGAACCAAAAGACATCGACAGAGCCGTTTTATTCGCAACAAATAATGCACTGGTCTGCGAAACCCCCGAAGATGCCAATAAAGTTGCCTATGATATGGACAAGAGGACTAGATATGACGTTAGTATTACGATAAGAATTCCAGTATATTCGTAAACTCCATTTGGAGGTTTCAGTCCATTCATACATTTTTTTTTTCTGACTGACACATTATGTATTCGGATATTATGCTATTTTTCTTCAGGCTGTTGCGCTCGATGGCACATATTATCAAAAAGCTGGAATTATTTCTGGTGGTAGTTTGGATTTGGCAAAGAAAGCTAAAAGATGGGACGAGAAGCAGATGTCTCAATTGAAGGCGCAAAAAGTACGTAATATTTAATGATATATTTTTAATTACAACATTATTATTATGAAACTATTTATACAACGAACGATCTCGCTACCATTACAGGAAAAACTCACCGAGGAATTACGCGAGTCGTTGAAGAAATCGCGAAAAGAGTCTGAACTTAATACGGTGGATTCTCAAATCAGAGGATTGGAAACTCGCTTAAAATATAACAAAAACGACCTCGTATCTACGGTACTCACTCTTCACTTATTTTTAACGATTTAAATTTTTGTCAAATGTTTGCTGTGTTCCTCACGCCACAGGGGTCCCCTTGAAAAATGAAGCAAAAATTCTAATTTCACCCTGTTGAAAGATTGCAACAATGATATTTAAAACTAACATTTTCATTCTATAGAAAAAACAAATCGCAGACCTGGAAGCAGAGCTAGATGCTCTTCAAAATGAGTTGAACATGTTTGGAGTAAGTGTTAATTTTTTCTTGTACAGTAAAATAGAAGGGTGAGCGTTACTTGAAAACTATTTCTATTCCTCAGCCAACGATAAGTGCTATTGAAAAAACGATGGCAGAACGCGACCAAGAAATACAAAATATCAAAGAGAAAATGAACAATGTTGAAGATGACGTATTTGCCAGTTTCTGCGAACAAATTGGCGTAGCCAATATTCGTCAGTACGAGGAGAGAGAACTGAGGTGAGTAGGAAGTTCGAGGTCTAATCCGCATGAATTAAAGGTACCCTGATTCCCAGTTCCCTGATTCCCTGGAATCTCTCGTCCTTGCTCCTCCACCCTCCCGATGCTTCCTCCATACTTAGGTATTCCTTGAGCCAAAAATCAACCCGAACCGAAAGGAAGTTACGAAAAACCAAATTGATTGTAAATTTGCAGATCCCAGCAGGAGAGGGCTAAAAAACGTATGGAATTCGAAAACCAGGTTAATCGAATTTTGAATCAGTTGGACTTTGAGAAACAACGAGATACCGAAAGTAAGAAATAATAACTGGCGTGTTACGATGGATTCCACAATTTTTCATGTTTCATTTACCATCTAGTTGCCGGTAACGTTTTGAGATGGGAGCGAGCAGTGCAGGACGCCGAAGACAAGCTGGAAGCAGCACGACAAACTGAGATCAATCAAATCGCTGAGAAAAGCCAAGACGAAGAACAAATGAAAAAATTGTCCTCGACTCGTATGAACAAAAAGATGGAAGTCGACCAAATCGAAGAAGAAATTGGGAAATGTAGACGCGAGGTCGGAGCAATTGCCAAAGACATACAAGTTGCTCAGAAACAGCTGAATACGATCGAATCTAAGATAGAACAGAGAAGAACCGAAAGACATGCAATTCTTATGCAGTGCAAGGTATCGTAACAAAACTGTTTTTTAAATATTACCACAAACGAATTGTGATGTCATGTGAAAAATGACATGTATACATTCATGACAACATATAGTCGTTATTCCCTTGTGGGTGTCGATCGTTGGATAGCAACTAAAATTTTGATTTTTTACTTTCTTCTCCGCTGCTGTGACAGCTCGAAGATATTGCTATTCCTATGCTGCGTGGTAATATGGAAGACATCGCGCAAGAGACAAACACGACAACAACCGATTCAGCGAGCGAAACTACCTTAAACACTACACAGCAATACGAGCGAGAGAGTCTCATTCAAATTGATTACGGCCTCCTTCCTGACAATTTGAAAGATGTAGACGAGGATGAAATTAAAAAGGTTCACGATAAGTTGAACAAATCTATCAACGAAATTCAGAGTAAGATTCAACGAATCCAAGCTCCAAATATGCGAGTGAGTATGGAATTTCAGTGGAATGTGGCTAGTTTTATTGTCATTCAAATTTTTATCACTCCAATTGTCCGTGAAATCAGGCCATCCAAAAATTGAACGCTGCCAAGGAAAAGTTGCAAGAAACGAACGAGGAATTCGAACAGTCGCGTAAAAAGGCTAAAAAAGCTAAAACTCAGTTTGAAAAAGTCAAGAAAGAGAGACACGACAGATTCATGGCGTGTTTCGAACACGTAGCTAACGAAATAGATCCGATCTACAAAGTAAGCGTAATATTGAAATTTGTTCTGAATTTATGAAAAGTCGAATTTCAGAAATGTAACTCGTGCTTTTCAGTCCCTGGCCAAAAATCAGTCCGCTCAGGCATTCCTGGGTCCAGAAAACCCGGAAGAACCGTATCTCGATGGAATTAATTACAACTGTGTTGCGCCCGGGAAACGTTTTCAACCTATGTCCAACTTATCTGGTGGTGAAAAAACGGTTGCAGCTTTAGCTCTTCTTTTTGCTATACACAGGTGAATTCTCTACGACCAGTAATAACTAATCATCAGGATACAAAAAACTAATTATCGAAACAATGAGAAAAATAAGTGATGCTCGATACTCGTAATTGTTAATGTATTTCTATATTATATCGTATCTAGCTTCCAACCAGCGCCGTTCTTTGTATTGGATGAGATCGACGCCGCGTTAGACAACACAAATATTGGTAAAGTAGCGAGTTACATTCGTGATAAGACGAGCTCGTTACAAACAATTGTGATTTCGTTGAAAGAAGAATTTTATTCACACGCTGATGCTCTGATAGGCATTTGCCCTGATGTAAGTATCTCGACATCGTACACCTAGTCCATTTGTCCATATTCCACTCAGAAAATCAAGACGTGCCCCTCGACACGGCTCCCCTTCTTATTACAATAACTACTTTGCCATCGATGAACATACATCGCTTTAGCAATTATCAGTTCGTAACAATTCACTCGTCCAGCCCATATTCATCTGTACTGATTTTAACGAGACTTTAAATTATTGCATGTCGATTATGTTAAATGTATCGAAGCACCTATCCGTGTCAGATCAGTTGTATCGCTTGCAACGGAGCACTCGTTCTCGGTATTGCCGCTTTCATGCACTCAGCGACGCATCGCGCTCATATTTCATTTTTTGCATCGAACCTACAAGGAAATTCGATCAACTACCATTCATTCTAGATTTAGAAATAAATGGTTGTTTTCTTTTTATTTTACAGGTTGGCGAATGTTTGCAGAGTAAAGTATTAACCCTCGACTTGACGCAGTATCCAACGAACGGATAATGCGTTCTAATTCGGGTAACGCTAACAAATTTCACTCGATCTTTCTCAATAAGAGGTCTTTCATGGAGTTGGGATTTAAGTAAAACATGTTAATAATTCAGAGGCACATTACACATCTCTCCTCTCGAGGCTACCTTGATCGAAATTCCACCACTCCTTTCCATTTCATGATCTTCGAACAATCCAATAAATTCGCGTTTTATAACAAAGATAATTTTCATCCATTGATTATATTACTCGACTAACGAGTCGTTTTAGCTTTTGTTCTTTGCTGTCAATTGATTATCCAAATATACAGAGGTAAACCACGTTCCATAGAATTTTAAGGCATTAAACTTTGTTCGTTGCAGATAAACAAAAATTGCGCAAGTATCGAATATGACAGCAAGCAAAAATTCTATGCAAAATAATCCTCTCGTCATATTTTACAATTATTTTTCATTATTTTTATCTCACTTTTAAATAACACGGCATCAAGTATATGTATTCGTTATTTTTGTGTGAAGTTGAAAGAAACTTCGATCGAAATAAAGCTATAATTCAATATTACTTTACATTATTAATCTTCCTTGGAATGCTATTCGAGAAGAAGATTCATTTCGCGTTATTGCGTATATAGTAGTTTTATTACAATCTATCAATTGAACATGAAGTAGAATCGTAAATAGGACGCGAATATTGTAACGCTTCCGTATGACGTAATGCTGCGGTAACGTTTCTTGAAGCTTGCATGTGTAAAATTGATGCACGACAGAAAAGAAAGTTTTATACTTTGAATTTTATATCGGAGCAGCGATAAGGTGCCTGTTATAACTCGATAAGCAGTAAGCTATCTTTAATCTAATATGTTCATCGCTCGAGGATTTATTAAAAGTTGAAAGTTCGTTACCTATCGGTTCGATATACATCGTTGTCGTTAATCGTGACTCGAACGAAACGAATTGAAGTTTCGCAGACAAATATGAAACGTGAATTTTTATTTCAGGGCGAAGATTCGAACAGCGTGATTTTGTTTCTTCGACGAATGGATCTTAAAAAACTGTATTAGCCGGCACGATTGTCTGTCGTTACGTTAAGTGGTTCTATTGCCTCTTGCGAACTGCAGATGGACGATCTTTTCGCACGTGTGGAATTTCTTGTTTCGGATCTGGTGATTCCATCAGTGAACATCTGAGACATTCATCTGAGTTATGCAATACTCAACGAGCACCGACGAAACTGACTCATCGTATCAAGTAGAATTTTCTTTGGTTAAATATAGGCACGTTTCGACAAACTTGAATGAAACGATGCAACGATACGAGGATGGCGAAGAAAAAAAATCACTCGTCGGAAAATCTTTTTTAATCAAATAAGTTATAATCTGTCAACGACGTTCACTTTCTCGTTGATATGTGGTAAAACAATCATTGCAACGATCGCAGAATCGTACGTGTGATATGGCACAGTTTGAAATCATCGAAATCTCGATCGGCAATAACCGAGCAACTGTGATTTATGAGAGTTTGAAACGAAAGATGTTGCTACGGGTTAATATAGTCTATTTGCTCCTATTACAAACAGCTCGTATGTTAATGAACTGACACGCAGAATGCGGCCAAAATAATATCCAGAGCTACGCGGAGTAATTGAAGGACGAGATTTTATTGAACTAGAAACTAACTCAAACGTCGGACGCGAGATCAGCGACCAATTTGATAGGGCTTCGCTTCGCGGTCTCTCTTCGTTGTTTTTTTCACTGCAGCAAATTATTTAGGGCTTGGCTGATCGTGTCTGCTAAGACGTAGGGTCAATTTTGCCAGCGGATTCGCACGCACGAAGAGTCTTCGTGACGCGTTCTCAGCACTAAGAAACCGTCTAGAAAATAAGAAAATAATCGCAGGATCAGAGAATCCTTTGAGAAGGAGAAAAAAATCCAAATGCATAGAAATAAGAAATCTTAACATGGGCTTAGCTTTGTCCTTTTTTCTACTATTTCTCGAAATCACGAGAAATATGTTTGTTTTTTTACAAATCCATTGCTAAACTCAATATCAACAACGAAACGAGCACATTTCACGAAACCTGTTACCGCGAATGCGTTTCCATTATTTTTGTTCTTGGTCAAAAATGGGAAACTGAGATTCGACGTTCCTATTTATTTATTCCCAAGGACGTTGCGAAATCCTTATTGAAGCTGTATCAAAGATCTATGACAATTCCATCTGCAATAAACATCGCGCGCGTAGAGTTGAGGCCGTGATGATCGTAACGAACGGGGTAAACGGGGTGGGTTGAAAGAGTTCAGACCTCGTGTTTCATAGCCGAGGATGATGACCCCCGAGTTACGGCATCTGCTAAATAGATGATACAGAGTCGTTGCTGAGTCTAGTTGCCCTCAGCCTCAGGCCGAGGCGGGTTGGCTTCTGGGCATTGTTACTACCGCGGGCTGACGGAGCACTGTTGTTTCTGCAAATCGAATTCGCGGAGGACCACACGTATAGAGGTATCCCTGCTGCGGAAGAGCCAGAGTGCCGCGCGGTACTCATGGTATAATCAAACGAGTATCCTCGATATTTCGCGAGATCCGAGAGCGCAGCGTTACTGTCGACAACGAACAGAGACATTGCATTATCCATGACAAAAAAAAACGGGACGCGGCTCCTTTTTCTGGGCCTCGTCGTTGCGTTCCTCGTCTTCCTCCCGACCGAAGCCGGGCGCCCGAAATCGGGACGACCGAGGCGCGTGCAAGCAGCAGAGCCCGAGGGTCCTTCCAACGCCGAATACTCGGACTACGAAGAATACTATGAAAATTACGACGAGTACGAGGACATCAAAACAGGCGAGTACCAAACTATCCTACCTCCGCGAAAATTCACACAATTTCATTCGTCGCGAACAGCAAATTTGTCCAACGAGTCAAAATCAGAAATATTAGCGTTCGAAAAATTCGGTCGATATGTGCTTCAAAAAAAAAAAAAGGAAAAAAGCAGTAATTTGCGGTGAAACAAAGTCCAAATAATTGCTTCGCGATGACTGTCGAAAAGCGAATGAAAAAAATTAATAAAAAATGTATGCATATTTCGAGAAATGGTGAAATTGAAATTCTTATCTAGAAATTACGAAGAGCCAAGCGGTATGTTTAGCTAACGGCGCGCTTTATTATTCCGCGGGTGATTATTCTCGTTCGAATAAATTCTGCTGCTCGTTAAATGTAATTGATGAGAGTCTTTGCAGCGAGCGGAGACTCGGGAATGTATGTATGCCGCGAAGAAAATCCGGCGTGTACGCGCGTTGTGTGTAAATATATGAGAAGCAACAAAATGTGTCTATCACTACACGATTGTTTTGCCGTATCTACGCTAAACGCTCCATTGCCATTGCTCCAGTTGCATTACTCGGTACTCGGCTACCTACTTCCTACTCGATTGCACATATTTGACAAAAAGCATTCCCTTCGTCTGCCATTACGAGACCGACTGCTGCACACATTTTTACGACTTATCACCCAACTCCGAGCTTGCATCGAATAACGACAACTTTCATCGGAATGCCTGACGATAATTGGCGGGTAATGAAAAGTTGGAGAAAAAAACGAATAAAAATCTGAAAGCTGGCGCAGTTAGAATTTCACGTGAAAATAACGCTTCGCGCGATAGTGTCATAATTTCCGTAAGAATAATAAACAATCAGCCTCGTAACGGATGTAAATAACGACGCGACGATGGCGATTAAAAAATTATCGTGCTATTTACTTTTCGTTGATCGCGGCGCTTATTTTATTATTTTATTATTTGGCCTCCCCAAAAAATGTGATCGACTTTGATTGGTTTAAAAACACAATTCTGGGTATATCCTAAATTTGTCAACTTTATATTTTCATTTCTCGTAACTGACCGTTAATTTTTATCAGTAACACCGAGATGAACAGGCCCAGTCTTAATTTATTGGCACTTGAACGGCATCGAATGTTCGAGAACGACTTTTCATTGTTGGTCTCGCCATTATCGCGAGCAACAGGAGATTTATGCACCGTCGCAGGAGGGAAAAAAATCGACGATTTTATTGCGGCCTGTGACCCACAGTTATCTCGAGTTCGTAGGGCGAGAGGTCGACGAATGTAATCTGTCCGCGTCCCTTATATGGGTTAAATCTGATTTTGCTTAGTTTTCAACGACCTCGTGGTCCCAATAATCGAAAAACCGTAGGGGTATTGTGAAAGCGATAGCCGAGACGAATCTCTTCGACTTTTCTTTCCTCCCGTCCCAAACTCGCTGATTAAAAATGACCGAGCGATGTGTTTACTGGCGTGTTTTTTTCTGTCTTTTTTCCCCACTTCGAGAATTAGGCCAGCTGAGACGAGACGAGAATTTCATTATTGGTCGACGATGACGAAAATTCGGACGAACAACTTCGAATGCTTCTTCGGATGTTATAATATATTTGCGACGAGCAATTCGCGTCCCATTTTTCACCGGAAGCATTGCACCGCGGTTAAACGATTGGCCAATCGAGCTAGCGACGTTTCCTCTTTGAATTAGATCAATTAAAATTCTCGAGTCGATTCAAACCGCTCAAATATCCACGATTAATTTTATCTCACTATGCCGACTCTCTACAGAAGCTCCGGTCCGTCTACCAACCATCGACAGACCAACACCCTCGCCGACCGATAACTTGGGTAATTAGCGACATTTCTTCGCCTCTTTTCCTACCTGAACCAAAAGTCAGTTCTCACAATCTTGACCTCTTCATTTTCCAGTGAGACCAAGACCACCCTCGATTCCGGTCACCGAACCACCGACGCCACAACCGGAAACCAGATTTCCAACCAGGCTACCAGATAGAAATGCCACGGAGGATACACGTCGAGGTACTTTTCTCCGTTCTTTGATCATTCGTTTCCTCTCTTTGGGCTGACATCCCCCAAAAAAAGATTACATATGTATTTATGTATAAAAAATTGACCCAATATAATTATAATTTATAGGATAATATATAAATTAAAAATAAATAATACAGAATTTTATACAGAATTCTATATGATTATGTAAAACAATATATACATATATTTCACATTTATATTTTATTTGATCAAGTACGTAGAAGAAGTATGTTCATACCTGTACATTCACATGGTACTGACACCCCCAGGAGATACACAAACCTCTTTATTTGGATTTGGCTCACATGAAATGGCTGAAGAACTAACTTAATAACACTCAAAGTTCATGTACGCTTTTTAAGACCACTTTTTAAGAGTTTCTCTAATGAATTTTTTACTTTTGAGCAGCTCTTTCGATTCATTGGGTAGTTGGTTAAACATCTCAATGGCTCTGTATTTACGTCTCTTGTTCCCTGTACTCAGTGTAACTTTGAGCAGTGCATTTGCTCTGATCCTGGTTATACTAGAAGACTTGGAGAAGCTTGCTTCGAGTGCATCGTAGTTATAAGTCAATACATTTAATAAGGACGTTTTTTTTATCTTCAGGACGTCTGTTTTCCAATCATGTGAGCTTTTATTCGTGTATATCATTTTCAGAATTATTTTCTGTAAGTTAATCCAGTGTAGTCTCATACGCTGCGTCCCATGCTATACAGCCATAGGATGCAACGCTATTAAAGAGACCATGATACACTGTCATCAGAATTTGAAAATTAGAAATTCTTATAGGATTTAGAACTAATATAGAATTCTATACAATTATACATAACAATATGAAAATTGTATATAAGGAATATATGAATTAATATGAATTTATATCGAGCCAATTTTTGTTTATATAATTATGAGTAATTTTTTTTGTTGGGCAGTCGGAAAAGTACTAACAGTTTCATTCTCGACAGGTTTGAGCTGTGAATTTGAGGGGATCTTGCACGCCAACGGTGATGAATGGAAACCCGATGATTGTACGACGTGTCGCTGCGTCGATGGAGAATCTGAATGTTCTCAGCTCAGCTCGTGTCAAACAGGTATTCGCAATATGTGGAAGACATCGAGGCAATGTATTGCTTTGTACATAATTCACGCCGGTCGCGTTGGATGAGAAGAACAAAAAAAAACTCTGGCGCTTTACTATAATTGATAAACCGCAAGTGATGCTATTGTTGCACGAATCGCTAGCACTGCATATTTACATTCATAGTACCCATGACGCACGATGGTAAACGTAAAGTCACCATTGTCATAGATTCATTCGCTATCGTTCATCGCATTAATAATTGGATGCTTAGATTATCGCCTCGCCATGAAACCATTAATTCGAATAATGTCAAAGTAATTGGATCGACGCTAAAGTAACATGAATAGTCGTTGCAATGCAAATTTTCATCCAAAAGTAACTGCAGAATTTTTCCTATAAATGATTGACCGACGAATGATCGAGTTTCCTAAATTCTATACGAAAGATATCTTATCATGATACTTACACAGCTAGCGATCCAACTACGCTAACAACTTGTCCCCTGTCGTTGCAGGTGGAAATTGCGACGGGGTAATCTGTGCAGAATTGTCATGTGAAACACAGCAATACATTCCTCTGGGCCAATGCTGCCCCGTCTGTGCAGGTACATGATAGTAATTTTATAATTTATACAAGGAAGCGTTATAAATTACAAAATTATTATTATTAGTATGAAGTTAAAAAGTTATAGATGGAAGGATGTCGAGTAATCGAGTTTGGCGTAGTCGTCAGAACCCTTTCGATCATACCTATGTATTTTAAGGAGACGATCATTTTTCAGAAATACCTGACGTTGCCAAATCCTCTCCGAGGGAACCTGAATTGCTGGTAGGTTTTGCCACGGTCACCGATGGTTTAAATCTTTAAGCTGTATAACTTATTTTTTTCAGAAACCAACGTCACCGGAAATGTTGCCAGATGAAAGCCAACAATATCCTTCCATCGTGGGGTTGAAGGTAGGCTTATTTATAAGCATGAAAATACAACCGATCATCCGACAAATTGTTTTTATTCGTAGGGTGAACGTGGACGTCCCGGCGACAGCGGACGACCAGGCGATCCTGGGTTCTCGGGTACACCGGGAACTCCTGGGATACCTGGCCCCCCGGGTCCACCAGGACCTGCTCCAGATGTGAGTTGTACTGTTCGAATCGATGCTCCGAGTAGGAAAATGAAACGTTGCAGTTTACATTAGATTGTTCGTATCCTGTTTGCAGTTGACTCAGTATTATCAACAATTGGCTTTGTCTCAAGCTGGTCAAGATAAAGGACCAACGGGAGCTGCTGCTTCTCTTTACGGTCCCGAATCTTTCTCTTATTTGCAGAGTCAAGTTGGGCCGGTCGGTCCTCGAGGTCCACCAGGTAAGTGTATTAAGATGTTCTTCAAATATTCACTGTACATCGCGCTCTTCTTTTACCCCAGGACCTCCAGGATTACCGGGGCCTCAAGGTTTTCAAGGCACGAGGGGTGAAACTGGCGAGCCAGGTGCACCTGGCCCTGTAGGACAGCCAGGACCCCGAGGATTAGCAGGACTACCAGGCAAAGACGTGAGTCAGATTTCATTTAGTATCATTCGTCTCTCATTTCTCATGACATCAGTTCGTCGTGGACCATGGCATAGCATATGTACAATCAGCTTAGAGAGATCAGAATATATAACTAGCTGTTGATGTTGTATTCGTTGGTGATTGGGTGGCAGAACACTGTTTCACGTGCTTCTTTGCATAGAAAAGTTGACCTACGAATTTGAAAGTATTGTACCATTCAAGGGTGAGCCGGGGGAGGATGGAGAGACCGGAGTTCCTGGTTCTCAGGGACCTGTGGGAGCTCGAGGACTTCCTGGAATGCCTGGTTTATCGGGCGTGAAAGGACACAGAGGATTCCCAGGATTGGACGGTGCGAAAGGAGAGCAAGGTGTATCCGGAGAAAAAGGAGCAGCAGGAGCACCGGGGCCGATGGGTGCCATGGGTCCGATGGTAAGGAATATTAGAATTAATATATTCGAGATTCCAATTCATTCCTTATCGCTTCTGTATACTTCATATGCGTAAAAAGGAATGATAGTAAATTTAGTATACGGAATTGGAGCCATTTTCAAAGAAAATAATCATTTATCGCAGGGCCCGGCAGGACCACGAGGTGAACGAGGTCGCGAAGGAGCATCTGGTCCTCCTGGAATACGCGGTATCGATGGAATTGCTGGACCACCAGGACATCCTGTAAATAAATTTGTCATTTTTGTTGCAGCTTGAACTATGGCACAAGATGATGGAAGTTTATTGAATATCAATTGTGTTCAAGGGTTCGATCGGGAAAGCCGGTGCTCCCGGGTTCACTGGCAGTCCTGGAATCAAAGGAGATCAGGGAGCTCAAGGACCGAAAGGAAGTCAAGGACTACAAGGGCCCAGAGGTGGTTACATAACCATACTAACGATTGATACTATACTTTTTTAAATATCGGTATGGAAAATTTCAGATTGTGAAAATTTCTAATTCATGAACGCGTTTCATTTGCATAGGTGAATCTGGTCGGCCAGGGCAACCCGGTGAATCTGGTCCTCCTGGAACTGCAGGAAAGGATGGTTATCCGGGAGAAAAAGGAAGTCCTGGCTCACCTGGAATCGTGGGCTCACCGGGTTTTCCTGGAGCTCGGGGTTTACCAGGTTTAGCTGGAAATCCTGGTACACCTGGTTCCAAAGGAATGACGGTGAATAATGTTGAAACATTACACTAGCTGGGTCGATGGCCATGAGCCGTAGCGTGGCGGTTCATCTCGAATCATTCGGATCGGCTCGAGGATCAGTGTTTCAATTTAACTTTCTCATTGTGTAATCGTAGGGATCACCAGGCGATAGAGGATTCAAAGGTGAAACAGGTCCTAAAGGGGATGCAGGTACGCCTGGTCCTCGAGGAATGCCCGGTGTAACGGGTAACGAAGGAAAACGAGGCAAACGTGGAATGCGTGGACCGATCGGGGCTGCTGGGCCTGCTGGTGAACGTGGGCCACCAGGTGCCCGGGGTCTTCCAGGTGCTGACGGACCTATGGGACCTAAAGGACAGACCGGGGATCGAGGAACAGCTGGAAATCCTGGACCAAAAGGGACTACCGGTGATCACGGTAGGCCAGGACCATCTGGTTTGCAGGTTCGTTCCAATTTCCAAATTTAGGAGCATATATTGACGAAGAATTCATGCAATTTATACAGTGATTTCTTTTGAATGGCTGAAATTTCGCTTTATATTAGGGAACCCGAGGATCAACCGGACGACCTGGTGCACCAGGAAAACCGGGAAGCCCGGGAGACCGTGGTATACAGGGTGCTGATGGTAAAGCGGGTGAACCGGGACCACCAGGTTTGCAGGGTTTGCCCGGACCTTTGGGAATGCCCGGAGACAAGGGATATCCTGTAAGTTATTCGAGTCCGTAACGATACAATATTTTCTTAGCTCTTGGCTTATCGTCCATGTTTCTGTAGGGTGAGCCTGGTAAAGATGGAGAACCTGGTGCTCAAGGTCCGCTGGGACCAAGAGGTGATTCGGGTAAGGACGGTCCACCTGGTTTGCAAGGACCCCCCGGGCCTCCAGGAAACGACGGGGATCGAGGTGCTCCGGGTTCTGCGGGTCCGAGAGGATTTCAGGTATGTCAGACGAAATTCAGATGAGAAAGAAACGAGCCTTTCAAGTTGTTACCACAGTGCGATAAAACCTACAACGTTCGTTAGACGACGAATAGAAGCGATTCTAAAACGAAGGTATGTACGGCTGTGATACAATTTTCACTTGTATCAGGGCCTGCCTGGCTCTACTGGTCACCCTGGCGAGGCAGGAAAACCTGGAGAAGCAGGACAGCAAGGTCCTCCGGGACAACCAGGTGCGGCTGGTAATCGAGGAGAACGAGGCTTTCCGGGTGATCGAGGACCTGTGGGCTCACCTGGAACTCCAGGGCCTCGTGGAGAGTCAGGATCGCAGGGCTTAGATGGACTTCCAGTAAGTAGTGAAGTCATTGGATTTACTGAAAGCTTACAACCATTCCGTATTTCAGTTTCCTGTCCTAAATTTTCTTGCATTCGTCATTAGCAACCTATACATGATGATTGATTCCTCTGTGAATTATCTTGAAGACATAATAATTATTCTCGACCTACAGGGTGTTTCTGGACCTAAAGGAGACAAGGGACATTCCGGCCTACCCGGTCTCGTAGGACTACCTGGTCTTCGAGGACTACCCGGAGTATCTGGAGAAAAGGGTGAACGAGGATCGTTCGGACCTATAGGACCGGAGGGTCCTGCAGGTCAGTAAAACTTGAGAAAGGTCTAGAAAAAACCTACGAAGACTTTCGCCTTGTACCTGTAAGCAATTAAAAATGTTCATTTATACAAATTAATTCTTTCTTAACCGTGGCCACGACACATGTTTGGAAGCAATGAATTGTTTGGCTCGATTCTTCGTTTTTTAGAAAAATTGGGAAGAGAGAAAAGAATTTGAAAAAAAAACTACTTCGTACTTCGTTCTTCAATTAGCAATTTCGAGTTTCAATGACCAATTAATCAAGATGGTGCACATTAGGACGTATCGGCGACCGAGGACCTCAGGGACCTTTGGGACCACCGGGACCTCCAGGTGAACCGGCAGAACGAGGAGATACTGGTGCACCTGGAGCACCAGGTGAACCTGGAGCATCTGGTAATCCGGGAGAACGTGGCGCGCAAGGTCCGCAGGGTCTTCAAGGTTTCCCTGGACCGCAAGGTCTTGCTGGCTTACCAGGTGGCAAAGGGGACCGTGGTTATCCAGGATTGAAGGGTGATCAAGGAAATCCAGGACTTGCAGGTAACGAATAGAAAAATGGGTAAGATGATCCAGTTGATTAATTCATGTTTTTTACGTAATGTTTGTAACAGGCAATCCTGGAGAACCCGGACCTCAAGGATTGATTGGTCTAACCGGCGCGAAGGGAGTCCGTGGTGAGCCTGGCTTAAGAGGTGAAGTCGGGATGATGGGGGCTCCTGGTCTTCCCGGTCTCGTTGGATCTGCTGTGAGCACAACGTTAGATTAGTAGTTAAAAATCAGTGGTGCATCGAGTAAACGTGTGAAATTATTTCAGGGTCAACCCGGATCGACCGGACCAGCAGGTCCGCCTGGCGTATCTGGCCCTAAAGGTACTTTGGGAGACACCGGTCGTCCTGGAAATCCTGGACCAGCTGGTAACCCGGGACCACCGGGAATGGACGGTGTCAAGGGAGATAGTGGATCGGAAGGACCTCCTGGTCCCGCTGGTATGCCAGGACCTCAGGGTCCCACTGGAGACAGAGGATTGCCTGGTCTCCCAGGACCTGCCGGAGTAGTAGGTGCGAGGGGTATCCGGGGAGCTACGGTAGGTAGTTAGTTGTTTGTAGTCGTGAAACCACACTCCATCGATTGTCTATCGTTTATGAGTATCTGAATTCGTAGGGAGAAACTGGTATGCCTGGTAAACCAGGAACTGAAGGACCTCCAGGACCACCTGGCATGATAGGTTCTCCAGGCCCTCCGGGACCTACAGGAGAAGCTGGCGCTGAAGGTTCTGCCGGTAAACCAGGACCTGTAGGAATTGCTGGCCGACCAGGGGACAAAGGACCTCCCGGTATGCCAGGACCATCCGGGAATCCAGGGCCAAGTGGACTGCCAGTGCGTAACTAGCAGATAAATTTGATTTAAGAAGTGCTTTCCTATAGATGATTGATTACTGTAGGATTGTTTTATCAAAATGACAGGGTCCACCTGGTCAAGCTGGACCACCTGGAGCAGCCGGTGAAAGAGGTCCTCGAGGAGAACTAGGACTACAAGGTGTAGAAGGACAACAGGTACGTTCTTAAGGATTATCGAAATAGTGTACTTATTTTTTTCCAATCAACGTCTGACCGAATTTTAAAAGTGATTACATGTAATGTTGTGCAATGAGTAATTGAACTACCCCATCAGGGTCCCAGAGGAAAACCAGGTCCAGTTGGACCGGAAGGTACAAAAGGTGAACGAGGAGAGACGGGTCCCAGCGGTGCGAAGGGACATCGAGGTTTGATAGGCTTGCAAGGATTACCCGGTTCTCCCGGTGCGGTGGGAGAAAAAGGAATGACCGGAATGCCAGGATTGCCTGGCAAGGACGGAGAACAAGGTATTCGTGGGAATCCAGGTCGCGATGGTAGCCAAGGTCCGCAGGGTCTTTCCGGGAATCCAGGTCCACGTGGGCCCCCTGGTGAAGAAGGACGACACGGTACGCAGGGCCCACCAGGACCACCAGGTCCGCCTGGTCCCCCCGGAGAACTTGGTTTGGGATACGATGCAGCTTCTTTGGCTGCTTTACTAGGTAAATGAACGGTTTTACTGCAGAGTTTTATATCATGTTGTACCAATTTATGCTATACACTTGAATTTCTCAGGTGCTGGCCAAGGGCAGAGCAAGGGGCCTGATCCACTGAGTGGAGATGAACCAGCTCGAATATTTGGAAAGGATATCACTGAGAAGGAACGTCGAGAATTGCTTCTTAAAGCTTACGAACAACTGAAAGCCTCCTTCCAGAAATACGTCAAACCTGATGGACAGAAAAAGTCACCCGCCAAAACTTGCAGAGACTTATTTGTCGCCTATCCAGATAAGCCGAGTGGTCAGTTGGATAAAGCTAGACGTGACAAATATACCAAGTTTTTATTTTCCAATGCTCGAAGCTACTCGTTTCTATTCTACTTGTTCTCGATGCGTTGAATACATGCTTTCGAGGATTGTCAAATTAATTGTACACATTTTCAGGAGAATACTGGATCGATCCTAACGAAGGGGACATACGTGACTCGATCTTGGTTTACTGCGACGTTGAAAATCGTGCTACGTGCGTTTTGCCCAATCCAACACGTTCCCCGGAAATCACTTACTTAGGCCACGAACAAGAAGTTTGGTTGAGCGAGATGGAAAACGGAATGCAGGTAATTGAAAGAAGGGACGTTAGGCAGCGTCCCGATGTTTTGTCATATTCAGCACAGATTCATGGTCGTATGTTTTCTTCGTAGATCACGTACAAGGCAGACAGCAATCAAATCGGCTTTTTACAACTGTTGGCCAGTCGTGCGGCACAAAACGTTACGTATCATTGTAAAAACTCGGTGGCTTACTTCGACTCGGAACGCAGAACGTACAGGCGAGGTGTGAAGCTCCTAGCTTGGAACGACGTCGAATTGACACCAAGAGGAAACCAGCGTTTGCGATATGACATGATTTTGGACGAGTGCAGGGTAATTTTTTTTATCATACATAACATTTTTGTTACAAAGGTTTGAAAATTGATAATTTTATGTTTTTTTTTTCTCGCACATACAGAGCCGTGAGAATCACTGGGGTAAGACGGTCGTCAATTACCAAACGGATAAGTCTGTACGACTGCCGATAGTCGATATGGCCTTACGAGACGTTGGCAACGCTGATCAGAGCTTCTGGATCGAAATTGGTCCGGTTTGTTTCAGCTAAACCGCGATAAAAGCTTAAAAAAAACAACTACAACAAAAATACGAAACAAAATGAAACATAAGAAAGTAAAAATTATAATCGATTGTATTACTTGAAATGAAAAATAATCTGATAATCATAATTTAGATTCTCCATGAACTGTGAGAAAATTCGTGTGTCGTATTACTTGGTTGAAGAGATTGACAATTTTTCACCTACATACCATACATAGTTGAAAAATAGTTTTCAGCACCTTGCACAAAGCATAGAAATCTTAATTTAAAGTCATCATCTCCGGTGAATTCGAAGTTCCTGTGCTGTATCTCGAGTTCCTCGGGTTTTTCACACTTTCCTTCACGTTTTTTTTTAAGTAGAATTTTCTCGGTGGTTCCAGATTCCATAGAATTGGAAAAAATTTAAGTTTGATAACCAAGGATGCGATTCAGTCGACATTTTATCGAGTAAGTGACTTGTACAATATAATCGTATACCAAACTTGGTCGTTCATATACATACATATTTAATAAGCATATCAAAAAGAAGCGTTACACTGCCAGTACGTTACATTAAGTAAACTATTTTGCACCTCTTACAATTTAAGATTACTATACATATACGTATATACATATAATATATATATATTTACATACACAAGTTGTTGCTAAATTAAAATATAGTGATTTTATTCAAGTAACGATGTATACTAATAACTTAAACTCATCGAAATCAAAGTGCCAAATATTCTATCCCATTTGTGACGTTAAAAAATAATTGTGTCGTGTATCATGTAACATAGTACTAAGAATCAATATGTACATACAAATTTTGTCATTATTTTCTAAAAAAAAGAACGTATGCGTGTATCGCGTATGCGTATCTACATACAACTCTTTATTGATACAATATATACACATATGTCTTATGGATGCATTGAACATTTTCTCGATCAATTATTCATGCGTTTTTCAAATTCCATCCAACATTCCTTCACTAGCGATGATACAACGCAGCTGCAGTCGGCTGGCAATGTTTTCTCAAAGTTTCTTCTGTTCATATTTGTTGATTTCACGTTTGTTGTAAAAAAATGTTTATTCGGCACGCTTACTGCATAAATGTTTTCGCACCGTAAACATAACAACTCAGTTCGTTGTGTGAAAAAAAAGTTATTCGCAAAAACTTTGTCGAAAGTGTTAGCTGCTAGCTGGATAAGAATATACGTTGCAGCGAATCTCACAAGTATTATTTTTATTCGAACGTCGAATTATTTCAGATTAGTTCGAGGTCGGCTCTAATTATTGAAGGTAACAATGTGTTTCCCAGAAAATACGTCACACCTGTGCAACTTACGATTAGGCTAACAGCTGACGTAGTCTCGCTTCGCGTTGCGTAACGCTACGATATGTATATACGAATTGGCAAATTTATATTTCGCAATGGAACTTTGTACGACAGAGTTTTTCGAGCTTCGACGGTGGAATAATAAGATGAGAATGACGCCTGTAACGACCGAGACGTGCGCCGTTCCGTAAATCGGATGGTATGCACCTTAAGTATACGATAATCATCCATGACCATGGATAACGTTGAAGGTAACAGTGAAAAATCCATCGTTGGAAATCGGAATCCAGAAATCTGGGTGTTCCTGACCTACAAACAACTTTTACATCAACCTCGTACGATACGAGGTTGCCTCGAGCCAATGTATCTCGATCACGTCAAATGCAAAAAATGATCGCGTGTTATATAACTGCTCGTATTTTATACCCGCAGGAAACTCCGACAATAGTGAAGTTCAGAAACGTCGAGAACTGGTCATCGCGACGTGGCAGTAATGTATACGTAAGAACGATCGTTTAAGCAACACTATCATCTGTGGTAAAGATTTTTCTAATGTTGCATAATTATGATAAATCGCGTCATATCTGTTTGCATGTTTTTACCACGAATTGACGTAAATAACCACGAGCCATAGCAGTTACCGTAAGCGCTGTAAGCGACGTTTAAATCAATTTCTGGCACTTATAGCTTCTATGGAACGAAATATATTTTTTCTAATATCTGTATTTGAATACATTTTTTGTCTTTATCTATAACCCTGACTTCCCTTAGATAGATTTTACCGATATTTGTCCTTAAATTCAATGCACAGATACCTTTCACGATCAATGTTATTGTCTCGTGCCATTTTTGTTTTTCACACTACATCGTTGTTTGTCGGATCGTTACGTTATTATTTATAAACGAACCGGAATAATAGATCGCATTACGAGATCGACCAGATTGTAGCTGAGTTGCGACGCGAGTTAAAAGTAAGCAATCCCATTTGTTGTTCTATTCTGACCGTGCGGTAGCGCGCGCTCGCGCGCCTGATAGTTGACAACCGCATACGCACCGCGGCACGGCGTAGCCTATGCATCCAGGCGAAATCATTCAATGGCGCGCCTCACAAACATTGCCACAAATTGAAACGAAACATATTCCGTGTCGATAGTGATAGAGTGACTAATAAAATTCGAGAAAATTCTTCTTGGAATGTCCACGGACGATTGGCAAATTATCGCCTTTAGAATTGCTGTGATGCATAATCACGTTATTGAAATGTGAAAACCTCCTGGGTGGAATAAATTCAGTATGTCCTGTCTGTTTTTCAAGTGGTTACAATGATATTCGAAACGTTATCGCGAGCTCGCATTACAGTAGATTAGGAGACCGTAGGTCATAGTCACTTGAACAGCTTTGGCGAACCCTGCCAAGAGCTATTGCTGACCAGAGTCAGCAAACGTGTATTGGACTCTGATTCACACAGAGTCATATAACTACTTAACAAACGTGGCGCATAGAACATGTTCGTGGCCACCGAAGAGTATATTTCTTCCGGTTCCTATTTTACGCAACTTTCATCGATACGCCGAGTACGTAGGTACTTCGACTGATTGGTATTCTACCGGTCAAAATTCCAGCTGGTTATTTTCGTCGACGGCAGAGAGGATCTATATTCTATTGCGTGAACTTACGCAACTTGCGCAGTCTAACTAACCGAGCCGAATTAGCAATCGAGTTCACAGTGATCGTATACTCTTTGAATTGGAATGGAACAACGTTTAACAATGCGAATTACTCGTCAGTGGTATCGTACCCATTTGCGTCGGGGCAATGGGATGATAGTAATCGATGTCAAAACGTTAGACACGTATCAATTGTTGCGAAAATCTGCTCGGGTAGGAGCGAGTATTTGCCGGAAAAAACTACATCTCTCAGATGAACGATAATAAGGTGCAAACATAACGGAATTTAAATTGATAATACGCACAATAGACGTGCGCGCGAATGGATCTTGTTACATACGATACGAAAATAGTGATGTCACGCTTCATAACCGTGGGTAACGTTTCATTAGGTGTAATTTAACTTCGTCGCGAGAAATGTTTTGAGTGAGGTTCTTAACGATTAACAATTTTATCGGGTTCGTAGTCAATGAAGAAAGAATTCACTCTAATTGTTAGGTATGTGCAACAATGAAAATGTGTTGACGAATGTCTGCTCTTTGGAAAAGACTAGTTTGTTGTTGGATGAAGTCGTGTTTGCGCCAATTCAAATAAGAAACGATGTTCATTATTCTATTTTCACAGCAGGTGAAGTCGTTTCTCGTGAGTATCGAGTAAGACGATATTAGTGTCTCGATAAGACAAAAGTTTCGTACGAAATTTACGAAAAAAAGTGAATATTTCGAATTAAATTGTTCAAGCGAATATGTTATGCCATAAGTCATCAATGACGTTTTTACAATGCTTGTTTCTTCAGTATATAATCGTCGGAGAATTGGATCGATTGGCCAGGACCTCGCCCACAAATTGCAATTCACTTCCAGTTATTGTTCCACATACCATTTCGAGTCAAACTATCCGAAATAGTGGCGAATCGAGGCCACAGAATGTTTTCAATTTAGTAAACCAGAAAGTCATCCGGCAATGGTAACAAAAATGAACACAGCTTTTGACAAAAATGGAAAAATATCAAAAACTACGTGTTGTCGGTAGATAATACGATCGGCCGACCAGCTCAAAAGCGAACTGAAACTTAGATCACTGTTTTCAACAGAAGTCTGGGCTCAGATGTCGTCATACGCGCATTTCGTACGCTATACACATCTTTCGGTTTTGTTATTCGAACAATATCGATAGTATTCTATACCAGATTGCATATAATTAGCATTAATATGCATATAACAGTCGGTGAGTGGAGATAACCACGAGAAAAAGACATTCGCTCGACGACATCGAACGAAGATACATGATAGTACCTATTGCAAAGATCTTACACATTCGCAGCAGTATAACGTAAGATACGATTGGCAAGACTTTTTCGATCCTGCTGAAAAATAATAACTGAAAACCCGTTGGGAGTGTTATCCAGTTTGTGGGCCGGGTACAGTTACCGTGGCTGGTCTTCAAAGAGTAACATTTTTTTGCGGACGATTGTGACAACGCATCGTCCACAGACGGCTCCGAAACAAAGGTTTGGCGTCGATCGTAGTGACGAGGCTTACGAAGTTTATAAACCACCGCATTATCGGGCATATCTTTCCAATCAACCGATGCAAAACCATTTCGACTAAATCCAATATTCGAGATATAAAACGAGCTATTGCAAACCTTAAATACGTCCTTCTTTATATCGTCCAAGCATTCTTTTCTTTCGAAACAACCAAAATACCGGTTTCCTCGGAATGATCTGATGTAGAGAAATAATACGTCGGACTTATGCGTAATTTTCCAGATAATTCGAACAAAGGATTGAATTGTCATTTCATCGAAGCATGAAAAAAATTGGAAAATAGTTGGATATTCGTTTTTACTCGGCGCTGATCAGCATATCTTATCATTACGTAGCATCGGTACAGTCATTCGTTCTTTTCAATATATAGCGTCGACTTAGGTGTTCTGAAAGCAATTTTGTATTATTCATCTCCAGTTTTTCAAGCTCGAGTTTTATTTAGTAGATTTCTCGCTTGTAAGAGATTTTACAATCTGTAGTATTTGCCTAAGACTTTGACTATGAGCAGAGGTCAGTTCGCTTGGTCGATTGTATCGTGATATTCAGTTGGTATGTTTTTTCGTTACTCATACGGGGCAATGCAGTTATCATCGGCGCAGTAAGACAACGTGATATCATATCAGTAGTCGGGTAATTTCCGTCGTCGCTGTTAGTTTGGCTGGTTTCGCTAGTATGAACGGACCGATGTACAGCAGCTTATTTTTCTAGTTTTCTGTACGATCGTAACCGGCGTCGATCTAGTTTCGTCGCCAGCCGGCTCGGCATAGGTGTATCTCCGTTTCCTGTGCAACAAGTGGTTTCCCCACGTCGTACTATCGTAGAGTGGGGAAAATCAAACTAGGCGTTGACTACATAACGGAAAATATTATCGGCAGTAGTCAGCTTCGAGAGTTGTCGTTGATCCGCTTCAGGATACGGTCCTGTCTTCGGCGCACAACAATATCGGTGAATCGTAAAAATCGCCACCGTGTCTGATTCTCTTTGGTGCATTTAAATCTGCAACAGGCGAATAACATTGTACGGAAATCAATAAGACAATGAGACTTTTTGTTATTTATCGTTACCGTTGCATATGTCTGTAATATTTCGAAATGTGACCTCACCACTTGATATCTACGCATCATAACGGATATGCGATATCATTTCGACGCCCAATTTCTATACTTATAGCTCGTACGTCAATTCTGACAATTCGACGATGATAACATCAAGTTAAAAATCCTAAAACCATAGAGTTCCTGGAACATATGAGATTACTGTATACGAAGGAGCTAAATTTGCTCTTATAACGAATAATAATGATGCATAAAAAATAATAAATTTATTATTTTCTTTTGAAAGATTCCATCGTTCGAATATCTGGCGTACGTACCATGGGTGATGCCACTCGAGCGTGTTATTGCTCGTTTTTCCACGAATCAATTCATCCCACACACTGCAGGAAACAATAGAGTAACGCGTAAACATATACGAATACGAAAACAAAAAAAAACATCGGATCAACACCGGAAACAGATGAAAGTGAATACGTTACCATAAAGAGGAAAAGAAGAAATGCTACGGTAATGAAATACGCGCAGCGTTTTGGCAGTTCGTTGTAGAGGGTGCGTACATCGTGGCGAAGCTTCGAAGGGAATACAGTGATAGTTTTACTCGAGCGTCGTATTTCGTTTGCTGAAGTATAATGCCATAATAACGCGTACTAACAGTGCTTGGACGTAGGCAACGTATATGTTCGCCCGGTGCCGCCAGCCTACGACGGATAAACCAACGATGGTCGTATCGCGTTGTGTATAACGTGATAGAAGTTGGAAGTGTGAGCGTGGAAGGATCGCGTACGCGGCTACGGAGGACAACCGACGCGTACGGCGTATGTGGCAGTCGGATGAACCGTGCCGTGCAGTTCAGTGGGCTCGTCGGACGGCGTGCGTAACCTTAGCCGTTGAATCTCGTATTAAAAACTGGAATCGTGAGCCACCGTTGCATTTGAAAATTCTGCTCGTTGTGAAGTGAAGGCACGAGTAGAGGCAGAAGCAGAAAAAAATATATACAAGGCGCGTCGAAGAAAACGAATCAAGATGTCATTGGCACAAACGTTGAGGGGTGAGTTTTTCTTCTCTTCACATAAAAATCGCAAGGTTTCGTCGTTATCGCGCTATTTTCTACCCCTCGCGATCGTTTCGTTCACCTCGTAATGGTAATTCGAACCGCGTCGGTGTGTTCTGCCGATTTTCGATCTACCAAAACTTCCATTCCGCACGTGGTTGATGTGTTTCGTAAAATGTATCACGGCAACGCGTCTCTACTCACGTGGTGCGAAGTTCGCTGAAACTATATTTGTATCGCGGCTCGATTCGTCTTTTCAATGATCGACGCGACGTGGAATGTACAAACGTTCGTATCCCTCGACCTTTTCCTCGTTCCGGGGAAGTCGATTTCAAGGTCAGGGGTAAAACTTCTGTAATTATTATTACAATTTTCCTGCCAACGCCAACGAGGCGGTGTCGAGTTATTTACTCCACGAACCATCTGTGTTATCGCGGTCGTTTTTTGATTCAACTGTTTCAACGATACGGCGAACAAACAGTCGTCGATATTTCTATTAGCCGCGAATAAACGTGTGATCATTAGTTTTCTCATGATTCATCGGATCCAAGATTCGTGAATTCTAGGCGATGCTTCTGATCTTCGTGAATATCGCGTTATTCTTGGGTTATCATATTCCGTCTTATCATACATTCGAGAGTTCCAAAGTTAGGCGGGCAAAGGTACTTTGGCGCCTGTAACTCACGCGACTGATCAACGAGTCTCGTACATCATGCGATATTCGACATTTCGATAAATACGTAATCCGTTATTCACGTCTCTGTTTATTCCTGAGATGTTCAATCGGATGGGTAAAAATGGGCAAAAATTTCATTTCTCACCGGCACGTCGAGAATTGATTACATTTATATTGTCGTCTTTGATTTCCGACGAGCTGACTGTTTTTTTCTTCCGCAACCAATTTATTAATAAATATTCAATTTTAGATCGGCATGTAACCCTCGGCAAATTCGACTCGATTTAGATGATTATGATCAATTTCCGGGAACGTGTGGATAGACTTAGCTAAGTTTATTATTAGGACAATCGTGCGGTTAGCGTCATCGCACGCTGATGATTATTGAATTTATTTTTAATATTCTAGCGTTATCATGGGGTAAATGATCGGAGCTCCAGGAATATATACATCTACCTATCTATATATACATACATTAGAATATGTTAGAAAAATTCGTCAGAGTATCCCTAGAAAAAAATCCTGTCCAAATATGATCCCCTAAAATTAATATTTAGAGGTACCGATCTGGAAATGTCTATTTCCCATTTAAAAGGAAAATTTTCCCTTAAAACTTGGAATTTTGTAACTCGACAACGAGTGGCTGTACAAGGATGATCAAGGCATGCTTTTATAGGGAATTTAACGCTCTACACATAAGGTCTGAATGAAGTTTTTCGTAAGTCGAGCCGTTTCAGAGATATATTTGTGAATAACTCTAATGTTGAGGAAAGAAATTTGATAAAAGTATAAAAGTATAACTTTGCACGTGCATCGTGGATTCGATACAGTTTATATCTGCTTGCGAGGTATCGATGCGATCTTGCTTCTCAGCAGTCCTAGTTTTCGATTCTATTGGATCTAAGTGGAAAAATAATGAGAATTTTCCGGAATCTAAAGTCGAAGAGATTTCTCAAGTTACTAAAATTTGGACTACGAGGTTTAGATTTTACGTAATATTCATTATCTGCTGACGGTGAAAAATGACACGCACGACGTTCTCGTCACGAATAACAGGAACAAAGTCGTTAGGGAGATAAACATAGAAGCCTTAGAAATCCGTTGTCGATAAGCTTCGATTCGTTCTTTCGTAAGACTACGTGATTTTGAAACCATCAACGTCGTGATAACGAACAAAACTACGTAATCTCGAGCGCAGTTGAATTCGCGTTGATTCCGATGAATTTGTCGAAGGATAAAGAAAGTCTATGATAATCATTAGGTAAATAATTGCTACGTATCCTAGAATCCACGTCTATTCATCTCGAATCGGAATTGGAGAATTCGCAGCTGCTGAAATGGAATCGTATTGACCTCCAGTACATAAATCCTATTATAGTGTGAGTGAAATCAATATCTCGTCAGGGGTTGTTGCTGCTGAGACAAACTCTCAAGGGTGAACGAAGGTTGCGGGAACAAAGATCAAAGGGATACGCAACAATTCCTCCAATTGCATTTGTCAACGATAATTATTTCTGTGTCCCATTTTCGGTTCCATTACTTTCGCTTCATCGCTATGAAAGGAATAGAAATGTTATACGATCGTAAAAACATACGTATTCTATGTTACATACTCGCACAACATTTCAAATATCGAACAATTGAACCCTGAACCATGGCGTACGAGAATGCTTTGATGAATTGTTTGATTCTTGAGAATGTATGTTGATTAAATCGCTCCGTGTCGTCGTTCGTTACGCTTTGTCGCGTCACACAATTTCATTCGAATGCATACGATGGACGATTATACAGCCGACGCAGGGATTCAACAAGTATTGTACCGGATAATTCAACGCAGCTTCGTACAACGAAGAATAAATTACTTTGTGAAAGACGTATATGGTATAGCTGGTGATCAATAAATAAATGAAAATAATAATAAAGATCTCGGTGCGCCACGAAGACCGAATTGGACCTTGCCAAATCATAGAAAAATGAAAAGCCTGTAAATTTATTAGACTGTTGATTGTCGGGAAATTTCGTTCAACCTTGATGAGACGTGAGATTTAAATTACCGTCGTAGGCTCGTGGAATGTTAGATTATTTATTAAAAAAAAGTGAAGCTGAGTCGAAATATTTGTGGAAAAGCGTTAAATCTCATTTTAATGAAGAATACTAAATCAATACGAAGATGAGCGTGTCACCAACACTTGAGTATACGAAGTATACAAAATAGAGAGAAATATATAATATAAATCGACGAAGGAAAATATAATACTAAGAATAATATTTTGGAGAGTATTCAAGAACGTAGGGGAATTCTCCTTTCTCCTGCATTTAATTTCGAGAATATGATTTCCAACGGTAAATCTACGTGCAAGTTGGCCAGTGCAGTTAATTTGGAAGTTGCGTCATCCTTTCATTCTTCAGAATCGTAAACATTGGCAAATTGTATTGCTATCTTGGTCTACTTGCGCTACTATAATTATATTTTGAGGTCAATAATGCATCGTAAAGATTGCTATCGTCGACCTACATTATTGTCCATCGTCTTATTCCTACTCTATCTCAACTCAGGTAGTCGATGGGGCTAGAATTCGGTACGTCGTTTCCCGTCGTTGGAATAAATACCGGGTGTCCCGAAAAAAAAGAACAGCAGAAAACGATCCCAACTGAATTGAGAGTTGCAGTTGAGATTGGAAAAATATTTGTATTCTATAAATTCAGAATATGTAGCCACTACGAATGTTTTCCTTTTTCTGATAACAAATACGCGTTCGTTTAAGAATCGTAGGAATGCGTATATAATTAAGTATTTGCTGAACCATACAAATTTTTTTATCTGATCTAAAAAGTGAATTTTCATTTTATCGATAAACAAATGTGTAAACGTTTCTTTTGCCTGAATTTTCGTGGTTTCAAAATTTCGATAAAGTCCTCGGAAACGAGCTTACGTCAATTTTTGTTTGTTCAAGTTCGCAACCTTGACCTATCGTGTTAAACGAAACGAGTCGATTGACGAGACAGCAGCAATCGCGAGCGTCGACCGCGTATTCTTGGACAACGTAGCTGGTAGTTTTCTAGCGCATTTGTCAATGGAGTCGCGATGCTTTTCTCTCATTTTACGACCACTCGCTTGGTTCCGATATTTTTAGAGCACCCGACGTGTCTGAATATCGTTTACGCTAGTTTCTCTGCTACTTCCCATTTGCTTTTTTTGTTGCTTCGCTTCAAATTGCTGAACGTGAGACACAAGATCAGAAATGGACAGGTGAGGAAATCGCGTGCCCACGGTCATCGGCACCATTCTTTTGCCTGGAAACTTATGGCCTCTGTGTGTCGAGTCACGTAGGCCACGGTCGAAACCGGACCTTAACCGTGTGCGCCTGGTAGACTGCAACCCGCATCGCGCCGGTGTCACGCGCTCGATGATAACGCGGCGCGAGACAGCCGAATCTGCACGCGTCGCGAGGAATGGATGACCAATGGAATTGTGCAATTATGATTGTATCTGAATTACCGATATTCGAAACAAACATTTGCTCTTTGGCATTTTCGTTTATCGGTAGATACGAACCTGCCATGTGCAGTACAATGATTTGATATCATACAATTTTTCGAATCTTTGAGTCTTGGAATAATTGTTAGTTCAAAAGGAAAATGAGAATGTTGAAGTCATCGTCGATAATAAAAAATGTGACACTCGGACGCGATGTATTTCGTCAGCAATTATATCACAATTCCTAATAGCTGCTCGTTGACATTGTGGCTGTTCAAACATCATCGTCCTATCATAAGGAAATCATGAGGAAAAATGTGAGAAAAAATCTACGCTGTTTACTTAATAGAGCAAGTATTTATTAAAGCTTAGAACGGATCATATATTGTTGATGCGTGATTAGAAAATGTTTGCACGTTCAAAATGGATTTATATTCGTTTCAGTTGTCTCATTCTGATATACGCATCTTGTGCACAAAAAATTCACTCGTATTTCATTTATCTGCAAACAATTTCGCGGGACCGTGTCACCTTGATTGGAGTTCTATGCATAACATGATTACATTGCACGATAAGTTTCATATTTTAATTCAAATCATGAACAAACAATTTACAATTTATCACTTCTTATCTATCGATCAAAATTTCCAACGGAATATCACATATTAAAGATATCCTCGCGTGCTACTGATTTATTCGGGAATTTCTTTATCACCGATCGGTTGGAACGTTAAATTCATTAATTTTCTTGCGCAAAAATTATATTATTCGCAAGATTACTGTTTTATTAAGTCTCTATAACGGTGCATCCAGATCTTCGATTACAGATTTGTTACCTAATTTCTATCACTTGAGTATAAAGTCCTCATCCTATAAGTCACAAGGTCAATGATGCGCTTAACGCGAATCTAAGACATTTCATTTCCCTCATTGTTATCTCGTGATAAATTGTAATTGAAAAATAATCGTCGCATCAATCAGACGTAGCTACGCCTAGTGCCGTAACCGGCTTTTTATATGCCCGATGCGAGCTTCTGTAACTGCGTCCTTGAAAGTTGTTAAAATCTTACCTGGTTCTGGCAATAAAATGGAAAGTTTCTCTAAAAAATCTATCATCTAAGAACTACATTTTTGTTCAACCATTCGAGTACACACATATTTTTCGCACATCTCCTACACTTTGGGTCAATTTGACCCTGTTCACTTTTTTACATGGACACTTTTAAAAATGTTGACGTATAGTTTGAGTAATGTTAAACTACGTTTCGGGTATTAGAAGCGTCTTGGAGGTGTATAACGCACTTCAAAACGTCGCGAATTTTTTTTTTTATTCAAACGCCTGAACGCTGTTTTTGGTCAGAGTCGTGGTAGGGTCAAAATGACCCATTGTGGAATCGAAGGGTTAAGTGTAGGTACGTGGTAGAAGTGCGAACAAGTATATATAATTCGAAAATATTTGCCAAAATACACCAGAATACAATACACAAATGACACCGAATACTCGTTTGTAGAGATAGCAAAGACCCAAGACAAACGGTAAATGGGACCAAGCAAAGAAAGACAACTATTAGTTTAAAGACTGGTGCTACTGACTGCCATGTAGGGGTCTGGGGGCCATTGTAGGGGTCTGGTCATTTGTACTTGCCTCCAGGGTCTGCGAAGTGCGTGGGCACCGCTGGCATGTCTCTGCAATCTGTAGAATTATCAAGACATGCGACCACGATGATTGATCATCTTGGCATAAATCAAAATCATTTCTGTTCTAATCTGCCACGCGACAAACCAACACCGCTACGATTGATTATATTAGCAATTTTGAGGGCTCGTCGTATATTTGTAAATGTAACGACCTCGAGATGTCGCAGTCTCCTCGATTACTAACATTTTCCAGAATTCTGTAAACATTTGATTTTTAACGGAATGAAACATTGCCTGCCTAACACGGTGTACGCTGTACGAACCATGTACTTGCGTACCTAAGATAGAGATGCATGCAAAGTTGTTAATAATTCAACGTTTGCTTGGTAAACAAGCCGTCGAAATCTGGGTCTCGTGGTAACCCTGTAAAATCGGAACACGTAGATTCGTTTAACAAGACGTAATTGACGATGATAAATGAAGCAGCCTCGTGTACTACACCAAGATGTATTGTAGGGAATTATTACGTTGTATGGGAATTTAATAAAAAGAATCGGATGATTCGATTTAATTTTTTTTTAACATTTTTTTTCTTTCGTCTCATTGTTATAACAAGTAAATTCGATGCTATTCAAGTGTTTGTCATTGTTGCAGAAAAAATACCTCGCCGAGGTATCCTCGGGGCTATGATGTTTCTGGCATGTATGTTCTCGTACATGATCCGAACGAATCTTTCCATCATCATCGTCGCTATGGTTCAGCCTAAAAATGGAACTGCGAAGGGACCGGCTTGCGGATCTCCTTTACTAACGAATGTCACCAATACTAGCACCAGCAACGTTGTATTAGATGTAAGAAAGCTAAGATAACTGTTCGGAATTGGAAGTTTCGCTAAAAAGTCTACATCCACATCGTAAACCTTGTACAACATATTATATGATGTATTTTAATTCGATTACAAATGTTTTTTTCTCTGGCAAAAGCATGTGCGATGAATTGTCAATTTTTGATTGGTAATCTTCAATCTACAGATGATACTTCATTTCAATTCTTATATTTGATTGCAGTACGGGCCACGCTATGACTGGAATCAACACGTGCAAGGAATACTTTTATCAGGATATTTTTATGGCGTGCTTCCTGCCAGTATTCCGGCTGGTTTATTGGCTGAGAAGTTTGGCGGCTCGAGAGTCGTCGCGTAAGTCTCATGTATATGTATATCCTCGAATGCCATTATCTCCATATTTTTAATGGGTGATTTGTGTCGAAATTGAATTTGAACTTTGATCATTTGGTCATAGATTTGCAACGCTGATTCCTGCTGTGTTGAACCTGATCGTTCCTTGGGTAGCTTCGACGCATTGGGCCCTAATTTTTACCCTGCGATTCTTGATGGGCTTTTTTGGGGTCAGTATCGCTGAAAAAAATGAAAACATCGTAACATTTTTCGCCAATGCATATCATTTTTACAGGCTGCTGTTTATCCGGCTTTACATGCGATGATTGCCAGATGGGTACCACCCAGTGAGAAGGGAATGTTTGTCTGGACTATGCAAGGTATGCACCGCATCACTATTCGTCCTTGAACTTCCTCGAGGTCTGATTAGAATTATTAAACTCATTTTTCATTTCAGGTGGTCCGTTTGGAACAGTCGTAACGTTTACTTTGTGCGGACAAGTGATCAGCGGTTTGGGATGGAAAGAGGCATATTACGTTACTAGTGGTCTCATCTTTGTATTTTACGGCTTGTGGGTGTATCTCATCTACGACACTCCAGATGAACATCCGGGGATTACTGAAGAGGAGAAACAATACATCAAGGAACAAATCGGTGGAACGGTTAGCAAGGGCAAGGTATGATCGAGAGAAACATATAAATACCTGCATATAGTGGCTGGACATTCACTTTCACGTCACGTGTTGATAAATTGTTCGATTACTGTGATATGTTTGATCTGTTTACAGCCCAAACTACCGGTCAGAGCTGTTGTGACTTCTATTCCGTTCATCGTTTTGCTGTGGGCTCATTTCGCTAATATGTGGGGAATATACTTCATTGCTACCAATGGACCCAAATATACCCTCGAGGTTCTAGGTCTCGACATGAAATCTGTAAGTTATAATATTCCTCTAAAATGTTCTTAACATTCTAAAATGTTCATATGCGAAAAATAATTGAAAACACTATGGAAACGTCGGCTGTATTGGATCATTTCTTTTGTGCAAAACGACTTTCAAATAGGCGTCGTGAAATCAGATTCCCACGAAGTTGAGGCAAATCTTGTCTCGCTAATATGCCTTGTTGCCCTTTTTATTTTGTAGGCCGCACTACATCTCCTCGTTAATTTTTCAATGCCGTCAGATAAACGTATTCAACCTCGTCCTACTATTGTATTCTCGGCTGTTTACTGATCTCAATCATCACCTTAAGCGTTATCTCAAATTGGAACGATATAAATACGGTTTTTAAAAATGGTTCCATGCAACGTAACGATAATAATAACTTCAGACGACTGATTCCTAATGCGCTTTTGTTGGAATTTTAGGGTGGTGCTCTCACAGGTCTACCATATATTGCCAGACTCGGTGCCGGTGTGTTGTTTGCTGCGGCTGGTGACTGGGTCCGAAGGAAGGGATACATGTCTGTCACATGGATTCGCAAAAACTTCATGATTTTCTGTAATTGATCTTGTTTTCTTATCTTCTTGATTGGTCATCGCTCGTGTGCGGTGTGTACGTTACAGGTGTTTCACATGGATTTTCTTTTACACAGCTCACGTGGGTCCTGCGATCTGTCTGATTGGAATGACTTACGCCGGTTGCGACGCAACTACTGCTATAGTCATGCTCATTTTGGCTTTAGCCTTAAACGGTGCAGCCTGTCAGACTAGTTTGCAGAATCATCAAGATTTAGCTCCAAACTTTGCCGGATCTCTGTACGGTATCATGAATATGTTCGGCAGCTTTCCCGGTTTCATCATTCCTACTATCATCGGAGCTCTCACCAACGAAAGAGTAAGCCTCGGATTTATATAATTTTTCCAATTTTTTAGCCATTGTTTTTTCTCAAAATGACCACGAATATTTAAGAATCAAAACATCAATGAATGAAAATCTGTTATAGAACGGCGTCGAAGAGTGGCGTGTAATGTTCTGGATTTCCACTGCTGTTTTCGTGTCAGCCACAGTTTTGTTCTGGTTCTTCGGATCTGCTGAAATTCAACCATGGAATGATTTAGAAGAGAAGGTTGCGAACGGTGTAACGGACGAAGAAAAACGCATGACAAACGGTGTCAATAAAGAAGTTCTATCTGAAACCGACGAGGAAGAAAATGCTAAATTATAAGGGTTTCCGTACGATTCGACGGGATTTTTGAACACTTGTACCTATACAAGTCGCTCATCTTCACTTTTGAAGTATTATCATTACTTAGTACTTCCAGGACATGAACCATGCAGAGGTGTTTGTTCCTTGTAACGGGGCTTTTTTCAACTGAACGGATATTCCGTATAATAGAAATAAGGACGGCTTAAAAATACATTGATGAGACGTTGACTCCATTCAACATCTGGCCATTCTTCGTACAGTCTTACTAGCTCGACCGTAACCATTGAGCATTTATTAATTTTGATCTACCGTTTCCTAACAATGAGTTGATCGGTGGATTCCAATTTTACACAGCGAAAGTGACTCTAATGTTTCTCCTCCATTTCTCGTCGACTGTTATAACTCGTCAAACAATGATAATTAGATATATCGATTCACAGACTTCAATAGGATGGCTGTGTACTTTTTCGCGCGAGAATTTTATGCCCGCTATCATACGAATCGTGTCCCACGTGGATCTTCGATCAATTATTATTATTGTGAAATTCGAACTGATATGAAATTTGTCCCAAGGGGCACAAGGTTCGTTTACGTTAGTTAGATCCGATTTTATCTGATGATTTCTTGTACAGGTGTACTTTTCTCCGTCTCGAAGCATTGCTTGCACAATTTTAATACTTGCAGGTCTTCTGAGCTCGGGTGAAAAGCGCGCTTTGTTCTTGATACATCTACTCTTGACAGCAGCATGTATCGTGATTGTTGCACATTCACGTGATGCCGCTATCATAGGATTTTTGTAAATAAAATCTCACTCGCATTAATTCGTAACATACATGTTCATCTCTTAGTTACAAAGCTTAACATTTATAATAGTATTGTAAATTTTGTAATAAGCATTTTTCTGTAAATAATTTGTTGAGCTATACATCCGTGACAAGACCTTTTACGTTGAATTTGACATAGCAGTTATTTTCTGTCGTTTCTGCTCTCGATTATTGGAATTATCCGCAAACCATCGCTTCCCAATTTTCCTGACATCTTCGAATCTCGTCGAGCTGAGCGTTGCTTAGATTTGTCAGTAACATGTGTCGAATCACATGTGCAACACGAATGACCTTTGCCGACAACTGCAACGATCCTGTGCATCACATCTTCAATATCCGACGCTGGTACTTTATCGTTTCCATCGGTGTCCTGATCTGGCTGCGTTAACGTTCCTCCCTTACAATTTTCGTCCTCATTGGATACGGTACCAGAACCCAGGTACGACTCATCCACACGAAATACGCTCTTCAGAATGTTGAGAGCTTTCAAAGAACGTGACAACAAAGTTGATTCTTTTGAATTTTTAGATTTGTTCGATTCGTGGCACTCCTCCAAGTTTGGATCGGACCGCCACATGCTATCGGCAGTTGTGGAATCTGCAGAGAACACGAGCATTAGAAACGTAGGATGACTCTGAGTGAAGTATAAACCGACCAGGAAGAGTCCAAACACGCGACGTCGCGGTATCCACAGCTCTGGTCCAATCGTTCAAAGAATCTGCGCAAATCATCGTCGTGAGATTTTTAATACAATACCGATCGAACAGTGACGAAAGAGTTTGACTTGTTCAATATTAAAAAAACTTGTTCGATAGCCACAATTAATTTTTCTGCAGTACCAAAAAGGCAAAAGTCACCTCGAGATGCACAATTTTTTCTTCTTTTTCTCGGTGGACAAACATCGGTGTACCTTCCTTTCGCGGTACACATTTCGTGAGCCGAGGAGCTTGATCCGCTAGAAGTGGAAGCTAGCTTGCTGCGCTTCATATTTGGTGGAAGGGTCACTTCGATTTTGCATGGAGATATCAATGCTGGGTTTTTTGCCTGGTCAGATGAAGTCGCCACGATGTAGCATGGATTATAGGTCATAAGAATGTCTTGAGTTCGGAGTGCTTTAGCCACTTCCTGTGGCTTTTGTGCTTCCATAGTCGTTGAATTGCAGATATAACAGTCCGAGTGTTCGGGACAAGTCGAACAGATCGTTTCTTTCACTTCTCTCAGCCTACCAATGTCTGGAACTCCAGCGAGTCCGGTTTGAGTCGAACGATTCGTCGTTTCATTCTTTCGCATCGATTCCTCTAGTCGTTTCCTTCGCGCAGCAAATATGTAATCCATAGGCTTACCTATGATTTATTCAGAATATTTTGTACCGCGACGATATAAACCTGAGTTATTACATCGCGTCGTGTCTGATCGCGAAAGAGAAACATAAACATAAATATCGTGTCCATCGATCCACTTACTAACAGCCTCCGATCTGATCTGTTGCAGCTTCAACGCAGTGTAGGTAGCTTTGTGTAGGACTTCGTTGATGATGACTGCAACTACCGATGGAGCTCTCCTTCTCACAGCACTACAAGCATCTTCCACAATTTTTGAAATCAATGGAAGAATTATAATGGACGGTTCCAACGGATCTGTAACTAATGGAAGTCGCAACTTTCGCAAGACCTCTTCATCTTTATCTTCTAACGCTTTGCACTGTGCCAAAGTCTGCACAGCTATTTCTCGAAGTGGGAATCTAACGTGTTCTACACATTTATCCACCAGTTCTTCCATAACAGACTCTACGATCAACCGAGATTGGACCCCAGTTTGTAGACACTCTTCTAAAATGTCTACCATCATCATTTTATTTGCCTCGTAATCTTTCAGTAGTCTTGTGTTTGACAATTTTGGCTCGCACGTCAAATGCGTCTGTGTCTCAGTGTCAACGACGAGTCTTCGCTGCTTCTCATCGTATTTTATTAACGTTTGTACCTCTACATCGTACAATTCGGTGTTCGAATCCCTTAGAGGATCTGACAACCAGAAAACCCTAGCGAGGATGTAGTACAGAGTGTCGAGTACAGCACCCTCGCTGTCCTCCGACGATGAAAGTCCTATCGCATCATCAGCCATTGGCTCGACTGATAATCGTTCGATAACTTCATTTCTTGGGCTCGAGGGACTAAAAGTGACAAGAGTTTGCGTCGCTGATGTGTTCTTCTCAATTGGCATACCATTGTCGTTCATACGATCTGCACGTGGAGAAACAAGGAAGAAAATCAAATAGGATCCAGTATTTTGTATGAGTGTCAGGGTACAACGAATTACTTATAATATCTTGAAACGGTGGAAGCGAAGGGCACGCTCCGCCCATAAACATTGTCTGTGTGGCTTCATCTTTATAATTTTCAGGTAACTCGACGTCTGGAAATCCTTGTAGATACGTTTGACAATCAGCATCGGCATACGTTTTTTCTTCCAGTTCGTCAACGTCCACGAAGTCTTGTCTTATTGTGACGATAGTTTGTCTGTACGATATATTTGCAGCATCTAGAGTAAGAGAATCTTCGTGCGACGATGAAACGATCGTATCGTTTGTAATCGTACGTACAACAGCGTTGTCTTCGGGTGTCACTGTGATCAATGTTTGAGCCCACGACTCTTCTTCTTCTTCGTCAGCCATCCCTACAGTTTTCTTCAAATTTGTCTCTCCGCGATGCTATTTCTCAATTATCGACAACTCGAAGTGATATCACGTTAAATGTGTACATCTGAAGTTTGATTCCAATGGCAATTAAAAATTTAATTGTATTATAGCATCGCAGTTGAATGTTCAGCGAAATGACTGATCTTTCGATTACTACTTCGAGATAATTCGATATCATTTCTTTCACGGCGAACAACTGTTAGGTGTGCTAGCATAAATTTGTAAATCGCCATGAAAAAGTAGCTGCGAGGCTTTAGATCTGAAATATAGTGCAGAACAGATGAAAAGAATTAGGTTGACAATTTTAGGAGTCATTTTTTATTTACAATTAGTCAGACATTTTTTGACAGCATATCATGCTGCAAGCTTCAGGAACCTACATGGATTATAATTTGTAACATTGTTTTTCAATTGCAGGAGTGACATTGAAATGTGTTGTTTTTTAAAATTTATACTATTCATTTTATTACAGACATAACTGGATGTGTTATTCATTAAAGTGCAACGATTAGTATCGTCTTAATGTTTTATTCGTACGATAAAGGTACGGATCTCCATTGGTCGAAGAAGTACATTGATCCCTGTACCATCCCTCGACGTAAGTCTGGTGACGGTGTCATCTTCTCTCGACACTTCGTTGCTGTGCACTTGCCATTTGAAACGCTGACCTTCCCCGATCCATCGATCACCAGCTAACTTTGTTTCGAGGCATTCAACGATGGTGAACGAAGTGAACAAATCCTGCAATTATCGACAAGGTACAAAACCATAACAGTATTAGTTGATTTACGGTAACAGATCATTCCAAAACCAACGTTTTGCAGGTAAGAACTCTAACAATTCGATTTGCGACGACTTACTTGAATATTAATTTCAACAGGTTGAGAGTATCTTGTATCCTCTCCAATTTCGAAAATGTGTTCTAGTCTGATCAACAAACTGTCATCTTTCCAGGGTTCGAGTGTCAAGATATGAATGTTTGGTGGAAGCGTTTTCACGTTTACATTGCCCTGCGAAATGGTGAAAGTACGACTTACAGTAAATTGTACTTTACATAGTCTTGAAAAGGTGCTTGTTAATTCACACCCTGTGATCAATGATATTTATGATCGTATACCTGCATTTTGTATTTCAGATTCCACTGATCAAACGTCACGTTTGGAGTGATCATCGTCAATGGACGGTGTAATAAATTCATAGTTAATTTCTTCTCCAACAAGATTCGGGAATCATCTTCGGTGGACGTGGATGCCACAACGTAATGCTGACCACGAACAACCAGTCCTTTTCCAAACGCAAATTCGTTCAACGCTTCGGTCACTCCGAATGCATCGTCGTGCAACAATCTTCTGTGCAGCTGTACAAAAGCATGTGATGAAAAACTGAAAACTTCTTCGACGACTCGCCGTGAAAAACTTACCATCATTTCAGCTTGTCCATCGTTCAAGCTGGTACCGCCTTCAGCCCTATCGACCAGTATACTGAGCCTACGATTGGTATTCTCATCCTTAAGAGTCAGTTTCGAATTCACAGGATAATAATTGCCTGCAACGGGCTCTTCCAAACCCAAGTCCCACGTCGGTCTATAGTCACGTTCACGTCGAAGCATTTGCCTTCCATTACTGTCGGTATAAAATACCTTGCCAGTCTTCAAGTTACTCGAGTATCGCATAACGATTTCCTTCCCAATACCATCGCTGAAAGCCAAAAAACAAAGGAAACGATCAGTCCGTGGAAAATCTAAACGAATGAAAAATGAAGAAATTTTTAGTTGCTAGTTACAAGACAAACATCCTCGAGAAAAAAGATTATACGTACTTAATTATATAAAAAAGATTGAGCCGATATAATTATTCATAATTTATAGATTGTATGTATAGAATTGTATATAAAATTGCAAATAAATTATATATAATTCTGTATAACTGTATATAAATTATGTATAATAATATCCAGCCAATTTTTCGTATATAATTATAAATAATCTTTTTCTCGGCTCTTTTGCTTGACTCGAATTGTAAAATACAGTAGTCTTTGGAGTTCGGACTACAAGTTATGCTTACTCGACTGGAATTGGTCCGACTAGCCATTCGAATTCGAAGTTTTCAGCATCCTTGTAAAGCCGACATACATAACTAAGCCAGTCATTGATTTTAATCTGAATCTCATCTACGACTGGGCCTGCAAAAAATAAGAAATAGATCGTAACGATGAAACATAAACGAGCTCCCAAGATTTCTTGAGGCCGGATTCCTCGCAGCGGTATACCTTTGTAGATTACCCTGCTTTCAATGCCTGTCAAATTCTTTGGCACAGTGTTTCGTGGTCGGAAAATGTAAGCTCCCGATGATCTGTTAACAAATGCACTGTTGTCGCCCGATGCACCTTCGTAGTAATGGAAAGACTCCTCGAATAATATATCTTCAGCGTCGTCAACTCTTCGCGCTCGAATGTTCCCAAGGTGGTCGAACGTCACGTTGAAATACTATCGATAAGCGAGGCCGAAACACATAGTTATCACGTTATCGAACATATGAGAAAATAACCAGTACTAATAAATCTAAATTTTCAGGTCTCACGTTAGTTCCTCGTCAACCTACCTTGTTACGTATCGAATCGGAGGATTGAGCTTCGCAGACGTCATTGGCAGTCGGGTCAGCATTTTCGCTCACGTAGTAAGATTGGAAGCCCAACGCTGGTACATTCGGTGCTTTGAATACCAATTCATATATGGCAGAGCTGTCTCTGCCTGGAATAACGAGAACGCTGGCAGGTATCGGAACGATCTGCGTAACGACTCGACCTCCTGACAAAGTACAAACATTTCTTGCTTACATCGTTGAGAGAAATAGCTTCAGAGGTATCGAAACGATCAAACATTTGTTCCCTCCTACGTACCAGTCGAATCCTTAACGACGTATGATTTCCCAGTAACGGGAAGCCGAACGAACAAATTCGTTTCCCAACTCAACGAATTGTAAATTGTCACAGCAAAATTCTTATTCTTTTCCGTATAAGAGCACGAGCTCACGTTCAGTTGATAACAAACATTAAATTTACAATTTGCTTCAGATCCAGAATCATCATCTTTCGACATCAAAGTCCTATTTCACAAAAGAAACAGACACGTTTGTGGCAGAGAGTAGGGAATAGTTAACTGGAAAATTTTAATAGTAGACAGCCCGCACATTTAACAAGTACCTTAACGCATTTGTCGCGATACGTTCACCACCTTTTATCGCTTTGAATAAAATTCTAGCATAGTCTTCGGCAACATCTTGCTTCTCGGTACCGGTGACTGCATCGTGGTGCTGCATAACACCCATAGCTTCTCTGAATGATTCTAAATACTCTGCCTCCGATACTTTGGCCAGTACGGAGAGTTGTTTGCAGATCTGCGTGAGAAATAATAGCATATTATTCGAGGCTCGACGAAAACTCATTTACTCTGAAATCCTAAGCATGATAATTAATTTATCGGCATACCTGCAACAAATTATTTCCCATTCTCTCGAAGAACTTGACAGTGGGTCGAGAAGTGTAATAACCGGTCCAAAAAGCGTGCGGGTCGCTAGCATATGGAAAGAAATCATCGTCTTTCGTTGACCATGTGAGATTGGCTTCGTGAATTGCTTTCAAGTAACAAGACGGTGTGGAGTAAAATGCATTATAATTAGTTCCATTTCGTTGGTTGGTGTATCTGTAATTCGTTAAAAAAAGGTCACACCTCATTTCATTACTGACTGTAAAATCTTAAGAATAAGAATAATTGTGAGAATAATTCTTTGCGCTATTAGTGATCAAATGTTCACAGATCATTTCGTAGATCTTCTATCTTCGATCATAGATCAATCGTTGCTATTTACGATACGATTTGATTTTTAATTCGAAACTTACCTGATCAACTTGTCCAAATTTTTGTACCACAATTCGGCACTTTGATAATTAAAATCGTCACCCATGGTAACGATAATATTATTTGTTCTATAATGTCTGTTCTGGATTTGAACGAATGCGAGAAACAGCTCCACCTGCCGAACGTATTACTACATTGTAAAATGCTTACCTAGACCTGTTTTTTTTTATTTACTCTTTTCTCCAAAAATCCCTCGCCTTTCGGATGACCGATCGTCACATTGCTTTTTCTATGTGGCTGACTCATTTTTTTTCTTTATTCTAGTAAATTAACGTTTTCAATGACTTTATGTACCTGATAAGCTTGTCCAAATTTTTGTACCACATTTGTGCATCTTGATACGTGAAATCGCCTCCCATCGTCAGTATAACATTATTAGTCCGGAAATGCAAAGCCTGTCCTTCCACGTATTTGACGAATGCTTTGATCTAACCACCGACGTATAATATTAAAAGTGTATCCAAAGTGTATCTTACAACGATGAGCAATTTGTATTCAAAACACACACTATGTGGCCAAATATTGTCAAATTGATTTACGTACATAGTATTAATTAATTTTTAGCTCAAATGGAATCTCGAATTGGATTTTTTGGTTCTCTTCAAAATTGAATCGCCCAAGCAATTTTCTACTACCGCAACGTTATTTCACCTACCTTCAAGTCGATATTGTAGTCTGGACTTTCGGGATCATCGATGAGCGGTTCGTCGGCACAAAGAACATCGAAACAAAGTCCCGGCGGTGGGCTGTACGTGTTGAAGAGCGCACCGCTGAATATATCCGCTTTCGCACCTATAAGAATACGTATCTGCAGGAATTTGGCTTAAAAACTCGTGGATTACGAATCCACGGTCGAATTTTCAAAATTCAAAATAGTGGACCCAAAATGGCCGACCAAAATTCTTCAAACATGGTATGTTTTTGCGGAAATTTGATACATAGGGGTTTTAGGGGTCGCTGATTTTGCAGATCTGACCGCGAACTCGTAATCACCGATCTCAAAAATCCTTGTACGCTAAATTAAAGAAAAAAAAGATGGCTGAAAAAATTCGTGACCGAAAGGGATAATTCTTCGATTTGGCGTACCCAAACTGTCGCTTCCTCGCCACACGAACTCGGAGGTTTTGTCAGATAAACGCTTGCGCTTGTCCTGATAATCTAGACGGCCGAAGAAAAATCCGTCGTACCCCATTTGTGCAAAAATCGCTGCCTGTTCCCTCGAATGTCCGAAGGGATCGATTTGCCAACCGATACGTGGTCGTGCGCACGTTCCGAAAGTGTCGTTCAAGCGTCTGGAAACACGAACGAATTAATTCGATCGAACCTTTGGTATTCAAATGATATTTGAAGTATGTTCAAATTTAATTACCTTAAACCCCACGTAAATTGATCGATGATCGATTGATAATGCGTAGTAGCTTCGTCGTTCATGCTCCATGCTCCGCCAATGATTTCCAATCGCCCTTCGTTAATCAACTTTCGCACGTTTCTTCGCACCTCGTTATTCTGATTCAACCACCATTTCCAAAGAAATGCGGTCTCCACGTAAATGAACCTAAAAATTTGTTGTCGTGCCATCATTTTTCTACGTAGAAATCATCTTTCGGTTTTCTCGTTACCTTCGCGAAGGGTCCTCGAGAAGTTCTTGTATAACGCTGTCCAGAATATACTGCACTCCAGCTTTCTGCACCAAAGAACGACCTTGAAAACGAATTTAAAAGATCAGTAGCATGCTTATTGTATTTTTTTTATCAACCTGCATGTATTAACAAAATATTCAACCAAGCTGCTGCGAATTATTGACAATACGATTTCCTCTCACAAATTCAGCTGAACCAAAGAAATCAGCAAGGAACATGTATAATTACATTTTCAAAAATTGGCCCTTCACAATTATACGCAATTATATCTATATAATTATATAGAACTGTACATAATTCGATATAATTGTATAGAAATTTTGTGTAAATTTTTATCCAGAATCTTTTTTTCCCAGAAGATAATATAGAATCTGCTGTGACATGCGATTATTCCTTGGACTTATCTCGCACCGAATCGCGTTCTCAGAAACGAGCAACTCAAATTTACGTGTCCAGTTTCGCAACTCGTTTGAAAATCAAGCTTATAGACGGCGCGTATCATTATTATTAGCATCACTACAAACTCACTTCCCCAGTAGTACTGATCCACTGTTTTCAGCCAGCCAACGTCGTCATGCGTGTGTGGAACCAGATGAATATTTATTTTCCCCTCAATCGGTTTCGGACAGGACTGCGAAACATTATAAACCGTTAGCGTCAATCTGTTGCGTGGTTATTAATTAATTAATACAATCGTACGTACATATTGTATCACATTACAATTGTGCGATATAACATCGAATGGCACGGTTGACAAGCGAGAAAATGTTTATTAGATTGATTGTTATCATATCGAGGCATAAATAGAAATTATCTTTCGAAAACCGCAAAATGCTGCTCGGTGCCGGTTTTAGCAGTACCAGCGCGCCCTGGACGAGATTAATACTGCTAGTCATTCGCATTGTGTTTAAAAATCTTTGAACGTACATTAGATTCATTTCTCTGTAGATTTCAACCGGAGATCTGTATTTTTTTAATACTTGGATAAATTGGTACCTATTTTACAAATTCAGGGCAGCATCGCTGCGTTTTGCCACCAATAGCTTGGGGAAAATAACATTTGTCTTACTCTTTCCGACCTGTGATATAAAATTTGTACTCAATTTGTGCATAATTTTGTAAAATTGTATACAGTTCTTTATAATTATATAGATTTTTTGCAATTTGGTTTATAATTCTGTATAAATTATGTGTAATTATACCGGCTCGTTTTTTATGTACAGTTTGTTAAGAAAAAGTAATTTGAGACAAGTAGGATTTTCGAAAGACGAGCCTCGACCGTTGTACGATATTTTTTCTCTATTGTAGCAATGAATTGAGCGATAACGAGCTACGAAGTTTGTCGATTACGAGAAAACGATGAACTTTGGTTTCGATGTTGACGAAGCGAACGTTGATCATTGATTCGGCGACGACACGCGCGTCGTTGTGTATGCAACGTGTGCTCGCGTGTGTGTCAGTCGGAGCGTCAGGGATCACAATTACCGTACTTGTGAATTGAACGTAAATGCGGTGTAAGTGTTTGGTAAAAATGACGTTTACATAGCGGTTATATCAGTGTAACTGGGGAGTATAATATTCGCGGGGTAAAATTGAGTCTCACCTGATATCCGCACGTCGTCGTCGGTTCCGGGTGAAAAAATAAATCTCTTATCGGAATTTTACCACATTCTACATCCGTTAGAACGCAGAGAAAAGCCGCAAATAACGTCGAAAGACGACGACAACTCGTGATCAACATTTCGTGCGGTGCTACGGCACGCGTTCAAAAACCGCTCGACGAATGGTAAAGGAACGACGGACCTGCATCGACTTAAGTCGAGGCGTGATGTAGCGTGCGCATGCGTCGACCTTGTTTTTTATCATTTTTTTTCTGTTATCCTCGTCGATTACGCTGCAGATGAGAGCGATGTAGGAGAGCGGAATACCGCTGCGAGGAGGAACAGACGGAACACGAGCGGATTACACGTCATCTGTGAACCAACTCGTCTCCTTTCAATTTTTCGAGAAGAGCTGATGACGATTCTTGACCGTTTCTCAAGTCACTCGTCAACTATCCGTAAAAAAAAATCTGTCAAACGAACGAGAGATAACTGCGGATGCGGAGCGTATAGACGTTCCACTCGTCTCGACGAGAGAATTTCTTCTCTCGCACTTTTTATCTGTAAATATCACAAGGCAATTGGGATACCGCTGCGCCAAATTTCCAGTCAATACGATATTGCCCTTCCGATCCAAAAAATCCCGAGAAAAAAAGATCATACATAATTCTACATAAATATATATATATATAATTTGTGTATAATCTATATAGAATTATATACGATTATTCGCAATTTTTTTTAGCATTCTATATAATTGTAAATAAATTGTATAGAAGGTATTTATAATTATAGCGGGCCAATTCTTTTTTATAATTAAGGATATCGACATTGCCACAAAAAGTTCTGAAATATTTCAAACAAATCTGGTTCGATTGTTTTTTTTCAGGAATGAGGAAAAACATCGTCGCGACTGATTCAATTTTTTTTTTTTAGCAATACGTTGGATAAGAGAGACATGGCACGAATTTTCATTAGATTGCCTCTCGACCTTCACGGAGCATCGACCTTTCAGTTGGAGCACAACGATCTGATCACCTGTCAGGCGACAATCGCTCTAGGCGGTCGGACGTACATCATGAGTATCCGTAGATCTATGATGCTCATCCGATCATTCGATCACAGTCGATGGACCGATTTTCATTTCTCCCCAAAAAAATATTCTATATAATTATATATAAAAAAATGGCCGGCTATAATTATATAGTACAACTTTTTCTCATCTTTTTTCCGATGTTCTTTGAAAAGCGATCGCTGATCGGGTTATATAGTACAAAGAGCAATCAGAGTTCTCGTAACATTTGCTGACTACAAATATCGCTTCGTTTGTCAAGATATTATATTATTATATGTACGCGTATCGCGGGCCGTGAACCGATAATCACTTTTTCGTGAAAAAGTATGCATATAAATCCACAATGTGACAAATAAGCACATCTCAATAACAAAGGGTATTAACAATGAAACGCGATATTGTTGGTACATACCAGCGATCACGCGATTTGTAATAATATAACGTTCCCTCAGTTTACGTCATCGTCGCAAATTTCTCTTGACCAAGTAAACGTGCGCTGAACTTTTGACCTCACCAGCGATAACAGTAAAGCGTTATTAGGGACCATGCAACTAGAATTTTGTACGGTACGCGACATTACCTAATACGAATCCAGTTAGAAATTGTGCGCCGTTAAGAAGAACTCATTGCCGCAGTTAAGAAGAGTAATCCGAATCGTTCTTTCAGATAAACATCAAAATCTTTTGAATCCGTGAGAAAATGAGAGCAGAGAAAAGTAAGTTCTGCTTCTGAGTAAAACGATTATTCCTAATTATGAAAACAACATTTATTTAACGATATAGTACTGTATAATAAATAAAAATGCGATCGTATAACACTGGCATAGGTATAACATTAAATGAGTAAACATGGGATATACTAAGATGTTTACGTTTGTAAGATAGGATTGTGGGGGCTACGGCATCGCGAAGAAAACGTTGCAAAAGGAACTTTCGAGATAACGCGAGGAAAAATTATCTACGATCGACTAATCAATTTGTTGTTTGAATTCGAGACTGTCGTTGAATTTGCTCGGTGCGTTGACAATTTTATCGCGAGTTTCCCAAGCTGCTGCGTACAAGTATACACCCGATAAATGTCATAGCTCTCGTGATGTTCGTCATGTAGCTGCTATTTCTTCACCGTCACAAGCTTTCTCAGCGATTTCTTTATCGTAAGCCGTGATATAGTAGTTATACAAAGCAAAAGTCAAGCTTTAAGCTGGCATAAGGGATACATTCGATTTGCAATAATTAAGTCGGGATTCCTTGCGAGGATTCGATGTCTGTCGGCTTCCTGTATTTTTAATGCGCATTTCATTGTCGTCCCTGGAAGCAAAAATTAACGCTTATTAGCAGTTACCCTACGATTATGAATTATCCGTCGAAATAATATGTGACATTGGGTAATTGAAAGCTAAGAGAGTCCAAGGTGAGTTCAAGGTCGTTTGAAAAAATTGCCTTTTTTTTCTTTGCGAGTCGATAGCTCCGCATCGATCTAATTCCAGATGTAAAACCTACCAGATCCACTCCGTAACTAAAAATCGGAATATACGATCGTATCTTGAGGTTTGCCAAACGTGATCGGCCTGTAGTAAGTATGTGCCTGGTCCCAACCACGTGGAGCCGTGTTGTAGTTGCTCAACGTCTGATAACTGTTCAACTTTGGCCCTTGATATTCTTTGTTTTCATACAGTTTCTTTCCTGCGAATACGAAGCATAACATTAATGGGAGTATACTTTCATTTGGTACCGAAAACAAAAATGGGTTTGGCGTGTTAGAGGCAAAAAGCGAGGCGAAGCGTTGCGCGAGTCAGCCATGCAATTCGCTGCACGTAAAATGTGATCAAATAGGGTGAAGAAATTCGCTCCTAGTCGTAGAGGGTAAAACAGTAGGGCTGCCGATAACTAGCGAGCAGCCCGGCATACGTTCGTGTAACTCGGGTTGCCAGACATCAGGCGAAACGAATTTCTTTCGATTCACCGTTGTATTTAATCAAATTTTCGGACAGCCTATCTACAGGTATATCATCTACGAATCAAAGTGTGCATCCGTGACGCATCATCTTCGCGGGGTTCCGTCGCGATCAACGGGTTGTTCGTAATTTTGGTGTGTAAAAAAGGGTTGTCGATAGAAGCGCATGCGTATTAAAACTTGCCTGCGTCGCGATAAACGTCGTTGAAACGACATTCTGGTGGAACAGTCGGAATCAAATTGTCTAAAACGGGTGTGTGACGAAGTTTTTTTATCTGTTTTAGAATATCTTCCTCGGAGGCTACCAGAGCAAGAACCAACGACTTCGCATCGGCAGACATATCTGCCTCCGGATTTGTATAATTGTTATCGCTACCATTTTGATATCCGTTTTCGCAAAGCTGCGATGTCATTTGATTACGGTAACAGTCCGCGTCCACGTCGTCGTACGGGAGTGACCGATTTCCCGTCATCTCATCATCACCCTCGAATATATCTTCGTCCTCGGAGTCAGCATCCGATTCGTCATTTTCATCGATGTACTTCAATCTCCAGTCTCGCTGCCGTTCAGTTTCACCGAATACGTTGGGCACGCCAATTCCACCTGGATCGCAGCCATTCCGACCAACCTCGATGCTATCCCGAGCATAATAATTGCAGGCTTGTTTATCGCCGATTTGTTCGTAACTTTCCACCGTGCTTTCGAGCTTCTTATTCAAATCTTGATCGCATTTTATAGCAGCGTAGGTTTTGAAGTAGCGAGATATATCATTGTCGACCGGGTAAAGTTGCGGCATCATTTTTGGACTGATGTGTTTGTATTGCATCGGCGGTCTGCAAGTCTTTTCGAACTCTCTGATCAATTGCTTGACGGGAATCGGCGTATAATCGCCAGCTTCACCGTCGTCTATCTCGTATTCGTCGTCGTCGTCGACGTCGTTGTTGTTGTTGCTATTGTTGTTGTTGCTGTTGTTGTTGTTGTTGTTGTTGTTGTTGTTGTTGTTGTTGTTGTTGTTGTTACTGATAGTTTTGATATTTTGTTCGTCGCTGTAATTGTTGTTCTGATTGGCAATCCCGTTGAAGGCGATATTGATTTGTTTGTTACATTCGAAAATTTGGGGTTGACCGTTGCATGGCCGATTCCAGGTGCCATGTGCCGATCGTCCGTTGCCGTTATTGGAATTATCGAATCTTTCCTCGAACACATCAAACTGCGTTGAATATTGGCCGACGTCAGTTTCGCGCTGTTGGTTATTTTTGGCTTCCGATGATTTCGACACCGTGAAACCTACATCTCGGGGAAATTGTACGAAAGTATTTCCTGCAACGTTGGAAATCCGGATAATTACGGGGTAAAAAAAAGAGGAACACGTGAGGCAAAAATGCCAAAAACGAGGGAACTGCCGAGATCCAGAGAGTTTACATTTCGACCCGACGTGGAGTTCCGAAATCGAATGGAAAGTAAACGAGACGTCCGGAATGATAAAATACGTTTCCCAATCTCTTCGCCCCGTATTTTCCGATGATGAAACTTTGGAACTTATTTTCAAATATTCCCGAGATATTTCAGAATATTTGGCAACCGATCAAGACCCGACGGCGACGCTTGACAAATCCCGTGTAACGAAAGCTTCAAATAATTTTCTGTTCCTTCGCTGAAAATTTACAATCCACGTGTCGCTAGTTTTCGATTTTGCGAAAGCTGCCAAGCCATGCATCACTGGTGTTTCCTAGCCAGCCACAAATTACCAGTCTCGACCCATTACACTCACCCGGTATTGTTGGTGTATAATCCAAGGAAAGATCCAAGGTAAACGGATTATAAAAAGGTTTAGCGTTGTTGTTCGTGTTGATCGCTGGAGTCGCGGGCGTCGAGATCGGCAGAGGTTTGAACGGCGAAAAAACAGAATTTTCCTTCACGTCCGTTTCCTGTAATTCAATGTTCTCGTTAAAATACGAAATTACGATTTGGTATGTATGTAAAAATGTTAGAAGATATTACGTGTAACTGGAATTATAGAGAACCAATTTTGCATAGTGTTATCCAAATTCGCTAAACGATTTTTGAGAAAGAAGTTACAAATAAATTGAAAACTGGTTATTACTCGTATCTATTCGTTATTTTACGCATTATTTATTCCAGATATCATAAGCATGATATATTTTTTTCCAAGTTCAATTCACGCCACACACATTTAATAAAAATTTAATGTACTTAATGCAATGAACGTATCATACAGTAAATACCTATTAAATTCTCATTGTAACCGCATACCTGTTTACTCGGGAAAATTGGTATTTTTGGCAACCCAGGAGTCGTTGGCGTCTGAAGTTGATGCTTATCAACGACCCATTTCTCAGACTTTTTCCTGCGCTTCGCGAATATTTCAGCACCTACGGATAACAGTTGAGTTTTCGTCAAGAATATTCCATCGGGCAACTACTAAATGTTCAAAGAACTCGAGAAAAAAAGATTACATTTAATTATACATAAAAATTGACCCGCTGTAATTATATAAAATTTATGCGGGTCAATTTTTATACAATTTTATACAATAACATAGAATTATATACAGTACAATATAATTATACAGATTTTTTTGAAATTGTATATAAAGTTATAAATAATATTTTTCTCTCGGGAATAACCGTTCCCTATTACATATGTGTGTACTTACCACGTCCCTTCTGATTGTTAAGGTCGCGTACGATGTCGAATAATTTTTCAGGGTTCGATGGTCTCTCCTCGATGTTCACTTCTTCGCCTAATGCTTGTATCCCGTGAATATCCAAGACTTTACCATTCGGGTTCATCATACACTTCAATGGTATTTTATCCTGTAGACAAAACAAACGAGCTTTACTTTAACCCAATTTTCTCAAAGTTTCTCGTAAACTGGGAGAGAAAAACCGAATTCATAACTCTCCACGAAATGTCTATGCAAATTTGCACTGTAATCGTCTATTGCTACAGGCGATTCTCGACGTAAATATAAAAATGAAAAACATCGTTTCTATCCATCTGATATTTTTGACTTTCGTAAGCCTTCAAGCTCGCGCGAGGTATAAGCAGTCCAATAATCTTTACAAATGTGTATAATATATACGTGTACTCGGCATACTCGGAGAAAAATTATCTCAGTGGTAGATTGAAAAATAGATTTTTTTTCTTCACCTAACACCAGTGTTCTCACCATCAATTTCATTTCGACATTTTTACCTATAACTAAATATCGAATGGCACAGCTGTTTGTATCGTCGATGAAACACCATTTTAGAAATGGACTGTTCCTCAGATTGTTTGATATGCAAGCTCGTAAAAAAAGTGTTTGATCCGTGAAATGAAAATGGAATTCACCTCGAATAAACGCAGTTTTCAAGGTCATTCGGGGAAATTAAATGGTTTTGTTACCCAGGTTTTTGAGAACTACATTATGCGGTGATTGGCAAAACATTTGAATTGCGTGTCTCGTCTACCTTGTGAATCGGCGATGAGGGTTCCTCTTCTCCATCAACGCCTACGGAAAATAATAAAAAACGATGCGTATACGAGACCGGGGAGAGATTTGTATGAAGAGCCTGGAATATCTTCGCTTACCATTCCCATCGTGAATCCATTTGACCGAACGTTTCTTCCGGTTAACGTACATGGATTGCCCTTTGCTTTGCAAGTTCTTAACATCGCTCAACGAATGTGAAATTCTGCGAGCGAGTTCAACTTGATCCTCGACGGTCGGATGTGACGGTGCATAAAAATACGACGACGCGTACATTTTTTCTGAATCGAGACGATAATTAATATATGCGAGGCAAAAAAAGGAAACGAGAAATTGTGGGAAGGAGGGAAAAGACATCGACTTACTGTTCTTCGCGTGATACAGCTCGGTCGAGTCTTGAGCTGGTGTTAGTAATTTTTGCAAATCGATTCGTTTGGTCTCGCCTCCGTCCTAAAATACGTGAAAAAAAATAGGCTCTTTTCTTCGCTATCGGTTCTCGTTTGCTCGTCGCTCGAGGAGATGAGCGACGGGAATTACTTACCATGTCGACGTGTAATATTTTCGTCGTCAAATTCTCAAGAAAATGTCTCTTTGCCGGATCGCGTATGTCTGAAGGTTTGAAACCACGAGAACGAATTACAACATTATCGGCTGAAAAACTTCGTTGTAAATAATGATTTTCATGCAAGTTGTAATTCACACACTTATATTCAGGTTCTTTAACATTTGCGGTGAAGTAACTATTAGCGTTGCTCAACAGATTTTTTTTCGTATTATTGTTTTGTCTGTAGAAATGCAAACTATTCATCTTCAGAGTCAACGTTCATATGTAAACAGTTTGAGTTGAGATCACGATATATGATCCGAATCAGACGGTCATTCTGCAAATTAGTTTAAATTTACGTGATTTTTTTTTTACATTATTTTTATAACAATTATAAGCTAGGTGATTTTCTTATAGATTTTTCCACAAAGCTGCAAGTTTCTAGACGAATAATAACAAATTTGCAATTATTGCCAATTTAAAACAGTAAAAACGGAACAAATTTTTTGCACACCCATGTAAAAGAGAGCAAACGGCTTTTGAGATTTAAACAAAAATGACGATCACGATTACTGTCTCCATTTAAATAACGAATAACATCAAAGATGAAATTTTTCTAATTAAAAAAAAAAAAAATGAAGTTTAGTTTTTTTTTTACTGCCGCAGAATTGTTACAAAATGAGGAAACTCGAGTTTAGTTCGTTAAATCGAGAGTAATGATTGTAGCGAATTTCGGAAAAATAGAAATGAATCATCGGAAGTTGAAATGAGGAAGATCTTGGGAATTATAATTTGAAAAGATGCGTATTAAGGTAATTTAAAAACAAGTCGCTTCTATTCTATCCGCTGGCCGCGTTCGATCAACGTTGTTATCTCGCTTGCCAATCTTTGATGCGGACGGTTTGATATTATTTAAAGAGACAGCATGCGTGGTACGTAGTGCAAATGTGTTTGTAGGAGAATGAGAGAGCGAAGAAGAAAGGAAGAGAGACTTGTTAAAGAAATGCTAAATTTATCCTACCCTAGTAACGTAATATACCCGGGAAACAGAAGCTATACGTATAGGCTATTGCTATTGCTACCCGCCGAACTAATTCGAAGCGAAAAATCTGTTGCCCCTTCGCGCCCCGCGCCCAGCGCGAGCAGATAGATAGAAGCCTCTGCAGCAACGTGTTGATCACCGTCGCGTCTCGCGGGGTCTGTTCCCTCCACCGTTCGCCCGGGCCTTTCCGACGCAATTTACTTCGCCGTTGTATAACAAAATAAGAGGAACACGAGACTTTTTTGTTTATCCGTTATCCCGTCGCGAGTAAGAGACGCCGGTGCGTTCTGGAAATGATTAAAAAAGAAGGAAAAAAAACCAAATGCAACTCGGCCTAATGACGAGAGAAATGTTTATTTTTCCTATGCTCGCCAGCGAACTCGTTTTCTTTTCCTTCGATAATCTATTACGCTTCCTCGGTCGTTTAGTATTTTTAGAGCAACCCAGAGAAGCTACCCTGATTACTTCACTCGCTGAAATCTCGTCAAGTCACCGTAGGCCCCGATCGAATAACGCTAGTTGCATAATGTATTAATCTATCCGATCGTTAGGCTCGATTTCGCGGTCGAATAAAAGTGCACCGTTTCGGATCATCTAGCTGCTATTCGTCTTATTTTCATCCTTTCTACCAAACAATCCACCTGTTTTCCGTAATTTTGTACGGGAAATTTATCGGACAACGCGAAAAAAACAACGAATTCGCGTGCTGTTTCGGTAACGTGAATCGCGATTATTCCTGGTTACAAACAACTGACGATCGCATTCGTCTCTGCGTCTGGACCGCGTTGCGTCATCGAGAACCTTTTGCCAACGAATCTCAACGAAATGGTATCGCGAATTGTAGAAATGAATGTGCGAGAATGTTTAATGTCATTCGAACGATATCTGAACGAGACTCATAATAGCGTCGATCGTCCGTGAAATACGCATTTCATCGGTGTACAGAACAGACAATAAGGTTTGAAACAAGCGACGAAATTAAACGTTAACGAATCGGATGGAAATAGATTGTTAACCGTCGTGGTTTTATTCGGACGGATCGCACATCGACGTACGAGTTTTTCTTTTGTTATTTGTGTATTTTTTTGTTGTTTTTTTTTTAGAGAGAAACAGGCATCCGTGATTCTAGTGATGTTTGATATTTATCGAAAACCACGCGTTACGTACGCTACGTCTCCTCTCACAGTATAAACTTGTCACACCTTGCGTGTGTATATATTTTTTTCTCGTTCTTTTTTCTTTCTTTCTTATATATTTAGCACGGGTCTTTTAAATTTCTGTGTAACGACTTTAATTTTCCCCAGTTTCTACGTGTTCGATCTAATTTAGAGGTTATAGATTTAAACGGAGTTGAATTTCACACGTGATAACTTGAAAACTCGACATTTCGCACTTACTTAGAAACGATTACAAGTCACAATTACTACGAGTACACACGGAACTGCTTTGTAATAGCGTTCAGCGTAGAGCTACCAACTCCCCGACTGCTGGTGCTTCGGTCGCGTTTGACAAAAATAGAACATCGAAAAGCGACACCTTAGCATTCTCTACGTGTATCATGTGTGTGCGTGCAGAGGTAGGTACCTACGCGCGAACGACGAGCAAAAACGCGGACGACGGCGTACATAGAAAACGTCGTCGGGAACGTTCCTGTCTAATCCGCGTCGTAATAATCGCACAACCCGGTCTCAGAAACACGTCTCAACGAGACGTGTCGTGCTCGACACTCCTGATTTTTTTCTTTTTCTTTCTCTGCTCCTCGCCATTCAAAGCACGACGAAACGACGACAAAGAGCAGCAGAGAATGATAATGTTGAAAGAATCCTGCGATGAACGGAGGTGTGGCAACGCCATCCGTTTTTTTTTTTAAATGTAATTATCAATATTCATCATTAGTCTTGTATTCTATGTACTCGATGTTACTTTCATTACTATATTTACTCGTATACGTCGTCGCATAGGTGAACGTGAAATTATTTTGACCAAAAAGTAACACGACGAATCTGTATCGAATTCTATACTCATAGTTTTAATATATTTTTTTAATACGGCGCTATATCCAATGTAAGATTGATTACCAACTGGCCGCACGGTGCAAAATATTTTTGATACATTGTTACACATTCAATAATATTTTTCCACATTTTATGCCGTGCGGAGACGATTGTAACGACCTTTATATACATAAAACACGCTACAAAATCAGTTGCCTTCACTCATTTCGCTTCCTTGCTTTTCTCTTGGTTCTTTCTACATCGACTGGTACTCGCGGCTGGACAGTTGATAAAAAAAAAGGACCAAGTGCGTATTGATCGCTGTATTGTTGGTATATAAGCTTATATTGTTGGTATATGGCTTATTCTAACATGTATGATGACATTTTCAGCGAATGTTTGTCAAGTCCAGCGAGTTTTTCGTACTTTGGATAGAATATTTAATCGTCCCAGTCGCTGATCTGCATTACTCGAACCACGTCTTTGCTGGCTGTTGTCGCGTCGTCGTTTTCGTCTTCGATCGGTTCAACCTTCGTCACTTTTTGCTTTTTCTTCGAAGATTTCTTCTTTTTCAATTTCTTATCGATTAGTTCGACAGGCATGTCCAAATCACTGTCATCGCTGCTGTCTTCCTGATCACGCTTCTTTTTATTCGATCTCCTCACAGTGGGAATATTGTAATCGCCGATCTGATCATTCTGCGTTAGAGCTTTCAGTTTTTGAGACTCGTGAACTTTCACCCAGGCTTCATAGAATTTGGATAACGGTGTGCCCTCTGTTTTTCTAACGTTTTCCCAATTTTGAACATGGGCCATGTTATTCAAATCTATCACTATCTTATCTCTCGCTTTGTCTATGAACTCTGCGTTTTCCTGAATTTTATCAAGAAGCTGCTTTATCTTTCGACAATAATTAGCCAGACGACATCCTTTCAAAAACGCTTTTAGCTGCAAAAGATGTGGATAAATTAGGTAGGAGCTGACGAAGTATGACTCGAGCACAAATATATCTCATCGTTCTTACCTGGATTATACAGGACACGTACATGTCGGAAAATGCGATTGAATTGCTATCTTTTGCTGCAATTTCCAAGATCTTTTCGTAGATCGTTTCTATTAACGCGTCGTTGAAACCATTTTCTTGCATTTGAGATTTCGATGCTCGAAGTACACACATCAGCGACAATGGTTTCATAGACACGGTTTTATGCTTCTTGTTGAAGTCGTATGAATTCAAAATCTGAAATTACAGTAGATCTTTTACTTTTATCGTTGCGAACGGGTGAATTTCTGAGAATTCTGGAACGCATCGAGTTCAAGAAAGCCCAGATTAGCTTTGCCGAGTGACAACCTACTTCCAACAAATAGGGTAGGATAGGAATGAATGTACCGGTGCCTTTTGATAATTGTATCAGCATGGATACACAGTGAAACCTGAGCGGATAATATTGAGCGGTTGGTATAAGTTTCATAGTTCCGATGATAATCTGGGAATATAAAATATAGATTAGTAAACTGAAACGTTGCATTGAATCATAAAGCTTGTAGTACAGGGAAGAAAAAAGTTGATTACCTGCACCAAAGGGTACATTAGGTCGCGAAGGCCCGACTGAGATTTCGACATTGAAATCAATTCCGTCCACAATTGCAAAGAGTTAACGAACTGCCAATTGTACAGCGTTTGAAAGTTTTCCTGCGGGTATAGAAATTAAAAAATATGATTCGATCGATCGATTTGAGAAAATCACAAAATTGTGGTGGTCATGACAGGATTACCCGCTTCTTCAAAGTCGTAGCGTTTCTCAAGTGGATCGCAAGTTGGCGAATATAGAGAAAAGCGTGTTTGTACGAAAGATGAGAGTTTAGCAGATAAACTTCCGCCAACGAATGCCTCATAAAATTGATGCCTGGCAACGTATTTGGTGATACAAATTTTGTGTTCTCCACGTATTTGACGTACATTGTCTAGAATATATAAATATTTGTATGTATGTACGTTTCAGGTTCCGATTTTTCTCCTAGGTTCCAGGTGACTCCATTTCCCCTCACCTTGAATAGTGCATCGAGTTGCATGTCTTTCTGAGTCGTTGCCAATCTCAATATACTCAAGAAGGAAACGACACGAACTTCTTCCTCGGCAGTAGACCAAAACTTGATCAAAATCTTTAATAATCGTTTGTGCATCGTCGAAAATGATTGGAAGTAGGGTAACATTTGATGCACGTGTTTCAACAAAACAGTCAGTATATCTGCCGATGTGAGATTTTCCAATATCTGAAAGAAACATAAGATAAATATGATGGTCAATTATGTCGTTTCCCATTTTCTTGATAGGCCAGCGTATTCGAGTATTAAATGGTATTGGAAATATCTGTACATGAAGTTTCAAGTCCAAACAGAAACTTTAACGTTACATCACATACGTTTGTTACTCTGTATGTATCTATACTGAACGTCGTATGCGCATTTTACAGTCTAAAACATTGTTCACGCTACCCAAGCAATGCTTCCATACCATTTCTCAGAGTAAGCTGCCTGAATCTGGTAAATTTTATTTACAGTACATTTTTAGTACTCACTTTAACGGTATCTTTCATGTAAGACTTCAATATATTTTTAATCTTGACAAATCTTTTTGCCTTGTGTGGTTCGATTCTCGTATCATCGGGTAATTTCAAAAAGTTTTTCAGTGCATTTGGTAGTTCCATCACACATAGCTGAACAATGCCGTTGAATACTGAAAGTAAAATCATTCCCTGATATAGCATTGTTGGTAAGTTTCATTGATGTTTTTTCAGACCGATTATTCGACAACCGAATAGAACTGAGAAAAGATTCTCCTTCCTACTTACTCGCCCCTCCCTTCACTTTATACGGCAACGTATCTGTACCATCCGGATCGGAAGTAATGCTTAATAACGCGGCGTGCAACGCTTCCGTCACACATCTGATTGTTGCTGCAGTTCTATGAAAGAATCCAATAAGAAAATCAATAACTGATAAAATACAAAGATTGATTTTTTATCACCAAATTTTCTCGTTACTTGTCCGTTTGCAGTTGCGTATGCCACGTTTTCAATAATTTCTGTGTCACTTTAATTGGCGCGTTGAACGACTGGGTCGTTGTCCCCTCATCCGGCTCGAAATCGCTCTCGTCACTTGCAACCTGATAGCAAGCACATGAATGTTATTGGATATCAATCGTTCATCCACAATGTAATCACCTCTAATTTACTGGTCGGTATGTGGGTAGCTTCGTCGTCAGCGTCACCCCCTTCATCTTCGGACGACGTATCGATATCAAGTAAATTAGTATCATTTTTAGCAAGAAACTGATAAAACTCTGGATCCGTGTCTTTTAGTTTGTCCATAGATTTCTTGTATTCAACCGGATCCATCTCGCTGTCGCCGCTCTCGCTCCCAGCTTCCTCCAGGGACGCACCTGTAAATGTATCACCGTTAAGAGTGAAAACCATCCGCAACATCATAACGACGAATGCTTACTGGATTCTTCTCCGTCGGCGTCATCTTCGAAATCTTGCTCGAAAAATTCATTCGTGCTTACGCTAGCCAACTCTTTCTTTAATCCCGAACTTTTGTCAACCACGTTTTTGGTTTTTTTTTTCAATAAGCCGCCTGATTTTGTTTTCATCGTGTTCCTGCGGTAGAAAAAAAACATGCATGATTTACAGAACAACGATGTGCAACCTTGGCGACGAACATAATGACACACGATTGCATAGAGAAAATGTGACGACCATGCGGAGGGATAAAATTGTCATAAAGAATATATAAAATATCGCTAATGAGAAATCCAGGTCGTTGAAAATTCGCCAACCTGCTACAATGGTCTAATAATAATGACCATTTCGTGAATTATAATCAATAATTATTATTGGTATGCAACATCTTTTGATATAACCTACAAAACACCAGTATGGTCTATTTCATAATGCGACGCACGAAGACATGGATTTAAATGGTTGCTTTCATATTATTGTCACTAATAATTACCAGTTATTGTTCCACACACCGAAGTATTACTTAAAACCTGAATTATGATGGATAATCGATGAAATGTTCAACTTCACGTGGACGCAGCCGCAGTCAACAAGTAAACACACAGCACGAGGCTTCTGTCGGTACGGTGGACAGAGAGTGCTGCAGTTACCGACGGAGCGCGGGAGTTTCCTTCTCCCGCTTTACCGTCGAAATTAGCGAACGTGCTGTTCTGTTTTTCGACTCGTTGCTTTCTGCACTAATGAAATAAATATTGATTTAATTTCTGCTAAATGTATTGCCGGAAAATGTTCTATTTTCATTGGCGGTTTACAAATACCATGACTGTTTGTTTGAAACTGTAAACGGAGAACAGAACCGGCATCTATGTTTGTTAACGCGCGTACGTTGGTTCATTCAATGTTTCAGTAGAAATAATAACGTCTGGAAAACTGATAACGTTGCTTTTTTATGACACTTTGGTTGACGTATAGAAACTTATTTAGATCTTCTATTGCTCTTACTCATAGTCGTGGAAAAATTTGCAATAAAAATATGAAGAAAAGTACGAAAACGAAAAGATATACGACTATTGCAGCAAGCGGAACTTCTGATATATTTTCAAGCGTAAATACGCGAATGGAAAAGGTGTAAGTGTTGTAAAAATATGGTTTGCTGTATCGGAAACGATATTCATTTCGACGGCAGCAATATATCTATTTCACAAACAGATAATGCGCATCGATTGCAGCGAATTACGAGATCGTGACAACAAACACGACGCATGTAACGACGCGTTCGTTGCACTTACAAGTCGGCGGGTGCAGCAAGGAAAAGGAAAAAGAAGGAAAGAGGACGAAATAAAGTCGACTGGTAATTTAACGAAGCTTGCATGTACGACGATGTCCGTGTAGTTCTCCGTGTATTGAACGGATTATTAGACGAACGACGATACGAACGTCGGTCTAGGTCAAATATGTACCCACGGAACATTTGATTGTATCGTCGAATCTTCGCGTCGTTGCGCCTTAATTTTTCTGCTCAAAAGCGTCGACGATTGCGGATATCGCGAGTGTTTTCAACTCGTGCTTCATTTTATTATTCCCTGATTAACCGAATATTCCTTGACACGAAAATTATAACGCAACTGACTGAAGTGAGTTGAGAACCGTCGTTCTATTTTTTTCACGTACCGACAGTGTAAGTGTTGCGTATAAATAACATCGTCGTGCAGAACCGCTCAGACAGTAGCTAGTAGAGTACATATCGTAACAGCGACGCCAAAAACGTGGCGACAATCAATTTATATCCCTCAACGACACGGATAAAAAGAATGTACACCCAAGTGAGATAGTGTCGTGAAAATCCAAATCAACTTACGTCGCAGCGAAAGCCGAAACGTGTGTTCTCCTCGACTATTCGAGTAACCTGTCAAAGATGGACCGATCTGTATGAAGTAGAGCTGCCCCATCGTCACAATTGAACTCGTTAATCAACTGTGAAGCTGATATATGTCAAGAAGGTACGAGGCTAACACGCGAGACAATGCTGTCGTTTGGGTACAAGTTACATTTTTTTTTACAAGCTTACACGTGAGAGATAAACGTTCTTTGCAGAAAGCAAGTGATTCGCTCTGACATCATAACAATAGGCTATCTGCTTACATCAAGAAATGTTCACCTTCTTCTGTGTTTCTTCATATTTCGTCTCATTCGTGTATCTACATTGACACAAATTTGTACGAATGTTCGTTCGATTGGACGCGTAAAATTGTTACCACAGGACAATATATTCGGTGTCGTTCTTACGATAACTCTCCGAATACGTTCAGCCCATCATCGATACTTCGTAATCTTTCGCATCTCCAAGTGATAGCAATTCGATCTCACGTTTCCAATGATTAGATAACAGTTAAGCATTGCTACACATTTCTCTTCGAGCTGCCACAACAATCTGGAGCATCGATAATTACGTGCAATCGTTTCTTGATCGTTGTTCGACGATGCGCAAATATTACAAAGTATGACGTGAAATGTTGTACCTGCTCGTCTGTTAGTTCGCGAAGCAAGCGCATATTCTACGTTCTCGTAACGTTTCGTATTCTCCTTGCGAGCGCCCGTCAAACGTGGTCCAGAAACGATGTGAAACGCTGAGACCAAACATCGTCAAAATAAGAATCGAACACACTCGAGCGACACTGTGAATTAACAAACACTGCCAATGCTATTTTTTACCACGTGATTCAGTTAACGCCCGATTCACGAGCAAACCAGCGTACAAAATAATTTCTCAACATCAAAAACTAACAAATCGACTCGAAATAGCTCAATAGCGTCGACAAGGTAAATTATTTAAAAATATCTCGAACATTTTTGGCATATTCTGTATTATATAGTAATTAAGTGTATTAGGATACTTTAATATCATCGGTAATTAACGAGTCACCAGAAATTGCCACGATTCAGTAATCGCTGACGATATCAGCGACGCAAACGAGAGCCAAATATTTGTTGACAATAACAATTTGTTCAGACAATCTGAGAATAAAAATAAGACCGATCAAATTAAACAATCAAATTAAACACTGGGATTTTGTTAAGTGGTTACAGTTCTCGCGCGTCGTTTGTCCACGCGATTTACGTTTTCACCGATTTGTTCGATATTTCTCAGCAAGACCGACCGAAGAACGAAGCTACCGATCGTGCAGAAATCTGGAACGAATTCCAATGGAAATAATGAACGATACGTTTTCGGATATTTGCTTTCGATACGCCAAAAAAAATTTGAGAAGTGCTGGCAAATTGCTGTACCTCGTTGATCCGCGAGAAACTAGTTTCGAAAATCTCCAAGACGTTCCCGACTACCTCAGCGAGGTAAAATTCTGCGGATAATAATTTTCTCGTAGGTGTTTTCACGGTAGATATTTTGCTCCATTTCAGATTTGGATCTCCTTCTTCGTCCTGATTATCTTGGAGCATATTATTTTATTCGCAAAAAATGAAAGCTCCTTTCGCTTCAACGATCACGTCACATCTCTGTCGCACTGGGTATTCCAAGAATCTGGACGGTTGGTAATCATTGTTACAGCGAACAGACGTGCTTCGAATTTTGTCAACCCGTTACCAACAAAATTATTTTTTGTCCTCGGATTATTCAGCGTCGTTTTCCGGGGAGCCGAGTATTGGACTTACATAAAGCTGTACGAGAATTATCGAGTATCATCTCTACCATGGGATTCCCCTTGGACGTGGTACGTTACCGTCGTTGGAGTCGACTTCTGTTACTACTGGGTGCATCGTGCAAATCATGGTTAAATTCTCACGTATTATTACGCCTTCCATCAAATGATATTTATACATCATCGTTATTACTTTCAGAAATACATATACTGTGGGCTCAGCATCAGGTTCATCACAGCAGCGAAGAGTTCAGCCTCGTGGTCGGGCTGAGGCAGTCTATATTGCAGAACTGGTGTAGTTTCGTGAGTCTTACTTGCGTCCTATCGAACATGGAAAAAAACACCGAACAGAATAACAAATAAAACTCCTTCGATATTTTATCGTTCACTTCTGTTTCCGAAGAAATGACATTTCCTGATTCTGTTGTCGCTTGTCCGCCGGTATCACCGACGTGACCGCTAAATATCGAACAAACACGTTTACAAATATTTCGCCTCTGTAAAAAAAAACAACCAAACAAAAACGCTTCACCGATTCGCAAATGTGTATTTTTATCGTATTATTCGTTTGCAGATGTTTTATCTACCATTGGCATTCGTTATACCGCCGTCGCATTTCCTGGCTCATCATCAATTCAACTTAATTTATCAACTCTGGATACATACAACCGTAATCAAAGACCTCGGAATTCTCGAGTTCATTTTCAACACACCGAAACATCATCGTGTACATCATGGTCAGTATCGATCACCATATTTTATCCATCTTACGCTACAAACATACGTATCATCGATGTCCCACGTTTTGGTCAGAGTCTTGATTCGGCACGTTTCATACATTTTCGATGAACATTTTCAAAAAATACTCAACACAGAGTAGGTAACAATTAGATTGGAAATTCCACTCCCAATTAAAAAGAAAGTTATTGTTCGCGCTCAGGCTGTACTACCGACAATGATATCCGACGATATGATTATACGGAATCAGTAACGATACGTTTATCACGTCTATACGAATGTAAATCAGTAGTAAATGTAAATACTTATCACGTTAAATAAACGTGTCACGCGTAAAACTCGACACCTTATTTTTTCTTTTGGTTTCTGTTTTTCATTTCGTTTTTTCTCCACAGGATGCAACTTGTACTGTTTGGACAAGAATTACGGTGGCGTATTCATCGTATGGGACCGAATATTTGGTACTTTTATGGAGGAGAGACCGAAAGAAAAACTGATCTACGGACTAACGTCGAGCGTTGAATCGTTCAATCCGTTATATCAGCAGGTATTGTGTGAAAAACAAGACTCCTCGAGATTCAGTTTAATTTGGACAAATATTTTTACAGACATTCTACACGAAAGCGGTAATCGAAAAGTTTCGAAGCACGACGAATTGGGATGATAAATTGTCTGTGATTTGGAAAGGTCCAAGCTGGTTTCCCGGTGCACCGAGACTTGGCCTGGACGAATTTAAGATTAACGTAAATATTTGTGGTTGAATCGTCTCGTTTGTTTCTTATCGAGTTATTCGTTCGTCCGATTGCTCGTCACCTCGTTTCTTCGCATACTCGATTAATCACTCTTTTCTATTGTATTCAATAGGTGACATCAAGAATCGCTTACGACGTTTGCGTACCCCGCTGGAAAAACGTCTATATTGCCGTACAATTCTTCATTGTTTTTTATACGCACAATCAACTTTACGACGCTAACGCGGTGAGGATTCGCCCTTCAACTTGTTCGTTCTCAAGGTCAAATCTAATAAATTAATTGACTCTCCTGATTTTTCAGGGGATCAACGCTGATGGAACTGGCATATCGATCACCAATAACATATTTGCTTTGACAGCTATCGGAATGTTATTCGACGACAGTAAATACGTAGCTTTCGTCGAGCTTGCTAGATGCGCAATATTTCTGAACTTTACGAGCAATCGAGAGACCTTATCTGTGCCAAATATGATAGTGTATTACGCCTACGTAGCCTCGTTTTGCTTTTGGCTTATTTACGTTGCGCGAAAATTCAAATCCACTGCCACGCTGTCATTCTAAGCTATACGCCATTTGGTTTCTCCCCATTGGAAAAATGCGGGACAAGCAACGAAAAGAATTTCGAAAGAGCGGAGAAAAATCACAACGGGCGAATTATTTTCTTTGCTGGAAAAAAAGGCGTTGAGATTCCTCGAAGCTTCGAAATATTCGTCTCATTGATACAAAAAGCTAGTCGATTACACCTTATCACGTGTAGTTAGTATTATAAGTTTAATGTATATTGAATATACGATATTTATAAAATATTCGAGTTGTGTTTAAACCCAAAATTTGTTCACCTCGCAAACGGACCAAACAATATCCAGCGGTTAATTATTGCGCAGTTGTCGAACGAACAACTTCAAATCTTCTGTGGAATTCCGAATCGTTTGGCTGTAAGTCGTCGTCGAAAAATACCTTGGTAGAATTTTCGGTTGTGAACATTTCTTCAAATGTCTGTTAACATAGCTTCACGATGCTGCGAGTAACACGAGCACGATGATGTTTCGTGTCATCGGCAAAATTGTCACACAATGGCTAATTTTATTTCGCTATGCGATGCATTTTTATTGCATCGTTTATCGTTGCCTACTGCAGTTACACCAATTTTTCATCGAAACTAGGATGTAATCCGCAAATTTACAATCAATAGCCTCGCAGCAGCAACCTGGCATCACTTACCACGACCTTCGACTTCTTACACGTAACGAAAATTATCCCTAAGTACTACGTTATCCTACCCTAACAATGCAGTGCAATGGAAAACTGTAGGATGAGGTTGATGACAATCGTCTCGTTAATCCTCGTAAAATACGATTAAAATGTTTATAAAACATGCCAATTTAATACAACACTATTATAATACAAGTTTAATATTGAAATAGCATTTAAAATATAAATTTACAAAGGCAACGTAACATATATATATGTAAAAAATGTATAAGCTGTTGGCGAAATGCTACGGAAACCAAAAAAACAAACACGATTTCGTCGTTCACGTTTCGCAGTCTTTCAAATAAACACATCAATTATATGCAATATCCTATAATATAGAAGTAATATCAAAAAACACGTGAAGCTTTTTTCCTCATTATTATTCAATCTTTTTCTCGCAGTATTTTCTCCCCCCCCCCCTCCCTTTCGCACAACATTTCATATTTCTTTATATATAACTTGAATCGAATGTATTTATATATATATGTATATATATATTATGTATAAATATTTATATATATACGTATAAATATATATAGCGCCGCATACGTTTTGCAACATTTCACATACGCGCATGTAATGGTATAATTCAATATTCATTGGTTTCCAAAGTATATTGCAATAATGAAAAGCGAGAAATCACAAGGATATCTCCGTGATCGTCGAGTGATGATATCGGTGACCACTTCACAGACCCTCGTCACACCAGAATTCTCCAGTCTTCGTGTGATATCTCGTCTCGGCGTTTGTCACCTGAAAATAGTGATATTGCAACGAATCAGTAACTTCGTAGCGGTGAGAAGGAAATGGAGGTAGTTTTGTTTCAATTGTAGGAAAGGTCGGGTGAGTATTGAGTATTTGAACTAGTACCTGTGAGTGCGATTTACTCCTCCTATGTTCCGTTTTTCGAGGATGATTTTTTCATGCTAATACTCTGAGGTAAACTCGCTCCTGGAGCAGAGGTTCTAGGTACCGCGTTATCCACCTGTTGTTGTCTTTCCGGATAATTGCTATTGCTCTCGTAATGCTGGACTGGAATGTTGGCATGGTTTTCTGTGAATGGGATCTCCAGAGAATCGGACGAGAGTCGCCTGGAGTTGTTGAATTGATCGGCATTGTCGAGATGTCCTTCTCTCGAATCCCTCGCGTTGTTGAGCGAGTCGGAGCTGAGGGATGGTATATCCATGGTGGTCTTCATCTCCAACGAGTCGGAGCTTCGACACAGAGGATTATTTTTCTTGTCGTCAACATCTTCCAGCTCCAGAGAATCGGTGCTGGTTTCCATGACATTCGCCTCGGCGTAGTGTATCTGAGGATCAGCATCGCCCGAAGCTGCTGGTTGCCCGGACGTCAAGCCTTTCTCAGTGTCGGTTACCTCGATCTGTGATATGTCATCCGTAGTGTCGTCTTGTCGGTCGAATTTCTCGACGTTCGACTGAGCTATGCGAATAATCTCGTCGATTTCTCTTATTCTCTTCTCGTAGTCGTCCGATCCGGATGTGCTGGGATTAAACGAAGCCGGAGCACTAATTTCAGATTTCGATCTCACCAGATTTTCCAGTTTGTAACGGTTCTCAGGACTCTCGTGGTCCAGCAGGTCCTCTTCCTCTCGTGCCCTCAGCTCTATCATGTGCGCCTCTGTGCAGGCTTTCTCGAGCCCCTCGAAATCCTTCAACGAGGACAACGAGATGTCGTCGCCGTGACCGGAACGACCAGCGAGATACCTCCTTGGTAAACTTCCGTTCACCGAATCTTGAGAGCCGCACTGTAGCCTTCTCGCATTTTCCATCGCCATCGCCGTCTCCAGGTTCTCAAATTCCTGAAGAGAGCTCAACGACAAGTTGTCGTGCTCCGATGGCTTCGTGAAGTACTTTCGACCGGCGAGCACATCGTAATCCGGAGTACTGCCCAAGCTTCCTTTCATGCTGCCGATGCTGCCTATGGACTCCTTGTGACTCCCCAAGCTACCGAATCTACTACTACCAGGCTCGAAGTCCGTGATCTCCTCCTCCTTTATGTCCTCCAATGGTCCTCGGTCGTAGTCGAGCTCGTAGCCACGTGTATCTGGCTGAAACTGCATCTCCACCCATTTTTTACTACCCTCGTATTGTTCCTCGTCCGAGTAGGACTGAGAATATTGGTCCTCGTTCGAGAGCTGTGGTGGACTCTCCTCGGATTCGAAGTCGAATAGCTCGTTGTGTCGCGAAGCCTGACTCGACGATACTTGAGCATCGTCTTTCTTCTCGCCTATCAGATTCTCCACTTCTCTGTCGTAGAGTTTCTTGCTTGTCCCAGCCATACCAGTTATGTGGATGCTCTTACCCTCGGTGTCGAACTCCTCGGCTTCTCTGCCAACCTCCTCGATGACCACGAAATCGTCGATGATGTCCGGCTTATCGACCAGCTCGAACGAATCGCTATCTGGTGACTTTCGATCCTGTTTATCCTTGTCGATCACCGTTTCGATCGACATACCGGACGTGGAGGACGTCGACATGCTCGTCTGTTGGACCAGTATCAAATCCTCGTACCTCGCTCCAACATCCGAGCCTTCGTTGCCACTCAACGATTTCAATTTTGGCTCTACAGACTCCGGTTCCGGTAGCCCGTCGTCTGCTCTATCCAATTTTCTCCTGTCATCGGTCTTCGAGTCATCGACGAGCGGAGGATCTTCTCTAGAGGTGACCTGAGTGCATACGCTCTGAACTCCATCCGTTTCTACTCGAGATGTCATCAAGTCGACGGATTGCACTGCACCAGGCGAGTCTCCGGCATGCAAGGTGGATGTGGCGTTGTCGCTAGAAGTCTTCAGTTTCAGGTCCAACTTGTCGTCGGGTGACGATTTCGAGGCATTTTCGGTACCGAGTTCATCGAGCTGCTGAAATATCATCTCCGACGATCGTTTCATGCGGCACGGCGCTGTTTCTGAAGCTTGGAGACCACCGCTGGCGTCTTCGTCGGTAGCTACCGTCTTCGCTGTCTCGAAGCTTCTGGAGGTCGCCAATATGCCGCTCTGAAATTCTTCGTCCAGTACGTAATCGGTGCCGTCGTCGAGTTGGTCTCCGTCAATTTCAGCCTCCGAGGCCACGAGGGTTTCGGAAATTTCGCTGGAACTCTCGATACTCGCCAGATGGCCGGAACTCTCGGAGTTCAAGGACTTCATTGACTCCCTGGAGCTGAGAGAACTGATGGCAGTGTGATAATCCTGGGACGTTGGCCGAGAAAACGATGAATGATCAGCCGAGGTCAATGCCGTGTCGTACTCCGATGCTGTGCCAGAAGGTATTCCTGCCAGCATAGCTTCGAAATCGGAAGAGCTGGGTCTGCTTCCACTACCGATTTCGTAGTCGCAGGACTGATAGTTGCTTTCGCCGGAACTCGAGTTCACGTCTGGATCCGCCTCGTGTTTAGCTTTCTTCGGGGTTCTGGCAGGCTTGTGTCTTCGTCGTGGTGCTGGTTGTGGGGGTAGCATTGCTGAAGCTTCATCTTTGTTCTCCAGATCAGAACTCGAACGGCTCGCCGGAACTGGAGCGGAGAGATCGGTAGCGGAGCTGTCTTTCGGTTCAGCATCCGCAACGCGACGAGGAACCTGACACTTCTCGAAAATGGGACGTACCTCCGTTTCAACGACCGATTCCTCGCCCACTTTCGCCGCAGATGCGACGACAGAGCTGTCGAGAGCAGCGTGATCGGCAGGGATGGCGACGGATGGATCTTCCTGCATCTTTCTCGGCTTAGCAATGGGCGAAGATGTTACTCCGCCCGGCTCGGATTTGTACAAGAGTGGCAAGTCGTTTGGGATCGAATCCGACTGTAATTTGAACTGGAACTCCGACGGCGAGTCCTTTATCTGAATTATGGCCTCGCTATGCTCGTTCAACTCTTCGATCAAGTCTTGTTTAGCTGCTTCCAACGATTCCTTCACTTCAGCTATCTCCTTCCTGACTGCCTGATCCAAAACGGTAATGTCGTACGGCACACTCGACTCCTCTTCTTTCGACGAAGAGCTTTTCATCGAAGCTGGTACATCGGTCTCCGCGTGCTTCTCTCTCAATTCACTTTCCCATTTTTGTTCCACGATCGATTCCTCCCGACTCGAATCTCCTTTCCTTGCTACTTCCTCGCTACCTCCGAACCTGAAGCCTTCCTCCATTTTTTCACCCCCGGTTTTGCTTTCCTCTACTTTTGTCTTTCCTTCAGCAGAAAGGTTTTTCGACTCAGTCATACTCTCGCCAAGTTTGGGGCTAATTTTACTGAGCTCTGTGGACGGTTCTTCTGGTTTTGAGCGCTCGCCACGGGTCCCATCGTGGACGGAGTCTCGAACGACGCTTTGGGCAGTGCCGAACACGAAGTTCTCCGTGGGCGTTTTGGCGTCGAACTCTTTTTGTAAGGTTTCCATCAGTTCTTGACAACTTACGTCTAAATTGTTCTCCACCAGTTCGCTCTCCAACTGCTTGTCGCTTACCGGTATCACGGTGAATTTGCTGGTCTTCTGAGTTTCCGAGATGACATTCATCCCACGAGACTCGCTCGCAGCTACTCCGGACGAAATCGTAACCCGGACAGATCCGCTCCCCTCTTCGCCCGATTCAGAATCTACTTTCACACTTTCGATACTCTCTTGTTTAATAATCGATTCGTACTCGTCCAATTCTTGGCTGAACGCCTGCGATGGCTGCACGGATTCTGATATCTCGATCTTTTCATCACCGATCATCCAGTTCACCGGTTTTATGTCGAGGCTCTTTATAGACGTTTTCGAGCACACCAACGGAGGGCTTTCCATCTCGAAGCTGTCCTCGTGTCTAGTTACTACCATGTCGTAGTACTTTCTCGTAGGATCATGGATCAACGAGTCTTCGATGTCTGTCTGTTCAGAAACGGTGCTAGGGCTGATCGTTATGTCACGTTCGGGGTATAATCTTCCGAAGGAGTCCAGCGGGGCGTTTTCCAACGACATAGCCATATCCTGACGCTTCAAAGAGTTCCCAGCCCAACTAGACTGCTCCATCGATTCCGTATCCAATGATCCTTGTCGCGCATACAGATCGACCGGCTCGATTATCTCGAGTATTCGAGCTTCCAATCTTACGTCCGGGTCAAAGTCAATGCTGGATCGTTGGCCAACGGAGGATCGGCTCTCTCGTCGATCGTTGGTGATACTTGCTTTAGCATCGTCCACCATACTCGTCTCTACTTCCATCGAGTCTTCCATTTCCGTCTGATCCGAAATAGTGCTCGGGCTCACCATAATATCGCGCTCGTTCGTCTTCAGCCCCGATGAATCCATCGCAAAACTCGCATCCCTGTCGTTGCCCGAGGACTCCTCGTCCTTCGTCAGGTCTTCGCTGATGCTTATGCTCTCCTGCAACGACTCTCGCTTGGTCCCCAGCAGCAGTAGCTTGCCATCATCGAAATCTGCGCCCACATCTTCCAGACCCATAGCTTCCAGCGATTTGGTAAAGTCCGCAGATTTCCTATGCTCCTTCTTAGTCTCTTCTTTCACCGGAGTCATTATCCCTCTGCCGTACCCCCCTGACGCCATCGATCGAGTCTCTATTTCAGCTTCTATCGACTGAATTATCGTCTCAGCGATGTTCCGTGCCTCGCACTTTTTTGCCAGCTCGTCTCTCGCGTTGTCGAAATCTCCGGATCCTTTCTTCGACTCGTCGTCATGCTTCGCCCTAAATTCCTCCTGCGACCCACCCCCGACGTCGAATCTCTCTTCGGCACCAAAAAACGGCTCGTGACGGCCCATTAATTCTGACAAATCTGCACGCATCTCAAGACTAGCACTGGCATCGATTCCTTTCACGATCTCGAAACTCGACTCATCGGTGGACACGCCATACTTATCCTCCTGTGACTTTAAGACCTGTTCTCCCCGTTTTTCCAATTTACTCCGACTAACCGAAGCTGCGATCTCGGCCTCCTCGTCTTGCATCTTCAGGGAAGTCAAATTATCGGACGTAGACTCGAGATCCTTGATCTCGCTCTTGGATTCCTGGATTTTTTGGGTAGGCAAGATTTGAGTCATCTTTGATTCTTTTCTCTCCGTATCCTTCTCTTCGGAATGCTCTCTTTCCGACAATTCTATCCTAGTCCCGTCCTTCGTAGTCGTTTCTGAAGACAAGATCTCGCGTGCTTCCTTTCGCGAAGACACCTTGTGATCGATGATAGACTTCGTCGTCGTCGTGGTCACGTCTTGGTCTCCGTGACCTGTCATTTTTTCGAAGAGCTTGAATCCCTCGGATGGTTCGGTATGAGGAAATTTGCCGCTGAAGCCCTCGGTAGAGGTCTTCTCCGTTCTTGTAGTTTCACTGGAAGCGAAAGACTGCTTGACGGCGTGGAAATTTCGTCCAAAACTCGTATCAGAGGCGGATTTCTTCGCGGACTCGATTCCTGTCAAGTTCGTCTTCAGCTCTTGTAAACGGTCCGAGTGAGCTTTGAAGTCGTCTTCGTGACGCGTGACTTCTGTCTCGGTCTTTACAGATTCCGTTATACGTTTCGGGATTCGGGACTCGGTTTCTTTTCGTTTCTCGACGGTTTCGGGAGACTTGAGTTCCTCTTTTGCAGAACTTCCGGGGGCTGCGTGAGTTTTTTGATCGTGTGTTACCGGAATTTTACTTGGCATCGTTTCCTTTAATTTCAAATGTCTTTCCTTTTCGCTCAGCCCGTCAGACGCAATTTTAGCGGAACTTCCCACGATTGTCTCTGTCTTCAACTTTTCCTTCTCCTCTAACTTCTGTTTCAACTCCAATTCTTTCTTCACTCTTTCCTTCTCTTCTAGTTCTGCCTTCTGTTTCAACTCCAACTCTCTCTTCACTCTTTCCTTCTCTTCTAGTTCTGCCTTCTCTTTCAACTCCAATTCTTTCCTCACTCTTTCCTTCTCTTCTAGTTCTGCCTTCTCTTTTAATTCCAATTCTCTCTTCACTCTTTCTTTCTCTTCTAGTTCTGCTTTCTGTTTCAACTCCAATTCTTTCCTCACTCTTTCCCTCTCTTCTAGTTCAGCCTTCTGCTTTAATTCCAATTCCTTCTTCACTCTTTCTTTCTCTTCTAGTTCTGCCTTCTCTTTCAACTCCAATTCTTTCCTCACTCTTTCCTTCTCTTCTAGTTCGGCCTTCTGTTTCAACTCCAATTCCTTTTTCACTCTTTCCTTCTCTTCGAGTTCAGCCTTCTGTTTCAACTCCAATTCCTTCTTCACTCTTTCCTTCTCTTCTAGTTCGGCCTTCTGTTTCAACTCCAATTCTTTCCTCACTCTTTCCTTCTCTTCTAGTTCTGCCTTCTGTTTCAACTCCAACTCTCTCTTCACTCTTTCCTTCTCTTCTAGTTCTGCCTTCTCTTTCAACTCCAATTCTTTCCTCACTCTTTCCTTCTCTTCTAGTTCAGCCTTCTGTTTCAACTCCAATTCCTTTTTCACTCTTTCCTTCTCTTCGAGTTCAGCCTTCTGTTTCAACTCTAATTCTTTCCTCACTCTTTCCTTCTCTTCCAGTTCAGCTTTCTGTTTCAACTCCAATTCCTTCTTCACTCTTTCCTTCTCTTCGAGTTCAGCCTTCTGTTTCAACTCTAATTCTTTCCTCACTCTTTCCTTCTCTTCCAGTTCAGCTTTCTGTTTCAACTCCAATTCCTTCTTCACTCTTTCCTTCTCTTCGAGTTCAGCCTTCTGTTTCAACTCTAATTCTTTCCTCACTCTTTCCTTCTCTTCCAGTTCAGCTTTCTGTTTCAACTCCAATTCCTTCTTCACTCTTTCCTTCTCTTCGAGTTCAGCCTTCTGTTTCAACTCCAATTCCTTTTTCACCCTTTCCTTCTCTTCGAGTTCAGCCTTCTGTTTCAATTCCAATTCCTTCTTCACCCTTTCCTTCTCTTCTAGTTCTGCCTTCTGCTTTAATTCCAATTCCTTCTCCGCTCTTTCCTTCTCTTCTACTTCTGTCTTCTGTTTCAACTCCAATTCCTTTTTACTTTTCGCCTCCTTCTCGTTTTTCAAAGTTACCGTATGTTTCGGAATCCGCGACTCGAATTCCATCTTGATAGCCTTAACGCTTTCCCCTTGTACCCTTATCGGCGGTTCGCTCGCGTTGGAAATTTCCTGTTCCAAAAATTCCCGGCACTCGTTTATATCTCGACGAGCACTCTCCACAGTCTTCAATTTCACGGCAACCTCTTCAGCTCTCGTCGCTTTCTCCTCTACCTTCTCGCTCGCAGCTTCCCCCTGTTGCTTCTCACGCTGTTCTTCCTTTTCACCTTGGATCGATTTTATCTCCACAATTGTCTTCTCCGCGTTAGTTTCCGACCCGATTCGAGATTCGAACTCTTCTCGAATCCGTTTCACTTTTTCTTCAGCCGCCGCCACCGATATTCCCTCCTCGCTCAGCTCTGCCCCCATCTTCGGCTTCGCATCCACCCTCGCTTCGACCTTCACCGGAATCTGGGAGGCTTCTTTCGGCAGCTGCACTTTTACACTCTTACCCACCGAAGATACCACATTTTTATCCAAACTCGTTCTTCTCTCAGCCTCTGCTCGCTCCTCTGCAATCGGAGCTTCGGGTCTCGACCCAGCAGCAGCCTCCCTCCCCATTTCTTCAACCGCCGAAGGCTTGCCGCCAATCGTCTTCACCTGCGTCATCTCGCGCTGAATCTGTTCTTCGAAATAGTGAGCTTTTTCCGCTACCGAACATTCAGAGATGTCCGGTATGTTCATATCTTCCATCGTGTCCGAACGCCCGGACGTGTCCTCCTCGGATGGAACCGTCTGCGCGCACTCGCTGTCGCTCTCGTTGATAGTCAGCTGCGAAGTCCTCGATACCTCGGATTCCGAACGCTCGAGGTTGTCCCGTTTTTTCGTTATGTCCTCCCAGAATTTGCGTTTTTCCGAATAAGTCTGCTTCTCGGCTACCGGCGATGGCGAATCGTCCCTCGCATCTAATTTATTGGGATAACTAGCATCTACGGATTCTATGGGACAAGCCACTTTTTGAGCAAAGGATTCGTGGATAATAGCGGCATCTAGAACAACCAAGCACAATCATGCCAGTCAATTAATTTTATTATCAACACGAACGAATACAAGTAGCGTTACAGATATCGAAATTTTGGCCAAGACTAATAATGCTCATCCGGCAATTTCATTTCACTTTACGAAGGATATTTTCGAGGAGACATTTTTTTTTTAGCGCTCGACTAGTTGCCCGTACAGTTGTCAATGACAATGCGGACGACGGCAGTTCTGCCTGCAATTATAACAACGTGAAAAAAAAAACAACGACAAGTATTATCAGTAATTAATATAATTAACAACCTGTCAATAAACGTTTATCCAATCGAATTTCACTTTTACCGTTATTCTTCGTTGCCTTGATTCGTCAATCGTATTACGTCGTCGGACACAAACTATCAAGGGCACCGTACCGCGACAAAAAATATTTTTTCATGGAAAAAAAGATCAAAAATTATTACAAATATAGATGATAAAAAAATAATTCGGCAAAAATGAGAAGAAAATAATTTTTTCAAAAAACAAAATAAAGAAGAAAAAAAAGTAGCCTCGTTTTTTTCGTAGGCGAAAAATATTCGACGGTAAACCTCTCGTAGGAGGTTTTTTTTTCGAGTAGTTTTTCCGCAGCATTGGTTATTCCATCGATGTAGGAAAATCGAGCGATTTCAGATGGTTTTCGCCACGGGAACGGGTTACGCGTGGAAACAGGAAGTTTTCGGTACGGTCCCTGCGATCGGGTCGGTGTTTCGCGATTTATTCCAAATCCTCGACATCCGTGTGACCGCCGTCGCTATAACCGTCGTCCATCAAGTCTTTGACGCTCAAGAAACTGTTGACCTTATGGCTCATAGATATTTGCGAGGCCCCAGCCATGTCGAGGTCGGCGAAAACTTCGTCGAGGCCGCGCGCGCCGTCCTCGGCATCGTCGTCGTCCGATGCGTCCATGTCTTCGCTGTCGGTGTTCGTAGCTTCGGGAAAGCTCGCGCGAGCGCCGGCTTGTTCCCTGGAAATGCCGGGGCCTTCGTCGAAAGAGAGTTGGTTCCTGACTTCCGACGAGAACGGGCCGTCGCCTTCTTTGGTGGTGATGGTTTCGCCGAGGAAATCGTTGAACAAGTCGTGTCTTTCCGGAACGTAAATCGGCGTCGGAGGCTCGTCTTCGCCGCCGCTCGATATATCCTCGAGGTCCGTTTCGTGCAGGTGCGCCGACTCCTCGATCGTCAGCGATTCCTTCATCGGCGAATTGTCGCGATCGCTGTCCTCGAACATGTCGCAATCCGTCAAGTTCTCCAGAAAACTAGATCTTCGGCTTCGTTGCGACGACACATCGACCTTGTCAAGGTCAAGCGTCGTGACCGTTCCGCCGTCGGTTTCGTCCGTCGTGACGGAGATCGTGGGGTTCGGCAGGTCTACCTGAGGACGAACTTGCTCAACGGTAGGGAGAAGGTTTCTAGCTCTCGGATTTATCAACACTAGTTCGCCCTCGGAATCGCTGTCGGAGAAGTGAATCGACGTGTTGTTCATCAACGCGTTCAGCCGCTTTCTCGTCGATCTGGTTTTTCGCTTCGGTTTCGAACTCGCGCCCTTCGGCGACGAGGACGACGGAGGATTACAGACTTTGTCATTATCGTTATCTTCCCTCGTTGAGTCGTTGCCCACGGTGCAATTCACGCTCTTTATCGCGGACAAGTTACGCGCAACCGTTTCCGAATTACTCTCGAGCTCGATCGCAGCACCGGTCTCGCTCGACATTTCCACAAATTTCGAGGGTACGACTCCGAAGGAAATTTCGCGAACGAATGCTTACTCCGATTTAATATCCCGCAAACTAACTTCCCGGGAACCAACTGCTCGTAATCTAGTTCCATGCGATTAGTCGTAATCGAATTATTCGAAGCCTTATTTATTTAGACCGAAGCCATGGCGACCGAGTAAGCGGATTCAAGGCTAAGTTATTCACCGAGTATTTTTCTCGAACTGCACAGAAAATAGGCACGAACTTGATTCACTTCCAGTTCGATAACTGGCGCTTGAAAGTCGCCTGGGATTAGCAGTCTCTTTAAATGTCCTCCTCGAAGCGCACAGGTACGATCAGACAATGGAAAGCGATTGGTACCGAGCACAAACGTTATTTTTAAAACCGAATAAATTTGTCTGACATTTAGTTGATTATCGAAATAACCGTTTCGAATTTACCATTAAAAATTCAATTTTTGAGCAAGAAAATAAACAATACTGTCGTTCTACGAAACAAATACTCAAAACAATACTTTCTACGAGAAAACGTGATTTGGAGAGGAAATAAATAGAAGGAAAAATAAATGGAAACAAAACTCTACGCGATAAATTAATTTCAAACTAGGATATTAATTTTTTTTTTAGATATTTCGACACAATTCACATCGAAAACTTGGAGTGGGAATTTAAAAAATTCCATTTTTTTTTGTTGAAGAAATTCAATTTTGGCGAGAAAATTTGTACGAACCGGAAGAAAGCATTTTAGAGTGGGTAGGAACGTTAATGTTTGGTCAGTCAACGACTGATAACTTGAGCAAGTGTTTTTTTTCTAGGAGCAATTCTACTGATACGAAGAAATTAGTAATGATTGCAGTATACCTTCACGATCCTCGAGCATCGAAGCCTTTCCGAAGTCTCCCATGGGCGACGTGACAATTTTGGGGTCGTCCGACTTCTCTGTGCCTTCGGCTTCCCGATTGGACATGAAAATATCCATCTTTTGCGTGATGATATTCGAATCTTGGAAATCTAAAAGTATGAATCAACTTATCGACCCGATTCCCAGGTAGCTGTAGTTGGTAAGTACTTCGTAACATGACGTCTCATTACCACTTCGATTCTCCATAGATCTGAGAGTTTGCATAATTTCTGGCAGCACGATATTCAATATGCAGATCGGCTGTTGAGGAGCTTCGCCCTTCGGCACTTTCGGCTCCCGCATGAACAACATCCTCGCGACTGGATCCAACAGCGGGTCTTTCACCTTCACGTGAAACGACAATCGATTTTGTCGGAAGGCTTTGAAAGTGAACTTCAACTGGACTCCGGATTTCGTTACCGGTACTAAATTCCCGCTGAACTCGATGTACAGATCTTTTCCATCCAGTGCCTAAATCCACGGGACAATAATAACATTTCATTCGTTACTGTATCTAACCACTCGTATGTATTCATGGAGCACGAAGCGTGATGCCACAAGGGCAAAGAGTACGCCCATGTATCGATATGTACTCGTCGTTTGCTTGAGACACGATTCTATTGTATACCGTTTACCAATGATATGCCTAGGCAAATAATGCTGTACCTCGACATCTCGACTTTTCACAATTTCGAGAAATTCTTCTTGTCTTTCCAGAGTGTGCAACCCTTCTTTTCCCTCGGTCATGCACAATATCCTCAACGTGGCTTCAAGGAGGTCCATTCTCTTGGAGTATATGACAAAACTGCAAGAAAAATGTGGCTCACGTGAAATTTTTGTACTATTCCAACAGATTTTCGGTATTGGTGGTAGTGACTCGTGGAGAAAACTCGTTTGGAAGAGTGGAGACGTGAGTTTTTATTACTTTGTGATAAATGGGACGAACAACGACTCCTTGTACAATTCTGTTGCCATTTTTGGAACTTCGCCGATGTTGCGACAGTCCATCAACCAGAACCTTGCGGAGACTGTAGTCGTAAAGGAGACTCGCTCGTCGTTCAGGAACGTAAGTGGCGTTGATCCGGTGACGTCTTCCCATTGCGCTTCGCTCGTACCACCTAAATAAACATTGGATTGGAGGTAATTTTTAGTGTGGAAAGCGCTGCGATGATTAGCTGGTATCCACAGCTCATCGTTACCTGCGATGCTGCAGAGCAATCTCAAGGTCGGAGTTTCACCACCGTACTGATTGATCATTCCTTTATTGGCTGCTTGCGGGACCGGGATCGTCAAGGTTATCGGTTTGTGGAATTTTCTTCGCCTCGGCTCGATCGTGATGACTGGTGAAACGGCGACGCAATTTCCCAAAAGTTTCGCTGTCAGTTCCGCAGGTATTACGTGGGCCTAAGATACGATTACGTTACTTCTACCACGCACACGAGTCTGTTGGAATGGAAAAAATCGGGCGAGCTCTTACTTGCAGGCCAACTTTGATCTTCTTGGTCAAAGCACCAGGTGGAAAAACTGCCTGCACGTGATCAACGACGCTGGACATGAGGATTCCACCGTCGGCACCGATCACGTGTACCTCTTGCTTTATCCGCGTGATGATAGCAAAGTATTGCGGAAAGTCGGTAGTTATTATGCGCGTTATCCTCCCAGAATACGCAGCGCTCATCTGAGGATCTGGATAGAGGGATAGAAAAATAGAAATTAGTTTAATTAAAATACAAATGAAAAGACGTCTACGAATATCTAAACATCTCCTTGGGCAATGGTACCCACAGCACAGAAATTACTCTTTTTCTCATACTACAAAATGATGCGGACTTCAGACTAAGATTGAAGGTTGAAAGTTGAAAACGGTGAGTTAAAAGTTGAACCAAGTTTACAATCACATACCTTGCGGTGTGTTTGCGAGTGTATCATCGTTGTCCAGTGAATTGTCATGTTCCTTCCAATTCTCGCCATTTTCGCTTCGCAGTATTATCATCTCTCGTTCTTTGCCTCGTGCGGACGCGAAGTGCGGTACATCGATGAGGACTGGTCTGCATCGCGACAAGAAACGAATGTGAGGTGTGGAAAATTGGGTGATTTCTATTTCACGCGTGGTTACGTTACGATGCTGTTACCCCAAAAACGTTGCGGCGACGGGTCCCATTTCTATGATACGGGTAGCTAGAGCTTCGCCTTCCATCAATGGCGGTGGATTAATGATTTTACTAGGTTTAACTAGACGGCAAGTCACGCGAATGGGCATCGTTGCTCTTCGAGGTGGTACTATTATGCGGATTCCGCTGTGTCTGCATCCCTTCATCGCACCACCGCGCGCGTCGACCAAAAAGCTGACCAGGAATCTGTCGGCCGAGATTCGACATTGTTGAAAAAATGTTCGCAGTACCAATTTCAAAATTCGACATAGCTTGCGAAATCAAATACTCACGATCTCAGGTGCATCCTCCTTCGAGATTTGACAAAATAAAAATAAACCTTTCATTAACCGTTCGAAACAATTTGGCGGATTTTGTCCAAGTTCAAATCAACATACCCGAGAGTTATGCTATCCTGCATTTCGAAATTCTCAGCCGAACAGTAGTTGCTACTTTGTACAAATTCTTGCCTATCCTCCTTCGACACTAAAACAACAATAAATATCCATCAACACGCCACATTTTCAACAACCCCTCCAACAAAAGACACAGTTTTCGCATCCTAAGAAAGCCCTCTTGCTATAGTAAAAAAAAGAATAATAATAATACAAATAATAGTAATAATATTGGCTCGCCATAATATTTGTTTATCAAATTCTTACTCTGCTTGTGTATAGGATCGTCTCTAGTAACGTCGATCGGTAACGAATCATCTCGGAGGCTCTTCATTAAATCGGCAGTCAAATAACGATACGGCTGTTCGTTGATCAGAGTATCGGAACCTGGGGCGAATAAAACGATTTGTTACATCCTTAAAAACGTCGACTCGAGTTTTTTCACACAAAATTTATGTTACCTCAATACAGCCCGTTTTTGTCGATAAAATAACACAGCTCTGTGTAAAAAAAAATAACAGATACATTTTGTGTTTAATTGAGAGTAACATTTAGAAAGTGTTTGACTATAAATTGACAAATTTGAGTATCAAGGTAAACAGAAATTTAGTGTGTTAAAAAATTGACCGATCGAACAACGCTAGCGACTGTCTCGCATCAACACGCTAAAATGTTAAATATTGTACGCAGAAAGTTTAACACTTTACACGATGATGAGACAGTTTTTATTCTGCACCCAACCACGTACCTCCTTCGTCATCTGAGTCGGACATAAAGTTCGCTTCTTGCAAGCTTTCCGGTGCGATTACTTTGTACTTGTCCTCCCAATTTTTGTTGTTCGGTGCTAAGTTGTCGTAAGACAAGCCTTTCAGTACTTCCATGACCGATATATATCCTAATTTTTGAGCAATGTTCAACGCGGTCAAGCCGTCCTGCGCGAACATACGAATAGAAACGATTTAAATCATGTTTCCTACATACTTATTCGTCGGGGGTTTTTTAGTCAGTGTATAAGGAGTTTTATACCAAAAAAAATTGATTTCACGCAAAACGTTATTATTTGACGGATATTTTTGATGGGATGACGGAAACAGCGAGGAGAACACTCACGCTTGTCCGAGCTTTATGCGAAGCGTTTCCATCGAGAAGTGCGGATGCCACGTGCGCGTGACCTTGTTGCGCTGCTTGATGCAACGGCGTGTAGTTCTGCTGGTTCTTCACGTCGATCTCGGCGTTGTGCTTTAGCAAAAACCGTATCATGGAGAGATTTCCAAAATGTGAAGCGACGTGTATCGGTCGGTAACCTGTTTCCGTCTGGCTCTCCACGTCAGCACCGTTTTTCACCAGTATCGAAGCGACTCTGATGGAATCCTCCTGAGCGCACAAGTGCAGCGCCGTCAATCCGTTCTGCAACGTTGATAGGAATATAATTCGTATTTACAACGTCGATTCGTTGGTTCGCGAAGCATCGCTTCATTTTTTCACCGACGAGAACTCGAATCGCTCGCTCACCTTGGCCTTGTGGTTCGGATTCGCTCCGTGCTCGATGAGCAGATTCGTCATGTCGTAGTGCCCTTTTTGAGCACTGAGATGAAGAGGCGTGAATCCAGCCTTCGACTCGACGTTCGCGTCTGCCCCGTGTTCCAGCAAAGTCGACGCGATGTCCATCTGCAACGCGAAAACCATCCGTTTGCTGACACGCCGTCGAACAGAAGAGCGTTCATGTTCGCCAATCTCGCGAAATGGTGGCTCGAAGTAAATAAAAAACAGAAAGTGCAAGTACATTTCGTCGTCTCTCTATGGCAAACCTGGTTTTTTCGCGCTGCGGTGTGCAAGGGAGTGTGCCCATTTTGCGAAGCGACGTGAGGCGAAGCTCCCTTGTCCAAGAGGAGGGTAGCGACGCTGGGATGATCGTAGTGACATGCCATGTGAAGCGCCGTGATCTCGTTCTACCGGCAAACAAATTTAACTCCTTCAGTCACAGCGGGACACCAGTGTCCCACCTGCACACTATCGATTTGTCAACTCTTACGAGTAGTCTGTTAAATTGGGGTATAGACGTTTTTGAGCTCGCTGATTTTGCAATTTCGACGGCAGACTCGTAGTCGGCAGTATGAAATAATTTATCAATTATAATTTAGCATTATTCGTTAATCATTTTCCTCTTTCCAGGAATATCGAACAGCGCGGATTTCTGATCTACGATGATCTTGGGATTATAATTTTGTTGGTTTACGTATATCGATGGTCGTCACCTTTCCTTGGGCATCTGTGGCGCTATCCTTTTGAAGGAGAATTTTCGCCACGTTTATATTTCCATATTTAGCTGCGATATGTAAGGGCGTAAAACCATTCTTCGTTGCAGCTTTCGTGGAGGCGTTGTTCTCGACGAGAATCGCAGCAACCTGTAACGATATGATTCGAAATGAGACGAAAACGTGGATATTTCCAAGAATAGAAATTTTGTCAAATTTCACGATAAATTGCCTGCCCTTGACAGAGCAAAAAAATCACTCGTGTATTATATGTATCCAGAGGAATTTACGTTAAAAGTTCATGTGTGCAACTTTATTCAACTTCGACTTCTACCAAAGCATTGTCTAAAAATATGACGATTCGAGCAGACGACTCGAGGTGCGAGTAAGTTGGAAATAGAAGCTGGACCAATTTCCGAAAGATTATTATTATTAGGTAGGTATGGGTGCGTACGTGTCGAGTAAAGCGTACGAAAAATTACCCCCATCCAAGAAAATAATTAAAATCGCAGTTATCCCTCGAGCAAAAAAGGCAATATTTGATTTTTTTAAAAAAAATATATTTGAGGAAAGGTTTCTGCAAATTTCTACGTACTTGGGAAAAAAGCTGGAGAAGCGCTGAAACTAAATGGTAAAATGGCCAAGGCGAGGAGACTTACCTGGACTGGATTTTCTAAAGGAAATAACGTTTGACGATGTGCTTTCCATTCGGTCGTTCTGAACAATACGAAAAGGTGGTAAAATGAAAAATATTTGAAAACGATAAACTAAACGATTTATTACCAACGATCGATAAAATGTGAAATTGATACTTATCGAAGATATGCAAAGTATACAATACGGATCTGTACAACGGGGAAAAATAGCCAATGACAAATGTAGCTTGACAAATAATATTTACGTGCAACAGCGATGTCGAGTGAGAAGAGGTACGTGAACTCGTTTAAATCATATATTCTTGGTGTCGTGTCCAAAACAGATAAATTGCATTCTGCGCGTTGATATAGTCGGCAAGTTTTGAAATCTCCTTGTACATTACCTCCTCCTGACCCTCTTTCGCGGCGATATGCAACGCCGTGTACATATCCTTCGTTGTTGTGTCTACCGTAGCTCCGTGCTGCAAGAGTAGCATTACGATGTCGACGTTACCGAGCCGCGATGCGATATGTAACGGAGTTTGTTGTTCCTACAGAAAAATTCACAGTCGATTAACATCCCGAATGAAACGAACACCGGTCGTAAGTCGCGTCGCGTCACGTTCAATTTCGACACATTTTTCTAAGACACCTAAGTAACTGCCGCGCGATTACAACGAATTACGAAGTATTATTACGTATACCTGCTCGAGCTACAGCTAATTGCAAGTTACGATTTCACGAAAATAATCCGTTTTTTACACCCTCGCGTTAGGAGATCAGTCTACTTTGCACGTTCGAGAAATTTTATTTTTCACGAATTTTTGTTACCCTTGTTGCGATAGCTATTAATAAAAATATTGTTGGTCCCGATAAATACACTCCTTAAAGGTATTTTCCCAATTTTTTTCATTACTTTTACTCAATATTTATTTACAAAAAAGGCAATTCTTCTAAGACTACGTTAATCAAAAATATACGTAAAAATAAAATATTATTAGACGAAGTATAACTCTGGGTTCAACTTGAAATACAATCATTAATTGTTATAATTAAAAATGATTTTTGTAGTCATTGTGCAATAAAAAATAGAATGAAAATTATTTTTTTTACATGTTTCGGATGATTTGTTGCAGAGATAATCGACAACGTACGTCACCTGCGTACTATCTGACAAGATGCCTCTTATGTAAACAAATATTGAGTAAAATGGATTTAAAAAAAAAGAATTTTTTAAAATATATTTTAAGAGTGTATTTATCGAGTCCAAGAACTTTTACATCAATATGTATCATAACAAGGTGAAAAAGAAATTCGTAGAAATAGTCTTTTTTTGAAACGTGTGAAGTAGAATACATCGAATCGAAAACATGCTTGTATAAAAATCGAAAATTACGATTTCGTGTCATTCGATGAAAATACTTATGTACATCGATGAATTGCATTGTAGCAGATTTGCATGGATATGCTATGCAGGTATGGGATAAATTTTCGCTAAGAAAATCATGTTTTCAGAAACCATCCGCAGTCTAGTTCTCTATGAAGGCTCGTGCAATGGTCGTTCGAGTGAAACTAAATTTGGAATGGTACGTGAAAAATTCATCTACCTACTGGCTCTACGCGCTCAGTCCCTGCGATGAGCGATACATCATCTGTACAAGTAAAACTATTCGTACACGAAGATCTATATGTATTGGTCTACGGATTAACGTCTAAAAAGCGAAATATCTACGGTTACGCGAATTATTCGTATATAATACGTAAGATTATGGATCATGCAACAGAGAAGTGTATAACAAATGAGCTAAACGAACGTAAATACCTGATCGCACAGACTGGTTAATGGTTCATATGCTAGTTTCGAAATTGCCGTTTAATTGGCGAAAAGAAAAATGCGAATGATCGTGGAATCGATGTCGGTAGAGATGTCGATTTATTGTTCGTTATTCATTCAACGACGAACGTTCGTCGAACTATATCGAAGGGGATGCGATTGTAACAAGTGATATGTGCGTTACTTACCCTAGCGCGGGCGTCAACTTTGGCGCCGTTTCGTAATAAAATTCTTATAATGTCGGTTTGGTTAGCTCTAGCAGCCAGATGCAAGGGTGTTTCACCCCGTACCGTTGGCACATCAGGATTGGCCTCGTGCTGCAGTAGGAATATGACAATGTTCATGCAGCCCATAAAACTGGCCACATGTAATGGCGTCAGACCGGACTGCAAAATACACGTTTACTATGTTTATTCGTTTAATTACCTCGTCTTCGCGACGAGAACGATTGCGCATGATATTTCCAAACTCGAGTGACAGAGGAGATCGGTTGCAGCTCGACGATTATCACCGGAACAATCGAAGCCCCGCGCCGCCGCCGATCTCCCCCGCGACGAGTACTGTTCTTGAGGGAAAAAATGAGCCGTTAACCAGTCTTCATTCTCGTAAAGATGCGTTATGCTGTTTGAAATAAAATTAAAAAATAAACAAAATAATCCCAACGCATGACGAAAGCAGTTGTGACGATTGATCGTTTGGTGACCAGTATTTGAAATGAAAATTCGTTCTGCCACTAATCAAAATATCTAAAACAAAATACGTACACACGTTACAAAAGCAATCGTAAATTTTGTTGTCTTTGTCAGAATTTACAGAATTATTTTTTTCGTATACAAAAAAAAAACAATATCTACCGCAAATAATTCACACATTTGATAAAAGCAGACGTGTAGTTGTTCGGTTTTTTCCTAATTCCTCATGACTTTGCTTACATCGGTTGGTTGTTTATTTCTGCTCTACGATTTGTCAGCTGATTCTAAAATTTGCTTCTTTAGCTATATGTACAAATGTGCCGTGATATAATTTTACATGTATATTTACATAAGCATCGGTGCCTCACCGTTTTGCGATCGAACCTCGTTTCAGGCAACGTTTCCAGTTTCGATCGTCCATTTGGGAAATAATGATCAATCAGGCATCAAGATACTCGTCGGTAAAGTTCAAATCAAAAAATACGCCACAGCCATGCTTGCAATTTTACGATACTGATTCGACAATTACAACGATATCGTCGCGTTACTTTACTCGAATAAACAAAAGTGCCAATAAAATAGCATAGAAAAAAAGAATTGAAGAAAAATTTGAACATTTTCAGTGATAAAAAAAAATACAGCTGTAATAAACTATATTCGTCGACGAATGTCCTCTTCGATTGTCTAATTATTTTTCCGATTTACGATACCACAAAAATTGCAAACGATACATCGACTATTTTCTCTGTCAGGCCATCGCCGTTCTCTCATCTATTCTCTTTCCCGCGGATCCTTGGAGAATTTCGCCAATTTTCTCCAGAGGTATATGTATGTGTAGAGAGAAATATCTTGCAGGGTAGTAATTTCGAGTCGTAAATTTCAGGGACGGATTGCGAATTACCTCTGTCGTCGATTCGATCGAGGCACCGTGTTTGATGAGGAGTTCCACTACTTTGATGCGATTCTTTTTGCAAGCGATGTGAAGAGGCGTGAACCCGTTCAGAGCACGAGCGTTGGCGTCTGCTTTGCGCTCCAGTAACAATTTGGCTACCCGGACGTGGCCACAGTGAGCTGCCACGTGAAGAGAGGTAAGATAATCGATGGTTACCTCGTCAACGGGGGCTCGATGATACAACAGTACTCTGGCAGCATCGACGTGATCACCTTGAGAAGCCATGTGCAGAGGCGCTAAGCCGTTCTAAAACAAGTTCGCAAGTTTACAAAAACGTTTTCCCTTCAATTGGACAACATTTTTTTTTAGAATCGTTAACCCAACGTTTTCCAAAGAATACAGATGTATATTTATAATTGGAGAGAAGATTTCTCCTCGAAAACAATATATTCGAAAAAGAGGTAGAAGTGTCTTTTTTTCTGCAAACGTGTACCTTCGTTCTGGCGCTTATCGGTGCTGAATTTTCCAGCAGAGTGCCAACTACTTCGTCGTGTCCTGATCTTGCCGCGCAATGCAACGGCGTCAATCCATCGCGAGTTTTCGCATCGATGGATGCCGAGTTTTCCAACAATATTTTCACCATGTTATTTTTGCCCCATTTAGCAGCAACGTGAAGCGGGCTGATATTGTGCTACGACAACCAGAATAATTTCGCTTTAAAAAATGTTCATATTAAAAAATAAGGCGGTTACCTTTGCCAAATAATTAACGTCTGCTCCTCGTTTGATCAGCAAACGAGCAATTTCCTCGTTACCATAATGAGCTGCTATGTGGAGCGGAGTAAACCCACTTTTCGACGTCACATCCGGCTTGTGATCATTCTGGGGCAAAAAAATCATTTCTTAACAATTTGACCGCTCATATTTGTCGTTTTTTCAATGTAAAATCTACAACTGCCGCTTAATCGATTCCGAATCTCTGTTTACCTGCAATAAAAGATCCGCAGCTTTGCAATCGTCTTTCTTTGCCGCTATGTGAAGAGCTGGCAGTCGAACTTTGCCTTTCGAGTCGTTCTCCAGCAACACGCTGACAACCTTATCATGACCTTGCTGCATCGCCACAGCGAGGGGCGTAAAACCATCCTAAATTCGTGTGAAAATAATGAAGATGAACAAAATTCGGCGAAAGAATTCTAGGGATAAACTTTGCATCCAGTTTACTCTCGACGTACCTCCGTTGCCAAGCTTTGATTGGCTCCGTTGCACAGCAATATCTTGACGACTTGGTCGTGATTTTCTTGCGCCGCCATATACAACGGCGTGAATCCATTCTGAGATTGAATATTCACCGTCGAACCGTATCGTAAAAGAATATTGACTATTTCGCTCTGGCCGGCTGAAAATAACGGCAATTTCAACACCAACCCTCGATATCGCCGCGCTTTATGAGAACTCATTTTCACACGGTATTTCTCATCTTACCCAACGATGCTATGTGCAACGCGGTGTTTCCTTTCTTCGTTGCCGCATCGATTTTAGCACCTCGTTTCAAAAGCTCGGTAACAATCTCCACGTGACCATCTTTCGATGCTAAATGCAAGGCGTTCAGTCCATTCTAAAAATTCGTACGTTACCATACATAAAGATCTCATTAAATTTCATTTTAACGATAGAAACAAAAAAAATCGTAGTTCAATTATGGAACACTTTTTACCGAATTCGCTGCGTTTATGTCCAAATCCGTATCGAGATACTCCACAACTTTTTCCAAGTTCCCAGACCGAGCAGCTCGAAGAAACGCCGTCTTGTCATCAGCCTGAAACACAATTTCATATAAAACCTCAATTCCATTAGTCTGACTTCGACGAAGCTTCAGAACTATATACATATTTGTACGATTTTTAAATTAAAAAAATCTTTTTTTGCTCTTCCCATTTGGAACTTCGTAACGCCCGTGAATTCGAATTGACTGTAGGTGACTGGAAATTTGAACACCAATGAGTTGGGTCAGAAAAATTCGCCGGTTTTTTTAAACAATAATGCATTCTCAACGGGTTATAATTTTCTCACATTCGTCGGAAATAGGTTTTACTCACGGTCGTCGATTTGCAAAAATGAGGGAACTCGTTAATTTATTGTTATATGATGTTTTTTTGTATTCTCTCGACGAGCTCTTTCGCGGAAGGGGAAATTTGCGGGTGAATATTTTAGCGAACGATTTCGCTGCCCGAAAATTCGAGGGTAGGTGACTCCTTTATTTCCGGCGCAACGTACTCGCTCGACGAAATGATACGTATTATTATCGTCACCTGATTCGTGTTATCCGTGACCATCTCGCGGCTGCGATCGTCTCACACTGGGTGCGAGCGACTTGTCGGTATGGGATTTAGTTTTATCCGAGATCGTTGAAACTTGCGAATAACACCATGCACAATTCACCGGGTGAAACAGGAGGAGCCGCCCGGTAACGAGGAAACGGCGCAGACGCGACCGTCAACGATTAAACGGCACCACCAAACCTTTAGGGATGATAGGCTCGCGGCCGTATTACGCGTGAAAATTTAACTAACGCGACGCGAAACGATCCTGATTACCGATATCGAGGAATATTAATTTTCTTACGATTAATTCGCCGATTATTAACGCTACTTTACGATTTTCTACCGACTCGCGACCCGCCTCGACGCATGGTTTGTGGAAAAATTGATAAAGTCGGACACGCACGATACCGCGGCGCTACGGACACCCGTTGCGATCAATAATAAGGGTTCGAGACGCTGAAATAAAGCCGTGCGGTGATTACACCGCGGCGGCTCGATTCCTTTCACTTTTCTCTCGCTCTTTACCCTCGACAGACGAACTTTCTTCGAATTTACGCGCACCTGTCCACGTGGTCCCAAAATTTCTATCATCATCTAGGAACAGACATTTTGCTGCGAAGAATTGGTCATTCCTACTAGGGGTGTGAGAATAATTCGATTTTACGAAGCATTTGTATCGAATCGAATAATTTGCGAATTTTCTTTTCGTCTTTTACCGAAAATTTAGTCAAAAAGTACTGAGAAAAATGTCTATAAGTATATTTGGACGTTTATAGCATAAGTTGAAGCAGAAAAATATTAAACATCTCTGTGGAAGCATGTAAATTTAATAAAATTGGAAATAAAATTTTACATGACTATTAATTATTCTTTAAGTATACAAAGTCGTTTAATCACGCGAGAAATTTACGAATTACAAATTACTCGAAAATTTCCGATTATTTGAAATATTTGTGAATTTTCGAAATATTGATGCCTGCTAAAGTTAAATAATTGTGGTTTCGGGAGACGGAAAAAAATATTTTAGAAAATATTGCCTGATATAGTTTGTGATTTTGGATTAGCAGGAGTTATATAGATAAATTACGAGTGAATCTTCGTTGAACGTTATCAGGCAATATACATAGATCTACGACGATTTAGCTAAGACCAAAAATAGATGCTGGCTTGGCTAACCGGGAGACGCACCAGTAATAAACCGTTGGCATTCGTGAGCTGACGGTATCATACGAACGAGACAAGTTTCTCAATTTCATCATGCAAAAATATGTCATTGTTGAAAAAAAAATCTGTCTTTGTTCGAACGTCTCGTCAACGTCTCGACGTGTGTCGCGTTACGATTTTTTTGCAAACGAGAATAATCTGACAGAAATGACAACGCAACATGTATGCGTCAACCACGACGCATCACTATTTTTCGCATCTCGTGATCGCGACGACATTTTTCCGCGATAAATACGAAATATTTCAGAAAGTTCGTATGGAAGATTTGCACGTTCAGTATCGGAGTGGCGATTTGTTGAGGGATTTAAAAATTCATCCGCAGTATATTCATTGCGACGAGTATACTTTGATCGAAATGTAATTATGATTTTTGTTTTCAATTGAATTTTGATACGGTTTGTCAAAACTATCTCGAATCTTACCTCCAATTTAATGATGGGTGGATACACATCCTCTGTCGTCATTTCTAAATAATAAACTGTGAACTAGTCTTGATAAAGTATGTTGCTTCGTACCTATTGCACGTGAACAGCATTGTAAGATCTACGCCAAAGACGTAGGTCAGACGAAAGTATTTATAGCCTTTTACTATATTTACAAGCTTGGAAAAATCGGAATCGACTGATTTTTTCGCCAATACAACAACGACAGTTACCAATGCATCAAACTTGCATAATCAAAACGCAATTGGCAATTTGTACTGCGCCTACCGATTGAACGGTATTATTTCTCAATTTTTTTTCATCGACGTGATGATAGATTAGAGTTATAGATTCATAGAATATATATAGATAATTGTCCAGTATATAATTCCAAACAACAGCGTCATTGTTCGCCGTTGTTACGATTTATGAACCCGCGTGGGTTTTTTCTTTCGAGAACAGCAGTATCAAATGATTGCTAGATCGACGAAAGAAGAAATTCGCGTTCTGGAAATACGCGTCACGATTGAAAATCAAATTCAATTTGGAGAAATCGAATTGGGACATAAAAAACTAACAGTAAGGTGGACGAGTTTACTTGGAACATAAGTGGTACGCTCGATTGATAATCGCGAGTCATTGCCTAGCAGTTCATTATGATTCGCGCCTGAGCGAACGGCAACCCGCTACGCAGACGACAGAAGCGGGTTGCCTGCAACCATCTATACTACATACGCCGTTATACGGATAGCATAAATTGAACTATCCGAACGATCCGTCAACGAATTACGTGCTATAAGTTATGTCACGCGAGTTACAACTTATAAAAGAACAAATAAGACTAGTCTAAGGCTAAGGTTACTACTTCTTGGAAGTTGGTTGATGCGGATACTCACCGTCGTTCGTTCCTACCAATTCCTACGACCATTCCATATGAACCAACAACTACGCCTCCGGGATTTGAGAGACATTAATTGAAAATACCGAGTATCAATGAGGAAAATGATGTGCCGCCAATTTCGTTTAGACAATAACCACGCGAGACGATAAACAGAGTGCATCCAGTGTGATTCAGTGCGTCTAGGATTGAACGGATTTCGTACTTCGTGTAGCATCGGCTTTGCTCAACGAAACACGAACAAAGAGCGGGGAATCCTCCATTCAAACTTGAAGGACGAAATTGGCTGTTGGTGATATCGGTCATCGTTGCTACATCGTTGATGTCAGGAAACCGCACACCTTGCGATAATTTTAATGTATACATTACGATCCGTCTGTCAAACATACCATCTCTGTCCGTCCTAGTATTTGATAAGGATGAACGACGACATTATCGCCAAAGGTATTTACCACGCGCGTTCATCTGCGGCTCACTTGTTTCCCAACTTGTAGGTTAGATAACTTCTAACTAACGTAACGCGCATACGTAGTTTTTCTGTTCAAAAAATATACACACGTGTGCTAGTCGCGGTGATAGTTGTTATCATCGGCAGCACGCGGGTTTATTATCAGCATTGTACTGTCAATCGACACAAAGTTGGATAAATCTAAAATTCAAGTGTACCATCACACGTATGGGTTGTATTGTTGGTGTTGCAAATTTCAGTGATAGATAATGAAATAAATGATATTATAAGATGGATCCTGAAATGATGCATGCCTAACTGACTAATTGCTTATCACGCAGACAATGAATCATGTGACGAACAACACGTACCCAATGATGTTGATAGCAACAATGCATTGAAAAATCATAACTGTGATGATACGGACAAACTTGTACAGTTTATACGTAATCAGGTAAATTCAATTAAATAATTTGATCTTGACAATTTTGCGTCATATATTTTTATACTTCTATTTTATACTTGATCAATTTTACATGAACTTGTCCGAAAAAAGCAAATTATCCCAACACTAACGGCTGTAATAAAACATTGTTGGATGGACTCTCAGATGGTAAGTTATGTGCCTATTCCTTAAATAAGGCCCAGATGTTATTTTTCACCTCGGGAGCATGCAGATTTACATGGAAACGCTTTAATTGTTTGACCGTGAATTTTTTATTAATAATCCCGACTGTTTTCAGGACAAAAACCACAATAAGAAGCAGACAGATACTACAGCTGATCCAAATACCCGTATGATAGATATTTTGAAAAAACGTGAAGATAATAACAATAAAATAATCAAAGATTCAATGGACGCCGAAACAAAAGTAAGTCGTGGTTGACCGTTCCTTATTAGACTATTGGCTTGTAGGACGATAATACTATCGGAATAAATGAATAGTTATGGTTTAGAGGTTTCTTATTAAGCTTGTCTCGAATAAGGCGTCTAATTTGTATCATTCATTTTTTTATTAGCAACTGGGATCTTTGTTAAGGGAAGCTTTTTCTGCATATCAAGGTAAACATTGGACTACAGCGGCAACTAAATATAAAACAGCACTGGAAATAATTACGAATTCTGAAGGGGAGGTAATTTGTAAAGTTATCAACTATATATTTATCTACCTAAAGAGAAACATTTGTTTTTATGGGTTAAATTACTAAGCCTGGCCATTTACATTGGTTTCTTGAATCAGCTTCAGAACGTAGTGAACGGCGATGTCGTTTGTTACATGTTGTGCATCACTTGGCTAGAGACTAGCCAGCTGAATAATTTGACAGAAGCTCTACAATCATTGAAGAATCTAGAAAATCGAAGTGCCCACGTTCTACCTGCTGTTTATTCTGCTCTTAGTAAAGTTCACCAGAAATTATTCAGGTACATTAATATAAGTTGCTTTGTACTTAAGATTTGGTTGTAGAAAAAAAAAATTAGTCGTTCAATTCGAACAATTATATTTATATTGCTCTGTTCGAATTTTAGATTCGGGCTGGCACTAAAAACAGTGCAAAAAGGCTTTGATTTTCTCAATTCTAACATCGATTTTCAACCATATAATATACCGGGATCAAATATTCTTCTCGACGAGACTACCAGAGATGGGTTATCGGTATGTCCATATCAATTAGATAATAAATTGACCCAAAAACTGTTGAAAATTAAAAAAAAAATCCTTGTTGCATAGATTGCCTTAGCCACGATTAAGGAGGAATGTTCCAAGTGGCATATTCCGGATGCTGTTTGTAGTATGACAGAGTGCATCTCGAATTCTATGCACTATGGTCCTAGTCGAGATATATTCATCAGGTATAAATATCGGTACTCGAACATAAGTACAATTAATTACGGAGCGATGGAAATTCTAAGCTTGAACAATTATTTTTAATAAATAGGATGTTTCGGTTCTCTTATCTGATTTCCGAGCTGAATATTAATCAAAAGTAAAATCAAAGTAAAACTCATTACTCCGCAGAGATCCTACATTTACTGGAATGGTCACTGTCACTTGCAGTAATACGAGAAATCCATGCAATATCAATTTTCATCAAGCCTGTTGGAAATTAAAGAAAGACCAAATTTCCCCTCTGACGAAATCATCTGACAAGGTATTGCCACGAATACTCAACAAATATTATAAATTTCCATTCTAAATTCCGTTCATATGATTCATATGGTCTCATTTATATGCAGGATATGATTGGTCACGAGTGTTTTACGCCCAATTGCGAGAACGATAAAGAGGAAGTAAGTTTGATAGCCAAAATTGATATTATTGGCGAAGACGGACAAGTCAAAGCACATATCGAAGCTCCGCCGAATCCTGTGGCTAAAGTCAAGCCTCCCATCATCACAAGAGGAGCCATACCAAAGCAAACGGTATTTTTTCGAAGCAGAACACAGTTTATTTCCCTGTATCATCGGACAATATTGGCTATTTCCCTCGTTATAGGTCAAGCCAAGAAAACCGCTGGACAAAATAAAAAAACCAAAAATTGCTCCGCTTCTGTCTCTCCCAAAAGAAACCGTCAATGATGGCGAGTGAGTTCTCCAAATATTTTTATTTACAAAATAAGTTTTTTTTCCAAATGAACGCTCATGTTTATTTTTTTAATGATATTTTTAGCACTGAAATGGCCTGGCGCCTATCTTTACTGAAAGATCTGCGACGAACAAATTTTGGTATTAAACCTGAAAATGAGGTGAGTTAATAGCTACAAAGCGAATGAATTTACAACTCGTAGTTTGGATTCGTTGGCTGTTTGGTATTCGATATTTTTTTATATTACAGTGGAGACCAGATCGAGAAATGTACGGTAATCCGCAAATGAAAATAGTTTTCAAATTCTTAGATGGTCCAGTTGCGCGAAACGATTCGTCAAAAATGGTTGATTTTAAGTCTTTCGTATATACGTGAGTCGATTATCACAATTATCAAAATTCAGCGATATCCATGTTCTTGAATAACGATGAACTTCAATTTTTCAAGGTATTTTTATGAATTTATCAAAGAAAACGGTTACGTTAAAACTTTAGATGTATTGCAACACTGGGAAGAAAGTAAGATGATATTCACAAATTCTACTCCTGATTTAGATGTAGATATAGGTACCATCGCAAGTATACTTAACAACCAATCATCGTTTCCAAGTTATAAGTGTGATGACTAATTATTAATTATGAAATAACACTGTTTATCCACAGATATTTGTGAATTTCTCATTGAATCTCAGAAGATAGCGAAAATCGACGATTACTTTTGCATTGCTGAAAATTTGCCGATGTTGTATGGTGTCGTTAAAGATCAATTGCAAAACTGCCTCAGATTCGTATTGGTCGAATCGCCAAGTATGAAAGCAGCGGCACTCGAGGGTAACACATTATACACTACGATAAATTATAATTGAAATTCATTATCAGAATTTTCAAATGAAAGGAATTCAAAATTACAAGGCGTATCTACTTTGCAGATGATGACATCTTGAATCTGATTGCTGGCACTCGCCAAAAATCTATTTCTCTATTGTCCAAGGTCGAGGAAGAAAGTGAAATGGAAATTAATGCGCCCGATCAATTAAATTGCCAAAAGTCAACCAAAGATACTCAAACTACAAGAACTATATTTCAAGCCGATGCAGAATTCGTCGAAAACCCACCTTCATTTATCTTTCCCAATATAGTTGATGATAGTTGCGATGAAATAAATTCCAACGTAAATTATCCAGACGAAATTCAAACAACAACTGATAACTCGGAGCCACAATCCCAATTTCAGTCATGGAATTCGTATGATGTCGAAGCGTTAGACAATAGACTTGGAGTAAAAAAGGCAAACTCAACCGTGATCGGAACTGAAAATTTTGTTGACACAGATTTGGAAAATGATGCTTGCTATCATTCAGCTGAATCCGACGCTGGGGAAAAGAACAGCATCGATTTGGAAACTTGCGAACCAGAAATTTGTGAATCAGAAATCTGTGAAATAGAAAATGAAGATTCGGAAACCAGCGAGGCAGGAGATACAGAATCAGATATCACTGTAGATTTTGATCTCGAATGCGGTCAAGCAGGAGAACAAAACGCTGCTACTAATCTACCGAAGTTGGAGTCACAAAATTTGACCGTACAACAATTACAAATAAACACAAAAAATGATGCGGCAACAAATCTAATAATCATCGAACAACTAAAACCTACGCTTCGTCAGGTGGACAAGGTAAGGTTTCTAGAATTGTTACGATCTAATAATATTATTCCATTGTTTGATTATTCCCATCTCAAATTGCATGTAATGCGTAGGGATCAGAAAACCATGCACGTCGATTGCAAGCTGCGTTTGAAATACAGAAAAATGTTTTCCGAAGTCGTTTGACAGCGTTGGTGAAAAACTTGACCCAACTAGAAAGTGACAACGCCAAATTGGAATTAGACAACAGTGTGTCAGCTGAGAACTGTAAAAAACTCAGCATCGATTTGGAAACGCTCAAATGTGTTCATAACACTTTGATATCTCAGAAAAATCAATCAGATAATAATTATGACCGGTTAAACGTAGAGCTCAAAAAATTGAAGGAATCATATTCGCTACTAGAATCAGGGAACCGTTCTTACAATTCTCGAATAGACAATTTCAATCAAGAGCGAAACGAGCTTGAACGTAAATTGCATGAGTATCAAACCTTCTTACAAAAGGAAAAACAAGAAAAAGAGTGAGTGTAATGATAAAACAGAGTAATCATTGATTTTGGTGTTTTTTATTATTACTATTTCTATTACTACCGTTACCGGTGTCGTTAGTGTTAGCATCATTGTTATAGTTATTAAATCCTGATGATAGACAGCTTGACTTTTTACCTTGTCAGAGAATTGCTCAGAGAGAAAAATATGTTGGAGCAAGAAAATATCGAATTGGTGCAAACTTTGTCCAGTATACAACATTCCAACGAAGTATTGAAGCGAGATATCAAACTCCGTGACATAACGCACGAGTATTTAACGAATGAGCTTAAATGCAAAAAGTAAGTAAAGGCGTACGTCGCTTTTAAACCAAACATCGATATCGGCAACCTTTTCCAACCAGAATTTGACATGCAACAGTAAATAGCTAACTTTTTGATATTGTGCTTTTACTACTAATTGTAGAAGCTGGAAAGTTGAATATCCATTTTTTTCAGTATAGATGCTTCATAGAACGTTACTAATATCCATGTCTAACATGGCCAGAAAAATGTCTATGTTTGTATATCAATTATCAATTTTATGGAAATATGAATTAAATTTGGAATGAAGGAACTAGATGTAATGATGTTGTTCTAAAGATGCATATTCATTCCAATCAAAAATATTGAAAATAATTTACAATGCAATGTTAAAAATCTACAAATTTAAACAAAATTGAACCGTGTTTGAATAATTTCAGCATGATGGATCAAGGCTCATTTTATTTGGAGACGCTTAGTGCTGCATCGAGAATAATCTGGGAGTTGACCAAACAAAATTTGGATACAAATGAAGCGCGAACGATGTGGGAAAAGACATTCTCCAATGTTTCTGACATAATAATGAAAAATCAGGTCACGAAATTAAGCATGATCAATCAAATATCCGAACCTATTTTATAATGTTAATCACAATGCCACTTTCTCAATTGTATAGGATGAGTATTTGCGCTTAAAGAAGATGCTAGAATCTACGGGGTCGATCGACAACCTAAATGATCTGAAATTATCAACGTTCAATATCGAACAGCCAAAAGTTTGTTCCGTGGCAGAAATTTTGTATAATCAGCGACCAAACTTCTTATCAGTTTTAACTCCAACGATGAGATATTGCATGCCGCAGGAAACGCGAAATCCGTATCCCCCACCCACCCAAGGGCTGGGTCTCCCGTTCATGATGCCTCCCATGATTCCACAGCCATACAACAACCCACCAAACACATTACCTCTTCCGCATCCTGCTTTTATGAACAATATGCGTCCGTCAATGTACATGTCTCCAAATAAGCCGCAATTTCATCTACCATCCAATCTAAATCAACAATCTCTATCCATGTTCCACGTGAACAGCAACGAGCGTAACACGAGCAGAAAACCCTCCGGAGACACGAATCGTTCATCTTTAGCCGATTCGGGGGAACGAAACAAAATTAAAACAGACGTACAAACTGCTCTCACCGAAAACATGAAGCTTCTTGAACAAAATCGTGGCAGTAGGAATAACGTGTTGTCAAGTAATAATGGCATTACTTTAAATTTGCCTGAAAACCCACCTTCGAATTCTTCCGTGGAAAGGTAATAAATTAGAGCTATATCACGTAGCTTAACTTTTATTTTATTCGGCTTCAGTTTAATGCAACTTCAAACTTGTCGATGAATAGCAATGATTCGTACAATGCCAATGCAAAATTGTTCGCTCAGTCAATCGCAATACAGCCAATGTCGATGTGCATTATTGGTGATGAAATTCAATTGAACGGAAATCTTTCATTCATCAAATCTAAAGTATTTACTGGATTCATTAATTTATAATCACAGATACATTTTATTTCGGTTTCTATAGTTTGATTGTCACGGGCTAATGGAATATATGAAAATTAAAAATCGAGCAGTGAAATGTGAATTAATTTGTACGCTGAATTATATTTCAATGTTTTATAATAGTACCAGTGTCATGTGAATTTAACATCTGGTTTCTCATTTACAGGAAAGATACTCCTCAAAGAACGTTCGGCTTCGATCACCTCATTGGACGACTACGAAAAAGATTCGTCGGAGTACCAGAGTAAAATCAGAATAATTTCAAATAAATCAACTCAGTAACATCTACCTCCAATATCGATCGTTTTGATACTAAGATTGATTTCATTATTTTTAGACTGGATTTACTAGAAAGTATACAAGAGTTGCGAGCATCCCGCAACGGCACACTGTCTGGAGCGACCATTGACCAGATCATCCATGATATAGAATCATTCGTAAAAAAAAATCAAGCAAAACGTGAGTATTTCGAAATTGCATATTGCACATTTTTAAAGCTGAATCAATGCGCGTTTGTTATCGTGTCGATATAATTTCGGATATTATGAGAATGTCACTCGTCCATTTCAGATTTAATTTTCAATACGGACATAGAAAAACCAGAAGCACCTGTTCCAGTGCAGAAAGAAACTCAATCGAAGTTTGTTCCTGTAACAGTAAAAAAAGTAAGCGCGAACGGAAAACAGCCACGATCGGACTTGAAAGAAATGGACCTGCAGTTCAAAAGACCTGGTAGATAATCACTGATCATTTGCAAATGATCCGGTCAGTAAGCTTATTAATAAATAGTTTTAACAGAATCAGCTGCAAAACCAGTGAAAGCAGCCACATCGAATAAGCCAGTATGGGCTCCAGTCACTCCCAATTTCGTTAATTGGACAAAAGATGACGAAGAAAACGAATGCGTAATTTGTATGGAGAAAATGGTGCCACATGATAAATCATTTCCAGTCTATGCGTTGCCTTGCCAGCATTCATTCCACACTGCGGTAATTATGCAATGACCATAAGACATTTTTGAAACTAGGCGGTGCATCAGCCTTCAGCCAGATTCTTGAGAATCTGCTAATAATACAATAGTACAATGGCTCATTTAAATTTGATATTTTTTATTACAGTGTATCAAATTGTGGTTAACGGAGAACAGTGTTTGCCCCAATTGCAGAATTCATTGCACAATGAATGATGAATTCCCGCCGTTACCTTCGTAGATAAAACATTTGACCGATGACGTACGAGGAGTTTACCCACCGAGAGTGGAATCAAAATGCTTTTTAGATAGCATCATTCACTTTGATTTGACAAGGTGTTGCTGTTTAACCGCGGGTTACACAAGTTTATTGTTCGTTTAAAAATATTCCTTTTAAGTTTAAAGATTTTCTTACATGTTTTGATACTTTTAGTTATAAGACTAACGCAGAGCGTTACAATAGTATTTTATTTGAGATTAACAAAGAGAGCAAAGGCTAGTATTCAGGGTTATTATAAATCTCAATGAGGCATTGAAACCTGAGGCTTCCAGATAATGTTAGATTTAAGTACAGATTGAAGGACTTAAAATGCGTGTTTTAATTAATGTTTTATTTCATAATTCACATCGTTGAAAATTTACAGTAGCTTTTGATATTCTTACTTTTTGAGAAGTATGAACATTTCGATACGTCCTCAGTGCTATTTTATTCAATATCCATTAAACGCAATGACCATTTATGAAACAACCATATTTTGTATGATCCATTTCTCGTTATCAATGGACAATAAATGAAGGGCATTTTTATCGAAGAAACATCAGTAATTTATTCGGTTGAAAACAACGAATCCATTAGTCCCACCAGAAACTAACTGAAAAACTCGGTGACAAAGCTGTAACGTGATGCCACCATCCCGGAGGAATAAATAACATTTCACCAGGTCCCAAAATACAATTCATCCCATTTGCTTCTTTGAATTTTGTCCACTTTTCAAAGTCTGGATTTACTGGATCAACTTGAGCCGTATTGGATAATAATCTTGTCTCGTATGGATATAAATTGCAGGAATCCTCGGGTGAATATAGTATTACTTGTTTAAATCCGAATACCTTGAGTAGATACAATTTCAATTGAAACCATAAAGAATAACTAGATGAACTTAACAGCTTTAAATTAGTGAGGTAGATAAATTCATTGTACCTGACACAAAAGATTATTTTTTGGATCAAAATGCAAAGGTGAGACCGTACCTCCTGGACCGAACCATGCATTTATATCTGGTGCCGATGCATCGTCATCCGTATCAGAAAAACTACAGTAATCTGGTATCGATATGTCGTCTTTCAATTCTGGAATCTGGGAAAAGAGCTGTTAGTTTGGAAAAGCATCTGGGACCACATATAACACACCGTATCGAAGCTTCTTTTCTACCTGATCAAAAAGCCCGTGCTGTGCCAGATACCCAACTTTGTCCGGTGTACTTCCTGTAACGTACGCCTCTAAAAATTCCGAGAAAGTCACGAGATGTTGGGTCCAGTCTTCTTCCGTATATCGAGAACCAATTTCAATAGGTACCGTGCGTATACCTGCCATTCTCATAAGATATTGAGGATCAGCCCATAAGTCTATGGCTTTCCAATGCTGCATGCTACCTGATGAATTATCGACAAGGAAACAATCGAACGAAGCTGATTCCTTTCTCTAATTACCTTCCAACACCGTCGGAATTTTTGGACGAAATACATCTTTATAAAACGTCTCCAAAGCTGGTCTGTGCAACCGAGAGACTGGTTCAAAGCCTGGTAATAATTTGTGCGAAGTTGTATCATCGTCGACAAATTTTCTCTTCAGATTTGAACTTTTAACTTTGATGTCTGCCAAATAAAAGGAGTACGTAGCGATATACTGCATCGGAACCATTAATCTAAGAAGTAACGAAAGATTCCAGTTTGGCACCAACCGATAATGTTTGAATTTATTTTCGATGCAATTGTAGGAAGCAACTGCGGAGCTGACAAAGGAGGAGCTCCTAAAAGTATTCCTTTGTCAATTTGTTGAACGACATCAGTGAGTACTTTTAATTTTATACATTCGGACTTGTTATCCTCCTTGTCGTATTGCAACAACAAAAGTACAGACTACGGGAAACAGATGTATTAGAATTTCCTCAAATGAATCGAACGCTTTAGGACCACTTTACCTTCAGTATGGTACACAACGAATATGAATATCTGTAAGTAATTGGCACTTCTTTCCAGTAACCAGAATTCAGAGTTTCCCAGGATCGATCTAAGCAAGCTTCCACGATTAACAGCGATTCTTGCAGCAACTTACTAGAAATTTCCCTTTCCAAAAAACGTAACGAAGTTAAACTTTGAGATTCAATATTATGGAAGCTAAGTGGTTTGAATATTTACTCGTCAGAATTTATCGAAGTCCATAATTTGTGAAAAATTGGTATCAGATTGACTCTTATTTCTATCGGACAATTTGTTTCGATATCTCCCAACAGGGATTTGGAAGGTATCAATTCTTTGGTCAGCAGTCGAGTGTCCTCCATCATTTCTGGAATAGACGTCGGATATGGAAGCATTACAACAGGCTGCAATTCTTGAAAAACTTATTTAATCACAGATAAATAGTTCTATTGTACATGGGTCTACTCAAGGTGGCCCATTGAACTATGACAAAATCAGCAACGTAATATAAAAATTTTCCAGTCAACGAAAGAGATTTTACTCGGCAGAAACTTTCAACGAACACAATTCTCACGTCTGTCAAGAAAATAACTTTAAATAGAAACGCCACGCCGCAAAGAGGTACGCAAGTTCCTGGACCATTGCAGAGGATCAAATCGGGTTGATGTTGCCAAATAACAGGTATAGAATCAAATAATGCTACAAATGTCGTCCATATAGAAGTTAAATACGACTGGCAAACTTCTCGGCTACGCCGTATCTCAACCATCTTGTAATTCATGCTGTTTGCTTCCAAAGCTTTTACTTTTTCTGCGCTAATCTGATCCATACGTGCTTTGACATATATTCTTGGCGAATAATTATCCATATTCATATGTTGAACTATCCGTAATATTTCTGTCGTGTGACCACCCGATCCTAAAATGATCATAATCTTGATGGGAGAATTTCGTGATTTCGACGGTGGTAGTCTACCATTTTTGAAAAAAATTAAATAGAGGATTCGTAATGTCAATAAAGTCAAAAAGAGACATGAGATTTTTATTACATCGATAATCATTGCACTTGCTCAGCGAATGCTTCACCTGGAAATAAGAAATGACAGTTAGAGTGAGCTGGAAAATTTATGCATATCCACTTTTATTAAAACATATTTCATTTAACTGCAAACTTACGGTCCGATATATCTCTTCGAAGGATGAAAAACCAATTTTTATTGACGATATTAGCGTACGTCGTTTTCAACGATCCATCAATGATACTCAGTTAATCGTTGTGTACATAAACAAACATTACTATTTGGAGGTTATACCTATTGTTACCGTACACTGTACGCGTCTACGTGCCCACATTCAACAGAGCAAGATATCAGTCGCGTAATTTGACGTTTAAAACGGAACGCCTGTGCACTGACAACGAAAGTTACAACAATGCAATGCGGCACCACTACTCCACGCTCATCGTTCACGCATAGTATCATTCCCATGACGAACTCTGGTAGAAGGAAATTTCGCTCATTCTTTGATATACAGACGAGTGTCTGAAGTTTATAGTAGTTTATGTGACGAGATTTTCGACATAGAAACTCCAGTTGTCATGTTATTCCCTGATCGTCTGTTTCAATAAGATCCATCTTTCAAGAAAGGCGTTCGTATAAATAATCCTTCGTGATTTCATTGGGACTTTCACGCGCCGAGGCATTTGCGAATTATACATATTTTCTAAGGAATTATTGACCAAATGAGTAAGTATGTGATATTTAAACGAAGAAAACACATTTTCACCCACAACTCTCTTTTTATTTTATCTCATCTCACATATTCCTCGTTTCGCGAGAAAAATATGAACACATCGTTTATTGTAGATGTATAGGTCTTGCTTTCCTCGGCACTTCCATGGGCTTATGGAAATTATATTTCAGTCAACAATCCAGGTTGTTGTTTTTTCAATGCCATTCGCGCGCCAATAATGTGTATTTTCAATTTGTTTATAGTTCATATACCACGATTCATAATACTATTGTGCATGTAAAATGGTTAAGCCTTTAAAATTCGAAATGCAACCCTAGTGCAACTGCATCAATTCCTCGGCGATTTAACTGCACTCTTCAGGAGATAAATTTAACCTACACACCAAGTTGCTCACGATTCACTGGTTTATTCTGATCATTGTAATCGTACGCACCTGTCTTGCCCAGACACTCAGAAACTTTCATTTGGTGTAGTTAAATCAATATTCCATGTCTATCTCTCGAGTCTACACATTTCTAGAACTTTGGCCGCGAATCGCTTGATGACGATACTCAGCATCGACTATCTATTCTGTAGTTTCCATATCTAACCTATGTTGGTTCCTGAACACCGTACAATCTGCATCAACGGTGACCCTCTATATAGCATCATTAGCACCTGGTTATGGAAATAGTTGACGATATTTGGTTAGAGTGAACGTAAGATGGAATAAACCAGAATAAACATTTCATTTGTAGTAACGAGAGGTTGATTAATCTCATATTATTAACGTGAAAATTCAAATCAGTCGGCAAAAAGCAATCATACTTCGTAGTTTACGACAAAGTAGTGAAAGTATTGCTTGCCATTAATGTTTTTTTTTTACTTTATTGTTTGAAATTTTATAAGAAAATAAAATAACCATAAACAGAGTATTTCTCTCATAAATGGCCCTTTTATTTACAAGTATGTGGGATTCGACAATGTTCCTGAGCACCTTAACCCCGAAGTTTTACGTCGCGCTGACCGGAACCTCGTCGTTGATATCTGGTCTAATATTGATATTCGAATGGTGGTACTTTAGAAAATATGGTACGTCGTTCATCGAGCAAGTTTCCTTGAATCATATATCACCTTGGATTGGTGGCGTTGATAATTCCGCAGACGGAAATTCCAGTTCCAATGGTTCTGGTACGCCCAACCAACAGAATGTTCCAGAATGTAAAGTCTGGCGAAACCCGATAAATTTGTTCAGAGGTGCCGAGTATCAAAGATTTTACTGGGCTACGAACAAGGAACCTTTGACTTATTACGATATGAATCTCTCCGCTCAGGATCATCAAACTTTCTTCACTTGCGAAGGTGACAGCGGGAAAGCCGAGTATGAAGTGATGCAAACAGCTTGGAGAGAGAGAAATCCTGTTGTTCGGATTAAAGCGGCTCACACTGCCTTGGAACATAATCCGGATTGTGCTTCGGCTTACATATTATTAGCGGAGGAAGAGGCAACAACGATCGTTGATGCGGAAAAGATTTTGAAGCAAGCGTTGAAAGTTGCGGAAAACAATTATAGAAAGTCGCAGAACACGCAACATCAAGGCTCCATGGCAGAGGCCATTCACCGCAGAGACACGAACGTTTTGATTTACATAAAGAGACGGCTCGCCATGTGCGCGAGGAAATTAGGGAAATTGAAAGAAGCCGTGAAGATGTTTCGAGATTTGACGAAGGAAGTACCCCCGATAATGAACGTGTTGAACATACACGAGAACCTGATCGAAGCACTGCTCGAAATGCAAGCTTACGCGGACGTTCAGGCAGTTTTGGCCAAGTACGACGATATTAGCCTTCCTAAATCCGCAACGATATGCTACACCACCGCTTTACTCAAGGCAAGATTGGTCGCGGATAAATTTTCTCCCGACATCGCCAGTAAGAGAGGATTAACGACAGCTGAGATGACGGCGGTCGAGGCAATTCACAGAGCAGTCGAGTTCAATCCTCACGTACCAAAATATTTGCTCGAAATGAAGCCGTTGATAATGCCGCCGGAACACGTTTTGAAACGTGGCGATTCCGAGGCCATAGCTTACGTCTTCTGCCATTTGGCTCACTGGAAGCAAATGGAAGGTGCTCTCAACTTGTTGCACTGTACATGGGAGGGTACGTTCCGAATGTTACCGTATCCATTGGAACGAGGTCATTTGTTCTATCCGTATCCAACTTGTACGGAGTGCGCTGATCGGGAGCTTTTACCGTCCTTCCACGAAGTCAGTGTGTACCCAAAAAAAGAATTGCCATTTTTTATTCTATTCACAGCTGGTCTGTGCTCTTTTACGGCATTGTTGGCCCTGCTAACGCACCAATATCCCGACACAATGGGTATTGTGGCTCGTAGTACGGTCACATGGCTTACACTTCCATTTTACTACGCTGCCGATAAGCTTGAGGAAGTTATTCCGTCAAACCTGTTACAACAACTCTCGAGAATATGATAATTACTGAACCTTTAGAATTAAGTCCTCATGTGATATTTTTATAAAAATTACAAAACTGAAACTTTCTTTGTTCTTTTCGTTACATTACTTCTGATGATCGTGAATGTTCCAATTATTTATAGTTGTTTGTTTATTTAATAAGCTAAAAGTCAATTATTTTTAATATTGTAAAGTTCAATGTACAAATACAAATATGAAGTGAAATTTGCCAATATTACTATAATTTTCTGATATTCTTGTTCTAAGCAGCGATATGAAACGTATAGCTGTTGAAAATCATAGCCGAGAACATTTTCACAGAAACTCTAGCTTTAAGATTTAATGTTCAACTTTCGACAATCGAAAGGTATCGTTTCTTAACAATAACTGTGTTTGCGATCCAGATACCGAACCGAGTCCAACGAAAATCCTTTCTCGTTGGAATCGGATCGATATGAAACAAAGTTATATCTTTGAAAATGACATAAAATGTAGTACTTGGTACGAAGGTTGAGATGTTACAATAACTAAGCAGTAAAAAGTTGGACGTAGGGATGAGAAATTATGAAGCAGTTCCAAAAATTTGATTCCCCGTCGTATGGTTTATTGTTAACATGCTTAGGTTCATTATAAAATACAGAACGAACTTATTACCGTATAATAAAACGTATGAAGGAAAAAGACGGCGCTCTGATCGGTCAGACGAAAATTGATTTTTCCTCTATTTCGAGATTTAGAATGTTAAGATTGCATTATATTATATAGTACGGAAATTTCGAATAGTTTTGTACAAGTTTCAGAGTGAAACTTCAGGCTTTCGGACAATGCGTACATGCAGCGTGAACGAATTACGTAATAAAAAAAAAATATATATAAAATAGAATCTCCGACGCTGTTTTACTACAATTGAATATAATCAACGAATATTCTAAGAAACTGATGAAAAAATAAAATAAAATAATCAACGGATACAAAACTTTCGTGTGATCATTTTCTTTTTTTTTTTACGAAACGGGTAATTAAGATGTTCGAGTGGCGCATCGGAAAGCTTCGTGGGAGCAGGAATAAAGCTTCTTATCCGACTTGATCGCTTACAATTCTTTAAATCTCCTGCGCGCCCTACTTTCATGGGTAATTGACAAAACCCGTCAGTCTTACAAGAGTCTTGCGTTCGCCACGCTTCGTGTGACAACAGTGTTTTCAATGTTTAACGAGGACGTTTTCACGCTCCGAGCGTAAGATTTACGATAATATAATTAATTATACTTAATAGTTAAGTTCATAGAATTATCTATCTTTATATAGATACAAATTATGTACAGGGTGAAATCGAGCAGTCGCGTTCTGCCGAAAGCGGATCGCGCTGTTCGTTATTTCGCAACTATTAATCGCTTTCGCTTCCGAACGATACGGGGTTGTTCATTATTGGTGTCTCGCGGAGAGAATCACCCTATGTGTGTACTAACACTGGAATAGAATTATATCGTACTAATTTCAGCGAGCCGTGACGATATTTTCTTTGCCTTTTCCTTATCCCTTTTGTTACAGATAAATACATCGTTTCTCTTCGCAATAGTTAACGAATTCATTTTCAATTGGAAACGATTGAAAAAGAAAAATTGGATTCGCTATTATCTCTTCCCGCGTCAGAATACCTCTCACTCCTACATTTAATAAGGTAATAGTAACAATAACAACGATAATAATAATAACAATAATAACAATACTAATAATAGGAATAGATTAGTTAGGTAGCAATGATTACTATCAGATAGAATTCAATTTCGTATTTATTTAATAATAATTATTGTTTACTAGCTCGATTCTGGAAAAAGAACAAGGCAGACGACGCCGCGTGAATCTTTGGACTTTTCAAAAAATTATATTACACGATTCGTATAGCGTCGTTTTTCCCGTTCTATGGATCTTTTCCTTTTCAGTTGATACTGATACGATAGGTTTTTTTACTTCGATAGAAATAAACGAACGATTACTAGTGACGAGAAGCAGGATGGAGAGAAATTACCACGACGGTGTTCAACTAGGCGTCGAACAAAGCTTTGTTCGATAAGATTATAAGAATGAAAAAATTGAAAGCGTAGACCAATTGTGATAAGCAACGGTACAAATACTCCTAGTTCGTAACAATAATTGTTATCTCGCAAGGTTCAGTTCTTCCAGTTGTTTTGAACGAGACGTGTTCGTCATTCTTTGTACAAACTAAATTATTCTCAAAGATTCTGAAATGATTAATACTGTCTGATCAGTCCATGGACAAAATCTGTACAAGATAACGTATATGGTACATACAAATTTTTGTCGTTCCATTCGATTCAATGTTAACGAAGTACGCGATTGGTCTGCCTTTGCGTCGTTAGACAATAACGAAGAACAGAGACAGGGAAAAAGAAAAAGCAAGATAGAGATTAAGTAAGCAAGAGAGATAAGACACTTGGAAGTTGTACGGCCCAGACGCCTCCCGCTCTGGGCTCGCGAGTCATTACTTTGATTTTAATCTCCATTTAATCCAGTTTGACCGTTCTATAATTCATTCTTACATCCTTTACTCAACAATCGTTGTCATGACTATCTTTACCTTTATTATCATTATCATCATCATCATAATTATTATTAGTATTATTATTAGTATTATCGTTAACGTTATTAATATTATCATCGTTATTAATATATACACACGACGTTTACTCGACGTAGAATCTATTGACGAATATTTTCTTCGACGCTTTCGTCCGTTAGTTCTTGAAAAGACAGCAAAACAGAATATCGTATTTTCATAATTTTCTATGGATCGGAGCAATTCCTTTTACACTTTTCCGTACAATTCTTACTTGTTTTGCTTGCTTTAAATACAGCCTGCGCAATACGTTTCCACCTAATTTTGTAAAAATGTTGAGTATTCATTTCCAATCGCACGTCAAGTGAGCCTGGGAGAAAATCGATGTCGCGTAGATATTCTTTTAGAAAAACAAAAATCTTTCTTCTTAAGATACGTTCATCGATCTCTGCCAATTTATCAGCTTGCATACTGCAGCCGTAAAAACGCTGAAGAAAAATTCATTACGTTACATTACAATTATTTATTGCCGAGATCAAACCGCATCCCAACAGAAGGAATTCAATTTATTTATTTACATATTACAGATTGGCTCGCTGACTTGTTCCAGCGATCGATACAAAACCACTACAGTCACTTCACTGCACTAATTTTTTCGCAGTCTGACCACTTTCAAAAAAATAAGGCACCTTCAACAAATTACACTGTCTTCAACACAGTTCCGGCTGCCCAATCTGCAACGAACGGTCTGCACTAACATTAGCTACCTCTTTTTTATTGTAATTTGTGGTGTCGTTTAAACGTTTGCAACTTTGTGAATGAGTCTTTCGAATTTAGCGTATCAATTACACGATGGAAGAGTCACGGTGTTCGTATAGTTTTCACCGATCATTCCTGACCCGTCGCGTATCAGTATCAAGGTTGGAAACCACCTCAGCGGGACCACCAGCTGTTTTATTTTTTTTCATCATTGTGAACTTACGCGATTGTTGCACGTAAATGGACGTAGACACGATCACAGACACGTAGCGAGCGTCTTATTAGAGTGTGCCGTTCGTGAAGTATTGAAAATGGTCGTACAGTTTTGTCGACCAAGAACCAATGCTTCCTCTCACTAAGTCTTCGACGTGTCGGCGTAATTGATCCTCCGTCAAACTCAAATGGAAGCGATTTTTTAATCCTTGAACAGTCGCCGCACCACTTCGGAAACATGGGAGCTGAGATCCTGCAAACAAAAGAGAGAAATTACATAAATGGCGTGCAAATTATTGTCAACGGTGGAATAATAATTCTTGTTACTCAAGTGGAATGTTCCAACGGTCAATTACCAGATCGCATGATTTCGACGAGGCTGAGAATCTTGTCCATATGTTTTCGAGCAGCTACCAATCCTTGAAGGATTAAGATTTTGAAATAGTTGAACATATCCGATTTATCCCCACCCATGACTTCGACAAACTCGGGTGTCAATTTGAAAGGAGATGTCTCGAAACCAATATTTCGTGGTGAAGCTGATAACATGAAGCCAAAATCGATATGGATCAGATGTCCATCGCTGTGCAGTAGAATATTTCCATTGTGACGATCCTTAACTTGGATGAGATAACTGACGAGGCAATATGCCGCGCAACTTTCAACAAAATTTCGCTGCGCTGTAAGGAAGCCCTCGGAAGTACGGGGACCAAATTCCCGCTCGAAATACTGTAACAGCGTCAGTTGACAATGTTTTTTGACTTGATGAACGGACACGGTGTTCAAGATGGGCTCGATGAGTCCGCTGTCATTGGACAGACAGAGTATCCTGAAAACCCAAAGATATTTTATTAACTGTTCTCCATCTAGTCTCCTCTGAATTCACACCGTACATTGCGTGTGACTCACTTGTATGGTTTCACCCATAGCGGTACGTGTTCTTCTTGCCAAATTCGTTGCAGCATCGATAACAGTTGCGAGGCAAGGAGTTCTTGACGAAAATCGTCTCCGTACTTGACGATTACTGCGAGCAGTTGCCAGGATGCAAAGTGACCGTAAGGGCTCGTAGTTCTTATTCGACGCTGTTTTCGATCCCAGGGTTCTTTGAGAGCTGCAGCTGACGGATCTTCACGATCGTAGTTGAACGTCGAACTTGGAGTGGAAGCCAACTGAGAAAGACGTCGCTTTATATCGCCAGGAACAAAATTCGGTTCGCGACTGTCCGACGAATCTTGGCTCAGCTGAGATATGGTATCCCTGTCCATTGGTTTGCGCAACTGCAAATACTGGAATGGAATTAATTATCATTAATTTCGTTAATAAGAATGTGAGTATAGCTGTGAAATCGAAAGCGTCGCGTGAAACTGTTACGTCAGTAGAATTCTAGTCACGTTCAGTTGTTTGAAATACCTGTTCCGATATCTCCTCGTCTTCCTGACTCCAGCAATCGTTTGGATCGTCCTCGTGCGAACCAAAGGCCACATTAACGTTGCCCAAAACTGGAGCACCATTGATATATCCAGTTTGTTGCAGCGACGTTGCGTTCGTCGACCGGTCACGATCAACGATCGTTGAATCTGTTGCGTCAGATTGCTCGTCAGCCGTAAGATTTTCTTCAGATTTTGTATGTCGAAGCGAACTGCCCATCATTTTTGGCGGAACGGGAGACGTGTAAATATCTTCGACTTCCAAAACTTCTACGTAGATGATGTAAGGTGCTCGGTCCTTGCTGTTCAAAACAGCTGCAGACTGAGATGGCACTCGGACAATATGATGCGGTACGGCACTATGAAGCGGTATCCATACGCGTGCAGGTAAATTCAAGTTAATCGCATTCAATTCCGCGGCCAACTGAACAATTTTTCCCTCTTTTGTAGGAATGGTTCCCAGTAACTTTCCAATGGAAATTAATGCTTGAATAAACTCAAATTCTGCAGCCAGTCTTGGCGCCTGTAAATCGATAATGATATAATTCAAATTGTTATCCATTTGTAGTTTATCATTACAACTACGATCAAATAAAACTGGAACTGTAGTTACTTACACCACAGAAGCAGTCAGTTTTCTGTCCACGTAAATCATTCACAATACCTTGGCAAGAATCGAAACAGGTACAACCATTATCAAAAGCTCGACCAGAACTTAAGTCTCCTAGACTGACCTTACTGATTATTCCTGTGTTGAGGACAAACAAAATTATGAAATGGTATTCTTCTTTTTCTTTACCTTTCCTGCTGCTCGAAAATGAAAAACAAAGAGAGATACTCACCAGAATCACTACGCCGAAGAGCTTGAAAAAGTCCAGTCGCATCAGACTGAGATCTCTGGTGGGTTTTCTTGTTAGGTGAGGTTACGAGTTGGCTAGGTGGTAACAGCGTGAGCTGCGAAAGTTGAGGACCGGTGCTTCGCTGTCTTCGAGCACCATCACTTTCCTTTGGCCTGTAAGAGTTAAGAAACTCGTGTGAATTAGCAGACTTCAGAATTACGCTAATTAATTTCAGTTATGGATTGCAACCATACTGCCAACCAACCTGAGTTCATCTGATAAAATGAGGTTTTTCAACTTCGTTCCATGGGATTTCTTTTTGGAGGGAAGATGAGCATCAGAACTATAGGCATCCAGTAGCCACGCGCATTTTAATGAGAAATCTGCAGACTGCCTACACCTGTACAAGTTAAGAACAATTACAATTCAATGCGAGTGATTCAACGCCAATCAGCAGAATAATATAACGATTAAGATAATAATTTCAAATTTCAACAGTTCAATATTTTACCTGTGTACTAAATAAGGGTGAAGAACTTCGGCGACGTCGTGCATTTGTATATACATGGAAACAAGTTGGGGTAAGTAGAACTCTACCTCGTTGTCGGGAAAACTGAACAATTTGTTGCCTAGAAATAAAAAATAAAATTGTATTAATCATCATTTTACATAATGCCAGAAAGGTATCTTTCTTTATCAAAATTTAATGATTTTTCTGCTGTTACAGATTTTACGAGGTCACAATGATCAATGCTCAGAAATATTAACGACAGTTACTAGAGATCGCATATAAATTATCGCATTTGTAACGTACATGTGATGACACGATCACTCACCCAAATAGCTCTGTACGCCAGGCTCTTTGGAATTGAAGAGGTAAGAGATGGCCATGGACATGTCGAAGATTTGACTCTCGAATAACCTGAGCAGACACCCCTTCGATGATTTCGGTTGCGAAGTTTCTTGCCTATGAGCATTTTCGAGTGATTTTCTAACATGCTTGATCTCAGGCTGTCCCGTACCACAACACAACGTTATCGCTGCACCAGCAAGCTCGTTTTGCACTGCGTTTACATCAAGCGCATGTCTACACGCGATATCCGCGCTTCTTCGATTGTTTTGGGAATCTAAAGACAAGGAATCACTGTTTCGTAGTTCCGTCAAGGAACATTCATCGCTTTCATGTTCTTTGGATATGGAATCACTGTGTTCATGTTCCGCTGCATCATCGTTTCTCATTTCATTCGACAAATGATCATTGGACAATCGATCTACAAGAGAATTGCAAATGACATTCAAATCCCCGTCGACTAGGTCCGCACTATCCGAATCACCAGCTTGCGAACGAGTAGAGTCCAAACTTTCACGACTGTGGAGATGTTCTACGCTAGATTCTCTCGTCGTCGCGTTAGCCGTGTCGCTCGAACCGCTTTCAGAACCGCAGAGAATACCAGAATCGTCCGAGCCAAGGCTGGCCAGGTCTTCTCGTTCCCGGCTGTGTCCTTTGATGGATGGCACTGTAATTATCACGGGAGCTGGATGAGCTTCACATTCCGGACTCGGCGTGACGTCCACTTCTGGAATTCGTTGTAGCGCAGAGTCCAAGCTGCGGTTTCTGTGATGCATTGCCAGAGTCGTCGCTGTCGCTTGTGGGACTGGTGGCAACAAAATTCCCATAGATCTGAAGAGAAAGAATGGGAAGTTGAAACAAGATCCGGATCGCCGTTTCCACGATTCCAGAGAGCGAGAATAAAATTTCATGACGAATAATATTGTTTATCGTCACGACGTCTGGGACATAATCGGTCAAGACTTCATTGTTTTTACCTAAAATCCAGGCTAAGATTTCTTTGATGCGTACTAAGTCTGTTCCGTACGCTAATCGCTGAGTTGGGCCTGCCGTGCACGGGAGGAACATTGTAACCGGCTAACTTTTTTCTCTTGATATGTGCCACGTTCTCCAAGCGGTTTAGGCCGCCGCTGGACGCGGTTACCGTAGCTATTTCACTCATGCTAAAGCCTAACGAGCATCAGCTCAGCCAACAGTCATCTAAAGCTCATTTTGCCACTTTACCTATAACAACCAAACCAAAATTATGGCGTGTGCAATCAAATGGAATAACAAAGCATCGCAATACAATTTCAACGGCACAGTGAATATAGCACAAAATACGGTAAGCCCTGCTGATAAAAAATGTCACGGATATACGAAAGCGCAATACAATCTACCAAGATTTGAAACACAAGATTCATATAAATCAATAATTCTTTTTCACGGTTCCATTAGATAAAAACACTTCACGTTGGTTATCTAAGAAGAGTCATTTGTGCTACTTCCATATTGTCATACAAATGTGATTCTCAAATAACCAATGTTAGTAAATAACGAGGAAAGTGTAGTAGATATCGTCGAGAAAAATTCACCAATGTGCGGGATTCGATGAAACAGAGCTAGATTTGACCACGATACGCAAAAAAGACGACGTAAACAACGATTAGTGAAAAATTAGATGCTATTTCGTAATACTAGGGAAAAAAAAATCTCCGCTTTCAAGCATTATCAGCCCACAACCAAAAACATTGTAAATTATCGTGAACGTTCACCTTGGAATTGTATAAATAACGTCATGAAATTTACAAAAAAGCTATATTTGCTAAATACCAGTGTAAAATTTGTGCGCGAACGATTAGAAGCGTAAACGATTCGGAAAAGCGAAAGGCGAAATAAAAAAAAGCCTACGAATAAAGCAAATCGCGATTGGAAAATCGTTTAACCGGATGAGAAAAAAAACCGTCCGCCGTCTGACAAGTGTAGAATTGTGAAAGTTGCGAGGATATCGGTGAGAAAATGTAGGCTACGGCATTCTTGCCGTATCGTTTCGCTGTTTCGCATCGGGGTGCCAATGGGTGTGCCAGTGTTGACAATCGAATTCCACCCCGCGGTCGAGGGTTTAGCGTCATTTATCTCGCCTCGCCTCGCCTCGGAGATAAAACCCGATGAAACGATTACAAGAAGCTCACCTTGTACGGAAAGTAAAGTTCTTTGGAATTAGGACAGCATCGTTTCGACGTAGAGTCTACGCTCTCGGATCTCTCTGCGGGCACAATAATCGCTCGCAATATAAACACACACGCACAAGTACACTACACAACGACGCGACGACGACGGGAGCGCTATCCTTTCCAATGGCTGTCTCTCTATCACCGTTATTAAATTTCACAATTCCCGTAAAGATTCCGGGTTCCTCGGGGTGAACAATACGTCGGAGGAACACGATCTCGAACTCGCGAGAATCCTTGCCGACGAGCACGCACCACGAACAATTTATAACAAACACAGTTAAAACAACGAATTGAACGAGACGACGGAACGATTTTGTGCCAACGCGAAAGGCGCCACTCGACTGTCTACAGTACTCGCGCCGATTGGTCTAAACCTTGCGAGGCACGGCTACCAACTGAACAACACGCGAATTGAACGGGAGCGCTAAGCAAAGTCCGGGAGGCACGAGCGACTGAGCGCTACTACCAGCTACTACGTACGAAGCAGTACGAAGGATACGAATTGTATACTACGCGCACGGTGTACATACGGTAAGTATACGATACGCGAACAGCACGGGAAGTAACGGCGATGTGTCGGGTTCGCGCGACGGAGATAACCGTGGAATGCAAAACAACTGGTTGTAGCCGCTGCCACGCCGATCACGTACGTTCATCCGTTTCGCATCGTTCTCTTCGATTCTACGCCATCACGCGCACATCCGCGCGTACTCTCCACGAATATCACGCGAGAAGCTGATGACGGATCGTCACGTAGCGACGTGCGGATCTCGTACGCGCCGCGCCGCGAGATAGTAGTACTAGCACTGGCGCGACGGAACGTACGCCGCATACACTGGGCGTCCCTCGCGAGTTTCCTTCGACGTTTCGTCGTGGTGTCGAGCGGCGTTAGGTTGGTAGGGGAACCCGACGGGTGTTTGGGTGGGAAAGGTCATACAACCACGAGTGCAGCTGCACCGAGATCCGTGACTACTGGGAACTTTGGTTCCTTTATTTTCGAATCTCGTTTACTCTCATTTTAGCGATGAATCGAGAAAACTTGCCGTGTTTTATTTGTTTCTGTTTTTTTGTTTTTTCCTTCAACGCATCAGACGTGAATCGATGTTCTTTGGCTGTAGTATATTCATCGTTATTCCGCATCAACGCGGAATCAATTGGACAGAAATGTATGGAAATTCCCGTCTAATACATCATATCAGATCTAATGTTCGAATATTTCCGATTGCATTTGAAAATATTGTCGCATATCACGACGATCTCGACGACTACCCTTTTCTCTGGGATTTATTTCGAAAATATACTGCAACGGATAAACAACTTATCGAACGAATCGCGAGAGTAATGTACATACCTACCCAGAACGTGGTATACCGAGACTCATCGTGCGTAACCCCGCATATCGAATCCTTGAGATTGGAGTGTGCGTTCAACATTGCCCTCATACCACCTCTCGTTCGTCGTTGCCCCTAGAATCTTTATCGCACGAAACGTAAATAATAACAACATACGGGAGAATCGTGTGAATTTTCAACAAACATTACAATAGAAACGTGGCCATGATTCCCGCGAACGGGCGAATCTCGCGTTCTCTGTTCATGCTTCCTGTAATTTCATACGCTTTCTACCTGCTCGCAGAGTCGAAGAACAAACACGCGTTCTTTTACTCGCACGGCAATCGTTCTAGAATAAGTAATAAATTCGAAGTAAAGTAACCTTCGGTCGCGTATAATCAGCTAATTAGCGTTCACTTTTGTTCTCACCCACGAATTTATTTCCCATAGGATTTATCGCTCGTTACGATCATCGCGCAAATTAACTCTTTGTGACTCCATGACACGCGTTTGGAAAGCTGAATACAAACAAAAAACACTCGTTTCTAACCGATATTAGATGCATGTTAAGATTCACCGCGCGAGATCGAAAAAACACGAGCGTATTTTATACGGAGACTCTACATGGCAATGAATTCCGATTAAAGCTCGACCAATTGATCGGGTAATCAGCTCAAAACGTCACTAAAACCGTACGCTGGTTTCTCGAGCAGCGCTAGGTCTTCGCTTGGGTCGCAGAAGAATTAGTCATCTCAAAAGTAACAGTGAAAGTGTACTTGAATTTACGCTCGATCGCACCGACAAAAAATATAACTCCAACTTTCCTGAAATATTAAGCTCACGCGTTCCAGCTGGTGGGATTAGTACGAGAACGACATGGATATTAGAAAAACGATTTCTCCCAAGCTGGCCGACTCGTAGAATAGTCTAGACTTCATCGAAGAAGTTTCACGATGCTCCAACACACTGCATGGTCGTGAATTGGAAGAAAACACTCGAATATTCGAACCAATGACGCGTTTTGTACTCGGAAGACGGTGTTTTGTATCATGCTCGGCCAGAACGATGCGTGCGCGTTCTGATACGTACGAAAAAAAGTCAACGGTGACAACTCCACGATTACCATTCACCGCGACGATTACTGTTCATCGGTACAGACTCCACCGGAAGAATGATACTAGCGTGAAATCCGTACGCTGCGCGCGATACGTACCGATATATTTAGAACTCGCTTTACAATTATTTCATACGATTACGATTCCATCGCGACGGTAGATACGAATTGACAAAGCAACGCGCGCATATGTTCGACAATCGTAGCATTTTTACAGCGGGGCATGTAAAGTAAGCAGGTAGCCTGGCTGACGTTGTTCCTACATACGCGCCAATGCGACGCGAAGTTACGTAAACCCGCTTTTTGATAACGATCGTACGTGGTTTGCGGAATATGTTCGAATATGATAAACGGTTTATGAAAAGAAGGAAAAATAAAAGGATCAAAGAATATGCCTTTGTGCGGGGTATCGCGTTGATAAAGCATTAATTCTGAGATAATAATTCTTTCTTCGTTGTTATGCAATGTCACTTTGTCGCGAGAAAAATATAATAATCGGTATTTTAAATTTAAACGTCGACGGGAGGATGAAATATGTACACAGATGCGGTAATTACGTTTCGTAATACTGCCGCGAATCGAAATAAACTCCAAAGACCATTAAACATCGTTAAAAACAACGCGTGGAAAGAAGCGAAGAATAACGAAGAATTATCGACGACCGTGACACGCATTGATTCGCTGGAGTCAAAATTCGTTGACCCTCGTCGTGTCCGCTATCACGCGGTCGTCCTCCGTCGTCGTTGCATTTTTCAACTTGGTGACGCGATATACCCCCTACACCTCCGTCGGTCAACCGTCCGAAGTCGCGTGTCGGCGGTGATCATTTCACGCGAGAGAGGACCGTTGCACGTGGTTTCGTCGGCTATTATTTTTCGTCTCCGCGCTATAATAGGTCCTATTTTTAGTTGGTAGGGTATAGGATGGATGCAGCGTGGAGTCGGGGTACAGATGTTTGTTGACGAGCTAAAAGTAGCGGGAGGCGGAAGGATGGACGGAGAGACATGGTCAGAGACAAAGAACGAGAAAGCGAGTAGGGGACCCGGAGAGTCGCGCGCGCGTGTACCGTGAATGTCCGTCGCGTGAGCCTGAATACGAGAGGGAGAACGGACAGCACACGCCGACACGAAGTTAGTTTCCGCCCCCTTGATAAGGCTCCGCGGGAATCCTGTCCGTGCCGTCGTTATCGCGGCAGTCGAATGAATGAAATGTAAATTGAAAAGAGAAAAAACGAAAGAAACGGGGGAAAAAAGAGTTGGAAGCGTAGGACTCAATTGATGCGTTTGTGTATCACGCGCAACGCGGAGCATTGAGCATGGCGGGATGAGAAAAGAATGAAAGCAACGTCGAGGGGGAAGAGAAAAATAAGATTTCAGTTGCAGGCGCGTCACGTCAGCGGAAGCGAGCGATGACGAGCAATGTTCGTCGTGCGCGGGGTTGTATACGATCGTCAACGAAGAGGTGGGAAGGGGGACGCTCGTCCGGACGTTGGATTCCGAATCGTCAGCTCTCGTTCCATCGCGGAGTAGCGGCTGCGTGTTGAAAGTCCATTAGTTAAATGCAACTTCATGCTACGTACGCGAAGTACCACCACACCGACGCCGTGGTCATTAGAGTCATCATTTACATCGATATAATTCCTATGTGGTGCGCAAGATGGAATACGTTTTCACGGTTCCCCGTACTCGTTATTAGAAATTCGCCTCTACGAAACGTACCATTACCAATCGCGGTAATGGTTCGTTGAACCGTCGATGTTTCCTTTGTTTACGGACCACGGCGAGAGGAGAAATGGCCAGGCATTAACGTAATGAATCTCCAATCGCGTACGTCGCGACGAATGTACGCGTAAAAAAATTAATAAACCAAAAAAAAAACCCTATCCCTCCGAACACTCGAGGACGCGCGTCGATTATATTTTACATGAAAACGTGGAAACGACCAACCCTACGCGGCAAAGCGACGCCGCGTTAGTCACCGCTCCCAGGAAAACAGGAGGGGAAATGGGAAAAGAAAAAAAAGAGGGGAAAATAATGCCGGGGTGCATCTCACTCGCGTCGACTGACGCCGATCGTCTGGCCTTCGTGGTGAGACGGATCGGACTGCGCTGCCGTACACGCGCGGTGCAGTGTGTTGACGGGACGAGAGTTATAGCCACGCTCGAGTAAGTGCGCGTGTCGGTAGTAGTATTACTACGTGGCCGTGGTGGTAGCGATGGTAAAGCTCGCAGCGTCGTAAAGCTCGGGCGTACGAAGTCGTGTACGTGAAGAAAGTGTACTCACCCTTACCCTCGTCGCTTTGCCGACACGCACACGCGTTTGCCGCTCGTGCGTTCGTTCGCCGAGAGAAACACGCGAGCGAATGCGAAGGCTGGCTAGGAAGTCAGTAAAGATGATGGCTTAGGGTGCGGCCGACGAGGGACGATTGATTTCGACCGTACCGTTCGATCCACACAGTATCGAGCATCGGGGACAACCGAAGAGAGATAACCGCAGGGCTACGTCAAATCGAACTCCGAGCTGATCGTGATACGGCTCTCCATTTCATTTCCCTCGACAACAAAGAAAGAGAAAAAAAAATCATCCTCTTTCGCGTCGTTTTTGCAACATTTGTCAAATTCGGTCTCGAAATGTACCGTTACGATGTCTCATTTCCACTAGCTTGCTCTAAATCAAAATTAACTTGTCGAAGGTTCAGCGTTCAGAGTCTGCGATGACGCGCAGCACGTGTGTCGCTCGCCGCGAACATTCCATAAGCATAACTTTGCATTCCTCGCAGACAGTCGCAATCTTTCATTCCCATCTCGTCGAAATGAAGATAATTATGTAGTTTACGACGTCGTGAGAAAAGCTACTCGTGGATTATGTCGTTCCGCGGCACTGACGTCACCGTAGATGCCGACGGTTAGGATGTGCTGTTTGTTTGAAACAAACGTTGAACGATATTGATGGAAACTGGGATAGGTGTGACGTCCTGTGAAAAGCATATGCACGCTCGTTCGCCGGCGACGACAACTTCGATATACTCGTACCTGTACGTAATTCCTATCGTTGCGGAATCCTAGTCGCCGCGTTCTCCATTGAAACGTTCGCACCTCGGGTGCTTTGCTTCATTTCCGGCCTTATATTACACCAACAATTCCTTGGTATTTCGATGCATACCGTTACCATTGAATCACATTCAATGCCGAACGTACGTACACCGTCCGCATCTCGCGTGCAGATAGATACCACACACACGCGCGCGCGCGACGTCACTAACGAAGCCTGTCTCTGCGTAACTGCAGCGTTGATCGCTGAACGCGTAGACACGAATTCAGCTCGATCTGTTTCACCGACACGTACGATTTTTCTCTTATTTCCCGCGGTCTCGTTCGTCTAATCGCATTTAGCGTCCATATGGAAGTCTCGTTCGGAATCGCAGCACGACGTCGAAAGTGTTTTTTACCCTTTCACGCGTCTCTCTGCGTGTGTTAAGCTCATCGGATCGAGTGGCGCGCGGATCAGGTCGCGTAAGAAATCAGAGCTGATCATTTGATAGCGGCAACAAAATTCTACGGTCTACGTGATACGAATTCGCGAGCGGTCTCGCAGCTTCGCAAAACATCTCCGAGACGTATCATGCGATTTATCATTCGTTGAATATGTGGTTGGAATAGATTTAGCTCCACGTTGTCCGATGCCTCGCGAGTTAGGAGCGCGGATAAGAAATCGTAAAAAACGACATACCGAAGACCAGACAGACCGAAACGAGGGGATATGACGTGTGTATATGACGTAATCGTGAATCGTGATACCGAGCAGTCAGATGGTCGATTCGGTGGCTGCACCGTGACTCACGGACTCGGTCAGCCTCGATCCGACTTGTTCAAAGACTCGTCGGACTTTTTCACGCTTGCTCGACGAATGATGAATGTAACCGATGTAACCGCGTCTCATAGGTCACGTTGCCCCGTTGCCGCGATCCATGAACGATCCAACAATCCGACGGTTGTTCGAACCGCCGATGATAGAATGTTACGCGGAAAAGGATTCAAAGTCCTGCGACGCTATTTCTCTGCACAGTAAAAAACTTTATAACAATTTTCGCGTAGAATGCCGATCATTTTAGTATGTTGGTTCAACGAAATCGTTATTTTTGTCCTCACTTTTAAATGTTGCTCCAACATTGGTTCGTGTTACTTTTTACACGATCTGTGTTACCGTGTCACTACGCACCGAGAGTGCTGCAGTAACACTAATTTTGCGTCAAGCGCGTCGTTAACGCAAATTTTTGTACTAAAATTGAGTGAAATTCTTTTATCGTGTAGAATAATGTTTGGAAAAAAAGAGAACAAAAAATACGACGGTTCGCAGCATGGAATGCCATCGAGGGAACTTCCGCGCTTGGAATCTAGAGCGATGCTGATCGATAACGATCCGTATCCCCGGGAGGTGAATTTTCCCAAAGATCGATGACGACGACGACGAATAATACGTACAATTGCTACCATTTTCACGGCCGGAATTTGACGAGGTCGCGACAACGATGCGAAATCTCGCAGAGAGACGCGAAAGTATTAGACGCACCGAAACTATTTCGTGGCATTCCTTCGCTCGCGTCATCGTAGTCGTCTCAATTGTCACGATTTTGATACGTCAAATGAAAAGGCGATCGAGGGTGAGTCACGCGCGATTAATGCATAAACGCAACGCGATCGGACAAATCGCGAGACTACTTCGTCGTATCCGTAATATCGTTACCGAGTATTTTCATCGCCGCTTCGATAACAAATCGCTGCGAGGTCGACGCGGCGCTTTTTTCCGCTTCTTTTTATTTTCTTTCTTACCGTGATAGCGTCGACGGGTAGGGAAAAATTATTACTATCTCGTTGACCAACTTCCAGCTGTACCATTCGATGGCATTCCACGGTTCTTCGCGCTGCCATGACCATCGGCCACGTTTGCTGTAACCAGTCGAGGAATTTCGCTGGCTATACGCACCCAAACAAACGTTCCGCCGCTATCGCGATAGCCAACGTGTGTAGTCGCGGCTAGATTTCACAGCTACGCACGCACCAACACACGCCGCGTACGCACGCGCTGCCCGGTTTCGGTGCACGTGTACTCATTTTCGGCGAGGTCTGATTCCTATATAATGCGCCGCGTATAGAAACGTATTACACGTATGTATATTGGAGCGTTCCAAAAAAAAAAATGGATTATTTTTTTTTCGAAGAACAGTTAAGAATTTTTAGAGTATCCCTAGAAAAGTACACTGTCAAAATATTACCCCTTAATATCAATATTTGAAGGCATTGATTAGGAAATGTCTATTTCTCATTTAAATAACATGGAAAAAATTCCCTTCAAACTTGGGAATTTTGTAACTCAACAACGATTCGCCGTACAAGGATGACCAAGGCATATTTTTGTAGGAAATTGAACGCTCTACAAAAAAGGTCTGAACAAAGTTTTCCGTAAGTCGAGCTGTTTCAGAGATATCAAGCCTTAAAAATTTAGTTATCCACAACTATATCTCTGAAACGGCTCGACTTACGAAAAACTTTGTTCAAACCTTTTTTGTAGAGCGTTCAATTCCCTACAAAAACATGCCTTGATCGTCGTCGTACGACTACTCGTTGTCCAGTTACAAAATTCCAAAGATTAAAGGAACATTTTTCCATGTTGTTTAAATGGGAAATAGAAATTGGCAAATCGCCAGCTCTAAATATTAACGTTGAGGGCGCACTGTTTGACAGAACGTTTTTATAGGGATACTCTGACGAATTTTCACTTCGAAAAAAGAAATGGATTTTTTTTAAACACTCTAATGCATATCTGGCATATGCGTGGGCGAGAATGTGTCACCGTGCAGCGCGAAGCTGTCGATCGGCACTGTGGTCGAGATCAAGGCAAAGATACGATTTCGCGCGTAGATGTACGTATCTCGACGTCTATGTCTACGCTAGTATCGATTACAGGTGTCACCCGTGCGGAGAAAAATAATTACAGGCGAAAGACCTCGATATAGATTACGAGCAACATTGAGCAAACTGTCGTGGCTCGGCAAAACATTCCGAGGTGATTAAAAACAATGTACAAATCTCGCGTCTCAAGTGTCGTCCAAAGACAAACGACTCGCATCATTTGGGCCATCAATTTCGTAGGTATTCGAAAATTGAGTGGACGAGCCATTTAAAAGTTGGCTCGCTGTTTTTCTTCTCTTTTTGTTTCTTCAAATCTGCTCTACGATTTTTGCGGGTCGAGCTATTCGGGGACAGACGTGGGAATCTGTTGGGAATGGGACGAGTTTTTTCACGAGAAATTTTAACGAATTTTCGATTTCAGACGAACAGTCGCTTAATTTTCGCCCAAAAACATGCTTATGCAAGCAAAGTTGATAAAAACCAATTTGTAAAGCGTACGCGTCGCAGGCGAACGATCGACATGTAAAATGCGAGTTTCCGAGCGTATCCTTGATACGGGCACTCCTTCAATTATCGGAGTTTCGTGGTCGAATGCAGCGGCTCAATAACGCGGAGTTAAAACACCGTAGAAATCGTACCTTACCGATTTTTTCTATTCCCTTGTCGCCCATGATCCATCGGATTTCCATGTGCCCTGTCATTTCGATAGAGCGATCGCGCAGAACAATGCCAAACGAGCCGATGATAATATTTACTAGAGAACGCGTCGACGTGCCACCCGCTATGCCTCGAATGATTATAATATTTTGGTGGAAAAATATTCGGTTGGGAAAATAAGGTTGACGAACAATAATAGCGCGTTCAGGAACGATGACGTAGAATGTGCTCGGTGAAATAGTGGCAGACGTCGGATGTGGTCAGACTTATTTCGGAAGTAAGGTCTCGTTGTGGCGACGAGCAGCTTCTTCGTCGGCTTCGTTTCGTTCGCGTCCTCTATACCGTGCTTACGACTTACAACGACGCCCAATCGTGCGTACTTAGCGCATACGCGAACGTGCGTCACTTTTCTTGGCTACATCTTCGACTCATCTCGATTGTTAGCCGTACGTGCAAGTTTTTGGCAACTGGACTGCCGACCTGTTGCTACACCGCCTACGACGTTATCTGGTATATCCCCTCCTCGAAAATTCGTAAATTCGTTATCTTACGACAAATTTTGTCCGTCCTGTTTACCTACTTTCTTTACTTTCCGAGCGCTTCGCTCCAGCGAAATATATATAGTCGAAGTTCTTCGAATGATTTCGCCAGCAATATCCTCATTGCAATAAACTAAATTACACTAACAATTAAAAAGAACATTAATTTTTGAAAATACAATAAAAAAAGAACCAACGAGTTAAAAACTGTTTTCCTTTTGATATTTCTACGTTAAGGTAAAAAATTTTCACACATCTTTTTCCATTTCAGTGTAAGTTTTTTTAAATTTAGAATAAAATTTGCATTTGTAGAGCTCTAAAACTGCAAATTTCTGCTTTTCTTCGACTTCTATGGCCCGTAAGTATATGAATTTTTGTGTCTAAAAAATCGACTCCAGCGTAATTTTATAGAGAATTTCACGCCCTACAGGAATATGCCTGGATGCCATTTTTATCTCAAAGGGTTGAAAAGTTATAGCATTTTGAATGAAATAATTTTTTAACGACACCTTTTAAAATTGAGCTACAAATTTTTCCCAACTGGAGAACTTTTTTCGGAGTAAATAGGCACTTTTAAGACGATAGATTCGATAAGTCAGTTTATTTGGCGCACCCTGATATGTATATAAATATAACTTCTCGCGTTTCAAACGAGTGAAATAATTGTTCAGAGCGAGGAATGGGAATATGGGGTCGAAAGTAAGGAAATAAAGTGATCGACTAAAGTTTATTTAAAAAACAAAGAAAAAAAAACAGCGAGCGTTAATGTATACCAATGGCAAGAAATAACGAGATCACAGCTCGAACTTACAATTGAAATGAAAGTAATCCTTTGGAAGGAGAAAATAAATGGTGCTGTGGAAAAGATAGAAACAATCGAAACGAAAGTTGTAATTAGCGATATCGTGTGTTCGAAACCGAAATAAAACCTTCGCGAGGAGTTTCAACGTGAGAAATGAAAATCGTCGGTTGAAATTTCGGTATTTTTTTACATTTGGGCAGTCGAAGAAACGTTTTATTCTCTGTTTGTCGTTAAATCGTGAGCTGGAAAATATTTTGAACGTTGCGAGCACGTTTGTAACGTCAATATTTTGTTTGCGTGTCGGTTTTCGCGAAAATTGTATAATTTTCTTTCGAAAATACTCGATAAACGACGGCAGCGCGTTTTGGTACAGTGCTACGCTATCAGATTATTTATCCCTGCCCGCGAGCGAACGACCAATTACTAGATCATGGAAGTGTAACGGATAATCGAAAGTCTTTCGGCACATACGAATGAAGATAAGCGAACGCGTAGCGTTCGCCTGATCGTTAATACGTCAAACGAGTCGTCGTTCATTTCGTTAAAAACACTCGAATCACCTTCGATATTTGCCTTCAGCTCTGATAATCGACCACTTTTTGTCTGGGAACAAGATTGAAAAACATGTTTCGCCGAATGGGTCGAAAAAGCAATGCGCTGGAAACATTTGGCAACGATATTTGCGATTACTTTCGATTGGTCAACCTTCGTTTGTTTTTCACGATCGAGCGTTGAACATCGTAATCGCAGGAGCAACAAACTATTGAAATTATCGAGAAAAATATGTTCGTATTGTCACTCGAGGTTTGGAGAGAGAGAGAGAAGATCCGTGATTTGCGGATCAACCGGCGATAGGGCGATTCGATTAATGATGGGAAGCCAATTTCTTTCCAAAAGCTGTCTTACGTTCGACGTAATTTCTGGTAATCGAGTTAGACCTGGAAGAAACGCGAGTAACTATAAAATGGTATCTGAACAGAAACCGTACGACGGTGTTCGCTCCGTCACCTTTTCGTCAAGACTCGCACGGTGAGAGACAGAGAGATTAAAAAATATTCGCGTCGTATACCAATGATAAGTAGGTGTAGGTAGTAGGTAGATGCGTGGCGTTCTATACGATCGCGGCTAATTTCGGAGGAACGGGCAACAGATGCGAGTGGGCCAGCGCGTGGGTCCGTAGCCTAGAAATGAGAAAAGGAACGGGCAAACTGTCCTGCGATATCGAACAAAAGGAAAAAAAAATACCATTCGATGAAGCAAGAGAGCGAGTCGATCGTTAACCGAAAAATAATCGTACCCACGAAAGATTTTGCCAATGCTAGTTGTTATTCCATTTATTATGATTCTTTCTTTCAAAATTGATTTACAAAATTGTGCGTTATGTGTAGTTTAATAGCGAGCGTATTAGAAATGCCTACACTAAAATCAGCAAGCGTTAGAAACGAGCTACTATTTGGATTTGGCATTTTGGCTTTTTTGTTACATTGCAGCTTCGACTTTTATGTTCCACTCGGGAGACTTGGACGTCGAAACTGTAGTTTTTACACGGAAATTAAGAGCAGCAGCTTGACAGCCCGTTCACCTGCATGTAGAATATCATTACTTTGCAATAAAAACTCGAACTGGCGTAGACTTGTAGACAATAACGAATTACGGTATTAGAAACGATTCACAGCGTGTGTTATGCTGTGATTAGATAACGATGATTATTGCATAAATACCGAGCTTACCTGTTTGGTATCAATATATTTTATACCGTACCGAGCGCGATGTGGCAAATTGTTGTATTTAGGTTTTTGGTGAAATAAAATAAAATAAAATAAATGAATTGTCGTTGTTATTGTTGTTGTTATTACGCGGCTTGGGACGATTGTAAATATTCATCGGGGTCACGAGAGACACGAAGGAGTTGAGGTCGACTCGGCGTCGAGCGACCTTCGCCCGATCCCATTCTTATCGAGGCGTTCGCCAGAGGCTGGCACGTCTGCTCGATGCCTGGCTGAGATAAAACGAGACGGAAAATTGGCACGAATCCGCGTCATTGTTTTTGGGCTAGGTGGGAGGCGTTTCGGAAAGATCCTTGTCGATGCGTTTCGCAAAGAGTCGTGGAAGCTCGCCGCGAACGTCGGGCGACGCTTTCGCCTTCGCGGCTTCCGGAAGCAGTCAAGGTCGATTAGATAAAAAGTCTAACCTCAGGTTCGTTCAACTATGAAATACCCATGAAACTATCGATTCGATTCACGTGCGATCATACATCTCCCCCCGTTACGTCGGGCGAAAGTTTCCAAGTTCCACGAAAACATCGGATTTCCTCGCCGTAACGCTAATCGCCCGGATGTAATTGCGCATCGTCGCGGTTTCATCGATCCCATCGAATCTTTATCGCCGAATCGAGCCGATGTCATCGCGGAAATGAGATTTCGATGTTTCAGGAAAACCGAACGGCCAACGATTATCCCACGCCGATGTCTGCTCCCGCAACGTAGCGTGCGTCCCTTCAATCTTGTACACTGCACCTGGCAGATGTTACAAGCTTCGGCGGTAGTACTTTTCCGATCGCATCCTCGCTCATTATTCCCCGACCGATCGCTCGTCGCACCGAGCAGGTGGTACCGCGCGGTAATATCGTTAAAACGCCAAACTGACGCCGAACATCACTGAATTTGCCCCTATTTTGTCGCGCGACTTTTTATTACACTCGCGCTAATAATTCGTAATTTTACGTCACCGAGATGCGCCGCGTAATCGGATCCGCGATTATTTTGATCGATGGATACGTAAGATATAGACGCCCTCTGCAATGTGCTGCGAGCTCCGATATCTTATAATTTGTACGACAAGCGAATTAGGTTCGCAATCTGTAAAACCTGCCAGGCGTCGGCATCGTTTCGCTGCAAGGCTACACCATCGCAAAGTGATTATTCTTCGCCTCGTTATCGAGGGTGCACGGCGAGATATCGTTTCGTTTTTGATAAAAGCTCGGCTACGCCTTCAACCTGGAAAAAACGTTTCCTCGTACAACGCGAGCTCGTGGCGTTGCAAAATTTGCGTTGCTCGACGATTTTTACACCGAACAAGAAAACTGTGGCGAGTGCAGCGAGCTGTAATCGCCGAGCCGGACTTTGATTCCTTAGATAAGAAGCAGACGCGCGCGCAATCGTCGGGAATTAACTGACAAGTTTTTAAACGACCATCAATTACAATACACTTCGACCTTGAAATTTCAGCGTGGTCATCGCAACGGTTTTCATTTTTAATATCATCGCCGTTCTCGCGCGGCAGATTTGGCCAGCTTCCGCGAAGTTACGTCGGAGATGCGAAACGATTACGTGGATTCGCTTTCGGACGAGTAGGATTGCCTCCCGTAGCCGCGGAAGCCGGTCTCGTAACGAGCGGTGTACAGGAATTCGAGGATATCGAGACACGGAAACGATTCGAGAAGCTGTGCCGCCTTTCACGGCTCCGCGACGAAAATATGTGGTATACCAACGTTCGGATTACGCGTTCGCCAACGTTTTTTTTTGCACATCGCGCAGTTTACTGGATCCTTGAGAGTAGTTTTTTTATTCCGCGTTACGAAGCTTCGGAGTCGCTTTCGAACGCGATATGTAAGTGTCTTCGGTAGGTACGACCGCAGCGGATTTGAAAGTGCGCGTAGATCGTTCTCCTCCTAATTTGTTTGTCGCGAGGAGATGCGAGAATCCTCGTCGACAGCATGCGTCCACCTGGCGTCGATAGCAGCTCGGAGATGCGGCTTTGTGCCCGAATCGAGAGGAGCAACAGCTGCAGGTGTCGAATGTTCGAGACCTCGCAGCGACGCCTGTTGCTCGTACGAAATCGTTTCTCGAGCGCCGATCATCTTCGCGCGCGGATATGGAGCGGAGCTGTTGACAGACCGGAAGTCGGCTCCACGATAAGGCTTGGGAAAGCGAAACTGGTATTTCCCCGAACCAAGAATGAAATAAACGTCCGCCGACGTTTTACTTTTCTGCGTGTTACGTGCGTCGGCTGCGACAAGAGGGATAAGGCTAGAGGTTAACTGTTCGGAATTTCGTGCTGCCGATCGGTGGGCCTTTGTCCGTTTTAAAACGGTTCACAACATTCCTGCACTAGTAGTACACAACCATCGCGACTCGTACCTACTGGCGGATTTATTCAATTTTTTATCACCGCGCTCGCTGAGTTGGTCTCGTTTCGGGATGCGACGATCTTACGGTGCCGATAATGCCGATCCTTTCTCTCCTTTTACATCGCCAACGTCGTTTCCGTGACGAACGAAATCTCGGGATTCGTCATGTTTCACAAATAAAACCGAGACGGAACCGGAGTCACCTGCTCGTGTCTCGATGGTCCAGGTGGAAACAATTAAGGGGAGGCGAACGGGTTTCGGATACACAAAAGAAAACGTATTCCAGCGATTTTCGCCTCTTCGAGTCCCTTATTTCCTAATTTGTTTACAATTATGTTGATATAATTTAGCAACGTTTCGAGAGTATAATACTTTTTGGCCAACAACCAAGATAATTTCTTTCGTACACGAGTATTTCCTGGATTTTTTACCTCTTTCAATTACAACTCGTTTTACAGCTGAGCAAATAGACACATTTTGGGCACAGATCGGAGTTTTTTTACGGCAGTTGTGCAAACATTTAAAAAATTATGAGCAAGTTCGTTCAAACATTAGTAAATAGTGTACAAACATTGTAAACAAATTATGTACATTCGGCAGTGGGAAGAAAACAACGCGAAAATACGGTTTTTCGTGGGTCCATATCTGGTGGTTTGGAAAGCAATCGAACTTAGAAGGGAGCAGTCGAGTAAAGGCAGGACGATGTCAGTGCGAATCGACGCGTCCGATCGGACTTTCGATTCGTGGGTGAATCGAGAAACGGTACGTATGATTAAAAAAGGCGTAGAAATGTAGTAGTATCTGACGTAAAAATAGAGCGGAGGTCATTTGTCGTTTGGTACGTCCAGAGGAGGAGTTTTGTTGCGCGCGTATGGGAGACCGCAACGAGACAACACATCGATCCAGAACGATCGTTTCAAAGAGACGAATTTATATTCGTCGAATCACGCGCGATCCAGCAGCCGCGATACGCGATACGTTACAATTAACGTGGAGAGTGTTGCTCTTACGCAACTTTTGCAGCGGTCGCGAGAGACACGGATTGCGCAACCTTGAACGAGCAGGTTCGAGCACCAGGCTTGGTGTATACCGCGGTGTAGAGCGAGGTACGGTGCAACGCGCGAGGAATAGCGGTGCCTGGACAACGAGCATATGGAACGCGACATCTAACGAACAGGTTTATATAGCATTTACAGCTCCGATGCCGTAGAGTTATTTGCTCTCTACTTCTCTCCTGCAGCTCGCTCCTCGTGCTAGTCGGTACCGGTGGGTACCGAAATCCTCGACGCTACGCGTTGCCATCAACACCAGGTCTCTCACGTTTCGCGGAACGAAGATTTTCCTCGAATACAAATTAATAACGTTCCGTTGCACGTCTCTCCACTTTTCCCACGAATCGGCCGATTATTTTCACTGGACGCGTAACATCGCATGTTTCTATAACTGTAGTTGCATTTCGCGTTTGCCAAATGATCCGCAAGTGCGAGCGTATCTGCAAATATTTACGAAATCTATTTTTTTTCTCCAAGAAACGTTGAGTTACTTACACCAGTCGCACTCGCGATCGATGAACAAATTTCGTTGAATCGTGGAAATAACAACCCACGTGGTTCGGGATTATTTTCAACGAGTGGTGTCACTACGCTTTGCGGTGAGATTTTTTCTTGTTTTTTTTTCGCAGGAAACGCGGTTTTGTCATATTCAGACGTAGGAGCGCAAAACTGCGTCGAGATGTTTGGGAAAATATTCGTGCTTCGTTGGCTGCACGTTTGAGAAATGATACGAGGATACGGAATGAATGCGTGCGAGGAAGAGAGATAATTCGTTGGGCTTATCTGAAAACGTGGCTATTTCATTTTTTTTTCTCATCAATTTAATCTGATAACAGTAGTCGTGTTGTAATCTCTGCGACAGGGTGGAATTCAGGTATCTTTGAGACGCTGTTATTATGAAAAACCTGTTTGACATACGCCGCTGTTCAAATATCACTCTACGTCACGTGTTCCTTGAACATCATTTGACCCTGGTGTTTTAAACGACTAAATAGAATCGAATATCACGGTCGAGCATTCCGGAGGCGTTGAACCACCCGAAATAAGTGGCACTAATTAATCGTATTTCTAATAACTAACGGCAGTCGATACTCGTGGTCGGTGCACGAACACCGCGACCTTGACGACTGTTCGAATGGGCGAAGCTCGGATTTAATATTTTTCGAATGGCCGCAAGATGTACGATCATTGGAACGGACCGTGGGTGTAATTTGCAGCGTACAATAGTGAGACTGTACGACGAGGCGCGCAATTTATAATAAACTGGTCGGTCGGAATGAGCGTAACGCACAACGACGGAGCCTGATTAAAAAGAATGTGTCGATGATGTTTGTAATCCGAGTTGTTATTTTCGCCATGCAATACGAGTCTGTTAAGTATTTTGGAGCAGTTGTATTTTTTTTTCTCCTCTCGAACACAAAGCACGCTGAGATCAGAATCGACGTCACTGATTCTCGACGAGGAATTGATATTGAACAATAATTATCAGGCCGTCGTTGATAACGCGTTACGGAAAATGCTAGTCATCGCGTTTAGTAGCTAATTTGGATTTGAAAAAATATCTGAATATACTTTCGCTAGCTTGTTTGGATCTGGCTAGTTGAAATAGGCATTACGAACGGCCTTTACTTTTCCCTTTGGAACCTTTACCACGACCTTTGCCTTTTTTATGTCTACCGTGTTTTCTCTGCTTTTTCTCCAGCTGGATACGAGCCTTCAAGATTTGTTCGGGTCGTCTCAATTCGCCCTTCGCTTTCACCTTGTCCTTCATCTTCTGATTGTGACGAGCCCAATGCGTATTCGAGGCGACTTGGACTGCAACAGAATATATTTGCAGATCATGAATCGTGCGACGGGCTATCGGGTTTCCGAGTGACAAATAAAACCAAAAGAATTACAGGTTTTCGTCCGAGGCCAACGTGATCTACGAGGCTCGATCGAATCTGCCAAGAATCAAACAGCGAAAGGATCTATCTACTCGTGTATTTTATCTCTGACGTTTCATCTGTCACGTTATGATGCGTAGTTCTTTTTTTCGCGGATATTGAGAGCTCGGTTGTGATTAGCGGAATACTCATTCGATTTGTCACATCTAAAAATGTAAATGATGCTCGAAGATCGTAATAACGAATATTCGACTAGCTGTAAGAATGTAGGACTCGGTGCTATCGTGCCTTATCCGTGTGAAGAATTCGACTCAGCGTTATTGGTGTTGCTTCGGGTGGAATTAGTTGAGTTGACAATCACGAAGACTAACGATAAGATAAGACAATAGTTGAATTACGAGATTGTCTGGGAAGCAAGAGATTTGATAGAGTGCGTTCAAATCAGCATTAATCGAGCCAAATCTCGACAATAGAAATTAAACCGAAATACGAGCCTTCCGCCTGGTCTCTGCAGTCTGCTAGATTACACTGGAAGACGTATATCGCATTTTTATATGAGATATTGGATAATCAAGAATAATCGAGTAAATTGCAGTACGATGGAGCCTTCGTGTTTGATGTCTTTCATGTCACACGCGCGACAAAAATGAGAATCCAACGACAGTTAAAAAGTAGCAAAATGCGGGTCAAGTTTATCACGAATTCAGAGTACCAGGATGTTGGATTTAGGTGGAAAGAAAAAAAAATCGACGTAAACACTGAGCGACACCAATGAGCTGTTTCGTTCTGTTCGACCTCGCCACTGAGGAGATGTGATTCGGTTAATTAACAGATTGGACATCGCGAGAAATCAATGCAGTGGTAGACAGAGGGTACAATGATCTACTTCCTGTTGTTAACTATAGACACATTAGACTATACTTAATTCAATTCCCGCGTGGAAAATGTGGTAGGGGTACGAATTAACGTGACCACACGTATGCGGGTCCGTAAATAACGATTTACGAAAACTGGCAAAGCTCCGTGAATAGAATGAAAGGAAGAAAAACACAAACCAACAACGTAAAACGAACTTACGTTTTTGAAGCGCCGGTGGTTCGTCGTCGTCGTCGTCGTCTTTCTCAGCATCGGCTTTAGTTTTGTCTTTCCATTGCGAGTAACGATTGCTCTTGTACGTAGCAGGAATCCAAACACCAGATTCCGTTCGAATTTTTGCTTTTTTCGAATTCTGGAAAACACAATCGAGATCAGTGCAAAAGTTGACGAGGATCTAAGAAATAAATATTCTTACAGTTTCTACGTTGACCATCTTTTTCTTTTTACGATCCCAACGCTTCAATTGAGTTTGAAGACGACGCGAATCTTCGCTGTCTGCTGTTAGATCCATTTGCATTTTTTCCGCTTCGGCAGAAAAACTATTCACTGCCAAACTGGAATCGACGTGTTTGTAAAAGAAGCATCGATTGGGACGGAGAGATTATAGATCAAACTTTCGTCTTACCCTTCTTCTGTGAGTTTGTCCGGTGCTGCGTAAGGAATATAAAACTCTTCGTCTCGAGTAACTTTCGGTTTCTTCCTCTTTTTCTCCTTGTAAAGATCATCCATCTTTCTCTTTTTTGGAGCTATTATACATTTGAACGCCGCATCGATTTCCTCCGCATTGCTCTGTACCAAATTCGATTTTTTCGCCATTTCTGCACAAAGAAAAGATCCTATAGAGAGACTGTTTCGATTCGAATAAATGAAACGTATAACGAACGAACCGTCGGCGGTGAAAACATCTTTTTCTTCCCGCTCTTCTTTCTTGCGGTGAAAATTCGCTATGTTTTCCTTGTGAAAAGCACGTTTGGCTTTCATTACCGTGTAGTCAACTGACGTTGCTTTCATTCCGATCTCAAACACTGTCTGGAAAAAATTCAAGGTCAAATCTAAACAAAAATTAAATTTCCAAAACTCTTACCCCTTGAGGCCTGTAGTTTTTCATTCTGGAAAGAAGATCGTTAGCCGCTGATGTCATGTCAGAATATTCAGGTATAACACCCGCAGATGCAAGTTGCAATTCCTTAATTCTCTTGACGCTGTCCGAAGATGCTCCTGGCCTCGATCTGATGTATTTTTGATATGCATTACTGCACACCTTCTTCATATTTTGCTGTTGTAAATTTGAACGGTTTTTCAATTCGGTTGTGCGAAGCATTCGATCGAGGAAATATAAATTATGAGTAACGTACCAGCTCTTGGCTGCTTTCGTGCCAAAGGATCAATTCAGAAAGCTGTTCTTCTACCATGGATTGTGGCAGTTTTCCAACTGCATTTTCAGGCACCTGACCGCTTGGTTTTGCAGGCACGACGTGAAAAGGTCGTCCAAGGAAGAGATGCAAGTCCAACAAATACGAATACTCGTCTGGCCCTACGATGCTGTAAGCCGTACCACTCCGCCCAGCTCTCGCGCAACGTCCTGTTCAAGAATATCCAAAATTATTTACAACCCTAAGAATTTTGGACGACGAGATTCAAACATGGCAACTTACCAACTCTGTGAACGAAGAGTTTACTTTTTGACGGAAAATTCACATTGATGACGTTATCCAGCTGTGGTATATCGATACCTCGAGCCGCCACATCCGTGACGACCAAGACTTTCACTTTGCCAGATTTGAATTTGGCTGCATTTATTTTTCTTGCCGACGGGTCCAAGTTCGAGTAAATGAATGTGTTACTAATGTTAGCTTTGTCCAATATCTGGAAACAATTCATACACGTTACATTCATGAGGTATTCAATGAAATAGTATGGAATAATTTTCCAAACCTAATTGCTATCATTGTCTAGAAATACGACGAATTCGAGAAAGAACAAAAGTATTAACAGTATAAATGAAGAAATACGTGTTCGAGAGAAACTCTTCGTACATCAGAAATGCAGAAGAAACAATGCCGTTACTTACCAAGTGAATGTATTCCACGTGATGTATGGTCGCAGCGAAAACGACCGTTTGGGAGTCAGGTTTAATTATGTTTTTCAACAAGCATAACAGTACGGCAATTTTCTCCTCGGACCGACTCGTGATAAATGCTAATTTCAATTCATCTGGCAATTTGCTCTCCACATCCAGACGTAACAAAACAGGATCGCTGAGACCAGCCTTTGCAAATTCTACCAAAATTTTAGGCAAAGTAGCAGAGAAAAGCAGCGTTTGTCGCGCGGAAGGTAATCTATTCAGGATTTCTTGAAGTTGGTCTCCAAAACCCATTTCGAATAGCCTGCAACGATTAGATATTTTTTCTTCGAACAGGCGATATCATCAAACATGGTTGTTGAAAATTAAAGATCTTGCAAACCTGTCAGCTTCGTCGAATACTATGTACTCGATGCCGTTCAATTTTAGATCCATCTCAACGCAAATGTGTAAAAAACGACCGGGTGTAGCTACGATAATATCCGGGTTTCCATGAATAACGCTAAACTGGTTGTCCATGCTGTCACCGCCAATAATCACCGCAGCTTTCAATCCGACGAAGCGACCGACCTCTTTGATAAACTTCAATGTTTGCAAAGCCAATTCTCGGGTCGGCGATAAAATTAAGGCTCTTGCTCCAGCCTTTGCTTGACGCATTTTCAATTTTTCCAACATGGGAATAAGAAAACAAGCAGTCTTTCCACTGCCCGTACGCGCCATGGCGACGACGTCGCGTCCTTCGAGGACCAGGGGAATAGTCTATCGCGCGAGAACAAGTAACAAACATATTAATATTTCAAAGCTCTCGAATTCAAAGCTTCGGCTTACTTTTCTTTGAATGGGAGTCGGTATCTTGTAGCCTCGCTTCTGTATGCCTTTCAGTACCGGGAAACTCAAGCCCATGGCTTGAAACCCACCAGATTTCTTACCGATCTTTTTCTTATTTACTTTCAAATCATCATCATCGTCGTCTTCGATCTCCTCGGGGTCAGCAAACCCTTCGATCTCGTGTTTACCCATTCTAAAAATGATTGAAAATTGTACGTTCAGTGAATTGCGTTAACATAACCTCGACTCCACGAAGAGTTTCCCTATTGAATGTATGCGTGAAACGTTTACCTGATTTGACTGATAAAAAGTGGATTATCGATCACTTGTTGAATACGCAATTGGTATTTTTCACTGTTATCAAACGTAAATTAAAAACGTGATATTCTCACGTGGAGATTGACGTGATCGCCATTGATGTATATGAGCAGCGTCGAACTGCACCGAACGGGCTCTACTTTACCGACAGACAAGATATCGCTACGTTGCCTGTATTCGCTACACGCTTCGTGCCACGAATGTAGCAAATGCTGAACCGAACCGTCGCTCGCAAAGATTGTAATGTGATTCAGAGAATTTGTATCCACACTTTCTAGCTCTGTGTTCTTGACGACGATTTTCTTTCCATCAAAATCTGACAGAAACGTGAATTCGCCAGAAAAATCATCGACTCGAATTGAATGTCGCTGTGAACTGTGGAGAGCTACATTTACTACCGTCAGAAATATGTATATCGTTTCAGTAACGCAACGATAACTGTTCTGTACGTAACGACACGACGAAAATACGAAAGATGGCACATGTGACTTTCGTATTTGTGAATATAATAATCAGTGAGATAACAATGCTTCGAAACAGTCCAATTCGCAAATGATCAGAAGCCACGAATACATTACTCGCGACCCGCTCGCGACCTTTGCTGATCGTCACGTGACCATGTACGACGAATGTAATCGTCAATTTGTTGTGGTAAGCGAAAATACGATGGGAATTGTCGATGCAGTCGTGATAAAAGGTGGATCGAAAAATAACAAGAATGTACGGATAAGGTTATTCGCGTGAAAATAAGGTATCGCGTGTGGATGCGAAAAATGGCGCCAAATAGACGCCATGTCGACGATAATGCAGCGAGCGAAAAAATCGAGAAGGCCGTGAAAAGTAAGAATTCCAATAAACGGCGTCTGGTTGTTCGAAAATTGTTGTAAAAGTGTATGAAAATTGAGAATAATGTGTTACCCGTAAGTAGAGCTTGCATTGGTATTGTTTTCCTCGTATTTCGAGTGTTATTAGAGCGATAAACATATGGCCTATGACAAGGGACTTCCGTTTAATGGACAGGAACAGGAAGTTCATCTCTGTCCGAGACGGCAAAATAAAAACATCCTGTGCGGATGAAATTTTCGAAAAATAAACGCGAGTATTTTTGGGGTTATACAGAGACGCGTGATCTTTCGTCTTTCCTCGGATAAACCTGAGTTCTGACACTTGACACGTGACTGTTTAACCCCTCGTGAAGCAAGGTCAAACGGCACCGTCTGAACTTGGAAAAATGGATTGTCAATGCGGATCCGTCAATGTCTCGTTATGCGGCATTATGTCTGGCGAATATCTCAAATTATCTTTATTATCATCGAATCCCTTCCTTCTAGGGCTGGTCGATACGTGGATTGACAGGAAAGTGAAACCATGCAAGCCGAAAGCATATGTGGCAATGATATTGAGGGACTTGACTCGGACACCTTGATTCCGGTGAGTCAAACTTACCTGGTAATCTTACCAGCGAAATATGCTATCCACGCGCCCTGTCATTCCGTTGAAGTTCACCGGTCTTTTTTCTCAGGTTGAAATCCTACCCTGCGACGTAGCACCGCGTTCTCGTGGTCAGGATGCTTTGTCGATCGTCGAACTGGGCAAGCAGCTTCTGCTCAGCGCCAGAAACGGCGACACGGAAACGGTGCGAGATCTGATGTGTCGCGGTGCCCCTTTCACGACGGATTGGGTGAGACAGATGTTTGCTGATTGACAGAGGATGCTCGAACCAGAATTATGAAGCAGAGTAAATATCGATACATTTTCAGCTTGGTACAAGCGCATTGCATTTGGCTGCGCAGAATAATCACACGGAAACTGCTGAAGTATTGCTCCGAGCTGGAATATCTAGGGATGCCAGGACCAAGGTTGATCGTACGCCATTGCACATGGCTGCCTACGAGGGACATCATCAAATGGCACAGCTGTTGCTCAACTACGGAGCCGACGTAGACAGTAGAGACATGGTAATGGTGATTTTGTGATAGACACCGTGAAAATTGTAGAAAAATCGAACTCGAATCCTCGAAAGGGGATTGAAACGATCGAGATTCTCACGAACACCTTTGCTTGCAGTTGAAAATGACGCCGTTACATTGGGCCGTTGAGCGGGAACACGCCGAGGTTATGCACGTCTTGTTGGAACACGGAGCTGATGCTAACGCGACTAGTAAATTTGACAAAACGCCAATAAGCTTGGCATTAGAACGCAATCGATTAGATTTAGTCGACGTTCTTCAACAGGAGCGAGAAATATTGGCGGAACAGACTCAACATCAAACCCAGGCTAGTACAGCCGAATTAGAGGTAGCGACCCATAACCTGATGCAATTGGAAGCCGAGCGAGAGCAGGAACAACAGCAGTTCGAGGTGGAACAACATCCAAATCGCAAACAGTACTTAGGTACCATTCATTAAAATTTTACTTTCAAATATCTCTAGCTAGATCATTACGAAAGCTAACAAACATTCTTATTCCCAATTGGAAAGCTGGCAAGAGGCAAAAAATGATATTTCAACACATTCACGAACCTGCAACCAACGACGAGGAACAGGACCAAGAAACGGAGGTTTTGGACGAGAACGAGAGCAGAACGCAAGAGACGGAGGTGGAAGACGAGGCTGACATGATCAGCGGCGTGGAGCAACCGTTACGATTGCTCCAAGCTCACGGCATAACGATGATTCCTGTCGACAACGACACGACTATCGTGGAGAACGCAATGGAAAGTGGCCAGACCGTAGTTTTGACGGGTAAGAATTTCGTTCTTTACGTCGAATCGATCTGTGATGAGCATCGAATATCGCGTTAACAGAAGCTGGGAAGCTCGCGCTGAATTTGACGAGAGGACCGCAAATGGGAATGAAACGATTGCACGTCGCGTCGAGGAGAGGCCCACCCAGAAAAGTTATAGCGATACGAGCAGACCAAATTTTGGGACACACGAACCCGACACTGACATCGCGCGGTCCGAACATACTTAAACGAACGACGTTGGATAACAAAGCTGGCAAGCTGTTTTTCGCTTCCTTAACTAACACCGCATCGTCGATACCAACGCTTACGCAAGCGAAAAATGTCATATCAAATCCCAAGGTAATTAAAATCTCTACGCCGCGATCTACGTTTCACGATGTTCGTTGTCAGTCACGGTTTTCACGTTTCAGCAAAAAGTCGCAACGCCGATAAAATCAATGGAACCCACAATCTTGCAATTGGACGACGAGGTGGAGGAAGTTACGGAGGAGGACAATCTGGAGAACAACACCGAGCAGGTGATGGATATCGCGACGTTGAACAAACAATTGGTCGAGGCGCGTCGGCAAGCTGCCGAGTACCGTAGACAATTATTGAAGAAAGAACAAGAAGCCGAGAAGTATAAGCAGCAGTTGAAATCAATCACTGCTCAAGCAGCAGCGACCAAGTGAATTTCATAAATTCTTCTACGAAATGACACTCGAATCGCGGCTCCGCAACCAATCACGATCCGTGAAAGCACAATATTATTACCAAGTCTACATGATATACGCGTCGTTGAAGAGGAGGATTGTTACTAAGTAATTTTTACGATAAATTTATAAATACGAGAGCAAAAGTAAATACGCTTCCACACAGCGATAAACCACAGATCCGGTTCTCTCGGATAACACACGTTTGCTCGGCGTGTGCCGTGTTGTTTGTTGACACGTCGCTGCGTAGTTCAATCGTCGCCGAGCAGCACTCCGTCTCTGCGAAGGAAGGAGACCCAAACAATCCGAAGTATATGAAAACAGGTGTGATATAAACGAGCAAACGTAACACGAACGATGCTAGAAAGAGGAAACTTCCAAACTTGCGAAATGCCTTATTCGTCGCAAACGAACATTTTCCGCGCCGTTGAACGATCATCCACTCGACGACGCTATCGATCGCGGACGAGATGATTACCAAGCCCGCGAGGTAACGACCAGACAAATAACGCTCCGGAAAACCGATAGACTTCGTCCAACCCCGGAATTACGATCCTCGAACCGAAATCGGTCGATAACTAAAAGAAGAAAAAAACCCTGTTCGAATCCAGCTACATCAACTGACCGGCGTGCGCGAACGACGAAACACACGCGACGCGTGTTATATATATATATTGCGATATTTTTTATTTCCGTAAAAGTTGATTCCTGTAATAAAAATTAATTTCATAAAAAAAGTAACAAAAACAAAATCGCCTCTCATTGACTCCTACGCACCCGGCATTACTCCTATCTCGAGACGCGAGGAGACCCGTAGACCGGCTCTTCGCCTTTTACCGTCGTCCTGATTTTATCGCGATACGCGAGCTTTTTCGATTCTTGGCCGGGCTCGGCTGACGACTCCCTCGATTTGGGTCAACCCTTTCAATTTCGCATTATGCTAAATTTACGATACGAACAGTAACACGCCATCGTTTGTAACGTGTCGGCGAAAAGATGTTTTTCACTTCCCATTTCGAGGCTTCGTATCGGATATACGAAAACGGAATCGAGGAACCAGGAAAACGAAAGTCCCGCTTCCTCGTTTCGCTACATCCTATCGCATCCGTATAGGTATATAAATAAAATAGGTAGCAAGTAATTGTCATTCACGGAAGCCTGCTGGCAATTTTCATTTAATTGCAGTCTTTCCTTCGCTCGCACGACGGGGGAGTGGTCGAGCAACCGAACAACCCCACGTCCGGTCCGCCGTAAGAGATTATGCACGCACGCGTGTAGGTACGTAAGCGAGTCGTTCGCGTGTACGGGTGAGTCTGTCGGATACGCGAGCGCGAGGAAAGGAGAAGAGATGATCAAGAAGAAGGACGGCAGGTGGAGGGGAAATTGCAAAACTCTCTTTCCTGCTTTTGACCTAGAAACCGTGGGGAGATAACGGGGCAGCGCGACGCAACAGCAATGAATCTACGTGCAGCAATGCATCCTTGCTCCCTTTCTTCGCGGCCGGGTATGCCCTTCGTGCGTCGCATCCCCCTTTCGAAACTAGGCTACGTCACCTCGCCACGCGTTCGATTCGCTCGAATCATTTTGACATCGGTTCGAAGCTGCATTGCAATTTCTCGACACGCCGTAGGAAAAACAAACGTTAACGTGGAACGTTGCGCGAACAAATGTTAATATTTTCGTTGCATTTGCTCGTCTCGAACGGCTCATACGTACGCGTATATATGTACGCGAACGGCCGGTTATTTTTTCAAATGTCACGCAGAGTTTAAAGAACGCAAAAAAATATATAACACGTTCGTCTCCGAAAGTTCTCCAATGCGAATCCCCTGCACCAACGAAAACATGCGTTCGTCCCCTTTTACATTTTCGGAACTAATACCAATCTACTGCCACTACTTTTTTAGCCGACCTCATTGTTTCAGTGTTGGATATATTTCCCCCCTACACTGTTACACGATAAAAAAATTGGCCGCCATTGTGCAGAGTGTACAATTTTTTGTGGAGACATTTTAGTGCTGTTCTCACACTCCATTTTTCAACACAAACATGTTTCTCGATACCGGAGTAACGTTTTTTAAATGGTTTGTCGTACCGTTAACACTAGACGCGGATCGTTGAGATAACACTAATTTTGTGTCGTCCGCGAGAATGTTTTTGTTAAAGTTTTTTAGTGGGTAAGATTGTTCGGGTAAATTGAACTTTGCGCTGGGAGAAGCGATTTTTTTTCCTCCATTGTTGACGAGTCGTATTTTTCGGTGATATTACTTTGTTCGATTCGAGACGATGTACGAAAGAGGCGAGATTGCAGGAGGCTAGATAGCCGTGTGGGTGTAGACGAAGGCGGCGAGAACGGGGAAGGTATACCTGCGTGCCCCGACACATCACCTTACCCATTCTTTACGTCGTAATCTAACGAGGCGACTGGCCAAGCGAGCTCGTTGCATGCCACGTTGCATGCGCCCGATAGAGCCAGGTCGAGTCTCGGTGGCCCTAATGTGCCCTACGCCGGTCTCCTATCGGTCCCGTAACCTTTATAGCCCATACGAAGCTTTTGTATTCAATTAGGCCAATCAAAGAGCGGACCGTCTGGTTCCCCTACTCTCTCGCGGAATCCACGCGATCTCGACGTAATCTGGTCGGATTCGGACCAAAATCTTACAAATTAATTCGTCACAATTATTGTCGATCGTTTCCGCCTTTCTCCAAGAACTCGTTCGCCAACCCTCGATCTTCCGCTCTTTTACGAAAATCACGCGACCGCATTTTTTCACTTTTAACATATTCGTGCCTGATAAAATCGCGGAGATAAATCTCGCGGGGAATGATTGATACTCGAAACGAATCCCACGGTTCGGGTATCGAGCAATCTCCGACCATTTATAATACTCGATTCACCCGGTCTACCTTTTTCTCTCTTTTCCTAAGATAAAGCATTTTTGGCGCGAGATGATCGCAGGCTAAAAATGTGCATCAATATTCCACGCACTTTGTGTTCTTTATTTAATTTTCGAGGAAATATCGTTACACAAAAATTCGTTGAACAAAAGAAGTTCGATCTAAAATCGCCAACTTCGAGGAGCTAAAATTCTATTCACGTGCCGTTGATTTGGCGAGTAAAAAATTATGTCGAGAGTCGATGCGAGAAAAGAGAGGTGAAACGGTCGAGTCCATGAAGATAAGCGACGCGTAATCGAGTATTTCGCGACGCGATGGAATTTGTCTATTTTTTGGATTTGCCCGATTTCTTCTTCCTCTTCTCTTCCGGTCTGTAAGGCCCCAGTTTCCGGCGAACCATCACTCCGCGCCACCAGGCTTGAATTCTCGTAGTTTTCACTCGTCTCCGTTCTTCGGCCTCCTTCTCTACGCGTACGGCTTGCTTTTCCGCGAGATATTTATCGATGAAACCTTGCTTGATCCTTTGCTGCGGCGAGAATCAGAATCCAACGAAATTAAGAACGAGTCGAAATTCGAAGAAGGAACAGAAGTAAATCTTACCTCTTCTCGCAGTAGATCCAAGATAGTTTTTTCAGCAACGATATCCGCCCGCAGAGTCTTAATTTTACCCTCGTAATCCGCCCATTCCTTGTCGTAACGATTTTTCCACTCGGCAATATTCTCCTGGTTTTTCTGCGAACGCGTAATTTATAATCGACCTACGAGTCGAAAATCGACGAACGAAAATCCACGAAAAATTGCAACGATCTCGTGATATTACCGCGATGTTGGCATTCAGGAACGTTTCGATCTCTCTTCTTATACGATCCTCGTTTTTTTCATCCCTCGCCAATTTTTCGAGACGCAGACCCAGGGCGTCTTCGCTCAGCGAACATCGTTTCAGATTTTGCTCGCACCTGGATTTTTCCCATCCGGAAACGTAAGCAATCGTCGCTACGCCATGCGACCGTTGCATTCCCGTTTCTCTCTGCCCGAAAATCAACAACGAGAACGTCTGTCTCAGTGCGAATGACACAAATGTATTTAATCGACTAAAAATATTAAAATAAATTTGCAAATCAATTACACTGTTGATTAAATTTTAAAAATTTAAAATCTACATGTCGATAATGACTTCATGATTTTGCGCGAATCGATCAATTATCTCGAGGATTATTACATATTGACGGGCAAACACATTCCACGTCCATTCTCTTCTTCCCGAGATGTTTTTTTGTCTGGATATACTGCGACGGATGTCCTCGAGACGCCGTAAAAAAATAAAAAAAATAAAAACAACAGGGAGAAAAACCACGACAGCGGATGACAGACTTTTTTGGCGTTGAGCATTACGTTGATAGAAATCGCATTTTATCCAAGTGTTCGCGGGCTTGAAAAAAAGTATCGATTCGCGGAGCTCCTCGCCGACGAATGGGCCATCCTTATGTTCCTCCGACACGAAACAGGTCTCCGAGCTCGTTTTCTTCACGTGTTCGTTCCTTTTAACGCGCGATCGTTCCCCACCGATGCTCGGAAAATTTAACAGCTGGCTGACTACCATTCGATCAAAGTGGATATTTACGACATATTTAGAGCAGGCTTGATGAAAATTTACCGTCGCATCGCTCATAAAGTTCGTCTGGATTGACGATGCCGTCGAGGGTGGAAAGAATGTTCGCGCTGTGCGCGGGAAATAAAGGCAAGGAAGAAATAGACGAATAAATAAACTGCAAATGAAAACAAAAAGAAGAAACGTAGAAGGCGTACCGAAGCTCTGTCGAGTTCGTCGATGACTTCGTTCTTCTCGAATTCGTGCCTTTGTTTCTCGCGGGACAAAAGGTCTCGGAGCATCCTCGCAGCCTCCAAATTCCGTTGAGCCTTGATCAAAGTCGATAACTCGTTCGTCCTCGTCATCTCGTAATTTTTCACCGTTTCTACCAGCGTCGCGAAGTATCCGGTTGATCGTATCTCGCGGATCGTCTCCTCCAGTATGCCCTTCAAGTACGCGCTGCGAACATCAACAATTTCACCGCGTAATCGCCGAGAATTCGCCGAGAAAGCAGCGCGTTTAGAAAGAGGCTCCTTCGCGAATGTACGAGCCGCGTCGAATAATTCCGGGATTCCGATAATTGGCAAAGTTACGAGAGTTTGAGGCGAGTGGCAAGCAGTGTTTACTCTAACGCAACACATTTACGTTCGATAGCCTTCCGTGAACCACCCCATTAGTTCCCAGACGCGAGCATAAAGACCCTTCGATCAGGATGGTCGGAAGACGTAGGCGAGCATCACGTTCGATTAAAAGACACCCGTTAACACTGGCATTACAGGGTCGTTAATTTGCCACGAATCGAACGTGTCGCTTGTACTCTCACCGTATTAACGGGTACCAAAGACGTGACAAGGATTTCCAGAGCACAAAATGGCGCGGAAAGCTCGGAAAACTCGACTCGTATCGCACAATCACATTCCGTGGAACGGTTGACCTTGGATTTCTCGCAAGGTCAATGTACGAGCAAATGTAAAAGAGAAAAGCTCGTTCTATTTTCGAAAGTTTGCTACCAAATCTGCGAAATGTCCTAATGCGAGAGGCCGGAGCGTGAAAAAAGACCGGATCTCCCATCCACGCTAAAAAAAATTGCTGCTGCGTACGGAGAATAGGAGATCAAAGGTAGGAGATGCGTATAAGTGGATCAGACTCTCGTAGAATTTTCCTTGAACCCGTGCGGAAAATTCTGATAAGGTTCTCCTCGAATTCCCGATGTATTTCCATATCCAAAGATCGACCGAATTTCGAATAAAACGTGCGTAGGGGCAGTTTCTTCCCGTAAGTATTCGGCGGAATCGGGGACACGTGAGAATGCGACTGGCAACTTCGTCCTGGGGAAAAGAAGAGAAAAAGGAAGATATTGGTCGCAACGGTGGGAACCGGGCTCCGGCAACGAGCATGGAAAAACGCATGGCAGAGAGACGTATAAATCAGTGGTGCAAGGTATACGCCCGATCCTCGCGTGACGCCGACTCGTTGTACGCGAGTGAGCTAATGAAAGGGTGCGAATCGACAACGCGTTTGATATAATTTGCTCGTAAACAGTTCACGGACTATTCGACAGATAATTATAACGAACGTCTTGGTCGTCGCGTGGTCGTAGCGCGATTGGCGCCTGCGCGACGGCAACCTCGCACGCGCGCGCGTGTATGCGGTGCAACGCGGTCAGGCGTCGATTAATAACGCTGGGCGCGCGAGCCACGGCTTCGCGAGGATTCGCTCGTCGGCTCGCCCCTCCGTGCCGCGGCGGGTTCGCAATTATACAAACGATCGAAATCGACGTCGGTCGTATCGAATTGAATCGAGCAACGCATACGCAACCTGTCCGTTCGAAACTTTTCCAACGCAGCTCCCGTCTCGATGGATTTCAGAGTTTGATCGTCGCCCGACTGAACGGTCTTCGTGGAATCCGAGTGTCTGGAAACGAGAAGAAAATACGGATAATCGATCCGAGGCGGCGCGGATAAATGGAATAGAATGAAAATAAAACGACGGTCGTCTCATCCGCTCCGCCTCTCGAAACACTGACCTGATGATCGATGACGCGAAACTCAAGTTGCTCTCTATTTTTTTCACCTTCGTGCTTCTTCTCAACGACGTCGATACGTGCCGATCGCATTCTTCCAGTACGAATATCATTCTATCTCGTTCCTCGCTACCCGAACACAAATTCCCTCGGTCCTCGTCCTTCTCAGCCTGGCAAACCGTAACATCAGGAGCAAATTCCAGAACGTGCGTAAAAAATGAACAAGCACCCAAGATGCAACGCGAAGTCAGACAATAATAACGACAACAACAACAACAACAACAACAACAACAACAACAACAATTGGATGATTATCGGATAATAATTTGTGACCGGTGAGCTCAATCAGCGGAAACAAAAGACGACCAGAATCGATGGGAGACCATTTTTCATTCGCGAACGAAGAACAAAGCGCGGTGATTATCTGAAGGGAGGGAATTATCGGTTGACAAAAATTCATCGAGTCGTTTAACGAGGAATCGAGGAATTGGCGGTTAAACGCGATGTAAGCTCGACGAGCGTTGGCGAGTAGAAATATACAGACAGGGGCAGAAGAACAAGTATTTCATTGTTACCATCGTAACTCGAGAGTTTAATCGGCGACGACGAAGTTCGTTGAGCGGCTCCGGTCACTGGAAAAAAGAAAGATCGAATCAGAGAAACGGATGGTAGATTATCGAGCAAGTAGCATTGAATTTTTACCGGAGATTTTTTGTTCCCAGCGCGACGAGGCTTGCGACGCGAAACGATAATGGTTTGATCCATTTCTACCGGTTGCCATACCAACGATACCATACTACCGTACGATACCATAGCCGAGACCACGAGTCGATCGTTCGAGCCTCTCGCACATGCCGTAAGTTTCGAGACCCGTGAAAAATCAGCTCGAGGTACAACGAAACCAGCTTCGAAAATCAGGTTTTGCCACGCGGCAATCACCGTTAACGCAGTACAATTTCAGACGATTGGTGCGAAAAATATTTACAAATCGGGCGAAATATATTTACAAATCGCGCGAAATATTTTAGCGGGAGTAAAGTACAATCGCGAGGCTCGTTTACATTTTCACGGCGAACTCGTCGCGCGGAATGACGAGGAGAAAAAAAATGATGCCTTTCTCAGCGTAGCGCTGCTACCAGTTACGTAACCGCCCGCGTCGCGAGAGGGAATCGCGACCGGTGAAAAAAGCTCTGGTGACATGCGACGCGAAAGTTTCCGTCAAACGAAGCGAAATTGTTGTTGTATTGTTTTTCATAAATTCGAAAATCGCTATTTATTAATTTATTGCAAATCGGCCAAGTATTCGCGATCGATGGAATCACTAAAAATATCAGCCCACCAAGACAAGCATCGATGGCGTCGCGCACGAGTCGCTGCTTTTCTCGTTAGTCTACCCATCTCAGGCTAACGGACTCTGCTCGAGAAACTGTATCGAATCGCGAGAAACTCGCGAGCCAGGCTTTTTTCGTATCGCTGATTCGCAATCCATCGTCACGTGGGAATTTCTGGGATATTTTGAAGCTGTGGCTCCCGCCAACTTCTTGGTAAGAAATGGCAGAAGACTCCTTTGTGGGTCACGCGCAGACATCTGCCCCGCTGGTTGTTCGTGTCTCGTGGAAAGCGAATTTCAAAGTATGAAACGCGATTAACTCGGATTACGAGTAGAAAGTTGGCAACGCGTGAAATTTCTCATAACTAGTCTTCGCGTCGAGGACTCGACAAGCGAGGAACTTAATTTTGGAGAACGAGGTTGAATTGAATTTTGGAAAAAAGTCGGGGAAAATTGGAAAATTGCGACGAATCGAATTCTAGGGTCGTAGGGAATTTCGGGACGTTTAGCCGAGATGATGAAAAAATGTCGGACAGGCGAGCTCGGATGTGCGCGGAGGAGTTGATAAATTATCGAAGAGATGGGAATTACGGGGCGCAAACCCTCGTCGTTCGACGTCGAAGCCCTACCAAACATCGCGACGTTTCGAAGTTCGACTCGCGCGGTAAACTCGGCAAAATCAACAGTTGTACAAACGTACGTAATAATCAATCGCATTTGATCTCCCGCGAGTTTGCAATTTCGTTCGCATATTAATATCCGGCCGGGCCGGAATTTTTCGCGCATCGCTGGCGTCTCCGCGTAAATTGGTGTTGGTAACGCGGCTGTGCAAAAAAAAAAAAAGGGGGGGAGTGAAATTCCGATCTCTTCGTTCGTCAAATTTGTGACGAGAAAGAATCTGGAGAAAATAGTTTGATTGGAAAAGTTTCTCTCTGTTTATATAATAGCGACGAGGTTGCGCGAGCGAAAGACAGACGAAAAGTAGCGAAAACGAGAGAATAAAGAAAAAGAATGCGAAAAAAGGACGCCAAGGATCGAGCAAACGTTTCGTTGAAACGGAATATCAGAAACGAAACCGCGATTGCGAAAGTTTCTCGACTAAGAAATCTCGCGGTTCGAATTGACTCGGACCAATTGAACTGCGAATCGTTTCGTCTAGCAATTATTTTCCTGAATTTCCTCGATCCGACGAAAATTAAACAACCATCAAATCTCGAGCAGCAGCTCGTTGAAATCAATCGCATTGCTCGAACGAAGTGTTCGTGTGCCGCGATTTTAATGTATTTGCAATTCAATGAAAAACAGTCCCCTCGAATTAATTGGAATTTGAGTCGAATCGCAAGTTTCATTTGAGGGGGAAATCCGTACAAACGATCGAAGACGACGAGGAATTTCGTTGTTGTTTTCCAACGCAGCTACTGGACCAATCGTTTCCAAATTCGCAGGCTATTTTACTATACATTCGAAGACTCGAAACCATTTTTGTTCGGTCGAAAATAAGTACACATCAGCAGCCTGCAACCGAACGAATTTTTCCCTCATCTTCGAATTGCGGCAGCTGTAGTTTTTTTGTTTTTCAATGGAAACCAAAAAATCAGAAACCGTTACATTCCCCGGGAAAGTACGCCCTCGATAACCGAGAAAAAGTTCCAAAAGTTAAATATCGCAATAATGGCGGCACTCGGAGTAAAAAGATCGAATTTTCACCGAACATTTTTATGCAAAAAATGAATAATACATTTTTTTTAACCGCTCATTTTTTGGCCGCTCGGTAGTTCTTCTGCCATAGCATCGAAAGTATTCGTAAGATCGCCACAACATTTTCGGAGAATATTCCTAAGACGTGGAACAGAATTTTGTTGTTGTTGAGAAAATCTATAAGGGCTTCACCCCTTAAAGCTTGGGACGAAATTGCGGGGATCGAGTTGAACATCTTCTAGCTGGGATGCGTTCTCCAATGTCCGCTCGGAGGTGTATGATAATCTTCAATTGCGAAACAGGAGTCGTTGAATATTTATGCGAACACGTCGCGAAGCGTAAATTAGATTTTCCTCTCAATTTGGAAATTGGCGGCTCGATAAGGATGACGCGATGGCATGGAATATCATTAAACTGCGGTTGTTTATGCTAATTTGTATTATGCGTGGCTGGACAGAGGCGACAAACAAAATTTCGAGGAGGCGAGCGAGAAACCGAATAGTTTACGTAAAATACGTATCGCCAAGTGCTCAATAACAACAAAAAAAGTAGGGTATTCGCTGATGCGCTATTTGAAATTCGAATCTGCAGTCATCTCTCCCGTTTGCGCAATTTTTCTACGGTTCTCGATTTTTTCCAAAGCAATCGAGTTTAACGATAATGTTCGCTTGTCGCGCGTCGATTTCGTACACGAACAAAAAAAGCTTGGTCGCGAGCGCGAAGCTTTCGCGATGCACGGCCAGGTTAATAGCTCAACGACGGTGTATTGTTCGTCGATCTCGAATAAATAAATTCGGCGCGTCGCGACGCCCTCCGTCGGTAATAATCGGAGGCACGAAATGGACCGAGCCAGAAGCTCCGGCGGCGTGCGTGTGCGCGCCGCGACGCTTCGGCGCGTTGGACGTCGTCTCCTGAGGCCGAGTCTCGGCAGCGAGGGCGAGGGCGGTGACGGAGTCCCAGCCCCGAAAAGGTGGCGAGAATATCGCGAGGTGCTCGAACTAGGACGCGACATCATTCCTCGCGAAACGTTTCGACGGTAACGACAATTCGTCGACGATTCGTAGGGGAATCGCGTGGCGGTCGCGTTCGTCGTCGTCGTCGTCGTGGTGGCGAATCGTTTCCCCGCGTGAAAAATGATACTGAAACAAACAAACGCGATGATAAGAAGGGTAGCAAAATAGAAGGGTGCCAAAGAGACAGACGGAGAGAGGGAGAGAGAGCGAGAGGGAGCGAGAGAGAGAAGGGTAAAATGAACAACACAACAATTGGAAAGCTCGTCGTATCAGTGTCGTGTGACTCGTCGGATTGACCGGATGTTGGAGATTCGCGAACCGGGAAAAGAAATAGTTAAGAAAGCAAAATAAACAATCGATACGTTAGTGTGCAGGTTTTCTTCTGTTCTTGTGAACGTTGTTATGAATCGGAGGATAATTATACCGCTGCGTTCTCCGATCAACGATCATCACCGTTCACCTGTCTCCGATCGTCTCCCGTTTCGAGAGCGAACGAGCCCGAGTTTGTCGAAAAATTGGTAAGTACGCGTTAGTTAAAAGCTAATTCAAAAACTAGCCGCTCTTCCACTTGTTCGTTATTGTTCGTCCCTTTTTCGCAAAGTACGTCGAGGAGAGAAGAATCGATGCGAGTTTTACGAACAAAGTTGAGGGATTGGTTTTTGCGGGGTAAATTGTCGAGGGAAAGGGATAGATTTTCAAGATTGGTACGAATCGATCGTTCCAATGTACGTGCGTGTGCACGGGTACGCGTATATTTTTTTCCTCCAAAATACTCGAGTGGGTCCGACGGTCGTTGGGTCGAGTTTCACGTCCCACGACTGCGGGCATCCCCTTTAACCACTTAAGAGCGCGTTCGAAGGTACCTACCCCCGGAGAACTGGTAACACCAAAGTGCGGAACACCAACATCGGCATCCGTTACCCGGTGGCCGCATGAACTCGCCGCGTCGCGTATCACTTAGCCGCACGTAAATAATACACGTGCCGCACACGGCGAGGACGCGGAATTCCACCTCTGCGTTTCTTTCTCCCGCTCGTACGGCCCTACCGCGAGCTTTTCGCGTATCCGTTTCTCGGCGAGCACAACAGCGTCGTCGGGATAATTTGCCAGAGGTCCGAGGAGTTATGTATCGTTACCGATTACGCTTACGCTGCTTTTTATCCCTACCAACTAAGCGTTGCCAGAGGTAATTTCCGCCAGCGAACTTTGCCCGAGGGTAAGAGGCTAAACATGGAAAAAAGTTAATTGGGTCCGAGAAATATGATTCTTCGCTTGCGAACAAAATTGCGCGGACCCGCCGCTTCTGCCCGTGGAGAAAAAAAAACAAAAAAGCATCACCCGTCTGGCTGAGGAAAAATGGAGGAGAAAAACAAAAATCACCTCGTCAAAAATAATTGGTCGGAAATTCGGTTTCCGATTTTCTCGTGAAAAATATTATTCGAGACTCCCAGAACCATTAATTGAACCGCGTTTTTAGACCTCGACGAATTTATCGGATAATATATATGCTTGTTATCCGATGATAAATAAAAACGGTAATTCGAATCGAGATTCACTGTAAGATCGAATATTCGAGGAGTACGTTAATTCGATCGCGTTTGCAGGTCAGCGTGCCATTTTGGACGGGAATTCGCCTGCATTAGGGATTGGGAAAGAAAGGGAAAAAAAGGAAACGTAGAATAGTACGACTCGCTCGAAATGAAAAATGTCGTTTCTCCGCGTCGTTGGAAAAGAATCGATGAAAATGAGGAATAAATTGGCGGCCCGATCCACTCGTCGTAATCCCTCGACGTTGCAACTGATCGTAAGTACGTTGGCTTCGCTACGCTTCCGTCGTTCGGTGGTTGATTTGTCGTCCAAATATTGGATTTGACGGGTGCGCGCCTGCGGGGTATGCAACCGGGTATACGACGACGCGAGGCACGGTGCATGGCGAGAGGCTGAGAGGTACGAAAAACGAGGAGGCGTGGGACGGATGTGAGGAGAGAAATTGGTCGGGGGAAGGAGGGAAGGTCGGTATACCGCCGTAATCCCCGTATTGCGCCAACGTGCTGCTTAGTTATTCCAAAAGTGTTCGAGAGGCAAGTGCTTTTACGCGGAGGTCGGCGAAGACCAGGTGCAGGGGAAAGGAGTGGATGAGAAGGAACGAGTCCCGGGTATCGAGGAACCTCCTCTCACCTGTCCGTATCGGGGGATCCCGAGGGGTGGAAATAAAGGGGGCGGGGGAGAAGATTATAAGGCGCCCGCGTTTCGGGAGTGGAGCGATGCGCTTTGATAGCTGAAATAATAATGGGATCGAGGAAAACGACAGGTCCGTTCAATTCCGTTCGGAGGGGGACCGGGAACGAGGGTATCGGATGATAGGAATCCTCGACAAACAACTGCAAGGGGAAACGCGATGATAAAATGCCGGAGGTCACGTCGATGACGGATGTAGGTAGTCGGGTGGGCGGGTGGCGTTTGATCGCGAATTTTTGGGAATTCGAGTAACACATTTTTGGAATATATCTAAATTTTCCCCAACCGCTCGCCGAGATTTGTCAAATATTTTCGTATTCCCTGCCGTCCGGAAGCTTTGTTGGGTGCGTCGCGACGCGTACTCGAGACGTGATAAATTTGACGATCGCGTTCGTCGAGTTATCAACGAGGAATCGTCGCTTCCGTCGATGTTGGACGATCGTCAATCATCCGTACGGCAGCATTCGTCCCGAGGCACAAGGATTCGTCGATCGATGGACGCGAAGATATTCGGTATATTTTTCCCCCGTCGTCGCGGGGAACAGCCACGGTCGGTCCGTTCGTCGCGGTACGAGCTCGCTTCCGGTCGATTTTTAAGCCAACCTCTTCGAAGTTGCGGGAAAATCGACGCTCCGTCGCGGCAAAGTTTCTCAATTACCACCGCGAAACGCGAGGGAGTGTTTCGATCGCGGGGGGAATATTCAACGCTTGATTAAACCCTTTTACTGGAAGTCTCGAGTTTTCGTCGCTGCGGATAATTAATCACGGGAAAATCACACCGGAAAGTTGAAAAATGCCCGATCGACGCGCACCAGGCGATTCGTCGTGGAAAAACGAGGAGAATTTGTCGAGGAAGCATCGTCGCGCGATGCTTGCTTCTCGAGATATTCAGCGGCGAAGAAGCGTTCAATCGGGACGCGCGACTCAAAGCGAGAGGCGGAGCTCCGCGCTGTAACCCGCGCCGCGATTGGATCACGCCTTCGACCTCGATTATCTCGAGAACGGCGCGTCGCGCGTCGATGATTATTCGACGAAAAATATTCGGTTTCGAGCGAGGAATCTCGATCGTCGAACGTCGACGAGACTAGCTTCACCCTCCGGTCATCTCGCCGCTTATTCGAAGAATTTGACGCCTGTCCGGGCGCATTTCCGTCGCGCGTTTCCCTAACAGCTCGCGAATAATCTTATTAACATCGCGCAACAGCTCGCGTGACGGCCGATAAAAATGTTGGAAATAATTACTTTGACGTCTCTGCTGTAAATCACGAACAACAGCTCGCGATCCTGGCGATAAATTTGCCGGAAAAATTAAACCTTCGTATAAATTAGATTCCGACCTTTTTTCCCAATCTTTTTTCTCCAGAACATTTCGAGAGTATCGCTTCTGATATTTCACACCTCGGGAATCTCCGACGCGTAGGTATAAAATCAGGAGGGAAAATTTCCTCCCCGAAAGACAAAGCCTCAGCGTTGGGGTGATGGGGGAGGGGGGAGGGGGGAGGGGGGGGGCAAAGGGACGGGATGGGGTAAAAAATGGGAGAAAAAGCTTCTCTGGATGTGGAATTCGCGAGAATGGGCGGAGAACGACGAGGATGCGCGTGAATTTCGGTGCTTCGTCACTGTAAGATCTCGCAGATCTGGCGAATATCGAGTGAGAAGCAGCGAATCCGCGGCGCTTCTGCCCCGGAATCTCGACGGATCAGCCCAGCCTCCCCGTTCGGAACGATTTCTCTTTGCTCTCGCCGCTCCTAACGGGTGTCCGAAACGGGCGTCGATGACGAACACGCCGAACGGTGATCCCTGACGACCGTTAGCGGCAAACGATGGAGGGATGATTAATTCAACCCGGAGCTTTACTACCGCCGCACCAACGACGCTGACGAGGACGACGACGACGACGACGACGCGATATCCGACCCTCCGACCATCTTTCGCACTCCTCGCCCTCCGCGAGGATTCAACAACGATGGATAAAACCGTCGGAATATTTTGCGACGTCACCTCCGCGAGGGCGAATATTTCGCCCGGCATTTTCCATAGCAATGGTAATTGCCCTCGTCCCTCGGCGCATTTTCACCTGTGCACCATCCGCGTCTCGCCCCTCTAGACGCCCTCTTCTCAAGATTCACGCGCGAATTATCTACGCCCCAAAGTTTTCGCCAAAAACATTTCGCCACCGAACTTATGGATAATTCCTTCAAATTATCCCGAGTGCGTTCCGCTTCGACGACGACTCGTTTCTCCTCCTTATTAATTTACCACTCGAATAATCCGGATCGAGGGAAAAATCACAAAATGTTCACCCGTCATTTTCATTTTTTTCCCTATCACTTCGATTAAAACAGGAATTTTTTTGCGATTGCTTCCATGAATTTTTTTTTATTATTTTCTCTTACTTCCTCAGCAACAATGTGAAATATTCGATCAATACGCAGCAAACTATTCAATCGAACAATTAATTATTTATCTATCATACGCGATAGAGACTGATAGAATAGCCAGTGTAAACCCGTGTAAACGTATCGGTAATACCAAATATTGAAAGTTTAATTGGAATTCGAAAGAACGTCGAGCTATTCGAATATTCGATTCGATTCGCCTCGAACATTCGCACACCCCTCGTGGGAATCAATCTTTTCTCGAACAGGCACGAATCGTAATTACAGCAAAGTTTCGTCAATTTTCACCCAAAGCAGCTTCGTTTCACGAACTTGCAAGCCTTACCAAATCACCAGCAGAACTACTGGATCGAAAACCTGCTCGACGAACTAATTGGCAAGTTTTTTTTCTCCCATCAAACCGGAGCAGCGAAAGGATTAGAGACAACATTAGTTTCATCCGAGGACACGAAAACTTCGACGAAGCTATGCAAGAGCTTTCGTCGCGGCGTCTGCCATTTATTATGACCCGTGTAGCGTCTCTCGTGAAATTTCATCGAATATTTCCTCGCGTACGTATCAAAATGTGAGAGCGGTTGAGAAAATCCCAGGTTTTAGTATAGAGTTTTATAGCAGGCGGAGAGGGTCGTCCGGCATCGAGGATGTCGTGCATCTTTGATCACGTTCATTCGGGGGAACGAGATGATAAGGATATTCGACATTTTTATGCCATATTCCGACGATCTTTGTCCCTCGGAGGAGAAAAAAAAGGAGAAAAAAAGGGAGAAAAAAGGAGAAAAAAAGAGGCAGGTCGCGGCAATACGGTGCTCCCTCCCGGGGAAAAGTAGGGGCGAAGCCGAGTCGCGCGACAGGAGGATGCGAACGAGTTACGGCCTCGTAAACGGCGAGTCGCGAGGGTTGCTCGCGAAAAACTTTGCACTTTCTTCCCGTCGATCTGTTCGTATTACGCTGAGCAGACGTCGCCGCGGTCGTTTGTTCCGTTACACGCTGATGAAGGGACGAACAACAGGTTCTCCTCGCGTCCGCAAGGTTGACGGAACCACCAGGCCGAATTGCACGGCCGCACGGGGAAGGTCCTCCGGTTCTTCGCGTCGATTGGCTACCTCTTTCCATACTTATTTCGCTCTTCGTCGTCGTTTTCTCTCAACCGTCAGTTTTTTTAGCCCACGCCGCGTTGTCGGTGTTTATCTTCGTTTTCGGTCTGTTCGCTGAAATCGGCGAATTATCGGATGTGATTCGATCGACGAACTCGATGACGAACACTCCACTGGCCACAGCTGCGTTATTAATCCTTTGGGATTCTCCCTCGATTACGGAAACGATAGAGCGATTCGATTGCATCGTTAACTCTTTCGGCCACGAATTTTTTCGACCATCTTTTTTCGCGTGCAATTTTTTTGCTCCCTTCCCTGCTCGCGCCAGGAGCAAGCAGAGAAGCAAGGGAGCGAGAAGTTTTTGTGAGTTGTGAAATTTTGAGCCGCGCATTACGGTAGTCCTGCCGGCTCGGCGCGAGGACGAGACGGATGCTTTCTAGGGAGGCGAGATATTTAGCTCGCCGGATCCCGCGTCGCCACATTTCCGTGAATTACCGAATTTCCGCTATATTACTGATAAATATAGTTCCGCGGGCGCGTATTTAGAGTTTGCGGGTCGTATGCCGCCGCGTATCGACCTGTTCGCCACACGTCCGCAGTCCAACGGCTCGAACTATAATTAAATTCAATTGCTCGAGGCCCCGACGTCCCCTGGCTGACGTGACGTGACGTGACTGACCCGATCGTCTCTCCTCTCTCCTCTTTTCGCTCCGAATCATTTATTCAGCCATCTTCGAGCCGATATCAAGCGATGTCCGCGGGATCAGCGCGAAATTAAATCAACTTCAGCGCTCCGCGGGGAGGGGGAGAAAAAAACGAAGTTCCTATCGCCGTAAATTACTTGCTAAAATAACGAGCACGATGTAAACCGAATTAGCAGCGTTTGAGAGTAATCGAATGCAAAATTTACTGAAAAATTACAACAACAAAAAACAGTAGCAATCTGCAACTTGTTTTTATCTCTGTTCGATACTCGCATTTCGCAAACAAACGAACCACCTGTCGGTATTTATATCGAGCTCGAGACGGGGAACTCTTCGCCTCGTTGTCTCCGGTCGATCAGATTTTTTCGTCAAGTACGTCGATGGTAGAGGAGGCTTTTTCGCGACGAAGATAAAGACGACACTGTCGAATAATTGCATCAAGCGCGTTGCGAGAGTAATAATATTGTCCTCCCCCCGTCATCCCTCGCGCCCTCTCTCTCTCTCTCTCGCCGTTGCCCTCGCTGTCGTCGTCTCCTACATTGTCGCGTTTTGTTACCATCCTCAACCTTGCATCGTCGACGCTAACAGTCTGACGCAATTAGCCCAAACCAACCATCTTCTCGTCTTTCTCCCTCGTCTCGCCTCTCCTCCTCGTATTATCTGACCTCAAACACGCGATCGAGCTACGCATCTTCCTCGCTCTATCTCCGCTCGAGAATACGATAGGGGGGGTACGATCGAGAGATTCTTCATTCCTCGTTTCCTCCCGAAATCCTTCGGCAGAAATCCGACTCAGCTGTAATCCAAGACGTTCCAGGTGAGCTACAGGGTGTATCGCCTCGTCTGTCCAGGATGGGAGGGGCTTAGTGGGCGCGAAGTCACGCCCTCGCCGCGATCAACGAGCATAAGATTTTCGTACACCGAAATTCTCACGAGGATAGAAGAGGCAACGAGAAAGAAAGTGTCGGCAACGATTCGAAGTGCTCGTTAAGTCGGCTTCCCGTCGCCGAGTCCCTCCCATTCTCGACGCGTTAGGCGACTCACCCCGTACACTTTGTTGAGTCGCGATAGATTTTTGACGGGACGAGGATAAACTTTGCTGCGGCGAAGTGGCAAGGCAATAAAAATCGTCGTTCGTTTTCGTTCCGTTTCCGTACCAACTACTTGCCAAGCGAATATAACTTCGGGGAACGTCGAGTCCCGGAACTCGTTCCCCCGAAGTAAGCGACGTTTCTTCTCTACTCGTTGCGAGGGCTCTCCAGATTCGTCGCGAAACAAGCGTTGCCGCGATTTCCCTCGGCATATCCCGCTAATTTTCCGCGACCGTTTGCCTAGGAAAAATCCCGGGGGGGATATTCCGTCTTCGCGGATCACCACGAATTTATCCGTCCCGAACGACTCGAGGATTCGATAAAAGCAAAAGCGTACCGTAAACATCGAATTACGCGACCGTTTCGTCGCGTAGCGGGTACGTTTCGCTGCCGAACGAATACAGAATTTAATTTGAGACCGGGCAGACGCCATCTGGCCGAAAAGAGTAATTTTTCTCTCGCGTCACCGCACCGCAACGCCGTCGAGATTAAATTTACGGAATAGAAGAGAGAGAGCGAGCGAGAGGGAGAGAGGGAAGAAAATCGAGAGGAAAACGAGCCGAGATATCGCTCGTCTAATTTCCCCTCTTTCCGATAAGAAAAAACCGCGAGAAAGGCCGCCGTTAATTAGCGATCGATCTGATAATCGATGACCTCGTCATCCGGGAAAAATATCCTCCCCGGCTGCCGAATAATTCATTTGCTGATAATCGAAGGTGCCTACGGAAATAGTCGAAAACGAATTTTAATTTAATTTAATTTACAACAACAATAATAATGATAAAGCAAGAACACTGTCACTAGAATACTGAAAATGAATGTGAATAATTTATACTATTCGAAAAGTTTGAATTATTCGATGCAATACTAGTCGCTGGCTCCTGGAAAAAAGCGTGATTTTTTCAAGCAACGAGCCTCGTTGTTATTGAAATCCGTTCGAGAAGTAGGTTGTGGGGTGCAGCGTGGGACAGAGCGTCGCGGCGTTGGTCGAAAGCTGCGATCCTCGAAAGCTTCGCACGGTTCTCTTTCGCGAAAATATGCTGTATCGTTGCCAGACGAACGTCGGATAAATGGGAGATAAGAAATCCGCGAGGTCGTGAAAGAGCGTATCCTGCGAGTATTTCCCCTCGCCGGATCCTCCTCGTTTTTTCCGAGCCGCGGGGTCTTTTGTTGCGTTCTCCGCGACGAGCCCCACCTCTCGAGACGTCGATGCTCAAAGAAGTATTTTAATAAATAAGTTTTCGATCCATCGCCAACTCGAGCCTGGCGATACGTACATATCTATATATATATACGTACGCGCGGCGGTCCGATATCCAAATAGCGAAAGACTACCAGCGTGACTTTGCGAGCATCAAAATCTCATTTGCCCAGTCTCCGAGTCATCATCGCCCGTCGCTCTCTCGACTTTGGCGAACCTCGTCAAAAGTCGAATCGGATCTGCAATGATAAAAACCGTAACGATCGCGTGCGCCGTCATTGTCGGTGGGAAAGCAATAATTTTCGCATTTTTCGCCTCGTCGCGAAACTTTTCGGCTCTCGCGTCGCAAACTTCACGACGGGGCGCGTAACGTGATTAATTGTAGCCTCGCCAGTTCGATGTTCGCCGCGAAACTTGTTTTCGTTGCAGGTGAACATCCGTGTGATCGGGGATTATCGAATTCGATTACCGCGCGGCAGTACTTCCGGCGTGAATAATGCCCCGATGCGATGTCGCAATCTTTTGGTCCCCCTTATTTTTCACGACAGAATTCGCCCCTGCGGAAGTCCAAAAATTTCACGAGATGAATTATTCCCCTGTAAGAGGAATGCAAACGGAGGGTCTTAAAAACCGTTTTTGCCTCCCGGCGAATAATCGTCGATATGAAAAGTGTAATTAAGATTTTGCGGATAAGAAATTCGGAAAGGCGACGCGCATTGCCGTGGAGAGGCGAGATCGGCCAAGCGAACGAAACACGACGATTTTCATCGCATTCCGGGTCGAGAGCGTGTCTTTGCCTCTAGGACTCATCAGCGACCTCTGACCCTTCCTAGAATCGAGGGGATAATTTTATGGTCCCTTTGTTTCCGTGTTGCCTAAAACCATCCTTGTGGATATAGCGGGTTGCCGGTGGTCGGGCGCAAAGTGTGCGTCAATTACGTCGATGGGACATCAAACACCGTCGACGCCTGTAGAGTCGCCCGCGTCACGGCGGATGCGAAGGGCTCGTCGCGAATGCACCGAATAATCCGCGAACGTGCGAGCATTTAAAATCGAAAGCTTTTCGTAACATTTTCCGACCGGCGCCGAGATAAATGGCTCGTTGAAAAACAAAGAATAAAGCGAACAAAAAAAAAACGAAACAAAAACCACCCCAAATATAAAATCCCCGGTCGTAATCCGTACCTGCGTCGTCGAGATACGTATTTCCAGTTATTCGTTGCTAAGAGGTCGATTTTGGAATTTTAGTCTCCCATTTAATAACCAAAAAAAGAATCTATTAAAATTGAGATTACTCGTAGTTGACTCCATTTTTGACGCCTAACCATCATACATTCTAAAAGCTGACTCTTTGAGCTTTCCAAAACTCTGTAATAACGTACGATTGTCATAATTAGAAGACCAGTTACGGTGAGAAATTCAGTAATTCTCAGATGGATGTAGCTGGTCTTCTAATTACGATGAACATACGTTATTGCAGAGTTCCGCGAACCTCAAAGAGTCAGCTTTACGATGGTTATTTGTAAAAGACTGAGTCAATTACGAGTAATTTCAATTTTAATGAAAGAAATTTGTTTTCCATGTTAATTAAATGGGAAATTAAAATTAAAAAAGAGACCTCCAGAATTCACCTACAGCGCGCATCGTTGCGGAGGATTTTGTTACAATAAATAGAAGCCTTTGAGAGGGTGAGGGCAAAAAAAAACGCCAATTTTTGATTGCATATTCTTATTTTTCTAGAAAAAAAAAAAACACCTTAAAATGGCTCACCGTGTAAGTACAAAATTTAATATATTTATAATTTATTTGTGACAAATGATAACGAAATAATAATGGAGATAGTCGAGGCATGCTGTTCTTTTCTTCGTGATATATTCGATTTTTCCCGTTCGCGGCGGCATAAAGTGTGCAGAAATGACGGAGCTCACCGCGATGGTCCTCAAAGTCGTTTTTCAACCGCGTTAAATTCGATTCGATTTCTATCGCGAGTTGAAATTGACGCGAGTCAGTTTTATCGGTATAAATAAACGAAACGAGATGAAGTTTCATCGGAGAACGAGAACTCTTTGCCAGTAACACGCGCCGACCGTGGCTGTAACGTTAAACCGGGCGAAATTCACGCCGCGAGTAGTACGAGTCGTTTGCAGTCGGACAGCTCAGTCGAAGCTGTCCATTTTAATATTTCATGAAAAACGTTACGAGGGCGCGCGAATAAAACGCGCGACGGATAACTATGATTCGCGATGGTTCGTTTATTACCGATTCGATTCGATAATTATTAACGCGCGCTAACAGCCTCGATAAACAAGTTCGGGTGGGAGAATCGTAAATGGCGTCGCGGCGTCGACCTACGAGGCGTGTAATCGGTATCTCGTTAACGGCGAAAGGTGGATGAAAGTCGTGCCCGACGATTGTCTCGTAATCGGGCGAAATCCACGTCGAAGGTCGATTCGCGGCTTATTTCTCCGCGAATAAATGTTCCAAGCTCGCTTCGGAACGAAAACGATATCATTCCGCGACAAATTCGAACCATTTCATTTTCGCGGACGTAGAAAAGCAAACGATTTTTTCCTCCCCTTCTAGCTGCGCGACCGACGAGGGGCAACGAATAAACTCGCGTTTCCAATGCTACGTTATAATATGTCGGACGCGGCGTTTTGATAGGACGAGTTACGTGATTTTTTTCCTTCGAACGCCTCGACGTTACGGAGTTGAATGGCGGATTGAAAAAGGGGCACTATGCCCTGCGAATATCGATGTACTCTTTCACCTTACGTAACGGGAATGAGAATTGATACGAGTTTACAAAAGCGCGATACTCTGCCGTTACGCAATACTTTACATACGCGTATAAAATATCAAAACGTGTGTCGAGGGTCTAGTTATGAGAAAAATGTAGATGCGGAGAAAATCTATACGCTAGCGTATTCGGTGAAGCGCGAGTCGACATAATTCTCTCGCGTCGAGTTAACGTTGTTAACCCTTTCGCTCGCGAATTGTTTCGGCCATCGTTTTTTTCCCCTAATAAAATTCGGGCACGAGGGTTTCGCCGTTTTTCGTTCTTTTGTCCGAAGCAAACGGAGAGAGAATTTTTTTTGGACTCGACAAGTTTGGAGTTGAGCAGTTTCCGAGTGGCAAAGTGATTTGGGGAGGTTTCAACGTCAGTTAACAGTCTGGTGTATCTCATTCGCGTACATACCAGATAGATTCATACCTATGTACCATATACATAATATAGGAAGAGTTAACGACCCTCGGGGCTCGCTCTGCCTTTGGCAGCTAGGTCCACGGAAATTGTGGAAGGACCAGAGATACTCGCGACGACGAGGAGAAGGAGAAACGTCGTTCGACGCTTATCGTCCTCCTCGTGAACATTATCACCGGTTTGCCGTCCAATTCGAAACTCCGTCTCGAGAAGCAATAGCTACAGGCACCCGCTACGTTTATCTGTATCGACGTTGCCGTGTTAATTTCTTGGACAATTAACCTATCGAACGCAAACATTCCATCCTCGTCCGCGTCTCTCTCTCTCTCTCTCTCTCTCTCTCTCTCCCCCTCTTCGACGCGACTTTGGATTTAGTCGCCCTCGAACGATCGTTGTCTACGGAGTATTACATTCGACCGCCGACCTTTCCGTCTAATTTTCCATCGCGGGCACGATGCCCTCTTGGTTGTACGGCTCTTGGTTTTTTCCCGCAACCGTCATCTCGCCGGCTAGTTTTTTAGCGGACGAAAAAGTGGCGCGAAGCGAGCTGTAAAAAAGGGATTTTCGAACTTTGGACGTATCGTCGTTGAACTTCTGCAACTCGAAGCCGTCGCCCGTTTCTTGTACACGGCTCACTCGAGTACCGGTGACGATTATACGGGGAGGTTTTCCATTATTTCTCATCTCCACTTTGGAGGCAACGCGAAGGCTGTATAAAAAAAGAAAGAGTTTTTGTCATCGTGTTCAGGAGAATTCCGAGGGTGGGGAAATTTCGGAAAGAGCGTAATAGAAATATGGAGTGGTGAAAAATGGGGTAATTTTACAGCTTCGAAAATCTTGCGATTTGAAGAGGCTGTGTTTTCCGCTTTACGACAAGAATCCAAAATTTAGCGTCTTTTGAGAGGGCGACGTGGTTATAAAAATACCAGAGGTTGGCGGGATGATGTTTTCTACGTGAAATAAAAATCGGCACCCGCCGTCGTAAAACTGAGGGTAAAACGAGCAACGATTCCAGGGAGGATCGCGAGTCTCGCGAAACTTTTAGCCGGACGGAAACGAGTAATCCGATAAGAATTAAAATACGAAAGATCTCGGGGCTGCGACGAGCGGGGGAAACGGGGGGATCTCTCGAGAAAAGAAACAAGTTTCTGGGATACAAAAGACAAATAATTTTGCCAACTTGCCCGGGCGTCGCGCTTGTCATCGGTAAAAACAAAGAAAAAGATGAGAAAAATGGTGGAAAAAGGTACGGGGCAGAAGTTTCCTCGTCTCCAGAGTCACGCCTGGGAAGATTTTATGAAAATTCCGTTAAACTTTGCTTGGGAATGCGATGTTATAACGAAAGTTGCATCGAACACGCTACCTACACCGGGTCTTACTTCTGCTCGAGCGCAACGGCTACAACTTTTGGCTCTCGCGTCGATTCTCTCCGTGTCAAAAGAGAGGTAGAAAGACGAGACAAGAAGAGGAGGGGAGAAACGAGAATGAAAAATGGTCGAGCTGCCGAGCATCGATAGATCCACGTACATTCGTATATATACATACACACGTACACACACACACACACACACACACACACACACACACACACACACACACACACACACATACACACACACACATATACATATGTATATACAAGGGAGCCAATCTCGGGAAAGCGGCGACGACGCCAGCTCCCACTTTTCTCTGTTCTTCTACAGAAATAAAAACAAAAGTACGCTCTTGCACGCGAGGGTTGCGTTCGAGCTTATCACACACGCGTGAGAATCCGCTGCATTGTCGCTGACAGGCATCGTAGATTCGATTGGCATCGGGGCAAATGTGTGGGTAACAGTCCCGACACGAGGCCAGGACGTCCAGTCAATGGAATCTATGGGAAACAATCGCTGGCCCGTTTCGACAGCAGACAGGGTGCAAAAACGATAAGAGAACGTGAAACTCTCTGTTCGGATGATAATGTCTGAACCACTCGCAGATGTACAGATACTGTCTAGTCTCTCATTGAGAGAACACCACGTCCGAAGTTTGGCAAGAAACACAAAGCTTCTGGATACGTATATTACGTAGGTAGACAGAGACATGTCGAGTATAATAGCAACGAGTTCGGAGCGGTAAATTGATAGATAGAACGATCGATCCTACAATTGATATCACTTGGTTGTATGTACTTACCGTATCGTTAACGTTATTATTTCGCTTAAGAAAACCAATTCGACTTAGTTCGTCAATGTTCTGGGTACTGAACAAAATTTGTTTCATTCGCGTAACACGATTAGTGGGTGAGTTATTAGCATTTTTTCGCCTCGGGTCAGGAAGACCCACGGGATCATTATGATTCTCCTAGATAGGGGGAGCATTAAGCGTTACGTACGTCAACGATACGATGAGACCAACGCGCACATCGTGTCGAGGAATCATACCGCGGTATAATGTTGCGGCGAAGACGGTTCACGGTCATTCCTACGATTGTTCTCAAAAAATTGGATAAAAATTGGACTGGAAAATGATCGTACGCGTTAGGCGATCGTTTTCGACGCGCCAATTAAAACGAGACCATGCTCTGTAATTAAATGAAATTAATCGCCGGGCTAATTCGATCACTGTCTCTTTTTCCGAGGAATTAACCGAACGTTAACGTGGAAAGAAGGCAAGCAACGTCTTACAAGTGACGGTTTTCATAAATTAGCCAATCTAAAGTTTACTGAAACTCGGAGCCGCACTGCGGCGTCGCTCCCTCACTTTTCTATCTTGCCACTTATCTTTTTACTTCTCCATTTCTTTCTCTTTCTCTCTCTCTCTCTCTCTCTCTCTCTGCATTTATGAGCACCAGCTTTTTATTATAACGCTGGAGATTAATGATGTCACGACGTCGCGAGCATAGACAGAGGAGTATAGAGACAGCGTATGATCCCAAAATAACCGTGACGTCGCACGGAGAGAAGTTATTTGAAAGATTTCGAAAAATATGATTTTTAATGAAGGTTAGCTCTTCCTAACCTTAACTGCAAAAAGCTTAATAATTTGAAATTCAACGGACGACTGTTTGGTTCGTTGAGCGTCCGCTAGGACGAATCACCGTTGACATCCCAATAAGAATTGTCGGCGACTTTTTCAACAAAGTTTGCGCTGCTGTTAATCAAACTACAGAGACACGTCGTTCGTTCGTGTTTCGGGCAAATTTTCACGATGACAAGAAAATTAACAAGATAACGGAGAAAGACATATTAAAAATGAGCACTCCTAAGCTCCTTCTCGGAGCCTCGGAAAAAACAAACGAAGCTAAAGTCATATTTGCCTCAGGAGTGTAGAGCTGAGACCTCGATAGTTGAAACAAAAAAAAAACAAAGAACACTCATTACAAAATCGAACGATCCCAAATTTGAAATTTCAATTTTCAAACTTCCCTCCCCATCTTCTGGTAGCTCGCGTTTGCAACCGTTTCCCGAAGTAATCCGGACGATTCTCGAATTTCTTCAAGATTTCCAGGTCACGAAATCCACGACACTTTCCGGTTTGTGTAACACCACTCCTTTCCTTTGGCTCGGACCACGTTATTTTCCGGTCGCGAGGAAAATAAGCTCCAAAATTGGCCAGGAATCCAGGATGTAGAGCTACCGCGTCGAGTCCTTTCGCGAAGCATGTACAAGTGACCAATCCGAGGATCACCAAAGTTAGACGAAAACATGAAAACTGCAATAAAGCTGCTCTGTAAAAATGAACCGGTTTCCCTTCGAAATATCACTGTTTTCCGCGAACAGCGAAGGCCCCGCGAGTCTCAATACCGCGAGCTTATTGAGATAATTTGGCGCGCGTTAAGGGTGCGTTGCACTTTTGAACGAGACTCGACGAACCCCGCCGTTGAGATAATTCCTCTCGAGAGACTCGTCAGTGTAACTAGCCCCGACCTTAGCTTAACTTATTCATCCTCTTGTTCCTCGTTCCCAGAGACACGAAAGTTCATCGTCGAGAATCCAAAAAAAGCCAACAAATGTGCATCGACTCTATTAATTCCCCGGCGACGAGCGAATTTGCCAAAAAAGGCACATTTTGTGGAAAAAATGACGTTGGTCAAAATTTGCGGATGTTAATTTTTACAATCACGAGGCCGTGCCTCGCGCGTATCACAAACTACGATAAGTTTCCCTCGTCCGCGTTCTTCGACGAGAAGGTTCCGAGCACGCCACGCGTTTCAGAAAGCGATATACGAGGGAGCATATTTTTTTCTCGCCGGGGGGTGGGAACCGAGCGACAGTCGCGGGTGAAAACGAGTTGCTAATATTCTATCGACAGCTTCGCAGAGTCGACGATCGCGCCGTTTCTGCGATAACGCGGGGCCGATAAAAATTCAATCGAAATGCAAAGCTCGCGGCAAACTGCCTCGAATTCGCGATAAGTAATCCGTCTTCTCGTTACCCTTGCTCGTGAAAACGCGGTGCTTCGCCAAAAACCCCTCCGAGGCTTTTCGATTTTTCGAGGCTTCTCGCGGAGAAGATTTCGATGGACTTTCGGATCGGCTGTTTGGAGGAACGTTGTAAAACAAATTGGACGGGGAACCGTAGCCCGAGGCTCCTGTCCTCTCCACCCCGCCCCCCTCGAAGATCTTAGAACGAGACCGAGGGATTTTTTTGTCCGTTTTTTTTTTACCTCCGACGAACGGGGCGAAAACGAATCGTTGCGAAGAGTGACCGCACTTCGTTCGAATGAGACAAATGGAACGGACGTATAAGCTAATCTAGTTCTACCAGTCGCGAGGCGAAGAACCGGCGAAGCAAGGTCCGAAACAATCCAACGAGATGGATCGAGGGGTCGCCGTAGTCGAGGCATCTTACACCCTCGTCGCGCGTGGGGACGGTGAGTGACGGGACCTCGAGGAACAACGCGGTGCGCATACCGGTCAATCCACGTCAATTCAACGACGTGGCGACGGTGAGCCTCTCCGATTTCCCAACTTTTTAATACCCTTCGTACACGCGTAAAAAAAAGTCTTCTGCTAAATTCTCAGCTCCTTATCTCCCAAAACAAAAATTTTCTAATGCTTTTTCGGTCATATTCAGTCATTTTTCGTTCAATGGCACACCTTTGATTTTTCTCAAAAAAATTCACAGTATTCTACGCCGAAAACGCCGAATTTTGAGCGCTTGGAATAATTTCTAGGAAAAAAAAACTAAAAAGCAATTAAAAAATAGGAAAATAAATCAAAATTACAGAAAAAAAATGTCGTTTAACTTTTGTAACAGAAGCTATTCGAAGCCCATCTTGGGCTATGGCTCGAAAATGTTGTATTTCGACGTGGAATTTTGCTGGGAAAAATCAAAAGGGTCCCACCGAGCGATAAACTAATTTTTTGACTAAGAACAGCGCAAATCGATGACTCCGAAATGGGTGGGGATTAAGAGCTGAAAATTCAGCTGAAGACTTCTTTTCACGCGTATAAAAACGTATTAAAAAATCATAATATTGGAGAGGGTCGCCGTCGCAACGATGCTGAATTGACGTGGAATGACCCGTACACGCTGTATAGGCTGTATAGGCTGTATAGGCTGTATATGAAGATGGAGGCCGGACCAACTCAATTTGCCGGACGGTCCTCGCCAATGTGACACCCCTGATCCGTCGCGTACCCATTCGTAAACGTGCCATCGACTTCGCGGCGTCGCTTTCCATCTTCTTCGTCTTTGGAGGACGAAAAGCGAGACGATATATATATAAAAAAGGGAAAAAAAAAACAAAAGCTAAGGTATCAAAGCTGACAGATTTCTACCCTGACGGATTTCACTTCCGACGGAGTTATTTATCAAACTGACGAGAAGCCCGGTCCAAACTTTCTCCTCGAACGGAATTCTCCCTCAACTTTATCAATTTTCCCCACAGATTTCTACGCTCAACCGAAATGACGCGAAATTTCAAAGCGACGCAGCTTCCTCGCAAAAAAATTCAAGACCTCGCGACCCAAGAACGACGACGAACTTCTCTACAAAGCCGATCAACACTTTTTACACTGCTTCCCTCTCGTTCCAAGTCGTTAACTTGCATCAAAGCGATACGCGTCGAGCCTGCGAAACGAGACGTCAACTTCGAAATTGCTCCCCATCGATTTTTCTCCTCTCGCTCGGCGTACAACGACCAAAATTAGCCACTGCTACGTACCAATTCCCGCGTGATCCTTGGTGGACGACTTCCAGGTGGGGAAACGAGCAAATTTTCCAAACAATGAACCACCATCCCGCGGGACCGGCGAAACGCTGACTCGATATTTCAGCGAAACTTGGGCCGATGCGGCGAAAAGAGTACGCCTGATTTTTCCGTCTTGGATAAATGCGTTTTTCAAAATGACAACTTTGAGCACAATTTGTTTGGATAGTTTTTTACAAGCAATCGCAAAGAATCGAATAAAAATCACGGGCGTTTTTTTTTCTATTTGTTCAGGTTGCAAGCCCAGTTTTTGCCCGGGACTTAATGGGTTAATACGCCTCTCCGTAACTCGCGGTGAACACTGCAGAGACATAAATATATTGGAAGATGCTGACGTCGAGACACCTGGCCTCCGCTTCGCCTCGGCTACGCGTACCTCGGAATTGATTCGGTGCTTGGTAAATAATTTAGCGCCGATGTCATTTCGAAGGGAATGGAAAGGTCGAGTTCTGAAATACCGCCGGAAATTATCGAACGTTTGTTTTCGACTGGGCTCGATGCTTTTTACCGTTGTCAGATCAAGGAAACACCAAGAGAAGAATCGCATTTGCGAGGAGGAGGCGAGCTTTTTTTTTTTTTTTACCCTTCTTCAAAGGGCACGGTCGATAAGCGTGGTGAAACTGCCCCTGGCGAGCACGGCATCGAGACCCTTGGGAGAACTCTGTATCGCGAAAATTCCAACGCAATCGAATTTCTTATTCGCGTGAAAGATCCGTTTTTGTGACGAGCCGCAACATTTTTTAGGGGGCGTTCGACGATTTTCTCGCAGGGATATTTCCAGTATATTTCGATCGACTGCTATCGCGAAATTTCGCGGTAGCGAGGATTTTTTTTTTTGCTCGACTGGAAAAAATGTGGGAAAGATTTTTCTCTGTTGCCATCGAAAGAGAAATCTGGAAGCTTTTCTTCGTCGAAAGAAATTATCGAAATATTTCAGAGGCGAGAAACGTCGCGGCAAGTTTTTCCTCTCTGTCGAATTTACGAGGATGAATTATCGAAGCGCCACACGGGACGGAATGTGCGACGAGACAAGAGAAGAAGAACGAGCGGGAGAGGAGAGCGCGAAGTTTTCTTTTTTTTCTTCCTCTCTTTTCTCTCGCTTTTTATCTTATCCCCGACGCGAGAGGAGCGAGAAACAAGGAGTTCGTATAAAAATAGGTCGGATATTCGCTGATCCTCGGTACAATCTCGCGGATCAAGAGATTTCCGGGCGAGAAGGATCAATCGTTCGCCAATCGAAGCGTGGTCGGCGAACGCTCCGCAGGTGAAAAGAGCATCGTCCCCGCGCCCGTTATTCGAGAAAAGCTCCGCCGCGACCGAAACGAAGAAAGAATGAATTTTTCAGCCGCGATATTAAAACGTCGAGTACAGCGATGATAATTTGTCTCGTCGAGAGTGAAGAAAAAAATAACGAGACGGCGGCGAGAATAACGATGAGAATACGTTCTCGTTGGCCGAACTTCAACCGCGAAATTTCGTATAATTAATCGACAATTGCAAAACACCCGACAACTTCAGCGACTCGGTCTGATTTGGGGAAAAATTACGGTCATAAATGATCGAGGTAGGAAATATTTTTGGCACAAGTCAAGAGCCTCGTTGTCGAACGCGAGTTTTCTCTAGCCAAAACCGAATGCCTTTGCATTTTCTAAGGTTTAAAGTTGAAACTAGTTCTATCTATATATAAACTGATAAACTTGATTTATAGTAAACTAGTTTTATTTCATATATATACATAGCAGTAAATTTTAGTCCCAACTTGGACATTCTAGTTGCGACAAGGGTATTTAGTGTAAACTAGTTGTAACTAAACCAAAACGCGTCTGCACTGTAGCATATATACATTTTTTTGTCAACACTCCGGCGCCTGGTAGAGATGCAACGCGACATACCGCGACACGTAATTCAGCGCGACCTCTTCGCAGCGCGATAACTCATGCGACAAACAAGTCGATAACTTCGTTCCGTTCGTACCGAATCTAATCGTTTGTTATCCGTAAAACGATCGTAGATTGGCCAGCAATTTCGCGCAACACGCGTATCCATGTATAGAAAATGCATCCCAATAATTGAAGATATGATCCGACATATTAACGTGCCTTACTTAAAGGATGTAAGGTAATCAGGATAATTATCCCGCACCATACATAAATTCGGAACGGGATTCATTATTGCTAACCAGCAGTTCCAATTTTGTAACGATCGAGTGATTGCGTACGTTGAACCCGAATTAATTAATTGGTCGGGAGGTTACGAAGATTGAATGCTCCAGATCTTGTACGTTACGACAGGGAATATGGTAATAATGCTAATCATAAATAGGCTTGGATTAGTTTAGAAACCATCTAATTTTATTTCGATCGTGAGCGTGTACAATCATTGTGCGCAAGCACAAGACTATTGTGTTATCGGTATAAGAGACAACAAATAGTCAGTCTTCAGGTAGCATCAGTTAATCTCTGCGCAGCCGTGCGATAGTTCGACTGGCAGGAGCGGAGTTTAATCATTGATCATCTCCAGATTTCATCACCTGCTACAGTGGATCAGTAATGACCCTACTGAAGACGTTTGTGTATCGGTCTAACGAATCTGTTAACTAAAGTTTGGCGGAATGTTGCCTGCGCGAAACATATGGGTAGCCTGGCATCTATCGAGCGAAGGTCGAACCACTTCTGTCATTCGGTGCGCCGCCTCGATATGCGTCATCGCACGCGAGTTCCCCGGGAGCCTCGTGGCAGACGCTCCGTCTACTTATAGAACTGAAAAAAAGAAAAATCCAAGCTTTACCAAGATTTAGGCAATTTCTATAAATAAAAAAAATAACTTCCGCGTCAAAAGTGAAGTGTAAAAAAATTAACGCCCCCGGGTGGGCTCGAACCACCAACCTTTCGGTTAACAGCCGAACGCGCTAGCCAATTGCGCCACGGAGGCACCATGAGCATATGCGTTCGTACCGTACTAGATGCACACTCAACGCGAGAGATTCACGATCGAGGTGACGTAACGTTGATACGATGATATCATCGATTCGTACGAACTCGTTACACGCGCTCGGGTACTCGGGACCCGGAAAAAATGATTTCCCGTATCGTTTCACCCTTTTCTTCCGGGTGGAGCAGCACTCGGGGTAATTTTGACAGAGACAAACAAATCAATCATCACGAATAGCTTTTTCCATCCACGTCGCGTTGGCGATGATCAGTCGTAATCCAGAGATGGCATCGCGCGGTCCGCCCATCTTTCCAGACGTAATCGACGATCAATCTTTTCCTAGCTTTCAGTATCTTCAGCCTACATTAGGGATGAGAGAACACGATGTCAGAAGATTGCCAGAAAATATATTCGCCGTCGAGAGTGCAGACTAGGCTAAATTTCACCTACATACCTCCAAAATCTTGATCATAAACGCGACGTATCATTGATCTAGGTTATACCCAATGTTCCCCATTCGTGGACAAAGTTTGTATAATTTCTCCTACCACTCGCCATATGGTGATCAATTTTTCTCCCCAACCGGATCAATTTTTCTCTCCTCTACACGGAGAGAAAGACCTGCTAATAATTACCACGTTAACATAGTAGCCAGACTCATTTTCTGTAAAATCGTAAATAATACTATGCTTCATAGGACTCGTTACCATTTTTCTGGCAACGATTCCTACGTTACGTGGCGGATATTGCTATTTTTTTCTCTCCCTGTACACGTTGCACCAAAGTTGTTCGATCAACGTTACGTCGTGACCTTCGGAGATTAATTGACGAGGGAAGTAGATGTGTCGTAAAAATGCAAGTTCCTCGAATGACGACGTCTGCTTCCGTTTTCACGTCCAGCATACCTTGCGATTCTTCAAGTAGGTATTTCTCAAAGGCGTCACCCTCGCCTCGAGCATCCTCCGGGTAGTCAGACTAGCTAATGATTTTCCTCCCGTTTTATTTCTTCCCCGGTGAGTTCGATCGCGCCCGACAACGAAACGTGCTGGAAAATCGATCTGGAAAAAAAGCCAGGGAATTCTCGAATTTCCCTTAAAACTGTCCCCCTTCCCTCATTTTTTTTTTTTTGGTCGGCAAGTCTTCTTTCCGTTTCTTCGTATTTCGTTACCTGCGTCCTTGCCGGAGCACAATTTCGCGATGGAAACGAACGCGGATGAAAATAAAAGTCTAGGTACGTTGATTCGCGAGATTACCTATCGAAATTGCGATGTTTTTCTTCGTTTTCCAATTGATATTCTTGGCCGGTCTCGCGGCGCGGCAGTCCAGGCGTAAATTTCCAATTACAACGGTCAAGCATCGGTATATCTTCCCGATCCTCTAATCCTCGATAATTACAGTGCCAGATGAGAATTCGTTCGACGCGATACGTAACTCGCTTCTCCCGAGAATACGTCCCTCGCTTCTGATATATTCACACAGCGGAAATCGTCCGTTTGTCATTCCTCCGGAAATCGCTGCACCGAAAACCTTGGAAATTTATCGTTTCTTACTTATTTACGATCGAGACGTTGGAAATAATAAAATACGGTACGATACGGTTGTCGATTTTCAATTTCTACGATTTCTCCTCGCGCGGTAAACAATTTTGCTTATAGGTAGTGTAAAAATCGTTGCATAGAATATATAACATTTTACTGTTTCCCTCAATTCGTTTTTAAACGCACCAAAATCTTATTCGATACCGAAGTTAACGCTTTTTAAGTGTTACTCTAACATTGCTTTGTCTTACTTACACTACACACAGAGCGTGCTGATATAACACTAATTTTGCCTTTAAAATTTCGTTAACACAAACTTTGGTGTTAAATTTAAGGCACTTTTTTCAATTTTTAAATTTAACCCTTCCATCGCCAACAGCGAATGGTAGATGGCTATCGATCGAGTATAATGGAAACGGCAACCGCACGAAGGGTGGACCGTTTCACAGTATTTTTTTAACGTGCAAACCAATCAAAAACAGGTAGACTAGAAATCGTGGTCGGTGGAACGTCATGAAACCGCAGTCCAATAATACTCTCGATTGCCTTGTATCTCAGTTAACGTGAAATCTGCAATCAAATTTCATGAAAATTATTGAACGCGTCTAGCAGCGTTCGAGGTGCAACGTTCAATCGAATTTCGGGAAAATAATTATTACTGAATATCAATAGGATCGGAAAATGCGTATTGATCCAGAAAAATACCACAAACCTATGCGAAACTTCTGTAAAATTCTCGAATTCTTAAATGCTTCGACATTTTAGTGCGCGAAAAAATGAGATTGGCGACTGCGTCGAATCAAGACGGTAGAATGTTGAATATTAGAGGTACACAGAAAGGGATCGCGTGATCGCGGCCGAGAAGGGAGAACCGTGCTGTTCCCGAAAATTTGGGAGACGTTTGGCAGGGGGTGGAGCTTTGGTGGAATTCGAAAAGGTCGCCGGGATCCTAAAATTCGAAAAAGGAGGGTGGGTAAGCGAAGATATTTGGCGAAATACTTTGTCAGCGGTTCGACGATGAATGTCAAGCTTTCAGCGGAAAGGTTTCGACTCGAGATGTAATCACCGAAAGCGCGGTATCCTTTTAATATACTTTTCCCTCTCGCCCCCTCGTGCTCCAACTCCGACTCCTCCTCGTTTCGCGGGACGAGATTCCGCCGCGAAATTATAGGATTCCTCTCGTTGTCTACCCGTGTTCCGCGAGACGTGTTCTACAAGATTTTATATCGAAGGATACCGAGGATGAAGAGAGGTTCGATATACGAGACAAGAGTCACGTAGGGAACCCGACGTAAAACCCCATTACATTATATCATCATTCCAATCGCGAAGGCCCTTGCATTCCGTATCACGTGAACCTACCACACGACGCCCGATCAACGGTATCTCTCTCTCTCTCTCTCTCTCTCTCTATCTCCCCCTGCTCTCGCCCTCGGAACGCACGGTCCACGTAGTATACCTGTACTATGCGAATACCCGCCACCCACGACCGCGAATAGTGGTGTGCGAATGGCGTTCGAATAATCGAATAATTGGAAAATACGAATAATTCGCAAATTTCGAGGAATTTACGAATTTGCGAATTTACAAATAAAACCAACACTCGCGCAACATTTTCATCGTTCGATTTTTTTTCCAATTTATTTTCTTTACCTTATTTTAGTTTATTTCTTTTTTTGCTCGTACATAAAAATGTATATTATTTCCGAATGCATCGTCGTAAATTAACAACGTGATAAATCGCGAGGTCTGAATTTGAATTCAAGTGGAATAATTCGTATATTCGAAAAGGCGAAAACGCGCGGGTAGCCATTTATTGTACGAACCTTACGGAGTACATCTGCACGTGCCTGATATACAGATCACGCTTCGAATAAGAAGCTTAAGGGATATACTCTCGTAACAGTTATATACCATGCACGTGTACGAAGCTTTGTGATTGATCGATCGTTTCGCGAGGGGTAAAAAGTGACAGTGATAACTGATTGTTCTTGCCTTGCCGCGGCGTGGTTTCATCCTTCAAAGAAATTATATCGCGTTCCGTTGGAGTTAACGGAGAAAGAGGACGAGAGGTAGTATGGCAGCAAGGAGTTTGGCGATGCCTCGCAAGGACATCTCCTCTCTCACCTGTTGCTCGTAAATCACGAGCACCTTATTATTTCCCGGGTAGAAACGCGGAATTCGTGAAAAATATCCATCCAGAATTTCCCAATCACATTTCAAACGGGGAGGTTCGAGAAACAGGGGCAAAATCTTTTGGTACGATGAATCTTTGGATAACGCGTTGAAGTACCGTGAAACAGTAGTCGTGGTAGCTAGTTTTTCACGCTGCTGTAGCTTTTTTATCGGGTTACAGCTACCAGATTTCAGAAGTTGAAAAGACTAGATATACGAATGATTTTGCAGCTCCTAATAATATTCGTAACAACTCGGATCAATCACGGTGCAGCGACATTCGGATCTGGTTACTGCTACCACATTTCTCACGTTGCAGTAACCAAATGAAAAAATCCTCTCCAACTACAAATGATAGTTGTAGCATCTTCGACATTTTTACAGTTTCGTATTCCGAGCAACGATTGCGATTTCGTGTCTCGAATGGTACTCGCGGATAGTGTTTCGGCAAGCGAGGCGGGACGAGAAAGTGCCGGTATCGAGACTCGCTTCGAGCAATCGAACGTTGATACGTCGTCTTGGTTGAAAATCTTGAATCAGCGAGACGTTTCTTGTTCTCGGATTTGACAGGCGAGCTAGAATCTCGACTCGATCTTGTTTACACGACAACGCGATCTCGTTCACGTGACACGCGATATTCGAGCCCCAGGCCGGAGCAGCTACAATTTCAAATCTACTTCAACCATATTTTCTTGGTATGGAAACGAAATTGCATAGTCGAGGACAATTCAAACCGCGTTGCCTAGTCATTGATACCAGAAAGCTCGAATCGGTTACGGTACCTACATCCACGGGCTACTATCACCAGAAATCTAGTCGCGGTAACTAGGAAAAGTAGTTCCAAGTGCTTTTCTCGAATAACTTTTTTTCCCAGCTACCCTGACTACGAACCATTTCTCTCGGTGTACGATCCTCGTCCCGACGCGCGTTTTCATTTCTCCGTTTTGGTTGTTGTTTTTTTTCATTTGCCTTTTTTCATCAAAAAATCCGAGCTGATTCCGCCGGGCAGAATCGATCGGCAGTCTCATCAGACTTTATTCGACGAGACCGCGGCTCCACGTCGGCGAGGAAAAATTACTCGCTTATTTTTTCCTCCGAATTCGCTCCTGTGCCTGGGATTGGAATTTCGAAAAGGAAAGGGGGAAAAAAGCGACCAAGGTCAAGAGTCGTGGAAGGATTGGAAAAACTGTGTTTCCAGTAACGATTGGCGGAGGAGCATTGATTTGTCGCGAGGTATCGATGCCGAGTTACATTCATCGTTTTTCAACGACCATCGACGATGAAAATGTCAACGTTTCGATGGGCGAAGCATAGAACTCCCGGCTCGATATTATCGATGAAATGTACACAATAAAAGGCTTTTGTTCCTTTTGACCGACGCTTCACCACCGGCGAACAAATGTTCTGGCGCAAGTGTTTTTCACCCGATAAAGAGAATGTGGAACGGTGGCCCATTTACGCCGACGAACCAGACCGCCTCGCGCTTCCATCGTCGCGAAACGCGAAATCCAGGATACGGGACGCGACTCGAAGGACCTAGGTACAACATACCACGGACAACGCACCGTACATGACAAATCGGTACTTATGTAAGTACAAATCCACGCGTCGTATCAAACTCGGCTGCGAGCGTCGAGTCCGCAGAAAAACCGCTCAATTCGCGAATGACTCGTAAATTCGTGGTCACAGAAATGTTACAAAGAAGAAATCGTTCGAAATATGTGAGCAAATATTTATACACCCGAAGCTATTTGTACAATGTTGCTCCTGGCACAAACGAGTCTAAAAAGTGTCGCAGCGTGGATTCTTTTTTTTCCATTCGATTAACACACGGGAAATCGAGTTCCCGAGCTGGAAGCCCCGTAGATTTTTTCTAAGGTTAATAACACTTTAAAAATCGCTGGTTTGCGAATTTTTGTTTCGCATAAAAATAGTTCGATCGAAGTCTGTTAGACTCATCGCACAGGGCGCATCTCGTAGCAGGAACCAAGTTATGATAGAGCGACAGAGCTCGGACTTCGTCTTTAGTACAACTCATCCGCGGGCCGAAGGTAAAAAAAAATTGGACGAACGTTTTCTACCTTGTAGAATTCTACTGATTTAGTAAAATTAAAAAAAAAATGGAATGCCTATCCATCTCGCTGAATTTCCTTCGCTTTTCACGAACTTGAAAGAAGTTCTCGCGAGTGGCTCGCTATAAACGGAGTATGTAGTAAGTAGGTACGTCGTCGACGTATCGACCGAAGAATGGGCAGCGAACCAACGACAGGTCGCACTCCGAAATAGAATATTGGAATCGAAGGATATTTGAGATTCCTCTTAACCCAATTTCGACCGGCACACAAAGACTGTTCGGTGATATTGAGCCGTGGGATTCGACCCAGTTGCTCCGCCATCTAGCCTAGACAAAACCTTCTTCTTCCCGTTCCCCGCTCGCCGAGCTACCATTTCGTTTATCCGATCGCAATTCGCACTCGACTCGTCGCGATCAGCCAGCAAGAATTAATTGCCAGTAACATCCGAGGTGGAAATTCCGGAAACACGCGGTTGAGACGTGCCGTTGGACAGTACGAGCGGAAATCTAGCATAGCAGCGGGTCCGCTTTGATCCTTCGCTCCCAAATTCGCGGTAAAATTTACGTACATCTTTACAGAGAATGGAACGTGAAACGTGACACACTTTTCGCGCCCCGCCCGCGCGTCGTAGATTCGCCAAGCGTAAAGATTCTCGGTATCGAAAAATCGTAAAAGTCTTTTATATCAGGTAGTAAAAAGCTGAGATCTCGTTACGAGTTTATCCATCGGGGCAGAACTTTATCGCTTCGTAATAATTGAATCTCGCAGGAGTCCCCTTGATTTTCCAAAATGAAAGGAGGATCGCGGGAAGCAGTTACCTGAAAAATGAACGTTTGCACAAAAACGTTTCTGATTAACGCTTCGTTCCTTTTTCGTTACCTTTCCTCGTCGCCGAGCCGCCGAGATTTTTTTCCACCTATCGCATATTAGTTCCGCGCGGTTCAACGAATCGAATATACAAAGTGTTTCTCTTTCGCCGATGCGTTTCCTTTTTTTTCTTCTCTTCGCCAAATAATACGTAACGAGTAAAATTCGAGGTGAATTCGGGAGGCGAAACGTGACAAGTCGTGTTTTTGATCGGCGTCCGGTTAGATTTCGCGATAACACGCGATTCGATCGTCTCGGGCGAACAAAAAAGGGTCTAGACTTCAATAGAGTTGATCATTCGACTGATCGTATAAGTTACTCGATCCTGATAATTTTCAAATAACGGGACGAGGCGTTTCGACAAAAAGAAAAAAATATAATTCGAACAGCATTCATTTTGGAAAGAGGAAAAAATGAAGTTTTCAACTCGAACGCGTCGGGTCATTTTATTTTTCATTTTTCCGAGGCGTGCTGGGCAAAAGGTCGAAAAAACGTTTTCAAATTTCTCCGCTACGAAGGGGTGCAGCCGTGAGCCGTGACCCGTGTATCCTCGACGAAATACTGCAACGATTCTTGTTATAAACTTTCCTAGTTGACGTCTACGTTCCGAAGAACGAGTCACGTCGGCTTAAAATACTGACTTGACCCAGATTTGAACTCTTCGCGGAGTAAATAAATAGTGAAAACCACCGCGATCGTTGCTCGAGGAGCGGGATGACCGCACGAAGGGGGTTCGAATCTGACAAAACGTGAAAAGTACGCCCGGTGCTACTCGGTGTGACAAATGGAGCCAATTATTGTCTACCGCTGCGGGGTAAGCTACGTACACGGTGCGTTGCACCCCGGTATCTCGTTGCAAGCTACTTCGCTTCCGCGCGTGGAACTGTTATACCTTAATACTTGGTCAGTACACTGAGAACAATGGTGCGTAGTCAGGGTAGCTAGGAAAAAAAGTTATTCGAGAAAAGCACTTGGACCTAATTTTTCTAGTTACCGCGACTAGATTTCTGGTAATAGTAGCCCGTGGATGTAGTTACCGTAACCGATTCGAGCTTTCTGGTATCAATGACTAGGCAACGCGGTTTGAATTAGTGATGGGCGATACAGTATCGATATTTGGAATATCGATACTCTTTGCCCCAAATATCGATATTTTGTATCGATACTTTCCGTAACGATATTTGCAAGTATCGATACTCAATACATGAATATCGAAATTTCGATACAACCGTTTTTTTATTTGATATGTGGCGTAGGGGGCCATAACACATAAAGCCAAAATAAATAAATTCGTATAAATATTTCATAAAATAAATTTCATACAAAAATAAATTCAAGGCTCAATATCTCGAGAAATATCGATCTTAGCGATTTGGTTCACTCGACCTTTTTTATAGGAAATTAAATTTCCTACAAGTTTGTCATTCACATTTTCTCTGCAGGTCTTGTTATTCATGAGATAATGACAGAAAAACGCGAATTCTATGAAAGAATTAAGTTTAGTGACTCGTACTACCTTGCCGATGTGACTTACGACTACGCCGAAATGGGCACTTTTGTAGAACATTCAATTCTGAGAAAATCTCGACTTTGGACGAGCTGATACCATAAAATGCCGCTGAGCTATAAAAATAAGAAAAAAATATATCAAAGTTTACGTGTATTTGAAATGGAAAATCTTCACACACTGTGAGCGAGTACTTAGTATTAATATTAAGTGCTCAAATTTTCAGGGATTTTTTTTTGGGTATTTCCAACAAAATTTCAGGCTGGGAGCGAAAAAAGCACCCTACTGTATATTACTTTTGTGTATTTTTGTTATAATGTTCGATATCTGTGCTTTTTTTATAAATATAAAAAATGAAGAATCATTCAAAAAAATTGTTTGCATTTTGTTGAGTATCGATATCGGTGATATCGATATTGCATTCCCGATATTGTGCCTGTATCGATACTCTGATCACCAATACGTATCGATACCAAATATCGATACATTCAGCAAATATCGCCATCACTAGTTTGAATTGTCCTCGGCTATGCAATTTCGTTACCATACCAAGAAAATATGGTTGAAGTAGGTTTGAAACTGTAGCTGCTCCGGCCTGGGGCTCGAATATCGCGTGTCACGTGAACGAGATCGCGTTGTCGTGTAAACAAGATCGAGTCGAGATTCTAGCTCGCCTGTCAAATCCGAGAACAAGAAACGTCTCGCTGATTCAAGATTTTCAACCAAGACGACGTATCAACGTTCGATTGCTCGAAGCGAGTCTCGATACCGGCACTTTCTCGTCTCGCCTCGCTTGCCGAAACACTATCCGCGAGTACCATTCGAGACGCGAAATCGCAATCGTTGCTCGCAATACGAAACTGTAAAAATGTCGAAGCCGCTACAACTATCATTTGTAGTTGGAGAGGATTTTTTCATTTGGTTACTGCAACGTGAGAAATCTGGTAGCAGTAAGCAGATCCGAATGTCGCTGCACCGTGATTGATCCGAGTTGTTACGAATATTATTAGGAGCTGAAAATCATTCGTATATATAGTCTATTTAGCTTCTGAAATCTGGTAGCTGTAACCCGATAAAAAAGCTACAGCAGCGTGAAAAACCAGCTACCACGACTACTATTTCACGGTACTTCACCTAGACTAGCTTTTTCAATTCTGACTAGATAAAAAAGTGAAGGATGATTTCAACTACCTTCAGGCTAGTTGGCCTAAAGTAGAATTTCTCTCAGCGTAGTAGGTACATAAATCAGTACGACAGTAAAACGAAAGAACTGAGTGTTTCCTACTCGTACACAAATAAATGGGGCATTAAATTGCCATTATCACCCCGACCCTGTCGCGCAATCGTTACGAAGTACATAGAACAAAACCCTTTCGGATTTCCTCCACGGGTCAGAAAAATCAGCTGCACCATTTTTTTCCGTTTTTATGGCACCGAATTCGAAGATTAAGCTCGACGCGACGAGAACACGAGTGTAACGCTTATGAGTTGGTGTATAGATTCTCGCACGCCGCAAATGCTTGTTTGCGAATACAAAAGTGGCGAGCTCTTCCCTTTTTCTTCACTTTTCCACTCGAATTTAATTATAATTTTCCCTCTAACTCGGTCGATTAATACGCTCGTACCGTGAAATTTGTCTGATTCTCGAATCGCGAAAATACCTTCCGGGTTTTTAGAAAACGGAGGTGAGATCGTGAATTTTAAAAGTAGTTAGGCGCGACGTGGCGAAGCGTCAATTCTCGACGAGTAGGTAGACACACCCCCAATAATCATGAGGCACTTGACCTTTTTGAGTTGCTCCTTGACGCGTGGCAAATTTAAGGTTCAATTTCTGCCGAGTACCTTTTTAACAACGCTTTAAGTACTCGAGGTTCTTTGTCGGTGGCCCCTCCGAAATCCGTTATGCCTGAGTATAGGCAATCGACCTCTTGTCCGTCGCGGAGGAAAACCAGGAGGGAAACGACCGAGAAGAAATCATCGTTTCCCCGCCGCATTATCATTTTTGTTCTGCAGAACATTCAACATTTTAGCGCGTCGATTAGTGTTGTTCTCACATTCCATTTTCCAACACACAAAAGTGTTAAAGTAACACCTTAGAAATGTTACTCTAACACTGGTTCGCCTTACCTCTAACGCTACACACGGAGCGCGCTGAAATAACCCTAGTTACACCGATCGACATTCTATTAGAAATCACATTCAGAAATTGCCCAACGCGAGTACTAGGCAATTCGCTATCGTTTTTATCAAAGTGCTACCACCGCTGCTCGCAAAATCACCTAAATCTTCCAAATTTATTCAACCACGTAAAACAGACAAAAGCCAAATTTAACGGTAAAGAATATTTTCGAAAACCCCCCAAAAATGTCGTCCCGTGTTATACGTAAAAAAAAAGTGTCTCTTAAATTGGAGGGACATTTTTTCACCGCGTACGTTTGATCGGCTATCACTCTGCTTAATTTTTCGCTCTTGCCCGATCTTGGCAAACTTTTCAGTCTTGACGAGCATACGTACGTACATGTGTACACGAGCGAGCATACATTGGCGAGGTAGATTGGAAAGTCCAATCGGTTCGTTCCTTGTTCAAGCCTCCAGGGTACGTCGTCTCGTTATTTCGCCAGAGCAAATACGCCGGCGAATCATTTCCGTATTCCGTCGAAATTCTCAATCTTCGGTGTTTTTCACCTCTCGAGCGTAACCGTCTCCACGCGTCGTGGCTCCACGTTCCTATCTGCCAACGACGAGGGAATATCATTTCCCGCGTGCCGCGTAATTTGTGGCGAAAAAAAAAATGTTACGTTTCCGAAAATAAGGTTGTTTACGAGCGAACGGAGGTCCGTAGAACGGCTCGACAAATTAAATCGAGCCAATTTTCCGCGCAAACTTTTCTCGTGGAAATATTCGAAGGAGAAGTCGTAACGTTCGCACTGCTGTCACCGCTGGCATCGGAAAGGATACGTTCGCTGAAACGAACTGTTTTCCCGATATCTCGAACAATCGCGGCGAGAGATTCCACGTAACGGGAGCATCGAGAAACGAAGGACGGTTAAACGTGGATCGCGAACGATGAATGTTTGTTTAAACTCATCGGAGCGTACTCGCATTGTTTTCCCCTTCCGTTTTTTACGCTGCAACGATACGTCTTCGTGGCGATGAACGTGACGAAAAATTCATAGCGCGTAACGCTCGAAAACACACTCGCGGGCATCCTAACGCGAGAAAAGTTAGCTCCTCGCCGCTAATTCCTTCCCGTGGGTAATATTTATCCGCAGGAACGTTCGCTCCTGCCGACGCGGGATTTCTCTTTCGTTTTGCCGAATAAAATGAATTATTAAAAAAAAAAAAAAAGAACGCCCGCTTTAGGAAATACTTGCTGAAAAAACGAAGAACAAGCTCGTTAATATCGCCGTATATAAATAATTCAACGTGCGTTTTTCGAGATCCAAATAAATAACACCGCGCGATGAATTATTTTTATACTGCAATTACGAGGTTCTATAGATATATTATTACGGAGCTCGTTTTTCGCTTTTTTCTACTTGGCGCCCGAAGGGTTCCGTTTCGGGGGGTTCGGAAAGTGACGAGATCGATGCTTATGTTTACCAATTTGTTTGCTTTAAGACGGTGCGACGGCGAGCGTGGCGAGAGGGAGAGACAACGGAAAGCCTAGGAGAAATGAGGTGGACGTGACGTTACAATGACATGATGAAGAGCCTGGTGGGGATCATGTGGATAGTGTTGGTGCTCATATCAGGTGAGATGCGATGTTTGCTCGTTTTTTCTCGAATCGTATCGCGTTCGCGGTGAAACAAAAATCTCTTCGCGATTCTTCGCCCGCACATACGCGCGGAGTGGTTTTTCGCGAACGAGGCTTTGACAAATAAAATTAGTAAGCCTAGCGCGACGCCGAGGATCCGCGGAGAAGTAGATACACGAGAGACGAGAGGAAGCTTCTGGCGCGAGGGGAACGATCCCCCTCTTCTGATTGATCGTATGTTTCCACTTTTGCCCGGCCAAGAGACTTTTCTCAAACGCGTTGATTACATCATCGCCTGCGAGGGGTGCAAAAGCGCGAGATGGCACCGAGCAGCTTGGTAATAATTCGTGCGACCATCGAGAATCCAATTAGACCGGAGTTTTCCTCGGAGAAGTATCGACGCGGGATAACGTCTTTCGTTCAACCCCTTCAATCGCGATTTTTCCAGCCCCCGTTCATCGCGAAATTTGGCGTACGAGGGTTTCGAAGTCGCCGATCGTATTCGAAGAATTTTCCTCGGCCGTATTGGATCCGCTAGTTCGAAGTTCCAAAATTTCACCGCGGATTCGGAATCAGTGACCTTGAACTCCTTCGTACGCGAATGTTCAGATAACACTTAGCTATCATCTCGTCTGATTTTTTTCGTACTAGTTTGTTGTTACCAATAATTAGATCGCGCAGCTATGCAATACTGTTATTATGAATTTGTAGCATTCGTTGGATTCTTGGGAAGGCGCAGGGTACATCGAAGTGGAGCGAAATCGACGAGAAACTGCTCGTAAACGTTAAAAAATTGGTAGTCTCCGGGTGCCCAGCCGCGACTGAGAGGGTTAACGAACCAATTTCTCGGTTCAGCCTGCTTCTTACATTCGAGACTCCAAAGATTAATTGCTTTTTTATCTGGCCAGGATGCTCGGGGAATCCGGACGCCAAACGACTGTACGACGACCTCTTGTCAAATTACAACAAACTCGTCCGGCCTGTCGTGAACGTGACGGATGCTCTCACCGTCAAAATCAAGTTGAAGTTGTCCCAGCTCATCGACGTGGTACGTAGCTCGGTCGCGACGCGACGACGAGGATGGATGGTTAAAGCAAAAAAATCCGTTTCCCTTACAGAATTTGAAGAATCAGATCATGACGACGAACTTGTGGGTGGAGCAGGTAACTCATCCGCTTATCTATCGCCACCTTTCCACGTAGCACGTAAATGCGAACTCCGCGTGGCCAACGGATCGGCGGGGGGGACAGTAACGAGAAACACGGGTCCGGAGCTTCGTTTCGGTACTTGGAATTTTCAGGGAAAACAATCTCCGCATTGTTCTCCGTGGCTCCTTTGTTCGAGGCGAAGGACGACGTCGATTGGTATTTTCCAACGATAACATCCGATACGTCGGTCCGGATCGCTCTCGTTTTTCCTCGGGCCCTGCAAAAATATCTTTCGTTGGCTGTTTGTTTGGGCGATAAGTGCTCTTGGACGGATGCCCACGTGGCATCCTGACACGAGGTCTAACGTCAAATATTGGCTCTGCTATGGTAGAACCAAGGGGGTCTCGCCGCGATCTCTATCCCTATCGCGCACACGCACTACTCTTACATTTGCTCGGCACGGTACTCGAAAATATTCCCAACTTATGAGATTGCTTTCACCAATGTTTGCGCGTTATCCACCCTAAATTACAACCACGATTCTGATAAATCAAGTTCCGTTTCACGCATCGCGTACAATTTCTTCGCCTCATCCGATACGACTATTCGCGTATGAATTACATTCACGCGTCGTGGATGGCATCTCGAGTATTGGAAAAACACAGAAGCCTCTCGTACGCGTCTGGGGCAGTTCTATCATCTGTTTTCGATGAATATAACGCGACTGGTCATTTTTTACAAGATTCCTCTGGGGCGCGTCGACAGTTCCGAGTATTGAAACGTGTACGATGTACGCGAATTTAAAGACACAGCTTCTCCGGAGATGCAGAGAAAGCAAAATGAGCTCCTCATTTCAATTCTGAGTACCTGCTAAACGTATTTGATATTTTCCCATTCGATTAACATCTAAATCTCACTTTTTTTTTCTTCAATTATCTATTAACTACGAGGCATTTCGGTTTACTGGGTTGGTCATAGGCGGAATCTATAGAGGAATCCTTGCTCTTTAAAAGTGCTCGCAGCTGATTTAGGTTCTGTGAACCGCGACAGCGATAAAAAATCTTGAACTCTGATTTTTACCCAATTTCACGGTTTTTTTAGTTTTTTCTCGGAAACCATCAACTTTACAGCAATATTATATCGGTACTTTTTGGCTGAGAATTTAGTTTTCTACAAAAAAGATCCAGGGGTTAATCGAATGGTAAAATTTCAAATACGTTAAGCGAGTATTTAGAATTAATATTAGGAGCTCATCTTTGGTGAGAATTCGTCTTTATACGTTTGGAGTAACGGAGCGAGAAAAAAAATGAGTCGTCCGAAACGAGGCGCCCTGATGTATACGCATTGCCAGTTCATATTCATCTTCTGCACTTGTCTGGAGACTGTATGCAAAAAAAAAACAACAAAAAACGCCGAAGTACCACGGCAATTGCAAGGTTCTTCGCCAGCCGACATTCGCGGTTATTGTTCTGCGAAACTTCGCTTGTCTGCAATCTACCAGCCTGAACTTTTCAGCAATAAATGCTTTTTCGCCGAGCATCGCGAACGAAAGCTTTCGAATTGCGGTATCGAGGGGCGAAACGAAATTACGAGTCGCGTTTCTCCAAGTTGCGACCGGAAAATTTTCGCCACGCGTCGTGGGCGGAAGTAGACCAGAGTGTGATAAAAAATTCACGAACAAATTTTCTCCTCGGACGGGGGAAAAATGGCGCGTTATAAGAGGAATAGGGGTCGTCGAAGTCCCAGCGAACGTGTCGAGTATACCGCGTGAGCGTCGGGCCACCTGTTAAAACAACACGTAACCACCCTCGAAACTGTAAGATCGTTGTCGCAGAAACCGAAAGGAAATTTGGCGGATACCTCGAGATGGGCTCCCGGGTGCGTAACCCCTGAAACCGGGTAAAAGGATCTCGTTTGTCTTGCGCAGTTGGTAAGCTATTAACCGGAAATTCGTGGAAGAGCATATATTAAAGATTAACGTGCCGGAGCGAGGGTGACGTAACGCGGTTAGGATCGCATAATAAAACGGAAAGTTGAGAATAATGATCGGTATTACCATAAAAACTCGAAATCCGCGTGCAAATGTACAATGGGAGCAATTTTAGAAAATTCAAGAAAATAGTTGTAATCATAGGCACACTATCAACTTGGTCTCAAAATATGTAGAATACACGAAAGCTTGAAATGAAGCACTTTCAATAATTTTTTTGTATTTTCTTCTAAGAAGTGTGTAAGAAAACAAAAATTTCAACAACAAATTTGAATTATATTACAGCATATATTTTATTCATTATTTGTTTGAGATTCGAACAAATAACATTATTTCTGTAGAGAAATAGTAGAGTTATATTATGGAGCTTTTTTTAGTTTAGTTTTTTATTTCACAATTTTCCTTTTTATTAGTTTCCATTTTTTTAACCATCTCTCCATTTTTTTCGCGCACGCCATATTGAAATAATATACCCGTCGTCATTCCCACTATATTGAGACGAATTTGATGACACCTCGTAAGCTGAAATCCGTAGAACGGTTCAGGCTACAAGGTGTGCCAAAGAATTGGACATATATACACACGTACGCTCGAAGAACGCGAGTGTCGGGTAAAAAACCCGGGCGACGAGCACTTATTGTCTACATCTCCGAAAATCTGACTACAAATACACTGGAAATACGCTGCTTTTTAAAATCACTGGCTCTGATTTTACAGCTGCGCTTGCGCGAAGCACCAGCCACTATAAACAAAATGGACCGCGCGATTCAGGTGGCCTGTTTCGGAGCCTCGTCATGTCTAACGAGGATGAAATAACGAGAAGAGGCAATTAATAACAGTCACGAGCTTATTTTCATAGCCACCGTGTTGTTCTTTGTTAAAAGTTTCCGTGCTAAAACGAAATACGCGACGTAGCTGTACTTAAAACGAATTTCAAACAAGCATATATATATATATATATATATATATATATATATACGGGGCGTAATCCCTTGGACGCGCTGATTATCATTCAATTATACAAGAACGCCGTCAGCATTGTAATTCTTTTCCACGGAACTTTCTCGCTTTGACACTTCTAATTCCGTAAATCGTCGATCACGGAAGTAGAGGTCGCGTGTACGCGAAGATCCCAATATTCCTCGCGAAGATTATCCGGTGTTTGGGGAAAATTGAAAAAATGCAATTCGGAAACGGAATCCAGACATCAAACTCGGCGGGACTCGAAATGGAAGAAGTTTTCGGAAATAAAATTTAACACGCAGATTCCGTGTCTCGTTGAGCTACGGTAGATGATTTTTTCAAAAACGAACGTATCAATATTTGATGAACGGTTATTGGATTTAAAGTGGATGGCTGAGTGCAGCTGCGAAGAGGCATTTCGCATCGCGCACGCCGGCACCGCTTTGTACGCGATAGCGAATGGTCGTATTTGAATTTCAATTTACAATATCCAACTTCAAAGCCGGAGGCCTAAGCTTGGAATACTCGCTTACGCAAGCTCTTCGTTAAGGTTATTTTCCTCGTAATTTAAAATTTCCCCCATCGGTCAGCTGTTCTCACGAATAGCGCACTCCGTCGGCTCGCGACACATTTTCTCCGAGTACTTGTGCCTTTAACGTACTTCGTTGTCGATAGTGAGAGGAAGCTTTTCGTGCTACGTCGCCCACTAGCATTCGTATCGCACCGTAAAAGGTCGACGGCGACGACGAAAACGGGTTTACGCAGAAATCGAGGTCCAATGTTTGTGCTGTTCGTAACATTATCTCTACAAGTCCCTCGTGATCGCGAGATTATTCGAAGCATTCGGGCTTTTTCTACGGCGATAATCGTTTGCTCGACCGGGGAAATTCAATCGAGGATTGCTTTCCTTCCAGTCATGGTACGACTACAAGCTGAAGTGGGACCCCAAGGAATACGGTGGTGTCGAAATGTTGCACGTGCCATCCGATCACATATGGCGTCCCGATATCGTTCTCTACAACAAGTAAGTTTTTCACCGAATGCCATCGAGTTTGCGCACGTTGTCGAAGCTTCTTGCCGTCGATCGACCAGTTCGATCCGAGACAGACGTCCAAAGTCGATAGTTTTTCTCCTCTCCGCGACGATAACTGTAACAAGCAATAAAACTCTTGAAATAAACGGCGCAAACCAATACACGTACATCCATCCAGATATATATATCTATACACGTATATCGTCGACGAATCCGATACTCTTTACAGCGCTGATGGGAATTTCGAAGTGACCCTCGCGACGAAAGCGACGCTAAATTATACGGGACGCGTCGAATGGAAGCCTCCGGCAATTTACAAATCCTCCTGCGAAATTGACGTTGAATATTTTCCGTTCGACGAACAAACATGCGTCATGAAATTTGGTTCTTGGACGTACGATGGCTTCCAGGTAAATATAGCCGCGTCGAGCAATACCAGACCTCGATAGAGTTTCCCCTTTGTAGCACTCCTCGCAATATCCTCGTTCCTCTCTCCTGCGATCCAAGTGTCCTCCGTCGCGTTTTCGTGTTTGTTTCCTATTCTCCTCGTTGGCAGAAATATGATATTACACGCGAATTGACCGTTTGTTTTTTTCCCTCGGGAAATAATTTCATTCAGGTGGATCTGCGACACGTAGACGAAGTTCGAGGTAGCAACGTCGTAGAAATCGGCGTCGACTTGACGGAATTTTATACTTCCGTAGAATGGGATATTTTAGAAGTTCCTGCTGTTAGGTAAGTAAGTCGACCGATGACGACCGAAGTTCGATGTTCCCCGATGAATTTTAACGTGTTCGCGTCGCAGGAACGAGAAGTTTTACACGTGCTGCGACGAGCCTTATTTGGACATCACGTTCAACATAACGATGAGGCGCAAAACGTTGTTTTATACAGTTAATCTGATCATCCCTTGCATGGGAATATCCTTCCTGACGGTACTCGTCTTCTATCTTCCAAGCGACAGTGGCGAAAAAGTAAGCCAACTAACACTTCGGTTGTTGTTCGTACGGCTGAAACGCAGCGGAACATTCGAACGATCGCTAACAATGATAATACCTTCGTTCCTTTCAGGTCAGTTTATCGATATCCATTCTCCTCTCCCTCACCGTGTTCTTCTTGCTGCTCGCAGAGATTATTCCGCCAACTTCGTTGGTAGTGCCGCTTCTTGGAAAATTCGTCCTCTTCACCATGATTTTAGATACGTTTAGGTAAGGTTTCCCTTTCTCTTCCACGTTCGCATGCGACACGGTCCCACAGTTTCTGTGGGCAGCACTGCAACGACGTCGGATATATCTACCCTATATATACAGATGACTAGTCTAATTTTTAAAACGGATCCTCGTCATTTTTTTTCTTACGTTTCTCACTTCACAGCATATGCGTCACAGTGGTCGTGCTCAACGTGCATTTCCGATCGCCTCAAACTCACACGATGGCTCCGTGGGTCCGCAGAGTTTTCATCCACGTTCTTCCCAGATTACTAGTTATGCGCAGGTAATCGTACCGATTTGTCGAGAGTTCGCTTTTTCTTTTTCTCCGACACATTGATAATGCAGTGACAGTTTCAAGGTCATCGTCATTGACGTAGCGCGAAACGGTTTTTGAGGTGGGAGGTAATCGTTGCATCGACTCTTTTTTCTCTCTCGTTCAGGCCACAATATCAAATCGACAAGAGAAGCATAGGTGGTCATCACCACAATCATCGAGTTATGGTGAGGACGTGCAACGGTCTCGAGCTGAGGGATCCGTCGCTCTTCGTCGAGGCGTCAGCTTCGGAGTTGATCGAGTCCTCGGTTTTGTTTCCTAGCCTAGACTCGCGGGACGAGCTGAATCCCAGGTAAGTTGATGCCGAACTCGTAACAACGAGCTGGAGGCTTCGTCGAAACCGTAACCGAGCCAAGAATTGTTTGCTAACAGGGAACTGGAGGCTGTAAATTTAGGGAGCTCGTGTCGAATTCACGGTTCTCCAGTTCCGATCGTACCTCCGCCTCAGCTGCCGACTCAGGAGAGCGTGAACGCTCTTTGTTTATCCCTTCATCATTGGCATCATTGTCCCGAGTTGTACAAAGCAATCGAGGGGATCCGATTTATAGCCGATCATACCAAGAGAGAAGAGGATTCTACGAGGGTAAGCGTATTTATACATCGGACGCGTCTCATCGATCGCCCGGCAACGGGATACGTAGGTGGAAAGGGTTGCTATTCATTTTGTTGCACCTCGTCTTGGCTCTCGCAGGTGAAAGAAGACTGGAAATACGTAGCAATGGTACTCGACAGATTATTCCTGTGGATCTTCACGTTGGCCGTAGTCGTCGGTACGGCCGGTATAATACTGCAAGCGCCGACACTCTACGACGATCGTATGCCCATCGACGTGAGATTGTCGGAAATCGCCTCAACCACTGCCAAACCGCACATCGAGCCGATCCTCTGAGGTCCGATAATAATACTTCCGTATTCGTAACTTTTATTCCACGGAACAAAGTCACGCTCTCGTCGCCTACCAAGTGGATAACCGAAGCAGCACAACTTTGGTGACTCGCAGCGTACGATAGTAGCAGATACCCGGATCCGGATCGTCTCATCGACGACTCGCGAGGATGAACGCAGAATACGAACGAGAGAACGAAGTTTCTTCCGAATCTACCCTATCCGACGAAAATCCAGGCCTAACAATAACCAACCGCTGTACATAGAGAGCAATCATTGCAAGCATTGGTCGCACGACGCAAGTAGCGTCGCGGGACCGAATTCATCGAATGAAACCGACACGTGATTGACATCCGTGTGCACGTACCGCCATCCTATCCCTATCGTTCACGCGTACCAAGCGCATCGCAAACGTTGATATTCCGCGGCACTAGCGATCGAGGTGAAAAATTGACCTGGACGTTTTTCGATAGTCTCTTCGGTGGGCAAAGTTTTTTTCAGGCTCCACTACTTCTCCACGTTCCATCGGCTGGATTGTGCTGTAAATTTCACGGCTACGTTTCCGTAGCGGGAGCTGGCCTCGATCGGTTCTGAATTCGGTCCTGTGACGACGCCGTAGGAACTAGTTTAGGAAAATAAGGTACATCGTGCTCCGGTCACGCGTTCGAATCACCTCTGATCGGAAATGTTAACATCGAACCATATTTTCGTGGGACCTCGTTTCGCCTCGTTTCGTGGAAAGCGAAATATGCGAAAGTTTACGCGGGCTTATCGTTTCCGGTTGCAGACTCGGGAAACCAAATGAGATGGAGAGAAGAAGAGGGGGGGGGGGGGGGGGGTAATCGTTTGCTGCGTTCGAGCCTGTAACGGAGGATCAGTATTTTCGAAATGAGACGAGAAGTATGTAACGTTTCTCGTTGTGAAATTCTAAATATCTGTACCATAACCAATGATATACATACATGTGGTACGGAAAACGACAGAACCACGGATACAGAGTTATAATTCTATAGCAGTCGAGATTCGACTGCTCGTAAGTGTTTATAAATAATAGTTAACTGAACAAATGAATAAATAAATAAATTAACAAATAAACTAATGGTAATGAAGTTTCTTCCGTTGATTTATCGAACGAGGTGCGAGAAAAAATTGCTAATCGACTAATCGATAATAAGATGATATTTCTAATTTGAAGTTGAGATTTTTCAGTGATAATTGAAGTAAAAAACGAAATGCGATAATCGACGGGTAGCGATAATTTTCGAGATATTTTGTCAATGAACTTTTTCGAGAAACAAATAGAATAACGCGCGAACAAGCTTGAACATTCGTAACGAACGATTTATAATTAGTTGGTTGATAATAACAATAATAATAATAATAATAGTAACGACAGGGATGAAGCAGACGGGGGAGATTTCCGGACGAGAAGACGAGAGTCGCTGCGACACGCATCGTCGTTTTTCCCGAAGAGAAGCGCGACGAGTAGCGACGAGAGAGGATAGATGTAATAACGAAGTAAGCAGAGTGATAGTTACCTACCTACCTACCTACCTACCAACCTGTTACGAAAACGACTACTATCTAAACGTATTACGGATAAAGAAGGCACGAAGTTGTTCGCGATTCGTCGAGCTGCCGGTATTTGGCAGAGATAACGAATCGCCGATAAAACCACCGCGTCGAACGTGGATGAACAAGGGATATATTGAATAGTAAATGTATATGCATTCGGTTTCGTTCGTCGGATCGCGAAGGTGCGAACGAGCGCGATCGAGTGTCCATAATCTAAAGATATCGTGAAATATTCATATTCTATTGTACTGTAACGTCTACGCGTGTACACGGTGTCGTAAAAAGGCTACGACTCGAGGGGAGTGTTCGCTTGTAGGTAGGCGAGATGCGGAAGTGGAAGTTCATTTTTAAAACACCCTGTACAAATGTAGTATACGTCGAATAGGCTAACAAGTACACGATCGATATAAGTGCAGAATGTATTATATCGTTATTGCAGTAATCGCGTATCTAACATATCTGACAGTCTCAGCGTCCGCAAGCAGCAGCTACGTAACAATAATGATGCCTCGTCGTCGAATTATTTGAAACTCCAGAATTATTTTCATAACGATATGCGAAATGAATATCAGTTGCCCGTTACCAATCGCGAAATAACAAAGGCATCGCTATACCTAAGTAAGATAGATCGAATTTTCTTCACATACGCGAACAGAATTCACTTTTTTTGCATCCTCAGAACAATCGGTGATCTCGATAGGCTACAGCGTCTCGATTGTGACGTACAACTAGATAGATAACGTTGGCCTCGTCGTATCGTTAGACATCTGCGGAGGTGCGTATAAATCCTCCGAGTGTTATCTCCACCGTCTCGGATGCAAGTGTCGCGAACTCCATTAGTCTACTCGTTTCGCCTGATACCGACTCGATTTGTCGTTTCTCCAGAGAAAAATGGTATCAGATCGTAGTGGTTTTCGTTTCTCCTCGGTTTGTTTTTCCATCGATATCCCTCTAGAATAAGCAAGAAACCAACGTTAAAACGGAAACCGCTGATTTTTATTCGCGCAGTCGAGACGTAATCGAACGTATCTACGTACCTATGGTAGATCTGCACGGATGTAGCCCGTCGAAGTCATCGAATATGATCCGTGGCGATGAAAGTTGGTTGTTGCACGCAAATGCCTTCGATCAAGGGAAGATCCGAGTGAAAGGTTTCACGATTTCCAATTCAAATTCCAATTCTAGATTCTCGTGACATCAACGTTTATCTTCGTGGGCGAGACGGGTGGATCGAGATCGTTGATCGGTGACGAAGGCACGAGACTAATTGGAAATCTCACCACGATCTACCCTTACATTAGAACACGTAATATATTGTTTCTCGCGCGGCACTTCCATTACTGAAGAGGTACATACGATCACCTCGAGGTGAAATTCGGTACCGGATAGGTACACCTACCTATGTATAAGATATGATATCGAAACTAGACGTCACATTGAAGAGTACAGAGATGGGCGTATTCGTATTCATAAATATGAATATGAATGAAATGCGCGAGTCGGGAATCGCGAATATTAATACGAATACGAATAAATTCATATTCGCATTTTAGTGAAATTCGTAATAAAAAATGTGAATATGAATTTATTCGTATTCATATTCGTATTCATATTCGTCTTCGTATTCGACTCGACGTATGAATTTTATTCAAATTTATATTCATGATCACGAATACGCCCATCTCTGGAAAAATATAATCGACGAACGTACGAATTTTCATTTTATAAGTAAACTAATATATCGTACCAAACATCGATGCCTAAGAATTAAGGACTCTGTAGAATCGCGAGGAAAGGGAATAATTCCAATAAAATATGAGACACGCTACGTTGATGGATATAGGTAATATAATGTATAAAAATTATATGGAATAAAGTATAGCATACGTTGGTATAAGCGGCAGTACAAAATTATCGAGCGCTACGTTGTTCGTTGTGCATTAATTGCGCAAATTGCACATCGCGTGACGAATCCTTTTTGTTGCAGAACAGATTCGTTTCACGGTCTAACAATAAGACACTCGTCATTCTCCCCCCAAGAAATAACATTTTCGCAATTCATTTCTACCGGCAACATGCATATGTGCACTCTTACGTATCGTCTAGCTCGTTTATACAGAGGCGATTGTTTTTGTAACAAAAATACCCAAGTGAACAACGCTGAGCGACGATATCTAACGAGGCTAGTGAATTATGTACGTCGCGGTCTCAATTTACCTACGAGATCCGACTTGCAACTTCGATTCGAGGCCCGTCAACCGAACCTTCAAGAGAGTCGTCGGTTCGGTTATCAACATTCGTCGGCAGCTTTCCACACTGCACAAAATTCAAAGTCTCACGTGTCATGGAACAGAATGCATAAAACAGCTGCGGGATGCCTTCGAGACTTTCCAATTTGTTACCGCAGGTACAAGGTACCGTCGATCGCAGGGTCAAATTTCTTTCTGGTATTTCCAAATTCGTTTGCCAAGTTCCATTGCAAGTTTTCTCTCTATCTACTGCCAAAAATTGCAAGGTGATTTAGACATTTTTTTTTCATCGGAGCTGCCATCCACCGAGAGGAATCTCCACGACAAGTAATGTTCGACCGACTAGAAAAACTAACATCTCTAAGACCCGACAAGTTCGTTTCCTTACGCGACAAGTTAACCGAGCGGCATAAAGTTTGATGTTGTCGAGAGGAATCAAATTACTCGGGTGTTCGACGAGCGTGAATTGTTGTTGTTATTATCATTATTGTTAACTAAGGTACGAACGACACACACACACGCACAGCCACCTACAAACACGCAGAATATCGCATCGATGATATGGTAAATATTAAATATAACGTATTAAACAAATCACTAACGAAATAACGTTATTAATTAGTGTTTCTAAATATTAGTCACGATAAACAAGGAAAAAGAGTGTGTTATATCTGATCGTTGTTATGTATCACCTTGAGAAATGCATCTAGCAGATATTTTAGCAACGTTGAATAGAGAAAGACGATGAACGACATGCCTCGGTAAATACGACGGTGTAAACAATACTGAACAATTTCTACATAACAAGTGTATATCTATAAAATTGACGAATAAACTTGATTTTTGTAAAAAAAAAGAGAGATAATAGATCGACCGATAATTATTCAAGTTGCGAACGGTACGTATTGGTGGAGATAAAATTTCACCCCGCAGCGACCATTGCAATTCAACTCCCTTTCATACAATTATACTTAAGAATTTTATTTGCCGCCTCAGAACTTCAATTCCAATCGCACTTCATTTTTTCAAAAGTCACCAAAACAGTGAGAAATCCATGAAGACAGCTCGATTTTTTTCTGAGAAAATTTATTGTAATACGAATTAACAGCAGCTAACAAATCTGTGCGGAATAAAAAGGCTGAGTCTAAATGACTCTATCGAAGTCACATCATTACTTTTGTTCCTTGTATGTTAAGGTACTCGACTCGACTTGAGAATGATAATCGATTTCTACTGGTTTTAGTGCGAGGCCAGCACAACCAACAAGTTTTCATGTTGCAAAGCTGTTACGCGGCGTGAGATCACAGAAGCTTCTTTTTAGATATTTCTTTCTTTCACTTATCGAAACTCATTCCCAGCTCTTCAGACTCGTCTTTGTCGCGATCGATGTTGGTCTCGTTCGTAGCTTGACCAGATTCATTTTGTACATTTGACCTGGCACGCATTCTTCGCAATTTCTTCTTCAACGTCATGACACCTGTGGAAATAAAACGAGTTTTGAGAAGGCGTTACGATTCTTTCGTTCGAAATGATGTACGATACTTACAAAGTAGCGTTTGCCAAAGCTGTGATTTTTTGTTGGCCGCGCGACGGTTGCTGAAAAATGATATCAAAATCATACGATGGACAGTCGGTGCCAGCACTTCTATCACTTACGTTTTCAGAGCCTCTTTTTGTTTCTTACGAATTTTCGACAATTGGACAGCTTCTTCTGTTGCTGGCAAAAACAGACAAGCCTCTAGCCAATCTTTTTCATTCGTCGCGATGCAACCAAACAACTTTACCACTATCTAACAGTGATATTACATGTAGTATGAGACCTGATGTCGCAGTAAATTTACCATTTCAATTATAAATTTCTCCAGGTCAACTAACCGAAGTCGTTAATTCTGTCAAAAACCATATTTTCACATAGAGTCCTCGTGGAGCCGAAATTCTACTCTCATTCCAGAGCATGATATCCGGAACGAACAGCACATAGACGTAAACCCTGGCCAAAATATCCGATGTCATTTCTTGTCAATCACATGATTACGATACGGTCTTATGTTCGTATATTAACAAGGAAGAAAGTGAATGACATCAAAATTTGTACTATGAATTGTAAAAGTTGCAAAAATTAGGTGCGCACAGCCAAACATCAGGATTCACCTCTGCGATCCCGTTTCTAAGTTTAACAAGAGCTTATGTTTTCTTTACGAAAGATACATTAGGACTCGATAACGTTGAACGTTTATAAGACACGGTGGCCCTGCCTGCTATTTCCATCCTAAATTCGACGCGACTTCCAATGCAAAGAACTAAATAAAATCACTCTCCTCATAGCTTGTTAATTGAACAATACTAACCAATTGAGGCAATGGGCTACGAAGACCAAGCGAGCCACAAACTTGGCAGCTTTGTTACTAGACGCTGATAACAAAACCCGACAAATTTCGGTGGTAAGACTATCCATCGCTTTATAATATAGCAAGTCAGTCACGACTCGTCTCCATCTACAGAATAATCATGTTTGAAATTGAGACTTTAAAAAGAATACAGCACGTGTATATGAGACGATCCATTGAGATAATTCATTTGAAAGACAATAATCACTTGGTTTTGGTGAAGTCACTGAAGAATAGGGCAAATATTAAATCTGATAGCCCTCGAAGCCGATTTTCTCTGTAAAATATTTCTATGCCTGCTCGATGCACGTAGAAACTTTTATGTAGGATGAGACCTAATTGAAAAGGATCTATCCCTTGTTCCGTAGGCATTGGCCATTCAGTCATGGATGGAACTACGGATAAGTTCAAGTAGCTTATGCTGCCGAAGAAAAAACCACAATTCCACAATCCATTGATCAATCGACGTCGTTGAATCATTGGGATATACATCCGACGAAACAAAAGCTACAATAAATTCATTCTAATAATACATTTACTTCGGAGATCGTCGTTGATCCCTGAGAAATGAACTTACGTTGAGGCACTTTTCGTAAATTAGCCAAAGAGCAAACCACGATAGAATGAGGAATCCTACAATTACGTCGAAATATGATAGACTAAAGCGTTGATTTTCAATACTTTTTCTGAATAGCACAAAATTTGACAATTCTAGCAAGGAAGGGAATTCCAACACCCAACGTTTGGCCACGGCTTCAAACATATTTGTTTCTGTGAACTTTCTACTCAACTTCCAATTCACCTCTGGTATGCGTCGCGGCGAGCACTAATCTTACAAACAATCACAGCTGACTAACAAATTTGATAAACGTTTCGATGATATGTGCGACGAATCTACTTTTTACGTTCTCTAGTCGACTAGTAATTAATAGTTGTATCATATATCAGTAAAAAATTCAAAAAATAAGCAATATTCGCTTTTTGTCTCTTGTTTCATCTACTATTCCATTGATTTTATCAAAGCAATAATCAATCCCTGTGAGACCGAATTTTTCAAATGTGAAGGTATAAACAATTAAGATTTTAATTGAGCGCGTGATAAGAACACAACAGAATACAGATCGACGGTATCGAGTTCCCCCGCAGGACTGCGCTATCGAAACTGAAAGCCAGAAAGCAACCCGACAATGAGAGACAGATTGCAGTGCGATCCGTTTCGGGACAGTATCATATAGGTATGTAGTTCGAAACACGAAACGTGGAACAGAGGACGCCACTGATCATGGCTCCAATGCGGTAATCGTCAGCTGATACTCAGAAATTGTTTACATTAAAGAAATATCAGTCATCGGTTACCTGTACCAAAGAGTATAAGTCTGTACTAGCAGTGCATGAATATCGAATATACATATGGCTCGAAAAATATCAATATCAGATCATTTTTCAGCGATTTCTGAAATAGTATCAATCAACACGCGTTGACTGTATCTACCTGAAGATTCTGTACCGAGACTAGAGCTCGTTTTTTTCGTATTTCGTCCGTTATTTGTCTCGCCACGCGATGTGTGAAGACTTTGTTGCCGCTGTTTGTTAATATTCCGAAATCGACCAGTATATATAAACCGGACGCAATTCATTAAAAATATATTGCTTGCACGTGCAAAAGGTAACAGAGAGTTGGAAATATGAAAGAAGAGAAACAGAGTGACAGGTATGCGACAGTCGGTGGTAGACAGTCGGTGATCCTCTTCGGGCACGTCATCGTCACGCGTCAACGTGCTCCACGAGACACGACGACGCGGACGATGCACGTCGCTTGCCCGATCGAGCGGTCACGGGTCCGATCACGCTGCATCCGATAACAAGGATTGGGCACGCAGCATTGACGGACGTTGAGAAAAAACACGAATGATTGGTATGAAAAAATCGTAGGGACTCACCTCGCGACCGCTCGATGTTGCTGAAAACGAGAAAAAAACGCGTACCACTCTATCACGACCTAATGCTCGTTGCACGTTTGATCCTGCACTCGACCCTTCGACTTAGGTTAGAGCAGTCACGCGGGCATACACCCCAAGCGAACTCCATATGCGCGGTTCAGTCCTCCCGGAGCAGACTGGCTCTACCTATGTTTTTCAGATAAAACAATGTATGTATTCAATGTCTATTTGCCATAGCAGTCTCGGTGGCAGAAAACAGTTGAAGTTGCGCAGGGGGCGTCTGCGCATCGAAATTTTCAAATAATCGGCAATGATTCGTTAAAACGCATAACCGACGACAAATGAATCGCGATCCGACAGTCATTTGTCATAACGGTAGCGTCCCCGTAGTCTTCCCGCGTACAAGGTGCCATATTGTTCGAAATCTTTAGCTTTCTTGCCAGAAAGCTTCATCTCAGTTTTTCTGAACCTGTTTTCTGTTAAATAAAATCGTGACGTGAACACAGCTAATAAAACCGAGACATCGATTGAACAGAGGTGAGTACTGGGGTGTCAAACTTCGGAAAAACGGCATAGAAAATCGAATGTATCGTACGCCGAAAGATGATGAAATTTTTCTTGTAGTTGTAAGATCGCTTCCATTTGTTGAGTTATTCGCAAACGTTGCTCGTATCATTTTTTTCGAATTATCTAATATTGGATTCGCGTGTATCCAGATACGAAGTGAGAATGCTGATGGACGATCGTTCCAGGCGCGAGACGATGACGGTGGTCCGGATCGGCTCGGCAGTTCGACGGAATCGGAGAGACACCACCAATCAACCATGTTCAGCCCCGGTAAGCCTCGCATGCCTTTGATTTCGCCGCGGTGTTCTGACGACTCGGGGTACGACAGATCGCCGTTGCGTTTATGTATCTCCTTCTCTTTCTCTCTGTCCCTGTCTCGCTCGCTCTATCCCCTCGTTAGGTAGGTGGCATCGACGGTAGACTTCGACTAACGTTCGTTGGCATTTCTCGCTATTTTTCACATTTCATATCTCGATCCGTCAACCGGTGAAGCTCGCCCACGGACGCAACGAAATTCCAAATTCGTAACGAAATACGTTACTCGAAAATAATTGCCAGTCGCGTTCAATCGTAATGGCGTCGAATTTCCCAATTGTTTCGTTGCGAAGCAGCGCGAGCATTCGCGAAACGTCGTACCAAAGTAAAAACGATGCTCGAAACAGACGAGCAACGGAAATTCAGGCTTATGCTTGTAAATTTACCTATTTTTCCTCGGATACCGATATTTCTGGAAAAAATTATCGCGCCAGTGCGGATTTGTCAGAAACATAACTTTCGACTCACGGATCCCTTTGTTTCCGAATCATAAATCAACCGCTTCACGGAGACATTCGCGCATCAATTATTCGCGCGAGCTGCAAAGTTTTTCTCCGATCCGTTGTTACGAAATGACGGCGAGTCGTCGCGTGCCAGGATGTCACTAACATTTTCTAATCTTCTACCTTCTCAGCTTCCCTACAGGTTCACCATCGTAAGTTTGCAAAGCCACGGTGCGAATGAGGTTGCGTGTTTCAGGCGTGTGTGCGCTCGGTCTTACTCGACTTTTCGTTGGATATAGGAGCATAGGTAGGGACAGTCTGCTTCGGGAGGACTGGAACGCGATTATAGCGTTCGCTTGGGGTGTGTGCCTGTGTGTGAGCGTGACTGCTATAACCTAAGTCGAAGGGACGGGTGGAGAATCAAACGTGCAACAAGCGTTAGGTCGCGATAGAGTAGTACGCGTTTGTTTTCTCGTTTTCAGCAACATCGAGCGATCACGAGGCGAATCCCTACGATCTTGTAATACCAATCATTCGTGTTTTTTCTCAACGTCCGTCAATGCCCCGTGCTCAATCGTTGTTATCCGATGCAACGAGATCTAACCCGTGACCGCTCGATCGGGCAAGCGACGTACGTCGTCCGCGTCGTCGTGTCTCGTGGCGCACGTTGACGCGCGACGATGACGTGCCCGAAGAGGATCGCCGACCGTCTGCCACCGACTCTCGCATGCCTGTCACCCTGTCTCTCTTCTTTCATATTTCCAACTGTCTGTTACCTTTTGCACGTGCATGCAATATATTTTCAATGAATGGTATCCGATGTATATAATAGTCGATTTCATATTACCTGTTACGTGTACGTGCATAGAGTTTGCCTTGCCACTTTGCAAAGCGCTCTACTTGTATTTCTACTTCGTAATATTTCAGCTCTGTTAAACCATACGAATCATCGTTAATTCGTGAGTCCATCGACGCCAGTCGATTAACTCTCATATCAAATACGAACCGACTTTACCAAACAACGCCCCTTGTACGAATTTTCACGGAAAGTTTCGTTCTGTATACAATTGGGTGTACTTACACGTTGCGATTACCTATCTTCTATCACAGTTGTTGCTGGTTTTAACCAAAAGCTTCGCTGCATTTCGCGCTGCGGTCGCAGCCTAGTCCAAACGTGGTTCACAACTAGTGATGGCGATATTTGCTGAATGTATCGATATTTGGTATCGATACGTATTGGTGATCAGAGTATCGATACAGGCACAATATCGGGAATGCAATATCGATATCACCGATATCGATACTCAACAAAATGCAAACAATTTTTTTGAATGATTCTTCATTTTTTATATTTATAAAAAAAGCACAGATATCGAACATTATAACAAAAATACACAAAAGTAATATACAGTAGGGTGCTTTTTTCGCTCCCAGCCTGAAATTTTGTTGGAAATACCCAAAAAAAAATCCCTGAAAATTTGAGCACTTAATATTAATACTAAGTACTCGCTCACAGTGTGTGAAGATTTTCCATTTCAAATACACGTAAACTTTGATATATTTTTTTCTTATTTTTATAGCTCAGCGGCATTTTATGGTATCAGCTCGTCCAAAGTCGAGATTTTCTCAGAATTGAATGTTCTACAAAAGTGCCCATTTCGGCGTAGTCGTAAGTCACATCGGCAAGGTAGTACGAGTCACTAAACTTAATTCTTTCATAGAATTCGCGTTTTTCTGTCATTATCTCATGAATAACAAGACCTGCAGAGAAAATGTGAATGACAAACTTGTAGGAAATTTAATTTCCTATAAAAAAGGTCGAGTGAACCAAATCGCTAAGATCGATATTTCTCGAGATATTGAGCCTTGAATTTATTTTTGTATGAAATTTATTTTATGAAATATTTATACGAATTTATTTATTTTGGCTTTATGTGTTATGGCCCCCTACGCCACATATCAAATAAAAAAACGGTTGTATCGAAATTTCGATATTCATGTATTGAGTATCGATACTTGCAAATATCGTTACGGAAAGTATCGATACAAAATATCGATATTTGGGGCAAAGAGTATCGATATTCCAAATATCGATACTGTATCGCCCATCACTATTCACAACCCTGCGAACACCAACCCCTTCGAAAATGCATAATTGAAAGCGTATTTCGATTCACGTTTCGTCACAACAACTATTAGGTATCCCATACGTTGATTTAGATATCCGATTGTCGTTCTTTGAAATACATTCAATTTTCTGAAATCACATATTATTGAGGGACGTAAATTGATGCTCGAATCCCTGTCATCGCGATTTTACGAAAACACGTGATTCCGAGTGTTCGAAGTGCTAGTGTTGGCCACCAGTAGCATACGGACTACCAAACAAACATATCAGAGCGTCACTGTGTCAGCTTTTGCGTTCTGTGAATAGGTTATGATTGCGCTTTAGCATTTTAACCAAATTGGTAAAGATGAATCATGATTCGAAACGATCGAAACATCAAAAAACACCGAGCAGTAGTGTGCATCACGACAGGTAAATACCGTTGAGCATTTTTGTTGCTTAAATTGATCGTCTACGTGTTTCTCTCGAAACGAAGGTTCTCGTGTCGTTTGCCTAACTCCTATCATTTCCATATTATGGCATGCCCAGAGGTAACTACACATCTCAAGAAGATGAATTCATGGATGCACGTCGTCGCGATAGAGAGCAAATTGGTCTTAACGGCGTAGAAAGGGTCTGGGGAAAATCACCTACCCGAATTGACGAGTGAGTTTTATATGGTCGTTGCGACGTTTGTTCGGCATTCAGCTATGTTCGATGCTTACAGCAAGATTTCTTTATCCAATGAGCATATCTGATTAATTTAAGACAAACACTTGAAATCACGTGCCTCTGAATTAACGCGTTATATGCCACAGCTCGGACGACGAAGATGAGTCATCTAGTAAACACAAAATCGATTCGGCATCTCGAGATAAAAAGCGAAAGAAGAAAGAAAAGAGAAAAGTAAGACCGAAATACTTTACCATCATTCATTCCCAAGTACAACTCGTCAAAACCTGACTAATTTCCAAAATCATGCAATTCTAGAAAAGCAAAAAATTAAAGAAAGAAAAAAAGGCTAAGAAGAGTAAGAAAAAGAAGAAAAAGAGAGACACGTCGGATAGTAGCTCGGATGATGAATCCGAGGAATTGCAATGGGTAGAGAAAAATGTAGTCGAGGAGAAACGTAAGCGACGTAAGCACTCTAGCTCCGATGATAGCGGAGACGAAGGAATAGTTGGCCCCTTACAGAAGCAGCATGTTACCTTGTCTGCAAAAGATTTTGGCAAAGCGTTGTTACCTGGTGAGGGTGCCGCGATGGCTGCATACGTGGCCGAAGGAAAACGTATTCCCAGAAGAGGAGAAATCGGTCTCACATCCGACGAAATCGCGTCGTACGAGTCTGTCGGTTACGTCATGAGTGGAAGTCGGTGCGTAACATATAAAATGAATCTTATAGCTTCAAAATTTGTTTGTCGTTCCTAATCTTCATGATATGAGAATGAATTTGAAAGGATATCCGTTTTTTTTTATCTCAGGCATCGACGTATGGAGGCTGTACGTATACGTAAGGAAAACCAGATTTACTCAGCCGACGAAAAACGAGCATTGGCAATGTTCAGTAAAGAGGAAAGACAAAAACGCGAGAACCTGATTCTCGGTCAATTTCGTGAGATGGTTAATCATAAGTTGGCGCACGAGCAAAACAAGAAATGAACTGATTTAATGCCATTGCAATCAAAGTATCTCTCTTCGATAATGCCTTGGTGTATGTATCGATGTAAATATTATTAATTAATGACCTTACAAACGACTAACAGTTTCACCGTTGACAAGTGTCTGATGTACAACGAAGGATGAGTATATGAGTTGACGAATATCTGTATAGTAGGGATTTTATTTATTGATTAAAACCTTTAACGGGACAAATTCATTTATATATAAATATATGTATATATATGATTCAATATACGCGTACACCAATAATGGATGTTCTAAAAATCATCGCGTGCTCGATTTTCCATTTGCTGTTTAAGCTGCGTGTTTACTTTCCCACTCGAGCCATCCGCCGGAATAGTTGTAGCATCTGTGCAGAATAAACATTAGATCATTATCATTGGGAAAGCAGAAGATTCTCGTCAATTTTCAAAAATTTACTTCTCATATCCTAATTTTTGCACAAGTTCTTGAACCATGCTGCTCCGTTTTCCAGATCGACAACTGAAAACCAACTTTGTATCTTTGGTTGGCTTTGGCTTCTCGTATATTTTTAAGAAAGCTTCGTCGGAATAATTATTCAATGCCTCTACTATGTTACCCACTGCAAAACAAAACGAAGAAACAATTTATCTCACGATTCAACGTCCATCGCGACGTTGAAGTAACTTCAAATTACTCGGTATATGAATGCTCCCCGGTAATTTTCCGGTCTCGGCAATTTCCTCGTTTTCTCTCACGTCAATTATCAGTGTGTCAGTTTCTTTTTGTGCTTTTATTAAGCCGTCATAATCCAAGTTGAGGGTTTGGTGATCTCCTTCCCCACTCATCGTTTTCGTCTGACCTTTCAGAAGCGTAGAAGTTGAAATAGCACGTATCTGATTTTCTGAAAAAAATATAAATCGAATTCAAAATTTGAATCCGAAGAAATTCCAACACGTAAAATCCTTTAACGATAATTATAATAAAAATGTTCTGCCACACCATTATTTAGGTTGACAGTAGATTGTATTGGCTTTTTGACATTATTTTTTTCACAAATTTTGCTTGCAAGAAGCAAAACATATTTATTCCAGATCATTTATTTACACATCTAGTTAGTCTACAAAAAAGAAATCTGTTTCCTGAAGCATTCTTAAAAAATTCCAACGTTTTCATGAACCTTGTACAAATATTTCATATTGGAATCCAAATACGACCTAGGCTATCAAAATTGGCAGTTGTTAAGATCGCTAAGAAGAGTTGCAGTACCGATATCTTTAGTAAGCGTGTCAGTTCAATACCTTATTTCCATTATATTTATGTAGGTACAAAAAAATATTGCGTACGAAAGCAATATACCAACGCGCAGGTGCATGGAAAATATTAAAATCCATCGTTATGTAGAAATGGCAAAAACCTCACCTCACACCGATGTCTCGAATGAACAAAAATACACGGTAAATATGAATAGATCGTGCAGAAACGAGCCTTGAAGCAGCGTTTGTTCTAAGGCATAATAATGGAAATGAATCAATACGCGATGGTAAAGAAAATGTACTCGGATAGCTTCTCCAGAATCGTTGATGCGTTATTGCATATATGAGGGTATAAATGTTTAAATATTTAAACACTGATATTACCGCAAGGAATCGTACCGTCGCGAAAAATCAAGGTGATCAACGATTTGCGAATCTTTTTGTCGAGAATTACCCCTGCATGCCCATGTAATGTCTACTTGGTGCCCAATTGCACAGATTAATTAGGTTGCAGTGATTCTATATTTTGTCAATTTATATTTACAAAATATGGGTATAACGGAGAACGTCGTCGAACATAGAGGTAACAGAGAGAAAATGATTACCACTAGAGTATACGAGATTCGTTTTTGATACGGTCTCGGGTCGACGGACCTGGATCGAAACCGCGTTTAACAATCGTCGTTCACTGTTACTAGTGAACAACAATTGAATATGTTTGCTAAATTGACGAGCACTACGCGTGGAAATCATAGCGGGTGTATTCCGTCGATCTAGAAAAACGGCGCTCCGATACGTCTGTCCTTCGTGTATCGTCGTGTGGCCTCGGGTCGCCCCGTGTGTGCAGTGTGCACCGTGCTCACGCTCACTCACGCTTACAATGATAATTGATCGGCACGAGGCTACGTTCACGTTTCGGGTCTCGGTCGTGGGTATAATAATAAAAAAAATGTGGTGAATAATCGCAACATCATTGGACGACTCGGGAGAGATAATGTTGACGAGATTTTGGAATCGTTGCGAAATTCGTTCCCTCATATATCGTTCGGAGTTTTTATCGATGCAAATGTGAGTCTTGAGCAAATTGATACGGGTGAAAAATATCGAGATGAAAAGAAGTGGTTGTGAAAGCGGCGGTAGGTGTCGTTCCCTGACGAGGAATGTTGCAACTAACAGACTTCTTATTTCTCGTACACGCGAGGAGAAAATCGTGTTGAGATAAATCTTAGTTACTTTTATTATCAGACTTTGAATATTACGCGTCAGGAATCGCGTGAGTAAACGTCCCAATGATATATCCTATCGTACGATTCGTTCGATGGTTTCATTAACCTTCCCTCGCCTCCTCGCCTCCCGATTTTCACCAATGTCCTTTTGTTTATTTATACGATTCTCTCGGTGCGTTTTTTAGACCTCTGAACAAATACGATCTCCATGCTGCGAATAACGATCCCAGGGCGATGTTTTTCACGGAAATCATTACTCTAACGATCACTTTATTTACGATCCCAGCAACGTTTCGAATCTGCAATTATTAACATTCCTGAATGTTGACACCTCTGTCACACAGTCATAGCTTCTGGTACATTCATCTCTCTCGCAGTGTCGGGTGTACTTTGCAACCGTACGTAATATAATTATCGTCCTCGTCGTGGTCGTCGCGTCGTATTGCCAAATTTCTTATTTTCATTGCAAGAATTTCATATGAGTTATAGTTTTCTTCCGTTACTCCTTTTAAAAAGGCACGTATCGATTCCCTCGGATCGCCAACTATTCCAAACTTGCGTTAACGTTCCCGTAACTCGACGATCGTAGTGCTTTGCGAAAGAGATTTGTCCGGTTTAGCAAATTACAAATTTGCTCGATGTAGGATGACAGGCAATGGATACTTGTTGCGTAATCGAAAATTGGTCGGTCGTTCGTTCCTCGTATACCACCTGTTCAATGGTGTCCAAACATCTCGAATTCTTGATCGTTCTGTTATTTATCAAGGATGACACGGTAAAAAAGAACGCACCGTCGAATTTGTCATTAACGTCGCCTTCGAATTTTCCAGATTGAAGTAATTCCTTCCGTTATAAATGATCTCGTAAAGAAATGAGTTCGCTTCAGCAAACTGGTCGATTCCTACAATTCGCTAATAACAACATACAACGAAATCAACTTCCCGTGCAAGGTAAAAATCTTATTCTTTTGGCTATTTTCCCTGATACACGGTCTTTGTCGAAGCTGCGTCGTACTGAAAGTAAATTTTCCTCAATTACTCGGATACTCGTGGATCGATAGGCGGATTGCCACAGAGTTTGAGCGGTAGCGACACGGATGTATCAACGTCCAATGAAAATTTGAGCAACGAAGAGAGATATGTGATACGACATACGGCTCGTCAAGAACCTCAAGGTCAAGAAAATCAGCAACAGACGCCATCCCGATCTTCGAGTCACAAAGAAAACATACCCAACATTCAGGTGGGTAATATAAAGGAGAGAAATCGTTCTTTACCCGTGTCTTTGTCAAACTGGTCGATATTCCGTATCGAATCAACATTTTCATGGAGCGAACGATATAGATGAGTTGGTGGCTATTGTCGTAGGTGTATACCTGTAGCTGGTCGCACATCTGTGTATGTATTTTTATTGGAGTTACGTAAAAACGGAAACTTGTATTGTGACGTTGCAGGGGAATCTATTGAACAGGAACAGTTTGAAGGATAGTCTGAATGGTTCGAATAGAAACAGTTTGAAGGAGAGTTTGAATGGGTCTAATCGAAATAGTCTGAAAGACAGCATCAACGGATCCAATAGGAATAGTTTGAAAGATAATTTGAGTTCCAATCGAACTAGCGTCGGGTCCAACCGAAGTAGCCTGGATGTATCTACCAGTTCTTATAACACTCTCATCATACATAATGCTAACGATGAAAATTCCTGGACCCCATCTAGCAGGTTAACATATTTTATTCACGTTTTCGTTCTAACGGTACTGTTGTGTAGGCATATCGTAATTTCCAATTATTTTTGTTCCGCTTCAACCAGGCTTTCAGGAATGGTAAGAGAACACGGAGAAATGGGTTACCTATTTTGCGAGGGTGGGGGCAAGGGCCACTCGAATAGTCCTACAATGCAATCCCTAACGAATCTCCCGCACGACGATCACTACGAACAACCGGGCAGTGGTGGGTGTCAAGAGATTACGGATATTCCGGATGACTACCTCAATCAGTCGCAGGTTACTTTTTCCGCAATAGCTCTCCCTCGGAGAATCCCCCGATCCCTCGTTCCTGCGATTTCAGCCCCCACATTTAGTTGGGGCATTTGTGGTATCCGATCATTATAACGTATATTTTGTACCAAAGGTATTGAAACATCTTGCCAAGGAAGTGAAAATACCCGCGTATGGTAAACTCGGAAACAACGGTAATAGTATAGAGATGAGAATTCGAGATCGTGACGCCGATCGTGGAAAACCGAGCGAGGAAGAATTCGTGGATAGACCGCCTCCGTCGTATACTTCAACGATGCTACCACTGAAGAGTAAACATCGTCTTCTTGGTCCAACGGAAAAATTAACACTTTCCAGATCCCAACCAGATTTGTCAAGAGTAGGAAAGAATGAGATGGATAATTATGACCCGCGAACTACATCGCCGAGGTAATTATATAGGGGATGTACAAAAGTGCAGCGCAGAAAAGCTTTTAAATACGTGATTGCATTTGGTAGACCGCAGACCAAGGGAAGAGAAGAAAGAGAGACGGCGGCTGGTGAGATTTGGCCCTCTGCGGAAATGGTGCAAATTTTGATTCAGGAGAATAGTGCCTTGAAATCGGATCTGGAGCGGTGCTATGGTAAGGTAGCCAAATCCCAAAAACTCGAACATGAAATAGCCAAGGTTCATCGTGCTCACGAGGAATTGGCTGCGTCCTGCGAACGTCGAGAGAAACTGGAGCGAGCGGCAAGGGCTCGACTTCAGGGTGACTGTCGTCGCTTAACCGACTTGAACCGAGCTCTGAGAGAACAAATTGATTTGTTAGCTACGCGCAACGATACATCGCCTATAGTCGAATCTCTTCGAAAGGAACTCACGCAGAGAGAACTGTTGATCGGTCAACTCATTACTCAGAGTAAGTCTTTGCTGCTAGGCATATGCGATTGAAAATTCACGATTGTCCTGTCCATCGTAGATAAAGAATTGGCAGCAGCAAAAGAAAGACAGGAGATCGAATTAGCTGCCCAACGAGCAACGTTACAGGAACAACGCACCCATATCGATATATTAGACACGGCTCTCACAAACGCACAAGGAAACGTCGTGAGACTCGAAGAAGAGGTACGTTACGGCTAAGACGAATGTCCGAAAATCATTCATCTAGTGGTCAGCCGATGAATATAATTCCATATCGTCGCTGTGATTCGCCAACTCTCCCAAGATTACATTTCCATATCTTATTCGAACAATTTGTCTTTACAGTCGCGTAAGAAGCAAGTATATGTTGAGAGAGTGAGTCAGCTGCAACGTGCTCTCTCCTCGCTTCAAGCGTCTAGCGATAGACGCGAAGAGACTGAAAGACAGTTGCGCGGACAACTGGAACGGGAGTTGAGAGAGGGTGGTGGCGGTGGGGCCAACAACGAGCACATGTCCAACGGTGAAACCATCGCAGAATTTAAACGACGCTTACGCGAACGAGACGAGAAAATCATGTCGTTGGAGGGTGAAGTTACGAAATGGGAACAACGTTACTTGGAGGAAAGCGCACTTCGTCAAGCAGCTATCGACGCTGCGAGTCTTCCGAAGTACGAATAATCGTTGACCCACGATCCATGAGATATTTCTACTTTCGCTGTCCAGCCTTCGCGCCGGACAGTTGTCATTCCCAGTGATCCGATACACCCAGATAATACCCCCAGATTCGTTTCCCGACAGAGATGCTAAGATCGCTGCGTTGGAGAAAACTAGCCAGGATGCGGAGAAAATGATAGCCGAGGCTCGATCAGAAAAGATGCGACATATGGACGAAGTACACACGGCTCAGAAAAAACTTGCCGATCTTGAGGCTAGGTGAGCTCTTTTTATTCCAGTGGAACACTGTAAGACCACGCGAAAGCCACGTTCGTTCGAGAAGGTTCACAACCGACGTTTATCCCCAGGATGAAAGATCTAGAGTCCAAGCTAGCGGAACGAGACGCCATGATCAGAGTCTTGCAGAAACACACTTACGACAAAGACAGTAGCAGCAGCAGTGGTGTCGGTAGTTATCCTCCGGCTCACTCTTCTCACTCCAGCACGTCGGCTGATCATCATGCCGTTCTCGCATCGACACCGGAACTTGGTAAATTGCAATTTTTTTCCTCGCACCGAACACCCGACGAAATTCTGTGCTTATAAAACGACCGCGAGCTGTATGAAAATCGGTGTTCTCGGTGTCCTCGGATAAACGTATAATCGAAGGAATCGGTCTTTGCAGTCAGCAGCGTGCTGAGCGGCGGAAGTGGTTACGGTAGCGGTGGTTCCTTCGCAGTTTCGGACAGCTATAATAAATATAGAAAGCAAGGTAGCTTCGAACAAACCAACAAGAGCCTAGACGACCAACTGAAAGAGCTAGACTCGCAGCTACTCAGCAAGGTAGGCAGAATCTCAACTGTGTAGCGTGTTCAGTTTTCTCGAGCAGTTAAGAATGCACTTTTCGTTGGAGGCAGGTCGACGAAACATATTTGAAAGTTTCGTCGCTTATCGAGTCACAAAATTCATCTTATCTTCCTACATATTGTCTTCGCTTATATCTATCGTTTCTCACTACGAGCAAACGATACGAAATCACATTGCAGTCGGTTTATTCGAGGAAGGCATGTATATTGTAAAAACACACGTAGACTCGCCTAAAAATAGGTAGCCGAAGTTGAAATATTCTTCGTGACTTAACGCGTCGCTAGCTATGAGAATTGTTTGCTGTTTTGTCTGCAAGATCCGCGCGATCCTGCCATAAATTTGTCATAACTTTTGCCATTAATTTGTCGTAAATTTGCCATAAATTTTCTAAAAAACTTGGTTCGCAAGTAGAGTATCGTTAAAAAAATTGGACAAGAGTCGAGGCGACAAAGATCTTCCCGACCATCCGCAGAGGTATCTCTGCGAGTCGCAGGTTTTATCGCTTACAAATAATTTTCCCCGGAAGACAGGCTCCTCTGTCGACATTTTTCTTCGCAGTCCTCGAGCAATTTTTTGAAGTACGTAAGTAGTCGTTTTCGTTTCCAAGTTTTCGTTTGGCGCGAAAGGAGACGCGATATTTACTTTGAGGAATATCGATCGACCGATATCGCAGCGAATCTCAGATTGTGGTCACCGCTTAGGTAGGCGAAGGCTTGAAAAGATCTGTACGTTATTGTAATTCGATGAATATTTCTGCGCATGTGTGTGTCATGTTATGTTGATTTTATTTGAGATAAAAAATATACAAACTAGAGTAGCTAACAGAGAGAGTTTATGTGACGTCGTTAATCCATTACACGAAAAAAAAGCAAAAAAAAAAGAGAAAAAAGAAATGGAGAGCGTGCACCCGACTAATCCTTCTCCCCGTTGACCAAACTTCCCTCGAGCCATTCCTTCCCGGAGTTGTGCGCATGCGCTGTTGTGGCGTGCACTAACCCCTTTTCCAGGTCCCGGACCCCATTCGAACCGAGGAATTTTTCTCTCTTTTCAGCGGGCACTTTGCTGTTTTCCAGGATTCTCTAATCCAGGCACTGCGTCGCGAAAAGGAAAAGTATCCAAGCCATTATTGGCGGGTGTAGATAGTCCAGGTAGTTCGAGCGCGGCGTCGAGCAAAAGTCGTCTTCTCGACGATTCAGGAGGCGAGGCGTCCGGCGGTTTGCTCGACTTTGCCGGCGCTGCGAGGTTCAAGGGCGGCGTCGCCTCGAGGCTCTCCGACGGTAGGCCGGAGGAGATGATGCTGCTGGAAAAGCAAGGTCGCAGCTCCCAGCGACAACGCATGCCGGAGGGCGAGCAACGCAGGGCTGGAAGCCTGCCACCGAGCTCGTTACCCCGTCCTCCTCGTTCCTCGAAATCCACAGGCTCGCGGTACTGCCGGCTCAGCGACACGGAGGCTCGCAAAAAATCCGACCCGGGGCCGATAATCGAGGCGGGGACGAAGGTCCGGGACTCGGGTAACTGTACCCTCGAGTACGGGAGATTCGACGCTAAGGGACAACGTCGAAAGAAATCCTCCAGCTCCGAGACGACGTCGGTCGCCGCGCTCCCTGGGAACCTCCTGCGAAAACCATCCCTCGCACCGAGCACGAACGATTACGAGAGGCTGGGCGAGATCCAGCGTAAGAAACAGGCGGCGAGCACCGATTTGGTGAAGCACCGGGAAAATCAGGGCCGATCCATGATCCCACCGCCGACGCGGCGTATCGGCGACTACGGTCGTCTCAGCGACGGAGATGGTCGCGGTACCGCGCGAAAGCAGATCGGTTCCCGAGGACAGAGCACGGGTAGCACGGTCAGTAGTAAGAGCGGAGGCCGGGATTCCGGCGGGACAGCGAGCAGCGAGGCCTCGACGTCCTCCCTGCCACCGTCGCGAGGGAGATCCATACCGCGCCCCAGTAACTACCGCATCCAATTCTAGAGGGGGATCCGAAGCTGCCGTCGCTGCCTTGGTTACGCGTGCTTTGTTCTCCTTTCGGCGACTCGTCTCCCTCCCCCCAACTACGAGTATCTCGTAGACGCCACGCAACTAAATGTTAATTTGAACGTAGATCGGAAGAGTCCGCGAGCCAATCACATTGCGCCATAATAGACATACGATAACGACACGTAACATAGTGATTGTAAGACCTAGTCATTACCAAAGTAATTCCTGTACGTAGGACCAGTCGAATTTTTATCGAGGTTGCGGCTACGCGTACGTCATACATTTCTTATACATATTTATCGCCTGTCCGTCGTGTATCCCCAGTCGTCGCACGCGCGCCCGCTATATCCGGAAATGGACCATCGGGATGATATATATATATATATATATATGTATATATATATATATATTGTAACTACACTGGAGCGTTAAAAAATCGTTTTTTTCTTCTAGGAACAGTGTAAATTCGTCGGACTAACGTTAGCAAAAAATCCTGTCGCAACACGAGATATCAAGGCTTTGAAATTGAGTTATTCCAAATTATATCTCTGAAACGGTTCGACTCGCGAAAAACTTCGATCACATCTTTTTCGTAGAGCGTTCGATTCTCTACAAAAGCGTGCCTCGATCATCCTTGTACAGCGACTCGTCGTCCAGCTACAAAATTCCAAAGCATAAAGGAAAATGAATACCAGTGTTATTTAAATGAGAAATAGAATCGCATTTTCGAATCGCCACCTCTTAACGGCTCATATTTTCACGGTGTCTTTGTCTGAAGATACTCTTCGGAACTAACCGCTCTTCGGGAAGAAAAAAACCAATTTCTTTTAAAACACTCCAGTGTACACGTATGTATTACGTGTATATTTCTTTCCGCGGTCGAAACGCGAAAAGGAGTACGGGAGGGTGCCTCTGAATTTTCCGATCGAGGCGCGATTTTTCATCTGCCATTCCATTCCCCTGGCACTTCGGAGGCGGAACGAGGGAGCAAGTGATACGTGCCTTAACAAAGCTTTACAAAAATTGCCTTGAAACGCGATCCTCGCAACCGTTCGGACTTCTTCAAATTACGTAACATTTTTTTTTTTTAATTTTTTTTTCTCCTAGGAAAAATTGATCAACCCCGACGATGCGAGGGCATAAATCATTTCGTCGATCGCATCGCAAAAATATATTGGAAAACTAGCGTAGGATCCCATAAGACTGATCAAATGGATACTGAAGAAACAAACTCTCACTCAAAACCTTTACTCATTTTCTACATTGTAGATAGGTCTAGCCTCCCGCGTCCAATATTATTTGAAAAGTCACGTTTACGCGTACGATCGCAATTTACGCTTTTTCACACGCATAATATATTCGTTAGAAACGTCGATCGTAGAACCGACGAAAATATCGAAGCACGAGAGAAAATGAAAAGAGGACAATAAAATCTACGAATCGCAAGCGACGTCGTAGCTGGATGATAAACGAGCGACACGAAGCGCAACTCTACATTTGCTGATACGCCAAAGTGTAGAAATTCACCTAATATCATAATTATATATTTATTCGTGCTTGTATTATTATTATTATTACTATTATTATTATTATTATTATTATTATTATTATTATTATTACCATATTATTACGCGATTACCAATTATTTTTATTACTATCAGATTGCATTATTATCGTCATTATTATTGCGTAGCAAGTCGTTGTTATCGGGTTTATCGTAACGATTCGAGGTAGCGAGGAATCTGCTCGAGAAGGCAGGATATTATATGATAATAATCTTTTATGCGAAAGATGATATTTTGTTGATTGGGTAGAGTTAACGGAGTAGCGGGACATTTGAATTTCGGGTACTAGGCGAGGAAGATACCAGTGCGCGCGAGTATATTAATCATCGCGTCTATCTCGAACGAGAGGGGGCGGGGGGGGGGGGGGGGGGGGGGAGACCGTAGCGACGAGAATGGGAGGAATGTATAAGAGAGAGAGGGAGAGAGAGAGAGAGAGAGACGGATGAGGAGAAGAGAATCGAGCCAGGTGTACGCATTGATAGTCTTGCATTGAAGAAAAGTTTGAATCGACACTGTTCAACGATCATCCATCTGTCAAATATCGGCTAACGAACAGGGAATTTTGACGAGCCTGAGAGTCTTTTGTAATGATTGCGTGGTAACAGCTGGTCGATCGACGTCGCCTGAAAGTCGAAGGAACAACTGTATAAAATTGCGCATTCGCGTTTTTTCGTCTAGCTTAATTTATAGGAATGTCTGAGACGGAGACAGAGAGAGAGAGAGACAGAGAGAGAAAGTGAGAGTGAGAGTGAGAGTGAGAGAGACGGATCGGAGTTCCTATGAAAATTTTATTTATTTAAAATCAGCAAATAAATCCATTTCTCGAACCGGCTCGATATGTTGTGAAACGAAAACAAAAAGTCGAATTTCGATTCTTCTTTTCATATTTTTTATTTCGCAGCACAACGAATCGGGTTAACGTTAAGCGAGCTCGACGCGTACATGACCAATGGAGGCTGTTATTTCGCGGTCATTGTAAAGGACGATCACGGTTTAACATGCATTTCTTTTTTTTTTCCTAGCTTACATTATTTCCAAACGTGTAATATAAATTGTTTTATATTGTTATATATGTTATCGTGCAGGGTGTTGCGGAGCGAATTGTTCCTCACGTTTCCGATCCGTCGAACGATTTTATCGTCCCAGGTCACAGAAAACCGACCGGCGAGTTCTCATCGGTGTCGACGACTTCGCCGGACACGGGAAATCCAAAAAAAAAAAAAAAAAATAGCTTTGCAGTTGAACAAAATATTTGGAAACGTACAGCCTAAAACTGAGCAGTATTATGACACGTCACGAGATTTTTACCGGTAATGTATTTATGCACGCTCGAAATGGAACCAAGAATCGAGCGAACTTTGTCGCTCGCTTGGGGAAAAAAATTGCAAGAAAAGAGAGAGAAAATAGATTTGAAAGCGTTGAACGTTGACATTTCGTTCCGTACGGCGGTTTTCGACAAATGAATCGTTTCTCTTTGTTTTTGTTGTTTCTCGGGGGTTTTTCGTCGACCGAAAACTGACAGATACTTCGACATTTCGCAACGCCTTGTACATACGCGTCGACGTACAATACGCACGTTATTATTAATAGTTTCAAATCCGTTGTACCTTTACATGCAAGAATACCAAATTATAGTATCACCAAAGACGAGCGAGAGAGGAGAGGGACGGAGTGGGAAAAAGTAGAAAAATGTTGAAAAATGTTGGAAAAACGCAGAAAAAAAGCGTAACGGTCCCGAATAGCGAGGAGAGAAGAGAGAGAGAGAGAGAGTGTGCCAACCCACGCGCATCGTGACCCAAATATTATTTTATCGAATATTTCCGGGTGCTACGATCGTGGAGTAAAAGGCGAGTAACTGATCGAGGCCAAAAGCGCAACTATTTGTCGTTTGCTCTCTATTTTTGTATTCAGTCGTTCCAACGAGTAAGCTTTACGCGTGATATTCGTTGTACCGTTGTTCTATCCGCGATGATTGTCGTTACAATTTTATCGGACCCCCGTCGGCGAATGTTTCGGCGCGTATCGGCGCGAAAAACGGGGGAAAACGGGGCGAAAAATTCAGGAAAATTCACGTAGGCGAATACGATTCGAGACACGGACTGGAAAATAGACGGTAAGCGAGTAATGTTACGGCGAAGCGAAGGTTGTTGTTACGGCGAACACATATTTTTGTTGTTGTCTATTCGCCCTGGTACGTATGCTAGCTTTACTAACCAGAAACCACCAACCAATGTATATCGTTTTACGGCTGGAAGCTTTCTATGCGAACAAAATAAATAAAACTACAAAAATCCAATCGAGATGCAAACAAAGTCTTAATAACAAAACGAACACACGAAACGGGAATGAAAACAATAATTATAGTCGGCCGATGTAAAGAAATCATACGAAATACAAGCTCTGATGTGAGAAACAATTTTCCTTTTGCCCCCCTCGCTCCTCATTTTAGTATTCGTCAGGATTTGACCGGGAATCTTTGATAAGATCGAAGCTGGAATCGATGATTCGGTGTAAGTGACATTTTTTTTCTCTTCCCTTTAAATCTTTAACCTTTTTGATACTTCGACCACCCGAGCATCGTAATATTTTCGAGTGGTTTTGGGGATGATATTGTGCGTTAAGTATAGGAAAAATAGTGCTACCATTCTAGGAAGCACGTTTGACCTTGAAATACTGGCTTCGAGGTCACATTTTTTATTCGGTATTTTGGCCCTGAAAATTTGATTTGGCGAGTTTAGAGTGCTGTCCCAAGTAATTGGACGCGCCGAATACGAGGGAAAAAAACGAAGATGTCCGGGAGACATCCTTGACCTTGAAAATTGTACTTCAAGGTCGAATTCATTGCTTCTTCTATTTTAGCCCGAGAATGATGTGTGTCATATCTACGTGCATTTTCACATCTCGAGTAAGTAGTTTTTGTCATACTCGTTACGTTGCAGAAGAATCTCGGCGACCTTAGGCGACGAAGGTAACGCGCGCGACGAAGCATATCGCATCGCTGATTTCATGATTATTGCATTGTCCCCGTAACCTGCAACTACTCGATAAGTATCGGTATCACGCTACGAATCAGTAGCTCCCAGCATATTTTTTCCCGACGAAGACGAAGGTAGCGAAACAAACACGCGATTTCATGCGAGCCCGCACAGAATTGTCGATACCTATTGACATTTTTATTTGAATTAGCATTACAACTAGTCGATGAACATATCTTAAGCCGGATGACGTGGCCGCGGAACGAATTTCACGCGGACGGGATTCTTCGTGCGAAGGACCAAGTCCGGATGGAATATCACATCTTTGGTCGAGATGACGGGCTCCAGGTAAAAATTGTGCAGCAGGATACCGATCACAGTTTTCAGCTCGAGCATGGCGAACTTTTGTCCTGAAACGATTGGAAAACGCGTAAATTTCTCGCAAAACGACCAACCAGCTCAACCATATTCGCGAACCGCAATACGAGTACGCATCAACTAATACTCGCATTGTTTTAATCAATTTCACAAAAATTCACATTTTAAAAAATGCATTTTCCCTGAAATTCTCATTTTTTAAAATGCATTTTCCCTCAAATTCACATTTTTAAAAATGTATTTTCCCTGAAATTCACACTTTAAAAAATGCATTTTCCTTGAAATTCACATTTTTAAAAATGCGTTTTCCCTGAAATTCACATTTTTCATGGTGAAGTTCACGTTAAAAAATTCGTACTCGTTGATAACGGCAACGAATGTCAATGTTAGGTCTCGCGCTGATAATTTCTCCCCTCAAGATTCAAGGTTGTTGCATTCCGCTCGGAAGAGAATGGCGCGATGCTTACCGATGCAGTTGCGTGGACCAGCGCTAAACGGCACGAAAGCAAACGGATGCCGAGCTTGCGTGGCTTCCGGTAAGAATCTGTCCGGATCGAAGCGAGTCGGATCAGGCCAAAATTCGGGGTCTCGGTGCACATCGAATATGTGAACGTTGAGTATCGTGTCTTTTGGCACGGTGTATTCGTCTGCAACGCAACAAACAACGCTTCAAATATTACCGGAAATATTCAACAGATTCCCGCGCGATTGCGGTACTAGCTTAAGTTCAAGGTCAACCGAGCGCGTTTTTCCGTTGCTATATGAAGGGGGAAAAAAAGCCCCGATTATTTCCGATTAAACGGCTTGCCACGAGCTACGCTCGCGGACGAGTGTATTTGATGACTTTTTTTGCTTCGTCAACCGTCAAGTTCGAATTGTTCGTCGGCGGAGCGAACGAGGATGATTAATCGATCGTAGCTGTTTGTCTCTACGTACTTAATTGCATTTCTTCGGTAACTTGCCGCGAGATGAACGGAACGCTGGGATACAATCGCATAGCTTCTTTGATGCAGCGTTCGACGTAGGTCAAACTTTGCACGTCGCTCATGGTCAACTCGTTCCGATCCTTCCCGTCGAAAACTTGGTCGATTTCCGCTCGAGCTTTGTCCTGAAAAATATGTACAACGGATTCCGAATCGACGCGAGAATTTTCATCGCTCGGGTAATTATTATTTTTTTTTTTTTTTAATTTTTTCCCCCTTTTTTCAACTTCTCTTAGACGCGCAACGCGACGAATGAAATTGCAGGAAGCTAAAGTTCGCGGCGGCCGCCGATAGCTCGTTTGTCATCATTTCGCGCTGCTAATTGTACCGAGGAGTAAATTTATCGCGATATTACCTGAACTTCCTTGTTTTCTGCCAGCAACAACAGCGCAAAAGTGATCCCCACGGCCGTCGTGTCGTGACCCTGTTCGAATAAAAAAAAAACAAATTAGTCACGGCGAATGTGTTCGGAATAACAGTGATAATTTTTCAAATGCAAATGAACGCGACGTATAACCAGAGGCATTTTAACGCAATCTATCGAACACGCTTGTTAGCGACCCGACATCCCGACAAAAAAAAAGTATACAAATTCAATTAATCCAATATCACCATTCGATTGCCAGAGAAAGATTGTTCGGGAATACGTCGTTACTTTATGTTTGCGCTACTCGCAAGCTCGGCGATATTTATTATTCAATCTCTAACCATTTTTGAGCACTTTTTATGGGAGGGAGGCTACAGCGGAAAGAGACCAATTCGCCTGTAATTGGTTACCCGTGCCCCACCGAATTTTCTCGGGGCTTTGGAACTCGAGAATCGCGGGATGCTGATCACTGATGTTCTATGATAAAATCAAAGCGAAATTTGCCCCCAGTGGTCCGCGTACCACGAGTCGCCTGCATCTGTCGTCTCTCCTGCCGTCGACCTCATCGGTCACAGACAGGGGAAGCATCTCGCTCGAAAGCAACGCGTGAACCCGCGAAGCGCCCAAATACGACGGTCGATTCAATTCTTCGCAATCGAGCAAGAGGCGTGGGGAACGTAGCTTTGTGCGTCATCGCATTGCGCGTGGTCAGTGCTGACCTGCGAAATTTGCGCGAATCCGCGAACGATGACTTCGCGCCTCGTTCGCTGCCTCCCGCGCGGAACGCGACGTTTTTCGAATAGTAAAAACAGCAGACGCTGCGTTGCCGTGAACAGCTTACAGAGATAATTAACAGTTGTTCTACGATAATTGAACATCGCGAGGCTCTCGTCCTTCCCGGTGGCATTATCTCGTCTTCGTTCTGGAAAACTCACGGTATTTCCGCGAGACGTTGGAAAACCTAGCATTTTTCGACGCGTAGAAGTCGACGCGAGAAATAGCATAGCATTGGAACGTATCGATCGGCGTTAAGGCGTTACGGCGAATAGAGAAACTATTTTTATAAATAACACCGCGAGACCCGAACAAGTTTCGGCTATAAAATCTTCCGATTTACATAACTCGTCGTTACTCTACAGATTTGGGAGAGACTCCGCGCGAAGTATCGCTGTGTCGTTAACAGTAACGCCCGGGGATAAATTTTTCGGCGATCCAGCGAAAGTGCAGCTAGTCGGAGGCTGCGAGCGCGTAATCGCCGTGGGATCGGCGTCGGAAGACGAACGCGATGTAAATCGCGTCTCATTGTTATACGAAAGTTAGTCATCCTCGGAGCATCCCGCAGCTCGCCTTTCTTCGCGCGAGCACTAAACATGCGTCGACATGGCTCGTAAGAAAACATGACGAATGTTACTTGTCACGGCGACGCGTGTACCTCGAACACGAAGGTGTCCACCTCTTCTCTGATTCCCTCGTCGTCGATCTTGGAGCTGCCGCCCGACGCCGAGATCAGGAGGTCGAGCATGGCGAGTCTCCGTTTACCTGCGTCACAAAATCCAACTACGACAATGACGCGTTTACGAATCATAGTTTCTACACATTCGGATTAACCTTTCCAATCACAGCGGGAAACCATTGTCCCACGTGGGCACAATTTTCTGACGCTCGCGAGAAATTTGATAAAAAGAAAATACCGATGGGTGACGATGTTCGCGACGGAAATGGTTAAAAACACGTTAGGTACGAGAATGAGAGACGAGAGAGATGCTCACCCTTGGAATCATCATCCTCGAAGCTGTAAGCGTTTCCACCGTCGCTCGCGCCGAACGCTTTCAGGAATCGACCATCGGTTTCTTCGTGATAAGCTCTGCGTTCCTTGATAATCTGTAGGGAGAAAAATATGGATGAGCGAAACGCGATTCGTCCGGAGTCCAAGATTCGAATGGATCCGAGAGCGTTCGGAAATAATTACTCTTCTGGAAAATCCGTGGAGAACGTCGAGCACAGCTTTTTGCCTCTTGAACACATTCGTCAGGAAAAATACGCAGTCCGGGTGTAACCATGGCCTAATCAATCTGCTCGCAGGCAAACGTACGTTAAAGGTAATTCCTCGTCTTACTTCGAAGATCCCTGCGGCGTCTACTCACCTATAAAGCGCCAGTTCGCCCATCTCCGAAACGCACGACCTGTACCGTTTGTGCAGCTTCTCGTCGTCGCTCAGCGACGAAGTGCCCATCGCAGTTTCTAAAAGCGAGTCCATCGTGCAAACTTCCATAGCTACCCAAATCTATTAGCAGATCGCGCCGATTTATTTGTTCGAGTATGACAAAAAAAATGTAATTTCGTCCAACAAAGCTAATCTGCTAGCCAACTTTTCGTAATGTCTTTACGTTCATTTTTAAAATGACCGTTCCTCGAACTAGCTCATGAATATGCAAAGGTCGCCTAGCTGCTCGTTAATCTTTCAATTCAATGAGATCTCTCCTGGAATTTGTCGAACGTTGTCTTCTCTCAAAAACAGTGTAATGGTGCCATCGCCGATCGTCGCTCTCACGCTCGCGCGGCTTACGCTGCGCACTCGTGACCTATGCTACCTTGCGATAACACCAATTTCTTTTCCCTTTTTTTTCCTTCAAGTGTCTTACGCGATAAATAGGTCGCGACGAGCTTCGACAAATTGTCTACAACTCGCGAGTGCGTGTGATTTGTGGCTTACCGCAAATCGAGTTCAGCGTATATTTGTGAAGCAGTGGTTCAAGGTCGTGCGCGATATCGTTGCCGTCCGGACTCAAAGTGTCGACCAGTCTGTTGGCTTGCTCGATAAAAATCTTGACGAATTGTTGCAAAATGGTGAAATGAAAGGCCGGGGTGAGAACGCGCCTGCGTTCTCTCCACTTTGCTCCTGGGAGGAAGAAAACAAGCGATCGGTGTAAACTCGCGGTGTAAGATTTACAGGCCGCGCGGTTTTTACCTCCGCTCGTCAGAAGACCAGTGCTCAGCCAAGGGTGAAGAAAATCGTAGAGCCGGCTCTTGTCGATGTTTTTGGTGTTCGTCAGAGCAGCCTGAAATTCGCGCTTGTCAATTGCTTTCCTCGTTTCTTACGACGCATCTTATTCCGCGATTGCGTAGCGATAAAACGACCTTGAGATTTCGACCCGCATTTTTGTTACTCCTCGGCGCCATGGTGCCAGCTGGGGCTTATTTTCTCGCGTTGCATCGTCAGAAATTTCGTGGTGGTAAATTGCGTATGATAAAGAAAAAATGTTGACGAGGCTTAGAGCTAACGTAAAGCCGAGTCGAAATAAATTAGAATTTTCCTCGAACGAATCGAATAATTCATTCCTCGACGACGGAACAATTCTTTCCGGTAATTCCACATTTCACGGAAGTGTCGCAACTCCGAGCAGTAAACATGTAACGATTGAGGAATTCACTTCCGGATTGATAAAGTTATTTACAACTTTTCACCGATTTCGAATAACCTTGAGCTACCTTGTTCGATAGTTGCCCGGATGGATCAGATGTAAACGGGAGGGAGAGAACAAAGATTCTGGAATTTCTTACCTCCACGAAGTCCGGGTGACAGACGTTCACCAGGGCTAAATTGAACGTCCAAGTTCGATAGATCGGACCCCAGGTTTTGCACATATTACGCGTTACCATCCACATTTTTTCTGGGAACATTTTCTCGTTTGAAAGAAAAATGAGCAATGACCTTGAAACGTTTCGGCTTCGGTGCATCGTCTTTGCTACGTACCAGGAGGCACCAGATATATGAAGAAGTTACCCATGACCGGCCACGAGTAGGGGCCTGGAATCTTGTCGATCAGCTCGGCTCGACGACCACCTCGCACCCATCGGTCCAGCCAAAACACAGCCGCCGCGACGAATAGGAGAAAATATCCGACATACGTGAACATTTTACGACAATCTCGGCTTTATAGACTCTTTACTTGCCGACGAACCAACGTTTCCACGAATGTTTCCCGATAAACGATTTTCACCTCGATCTTCCGTCTCGGACGAGCGTCGCCGATCGTTCGCGTTCGCAGCTTCGTTGTGCGCAAACGTCGAGCTTCGCGAGGACTTTTTTAGCCGTTTCGAGTCCGATTCCCCTTTCCAAAACCTTGAAGAAACTTCACCGCGTAGTCAAACTAGTCGCGACGCCCCTCCACTCCTCGCCAATATTTATATTCTAATCGGTTTTCCAATTCATTATCTCGACAGGTGGTCAACCATCACCTGTCTCGCGCGCCGCGCAAAATCTTGCTCGGCCCACGCGTCTGCACCGGATAAAGCTCCGCGGATAACTGATAGTATTGCCAGGTTCCAGCTACTCCACATGCCAACGCGTCCGCGCGAAAATATAGCCAGCTCGTTGCGCAATCTTTGTGATAGGGAAGTACTTCGGCGCGTGATCAGATTTAATTGTATCTCGCGCGAGACACGCGAGTCTGTTCCATCGATGTGACGCTACCAATAATGAAAAATTGACCGTCATGCTAGAAAAGCGGCATAGACGAGTTTTTCTCACCGTAGGAACAGATCACAGCCAGAATGGATGCAAGAAAAAATGTAACACTACAACTAGCGCGCTGAATCCGAATCGCACAATAATATGTACATACACATAAAAATCTAGTACCACGGTGTGTGTCGTCGCATCTCTCCGAAACGGCTCATTTTCGATTTTCAACAAATCGTCGATGTATATTTGATAGTTATGAGAATAGGTCGTACAGTATATTACATACCACAAAACGGTGAGAGTGGCCCTATCCTATATTTTTTTTCGACTTACCATCAAACAATCGCCACAACCCCAATGTTTCACCCTTCTGCGCCCATCCTCTCATTTTTGAATGGCGATTTTAGCATATGCGTACGAGCAATATCCAGATAATTTCACCGTCGTCGTATTTCGATCAGAACGAAATAACGTACATGGCAGAAGAACGTTTGCCGGGTCAGTTAGTAATCGTGTAAAGAATCGTGGGTCACAAAATAGCAGAAATGACGATAAAGAAATAAGCCAATAACGGAATAAATTGAATAGTAAGCTGCGAATCGAACTGAATGCGAACAGAAAATAATGTATTAAAAAATAATACGGCAATTTTAATAATAATGTGACAGAATCGGAGTGGGGTATCGGTATTGCGTGATATATTCTCGCGTGGATCCAGACTGACGCGCGTGTTCGGACGAGTGCAATCACTGGGTGCGTTAAAGTTATCGAGATTGGGGCGAACTTGTCACCGGAATTTGGGTAATCGTCGTAGTGCGCTTTACGGCTAGCACCATCGAGCTTTGAGTTGACCTTCGTAAAAGCTTGACGACGACGACTCGGATACCGTATTATTTCGAGTAGGTTTACGAAACTGACTTGCGCAATTTCTCAGGCGTAATCTCTCGAGACCGGAGAATCAACCTTTAGCTGCAGATATTACGCTGCAGATTATTCGCATCGAGTTTGCTGCATTTCTTTTGTTCCTCTCTGCGCGCGTGGACGGCGTATTGTCATTTTGCAAATAATTCCGAAGCGTATGATCAGCTGCGTGTTTCTTTAATAAATACTAACCTGGCGCCGGTGAAAATTTCCGGGCAGCGCGAATCGTGATCAAGCGTCGAGGGACTGCATCTAGTTCGCGACGGGAAAAAAAGCTGTTTTCGAATTTTTTGTTTTCGTTTTTGGAAATGGATCCAGGTTTCTTATATGTTTCTTCTTCATAGTAGACGGTGCCATTTCGAGTTTGTTTTACAATTGTTTTTATTGGGAAATATTCATAGACGACGGAGTTACGGTAAACCGCGTAAACAGCTGCGCAAAAAAGGTTCTTCGCGGTGACCACTCCTGCGCGGGAATAAATCAATTGAGATGAAAAAACCTAATGGATTTAGTCTTTGTAACCTATTATCAACTCTTCGACCGAAGGATTACAGGGAATAATAATTATTGAAAAAATGGTCGCTCGTTCGCTGACAAAAGCACTATTTTCCTCGCCTTTCGGTGCGAAAAAATGTCTGGGAAATTCGAACCGACTTGAAATTTCCAGAGAATGTTCGCGAAAGATTAGTTGTACCTTCAGAATTCGTCTAGACGGAAAATAGATATATTTTTTCAGAAGTTCCAACTAAACGTCTCTGATTGTAAAAAAAAAATTGAGGAGGCAAGAAAGTCTTTCGATGTCTCGCATTGGTATGCGCAGGAGCGAGATAAACGCGCAAAAAGCGTTTTTGCGGACTTTTGCAACGGCGAGTCTCGTCCTTTCCAGTGCTGCCACCTGTCGGCCGGCGCTGTCACCTGACTGTGCCAACTTATCCGCGGAGCAGTACGCGGAACGGGAGAAACGAGAGAGAGAGAGAGAGAGAGAGAGCGAGCGAAGGGGTCGCTGCACGACGTCGACAGATGGCGCTCGGAGTGCTGTTCGCGGATTTGAAATTAGCGCGCGGCACTCGTTATCGGCGTTTTCGCATGTGGTTGCCGATCTCTCGCAACCTTGACGACTCCCGACATCGGCGTCGCTCCCACTCCTCGCGCGCGTATTTTTTGTCGACGTCGCGATTCGCGAAGTCGCGCGAAGATAAATGACGGGCCTTCCACGCTCGTTACGCGCGCATGAAAACCGGCGGGCAGACTTGGCGGCGCTCTCGCCGCGCCGCGCGGAACATCCGTTTCCTTGCTTCCATTTCACGGAAAACGATACTCGAAGATCTGTCTACTGACGCGATCGCTAGATAGACTCGTTGTTAAAAATTGGACAGAAAAAAAAAAATTCGTCGGTTGCCAAACCTCTTGATCGCGATTCCGTTGAGCCTCCATCGCTGAATCAGTATAATCCGAAACCGAATACCGCGTCGAAGTTTATGGGCCGAACGACAAATCGTTGGATTCCAAAAGTCGAAAGAAAAACATATCCGCGAACTTCCGAATTTCACCAAGATTAACCCAAAAATATATCGACCTTTATTTACAGATACCAAAATCCAGAGAAACTTACCAAATTTGAAGAATTTTGATCAGCTATATTGGGCCCACCATTTTGAATTTCAAAAATTTAACAGCGAATTCGTAATCAGTGACCGTAGTCAACCTATATACCAAATTTCAGATTAAGGTACCATATTCCAACATTTTGATCGGCCATATTGGATCCGCCATTTTGAATTTCAACTATTTCACGGTGGATTCGTTATCAGCGGCCTGAAACACGTTCGTATACAAATTCTCAGATAATACCAGCTATTATTTCGCCTTGACACGAATTCGTACCAAAAATTGTGCTTTTTTTTATACTTTCCTGTTATTGGCAATAATTGTTTCGAATAGTTATGCGATATTATTTTTTTTTATTTACCGCTCGTTGGTTTCCTAGGAAGGCAGGGATAAGAAACGTTAAAAAAAAAACAGGCGTTAAAAAATTGACAGTGTCTAGGCGAGACACCGACCGAAGGGGTTCGAGCGAAACGAAGCTTCCGTGAAACAAATCGCACGCGAGCGAAACAAGTACACGATTGTGCTTCGCGAAGAGAGCCGGTTGCGGTCTTTCCTTCTCGCCGGTTCGTGAACTGACGTCACGGCGTGCCGTACGAAACGAGAGGAGGACGCGCAGAGCGTACGGTGATATTCGAGGACGGTTCGCAACGGAGCGTCCCCATATATACGCGCGAAAGTCTTTTGATTCGTCGCCGATCCAGCAGAGGTACCAATACGCGTTCGGAATTCTCGTGGCGTCGCGACGTCCTTGACGGACGAAACGATAAGTATAAAAATTCAGGTGGCGTCGTCGCCGCGTTGCGTAACGCGATCGCACGCTTCGGGACGCGAAGTGCTACGCACCGCGCTCCTACGGTTTCGCGCGAGCACGACGTACCTCGCTACCTACCCACCTACCTACCTACGGAGCCGCGCGTACGCGACAGGATTTCAGCGGACCCGTTGCCCGGTGTCCGCCGCGATCGCGCGGTCTCATCTCGAGGTCGTAACCGCCGGTCCTGCTCGCCGACCCGTTCGTCCCAGTAACCCAGTTATTCCAGCCACCGCGATCCCTTTTCACCGGCAACTTAACGCCAGCCGCGGAAATACGCGGGCGTAAGCTTGTTATAAAAAAAAAGGGTGAAGGCAGATAGATGCGACGACGACGACGACGACGCGACGCTGACACCGCACATCCCTCGGTATCCAAGCTCGACGCGAATCGACGTACCTACCTAAAAAATACAACGGATAACAGACCCGCGAAACGGTGCGCTGCGATTTTTTTTTAAATTCTTCTACCAATCCGTTTTTGCGAAGAGTACTAAACGCGCGTTAAAATGTGAGGAGTTTTTCTTGCTCTGAGCATTAATAGCTGCCAGTATGCATTTTACTTTCGTTATTTTACTTTACTTTTCGTATTCGCGTTCGCCAACGGAGCTGAATTCGGGACGATCTCGCCTCGTTCGAGGTATCGACGAGGAAGTTTGCTGCCCTCGCGGCAAAGAGTAACGAGATCGATCGTGCTTACTTCCTTCGCTATCCCTCACCCGGAGCCGATTCGACGGGAGGATGAAAAGTTAGTTCGATTCGCGGAACAACGACGGCGATGATTCCCTCCGAGGCAGAGCCGACACGTAGGTCCGCGGACGAGACCCGATTCGGCGTGAAAAGTTTGTTCCGCTTTTATTTCCGAGTCGGAATCGCTCGCGTTTTCCCTCGCCGGTACGAGAATTATGCCGGTTATTCGACGGAGCAGCGGGGAAATTAGCTCTTATTACGTGAATAATCTCTATTAATCCGAGTCACGCCCGATACGCTCGCTTCCCCGGAGCGATAAACGCCGAGGAGGCGAGTAAGTACGATACGTGTATCGTAGTGCCGCGAATTCGAAGCCTTCTAACGAATCGCTGATTTCCCAAATAACTTCGACCAATTCGCAAATTTCCGGACCAATCAATCTATTCCTCGATACTTGGGTACATAAAATTTTGCTCATCTTATTTTTCCTTCGATTTATTTTATTTCATTTATTTACTTATGTATGTTGTTTAAATAATCTATTCGTGGTGTCCCATTTTAATCGATCCACCCGATAAATCCGTAGAAACGCATCGTATCAAAAACTGTCCTCTACAAAACTTGTAGCACGCGGAGGGGGTCAAATAATGGCGACCTTGAATTTGACCTTGACGACGATTATAGAGGTTATTTCGGCCTCGTGGTGATTATTTTAAATAGGTACCCCTATTTTCTAGCAGGTTCGTATTCTTCGCGTGAAAACAAGTAACTTCCGTCCCAAACAGGTTTTCATTTGACGCAACCCACGACATCGAGATGGTAATAACACTAGCAAGGGCAACAAAACGACTAGGAACGGGATTCCAAAATTATTGCTGATTCAGCGTTCTCCTCGAGTGCTCGTCGTACGATGTAGAAACTCGATAAAAAATGGAAGTCGTCGCCGGTAATGCGTTCACGTGATTCAGAGGTGCGATAAATGAGAAATCGTTTGAGATAAAAGTTCGCGCGAAAAATACGAAGCTGCGGAAAAAATCAGGGTTTCCGGTTGAAAAAATCAGTATGGCGTTGACATTCGAGTGATGCCCGCACCCCCACAGTGTATCGTCGCGCGGTCCGCGGTGTCTACAGCGTCGCGAGTAGCGCTACGCGCACGCGTTCGCCACGGTGATTTCCGCCCGTGGAAGCTCCGAGCTTTTATTATTTCCTGCCGTGCGTGCCTCCAGCGCTCCGGATTTTCACGCTCGTCGTTCGTTCATTGATCGCAAGGTCGAACGGCAGCGGCGTCTCGCAGTCAGCTGATAATCCCGCCGAAACGACCTCGACGTCGGAAATATACGACCTTGAAACGCGCATCGTCGCATCTCTCTCTCTCTCTCCCGTCGCAACGGTGCGAGAACTCCCATCGTCGGGGCGATTTTTTGAGGGAAGCACGAGCCGCGATCGTTGTTACCAAACGCGGCGGGGGAGCATCTTTCGGCAAAGTTCGCGAAAAGTTTGCCCGCTGGTGAACTCGATGGGCGAGCTTTCGCGGGCGATCGTAAAAGACACGACGACGGAACTCGCGAAAGGTCGAGGCTTAAAAATAATCTGTCGTTCCGACGAAGTTCGTCAACCCCGTCGCCGGAAAGAAAAGCAACAACGGCCAACGATTACGACGCTTCCAAAATCTCGTGGTGGGATCTACCCGCAGGTCGAGGTGGCAAATTCGAGCCGAATCGTTTTTCTTACCTCGTCAGTCTTACGGAAATCACGCAGTTTTCCGATGTCTGGCAGGAGAAAAGTTACGAGACATCTTTCCCAGTTTCCCTTAGTCGCGCGTTCGCCGGTACCGCAACCTTCCATATTCTACGGGCAAACACCGAGTTCGCGGTCACCGAGCAGTAATCGACCTGTGCCCACGCACGCGGTGTAAGCGAGAAGAGAGCGAAATTGCGCAAAATATATTTCCCACCGCCCCCACTCGTGCGAGTCCGACCGCTGATTGGGGGCCGCGACCTGGATGGTTTACGTATCTATTAATATTTGGTTGGGTAGGTTGGGTACGACCGTATAAAAAATGGTTGGCAGGAAAAAGCAAGGTAAAGACGGAATATACATCGTTGCGCGAGTAGCACGCGTATATACGTACCCAAAAACTATTGGTCCCCCGATTTCAAACAACCGTTCACCATCGTAAATTGACAAATGTACAAATTTAAAAGCCTATACTCGGGAAACGCGCGAATCTGCCACCGGATTCGCGGCAACACCTGCGTCTCCGTTTTGATAGGTTTGCTGGATAAAATCCACGTTTTCGACTCGGAGACTGTTACGTGTCGGGTCGCACGCGTTCTAGATCCCGTTTGATCAGCGGAGGGCCGAGGGAACGATTCCGTTCTCGTTTTGGTTGACCTACAAACCGACATGCCGACCATTTCAGACATTTCATTTCGTTGGGCGGGAGAAAAAGGAGAAGAGAGAAAGAGAGAGAGAGAGAGAGAGAGAGAGAGAGAGGGAGAGCGCAGAGGAAAGAGGCCTGCTCCGATCGGTCGCATCGTTTCAGTCGCGAGAAAGCACCTCGTAATACGACGATCAAACTGGCGGAGGGTTCGCCAACTTCTGTTTTCAAAATTCGAACGAACGTCGGCTCTTCCGAGTGTTTCGCCGCTCGTTAGGAATCGTGTCGCTCGAGCATGCTTTTCCCCGACATTTCCAACACCGAGCAGGTTGTTTTCCGAGTGCTGCGCGTGATTCGTGCTGGAAACGGCGAATTAAAGCTACGCGGGAATGTTTCGAGTTCGAGGTAACGCCGCGATTTTCGACTTGGAAAAAACGGCGATCGGTTGATTTTCCGGCGATTTCGGTTTCCTTTGTTTCCTAAGCTGCGCCTCGCGCGGCTTATGGCACGCCACTTCGGGCCTTCGCGCGTTTGTATAAAGAGGAGAAAATTACTTTCGCGAACGAGACGAGAAGACGGAGGGCGAAGGGGCGCGGAGACGAGTCTTCCGCGCGCTCGAGAGCGAAACTGTCAAATAAATGAAGATTATAGTCGGCGGTTCTATTCGCCTCGGCACCCTCGGGATCGGGGCTGGGGCTATACGCGATGCGTTCTCCTCGACCGTGGGACCCGGAGGCGGAGGAGAGAACGGCGCGGGAGGGAAGGCCCGAGTTTGCGTAATTTATGCGACGAAGGTCGTCCGAGCTCCGATACCGTAGCAGAAACGCGGCGAGGACTCCTCGAGCTTTTTCGGATGCCGCGCGCCTCGTCGACAACCCGACGATGATCGACGCTCCTCTCCTATAATCCCCTCCTCATTCGCCTCCCACTTTTTCTCCCTCGGCTCCTTTTTGTGGCAATAACGATAACAACAACGACACACCGACAACGGCGATAACAAAAATAATAATTTCGAGCTTTCGCGCCTTCTCGATTTTTTGTTGTTTGTCGTTCGCTACAAATTTTTCAACTCTGTTTCGAGTTTCCGAGTTCTCTTTTGCACCCGCTCCGATAAAACGGAGATTTCTTTTCCACCTACGGACACAAAATGACGTTTCCAGTCGCGCGTATACGAGGTTTGGAAACTCGTCGCTCTCGCGAATTCCGGGGATTTCTTTTGAAGAGAACTTGGATTCGGAGAAAATCAAATCGGGATGGAACGATGACGGATGCTTCGCCCCCTCCCCTCCGACGTCCCTGGCAACTTTCTCTACACGGCGGCGTAAAACTTCGCAAAATCCACTCGCAAACTCGTCGATGATCCCTCCTCGGCGACTCGGGAGGATCGATCCGGTTCGCGTTATTACGACCTCGCGCCGCTGGATTACGACTCGCGTTCGACTACCAATAAAATGAATTCGCGGAAACAGGGTCGGTAGAACCAAGGTGGTTGGATACAAATTCGCGCGTATAACGCGGATCGAAATACGCGAGCCAATCAACGGATCAGTCGCTTACGGTTGATCGGAGGAGCGTCAACGAGGTCAGGAATAGCCGAAGAGATTCGACGGGATCGTCGAGCCGGCGGAGGATAGTTTCTCGAGCGAACGACGCGGCTCCCTCGGAGGATATTAACGACGCTTCCTTATCGCTTCTCCAAACGATTTTTCGACATTCTTCTCCGCTCGTTACGCACGTCGCGGCTCGGAGGAACCAACGCGAAAGGATCGCGGCCGAGGAGAGGGGAAACTCGTGCGAAATTGTTGCATACATATTTTCAAACTTTAGACCTTCGAGAATATATCTCCCGAAGCAATTTTGAAAATTCCCCTCGTTCGCGGATTTACAGCTATTTATTTATATCGCTTTTTTTTCGCTACATTGTTAAAACATCGATGAATATCTGGTAAGAAAATGAATGGTAAAAGAATCCCCTCGTATCGGTTGTCTTAAGCGTGCTCGACACTGCCTACGTGTTCGTGGTAATGACGAGAAACGAGGGTAGAAATGTCGAAAATGTTAGCTTTTTAGTGTTACGTTGGCGGTGAACAGTTCTGCGACCTGGCGAAATTCCGTCCTGTCCCAAAGCATCGGGTGACGACCCCCTGGTCGAGCCGTCGACTGGTTGTCGATCAAACGGAATCTCGAACGGCGTACGAGCACGCGTACACGCGCGATACGAGCGACGACTGTACGCGTCCGGGGTGTAAGGAGCGTAGCGCGGGGTGTAACACCCCCGCGATGCAATTGATTCGCCTCCGGAGTTGGATGTCCGTCGAGCGAACGTGTCGGGCCGATGTACATGTGGATAAAACGGGCGGCTGACGGAGCCGCGCGGGAGGCGCTGCGTGGCATCGCGCGACGGGGTGGCGGTGGCGCGGGACTCGCGAACAAGCGAGGCAGCGCGCGGGGTGGTTGAGATGTAGTCGGAGGCATCCGGCCGAACAGCGGCCGCGGAGGGAACGATGCCGGGTCGTCGTACACGCGCGCGCGCGCGTGTCTCTGTATTCGTAGGGAGCCAGCCGAGGGACCCGTGTGCGCGGGTGTACGTATACGTACGAACGCGCGCGTACGAACGTTTATACTTATATATCGCGAGTGCGCGGCGACGGCTTGCGAGTCGCGCGGGCGGCGAAGCGGTTCGCGGGGTGCGTGCGAGAGAGCGTACCACACCGAGAGTTGTGGCGTCGGACGCGGTTGCCATGACGACCGTGGCTGGGTTCCGCAGTTTCGAATGGTTTGGGTAATGTTCCGAGGCTTGAAATGGATTTCTCTCGCCCGGCTAGCAAACGAGGTTAGTCAATGCCTAACGCACAAATGGGCATAGTTGCCCGATTAATTGTCGCTTATTACACGCCGCGTCGTTAATTTAGCTTCGAAGTGTAACCGTGCCCCCGCACAACATTTTACGTGTACGGGATTTATGCCGGCCGGTGTGTCGTCGCGTCCTCGCGTACACACGCGTATATATATATATATACACACGCGCGTATATACATGTATACATATTCCGTGTTATGTATTATATATATATATATATACAGACCCGACGAACGATCTCCGTCGATTTTCATTGCCTCGAGCTCGCTTTCAATTTTTTTGTTCCCCTTTTCCTTCGCGCGGGCTACACCTCGATCTGATATATTCCCAGCGGCCACGTTACTCTGGCATCAAAACTAGCGGAACGCGCGCTGTATTCGCCGAGAAGTTCGGAGGAGGGGAGGAGAAAAAGGAACTTCGCGACAAAGCTGTCGAATGAAAACTCGCGTGGGAATTATGTTCCAATTGAATTTCGCGCGAACATTGCACGAGTCGACCAGATTTTCTCGCCTCCCGACGTAACTCGACTTGCCTCGACCGCGTATACCTACACGCGTGCGCGCGTGTTCATTTTCTACACTCGTCGTATGGGGGTGTTCATGGGTGTTCGTTCCTATCGTATTCGTTCGCCTTGATCGCAGCAATTCGTCCCAGGACGTTCGACTATTTGCTGCTGGGAGTTTAGCTCATCCATTCGCTGTAATTGCCTGTTGCGCGGAGAAAGTATTCTCCTTCCCCTTCATCTCCCCGTTCTCTCCGTCGTCCTTCGTCGTCTCGGAAATGAAATTAAAATTCTTTTTATCGGTCCGAAATTCTCGTCAGTTCCGTATTTCCCTTCTATTCATATTCCTCTTCGCACAACCGGCGCCATAATTTTCGTTTCGAAATACCACTCGTATTTTCCTTGCACCGCTATAACGACGCGTAGATAAAATAATAACGTTTCCACAATTTTGATCGTTTCACAAAAATCACATTTACGAGAAGTAACGCTCACTAACGGTAACTAGGATAAAGAATAGTTTCGATGAAAGCGATGTTTCATCGGTGCGTTGTACGACTCGAGTATACCTATGATACAACGTAAGTCGTATTGAATGTAGTTCTAGACCTCTCGGCCAATAACTCGCGGAGTCTCTCGTTCCCCGAGACATCGTAGCGATACCGAACTAGAGTGGGTATCCGGTGCTTCGAGAATAATTGACAATGGATTCACGTCTGGGCTACCTACCTACCTATATCTCTCATCTCATCGGGTCGTCTCGCCTCCGGTATCGATGCGCATCGATCGAGAACCATCGTCGTTACGGGACATTTTCATGAGAATCTTCGCCCGCGAATGTTCACCTGTTCGCCCGCCCGTCCAAAGTTACATCACGGGTAATTCATTCGTCGGTTGATCTCTGTTCAATAGGGGTGTGCGAATCATTCGAATTTGCGAATTATTCCTATCGAATCGTTATATCGTTATTAAATTTGCCCTACACCTCGGAAATCTCGAATTATTTGTACATTCCCGAATAATTCGTGTATTTTATTCGCAAATAACGTACATTCGCGCGAATAGATTCTTCGAACGAGAACAAACACAGAAATGGAATGGGGAAAATTTTAGGCCGGTATGAATTATATTTAAAAAAAAAATCAATTCGTCGATTACTCCAAAGTTCCAAATTATTCGACAAGCTTACCAATTATTCCATTCGTTCCGAACGGTAGCCCCGCACCGAGACTATTTCACGTCTCAAGGACGTAATTTCACGCTGCGAATCGGTGATCAATACAATTTCGAGCCAACGGTACGGGTGAATCGTCATCGGTACGAGGCTTCTCGGCTGTATCGCGGTCCTCGGCCGCGAGGATTTCGCTCGATCGAAGCCAACGAGTCCGAAGGACTGCCGATGACTGCACGTATTTGTGCTTACGATTAGCTGACGAGACCAACCGCTTGATTTATCCTCCGTTGTCACCTCCGTCACGCGCGCACTCGTCGCGGCGAGAGCGAGTAACGAGAAGATTCGCGCGCGCGTAAGCATCGCTGTCTCGCTCTCCGTCACCCGTAGGTACCCCAAAGTTGCGTCTATTAAACAAGTTCCACCGTCGTTACGCGGGTTTTGTTAGGTAACGCTGCCGCGCGTTTTTGCTCGCGGAGTCAAACGAACAACTATGCCTCTCGCGCGCGGCAAAACAACGTACTCGGGGATAAGATTAGGCTAATGTTGCCCGAGAAAAACACTCCGAAGTCGCGGAGAGGAGTAAAAAAATGATATTCTATTTTTCACGACGAAACATTTATCGCGCGGCGTGCGATTGGTCGCGTATTGATCTGGCGTAGCGGCGCGATTCGAGTACCGAACAACAGCGGTAATAATATTGGGTATAAAAGATGGGAAGTGGCGAGAGATCAAGCTCGAAACAGGGCAATTCCGAGCTACGATGTAGAGGAGTGCGTAGAATCGCAGCTTTCTATGGATATCGCGGGAAAAAACTGTCGAGGTAATCGAGAAATTTTCACAACGTTGTTAAAAGTGTCTAACGATAAAAGCGTTCGGATCGTGATCGATAGAAAATATAAAAAGCAGACTTTTGTTGACGCGTGAAAGCAAAAGCATAAAAGGATACGAAAGAAACGGAATGAGAACGATATAGATAGCTGGACGTGAAAGAAGCGTGAACAAATGACGAAACAAAATAAGTTGATACGTTGAACGTGATGAGTATTGTATGCGGGAATAATAGGTGAATGTGGCGTAGAAAAACGAGAGGTGGATAAATGAATCGTATGAAATTCCCTCGGCTCTCTCGTCTCTCGTCCTTTTTTTTTTTTCACTTTACTCGTTGCGAGCCAACAGGTGATCGCGGTTATTCTCCAACATCCGCGGTATCCTTGCAGGCAACTCGCACGCGGCCCAAACGAAAAACTTGCGTCGCTGCCGCACCGGACGACGATTGTATTCGCGGCGAGTGAAGCTTCCGCGACAGGTAGATACCGCAGGATCTAGAAGAATTATGTAAGCTGGGGACGTTTTTCCCACTGGAGTCCGTAGCTACCGATAGTTTCAGCTCGTAAACAGCCGTTTTTGCTCGGCGGAATGACGACTCAGATTTGCGAAAATTGCTGAAACTTTTCACGGCATAGACGTGCAAAATTGTAACGTGCGGGGTATTCGATCTTGATCTGTCCAGGCTATTATGGTGGAACCGCTGCTAGGTACGTAGGGAAAAAAAATTGGAGGGCTAAACAATATTTTGCAGCCTTGGTCGACAGCTTCAAGGTCAACTTTGGTTTTTGCAACAGGAACTCGGGATTTTTTAGCACGGAATCGAATTTCTCAACGCAGGTACGAAATTTGGCAGGGAAGAGGTTGATCATTTGTGAGCACTGCGCGTCGTACCTCGGTCTCCCCCGCGTACAATACGTCTCGCGAGTGTGTACCGAGTCAATTAACGGCTCGCCAATTGATCGCACTTAACCCGTTTGCGCCGAAACGGATCGGAATGGGTTCGAGATTCGCGTGGAAGCGACTCGCGCTCGTACGAACGCAGGTGCAGCGTCTATACGAATCCTCGTTAGCGATGAAAACTCCGAGCTACGAGTCATTTCGCGCCATAAATCAGGATTTGCCGAAGGTTCGGGACGGCGAACGAATTCCAACGTCCGTTCAATTTTCCGTGAGTCCCGCGATCGACGCGGTTATGACGTCGTACGTATCAATTCGGGCCGCTAATTGACAAAGGGTCATTCGTACGAGTATAGCGGAACGTCGGTCGGGAGTCGCGCGGGAATCGATCCGCTCGACGCGAACGTCATCGATGGTCGTCGTCGTCCTCGTCGTCGTCGACCTCGGTGTCGTCGGTTAGCGGATATATCATTCCTGAATAATTACTCTCGTCGCTCCCTTCTCGTAATAACTTAATACCCGGGGACAAAAACATCCTTATTCTCCTTTTTCTACACCTGTAGCATTTTTCTCGCCATTCTTCGCTCCTCGCCTTATTTATTTCCCTTTCTCCTGACACCCATGGGCTGCGAACCCTGTGGTTACGCTGTAATTTCGAAGAGACAACCAAAACTCTACCTTCGCATTCGATCGCAGGTTACAAATTCAACGAGCAAAATCTTTTTATTTCCGAATTTCCCGTAGATTATATTCTCCGCAGATCCTCGACAATCCCAACGAGGTTGAGTACATCTTTCCTCGAAAGCTTTAAAATTTATTCGTTTACTTATCTCCATTTCTAATTACTCCTCGCGCAGCAACTCGACAAATCGTGCCATGTACGTATACTTTCGTCACATTATCGTCAATTCGACATTTTTACTGTAAATCGCTCAACTCTTCAAAATACAGGGTGCGAGAAAATTCCAGAAACGGTCGAATATCTCGAAAACGAAAAGTTTCTCAGAAAAATATTTCCAACCAAAGTTGTAGGGTTTTAAAACTTCTATTCAATGATCATATCCGTTTGACCGTGAGCAGAGGCGTCAATGCGACGTCGGAACCAACATGATTTTTTTTAATGGAACACCCTATTTTTTATGACACGGTATTAAAGACGGCAGCGAGACGTTTCCAAAACACTACTGGAGCACCTATTTTCGTTGAGAACTGTCAGAGTTATGCGCTTTGGAACTTAAGGCGCCGCAAGCATTAGTGTCAACATGTAACCTCCACGCGGTGGACATTGGATGATACTAATGCTGGCGGCACCGTAGGTTCCAAAGCTCGTAGCTCAGGCAATTCTCAACCAAACCAGGTGATCAGGCAGTGTTTTGAAAACGTCTCGCCGCCACCTTTAATACCGTGTCATAAAAAATGGGGTATTCCATTCAAAAAAACCATGTTGGTTTTGACCTCGCCTCAACGCTTCTACTCAACGTCAAACGGATGTGATTATAAAATAGGACTTTTGAAACCCTAAAACTTTGGTTCGAAACTTTTTTTCTGAGAAACGTTTCGTTTTCGAGATATTTTGCCGTTTGTAGACATTTCTAACACTGCGGAATCGCCATGTATGTCCGAATCTCCCCGTCGAGAAATTGCTATCACGAATCCATACCGCCCCAAGTTGTAGGCGTGAAAAAAACACGCAGCAATTATTTGAAACGTTCGGTTAATAATCGTCTTCCTATTATCCTCCAGTTTTCAAAATTCCTTTCCGGCACGTGAGTAGGAAGGGCGTAGAGAACGGTGGCGAAAATGCTGTAACAACGAATTCGCGAGGCGAGAAAATTGCTGAACGTTTCGCGTCGCCTTCGCTCGTATAAAGGTTGAAATTGACCCCGTGACGTCACGCGCTCCACGGACGTTTTCGAGATATGCGGCGTCTCTTGCTGGCTAGACGCGAGGCGGTGTCCAGTTTCGGTGTCATTGACAGTGTCCGGCCGCGAAGACGCGAAGCTTTAGGTATTCGGTATACGCTTACTTTGCGTACGCGCTACGTACAACTCGAGACGTCCCCCAGTCCGACGCGTTCAGTCTTCTTTACGACCGTGCATGTATCTACCTAAAACTCGAAACGAGTAGGTACCTACCTACCTACCTACCTACCTACCTACCTCTCTCTCTCTCTCTCTCTCTCTCTCTCTCTCTCTCTCTCTCTCTCTCTCTCTCTCTATCTACTTCGGCGACCCGAGGAGCGAGGGCCATACGTGGCAGCCGGACGGGCAGGAGGACGGGCCTTGACATCGTTGGAATAACCGATGTCGTTCGCGTTCGATATTCCGTAACCGCGCAAAGTTGTCGGTTCGCCACGCGATTCATTTCATCCAATTTTCTCTCCTTTTCCGCATTTATTGCGGCTGTCATCCGTTATTTCCTTCACCACTGACTGCTATGCAGTAGATAGACACGTATATTAGATTGGTTCGTACACTCGTCGCTTCTCTCGTCTTCTCGTTAACGATTCTTACGCTAGTCCCTTCCGATTCCCTGTACTTCCCGTTTCGCCTAGTTTTTGTAACGTCGTTTCCTATCTTTTCTACATTTCATGTCTCTTTTTTAGGCAGCTCGTCCCTCGACTCGATTTCCCACGCTTGTCCGCTTTATTATTTTGAACACAGAGATATTACCAGTTTCACGTTTCAACGTCGCGGAGAGCAATTTTCCCGGAGGTTACGAGAATTCGTTCGGTATAATCGGGAGGCGAGGGGGAACGACGGATTCGTCGACTCTCTCTGCTCCCTCGGATTATTAGCGACGACGATATCCTCGGCGCGTCGCGTCTCGGCGTAGTTTTTTCGTCGTGAGCGTCGACCCCGTGACCCCCGTGCGAAGACGTCGAGCGTCGTTGCCCGGGCGTCCCCCGTGCCCCCGCGACGCGCGTATCTGGCCAGACGACGCTTTGTATCGGCATTTGAAAAAGATGGAAACCACGAGGTGGAGAGGCACGCGGAGGGCGATGATTCATTGATCCTCCTCGACGCTCTTCGCTCGCGCGAACGCTCCCGACGCTCCCTCCTCCGTGCTCTCCTGGTCTGCCCTGGCCTGTTTTTGCCATCCGCGTCGGTACGCGTAGCGAAGTCATCCCGCGATTTGTCGACGCCGTCGAATAGTCTGCGCCGGTTATCCCGTGCCTCTTTCATCTCCGTACTTCCCTGCCCTCCGTTTAACGTTTATTTTTCCTTCCATCTCCACGAAATAATACGTCGCTTTCCCCCTTATATTCTCGTAGCTTCCCTCTGATAAATCGCCCTTTAACGATACCACTTCCGTTCACCGCGTGTTTCGAGACGCGACGACGTCACGCGAACGCTTACCGAGGAGTATTTTTAAAGTCGCCGCATAACACTCGACAACCGATGCGAGTCGCGGGTCGCGAGGCCGATCCTCGATGTTCGATGTTTCACGCGTTTTACGACAGAGACGATCGGCGCTCGCCCACGCCGCGCGACGAGTACCTACGCGTTATCTACGTGGTTAAAAACCGCCGGTCGTGCTGTGCCACGCAGCGCGGCGAATCTTTCCCCGTGGATGCGTGTATCGTCGTAATCCAATGGCCGTCTGCGCACGCTTTAACGACACGCGGCCCGGGACAGCCGCGACACCCTGGGACCACCTATCATTGACCGTTGCATACCAATAAACCTGATCGCTCTCCGCTAAATATTTATCGACGATTCGCTCGCGACTTACCCGCGACGGTCGTGGATAACTCACTTTGCTCTTCCCGTTCGTACATCTAGGGCCGCATTTAGACTTGATTAGGCCCTAAGCTATTTAAATAATAATTATGCAATCATTTTCAAAATTACCGAAATTACCGGCATTTGCTGTAGAAATTTAGCGATAATCTCGATAGGCGTGATTAGCGATGATAGCGGTTAACCGGCTATTGATAATGCAAACCCTAGGCACAATAGCGCTTTGTTCTGCGAAAAGACGCGCTCAAAATTGGGAGTATGGGACATCCAGGACGGGCGGCATTGGGACGAATACTGTTGCAGTGTATTTAAGTATACATGGCAGTTGCTCGCTCGGACAATTTTTTTATGGTGTCCCTAAGCTATGGCTTGTATGTGAATGTTGCACTGCGTAAATCGTTTTCGAAAATCTCCGATTTGTACGTCGAACGGAATGTAAATCTTCTGGAATAACGTCCGTTAAAATATACATATGTAGTTGTGCGCATACCCGTTCGACGTCCGCGAAGAAAGTAACGCTTTTGTCGCTGAAACTTTTGCCAATATATCTACGTAATTCTCATGCGCATACGTACGTCGAGTTAATATTGCGTTTGCAACGACGACATTCGAAACTCCCTTTACCGTTTTGTTATTTCAGGACGATTCTCGTTCTCGTACGAAACGGAGCCTCGTGGCTCGCCTTTGTTTCCTCCCGGCGTTGGAGGAAGAGGAACGAGTTCCGCGACAAAAATAAATAAAGAGATAAGTAAAAAAAGGAGCGTAATAATTCGCGGCTTTTTCCGGCATTTTTCCGACATTTTTCTCCGCCACGTAAATGGCAATCAGGTACGCGAATCGCGAAGCTTCGGATTATCAGCACACCTGTTTCCCTGCCGAAGCTGTTTATTTTTCGCGACGCACCGCGAGACGCGACGCGACGCCACGGACCACGTGGTTTTTAATGTTGTTATCGAGCGCCGCGAGCCGGGAGACACTGCATGGGACCGCGGCGTGGGGGGCGACTCGCGCCTCGAGACCTGCGACGATCAATAATAAAGTCGAAGATACGAGAATGACGAGAAAGATTTTCCTATACGTTTCATACGCTCGTTAGGAACGCCGCTACGTAGCAAACAAATTCGACGCGGATGCCACGTCGGGCGCCAATTTTTTTGTTCCACTTTTTTTTTCGACTCTTTTCTTTTCTTTTTTTTTCTCCTTATTTCGTAGACATCGGATAAGCGAGCGAACAAAGAAACGATCGACGACGCCGTCGCGCGAGATATTTTTATCGAAAATTTACCAATTCAAAGTTCGATTGTTTTTCTGGAAATGATACCATTCGCTCTGGATTCCCATGCTTTTTGTTTATTTTTATTCACATTTTTTTCCATACCCCCCGCGCCGTCGCTTCCATATATTGCGTTTTGTTTTCGCGCACAGTTTTTTGCCTCGCCGCGCGACGACGTTATCGCGAGGTGCGCCTGATTAATTCGCGATAGATAACGGCCCGGTCAAATGCCACTGACACGATATAAAATCGCGTGATCGTTCGCGTCACCGCCTTCCTAATTTCGCACGCTGTACTGACCTACCCTTGACGAGTCCTTGACGCCCGACTCGTGTGTCTCTCTCGTGACGCGATTTTTATTTTCACCGCGATACGTAATCCGTACCGTACCTGTCGTTCTATCGGCTTCAGACATTCCATTAATAGATTTCGATCGTAGTTTCGCCAGACTATCGACGAGGATAGACGCCTCACGATGCGACGAATGTTTATTTGGAGTTTTTTTCCCGTTACTTTCCGCGAACCGTTTCCTCGAGAAAACGCTTTCCAGATTATATGTACGTCCTCGAAACTACGACGCAAAACATTCGACTATCTTCTAATTTGGAGTTTCGGCGGTACCAAATATTTCCTGCCTCGTATTTTTCAACTTTCGCGTCGTCGAGCCGCGAAAGTGATTTACGCGAACGGATTCCACATCTCGACGGAAAGGAACCAGATTTGTTGGGTTTTTTTCCCCCTACGATCCCTATTTTCCGGAAAAGAACGCTGGGGAACGAAAGTAGCTCGAGAACCGAACGCCCGCGCGTTTTACTCGCGAGTTGAAATGTATTTTTACGAGGCGCGACGAACGGTGCGCGAATGATAACTGTAAAGCGTCGAAGTTGTCGAACCGTGATACGAGATTATCACGACGTATTCCTGGACGCGGCGTCGGCTCTCCGTTATTAACGCTGACTCGACGCGTCGACGCTCCATGCGCGGCGTAAGTCACTTTCTGACGTCTGTTTTTGCAACTCTTGCAAATAAATGACGCGTCTTCGGGGAAGGTTGGCAAACTCTGGCGCTATTTAAAAATTGTTCGCCTTGCGTCATCTCGTTCTATTCGAGACGATGGCCGAAAGATGGCGAAGAAAGAACCGCGCCGAGTCGCCAAACTCTGACCTACATGCACGCGTAGTACGCGCGCCTCGCGTGGAAGCCCGACGATCATCGCACGGTTTTCGTACGATTAGCCCCGACGACGGAGAGAAAGAGGAAGAAATGGAAGAAAAAGAAGGAAAAAAAAACAGATGAAAGTCGAACGCGTGGGGCAAACTTCGCGACTCGCTAACAACCGGATTAGACATTCAATTATCAGGACCGTCGACGACGTCCGTTCGTTCGCGAGTCACGCCGCGCGCGAGCGGTATCGCGGCGTCGAAAAGTAGCGGTGTTTCGTACCTCGGATTAAACAACAATCAATCGCGGCGTTAAAAACTTTCGTGCTCGAAAAGCGAACGGACGGATTTTCGTCCACCGATAAGCGACGATCGTCGACGAAATTCGCGCGATCCACCACCAACCACGTGTTTGTGCGCTACGCCGTGGTATACTCTACCGTAATCGACCCTCCTTCCCTTCCATCGAGACGAGCGCGAAACGAGACGTTCGTCGATTTCGAACCGCCCACGTTTACCGGTCGACGACGTCGCGACTCGAAGTGGAAAGATACAAGAGAGACGACGACGAGACGTATCCGTGAAGCACGGACGGACCGAGCGTGAGCGCGAAAAGGGGCGACCGTGTACTACTCTACTCGGCCGAGCTGACGACCGAGACGATGCAACGGGTTCGCGCCTTGGCGAGAACGAGACGCGGCGTGTGTGACGGGCGATCGGGGGAAGAGAGAGAGAGAGAGCGAGAGAGAGCGAAACGGAGAAAGAGCGAGAGAGAGAGAGAGAGCTGCTCGCACAACGGGAAAGCAGCTCGCAACGGAGTATCAGCGCCGCAGCAGCAGCAGCCTCGCCGAGTGGAGAGAAGTAGGAGACGACGACGACGACGACGACGACGAAGCGACTTGGCAACAGTGCGTAGCGACGGCGAGTCCGCGCCGGTTCGTCGATGTGTGCGTGAGGTGGCAGCAAATCAGGTGCGGCCCTTCCCGAGTTTCCGAGTGCGCCGCGCTCCCGTCGCTCGGTCGTGTTCCGTCGTCAGCGATCAGCCGCTCGGCCCTCAGTTCGTGTCGGACCTCCGCCGTGGCGACATCTAAACGCGTCAGCGACGCGCATCGTTGTTTGTGTGTGTCTATATCTCCGATTTCGCGTACCGAGATAATAGTATATACCATAGTGGTCCGCCCGTAGTCCTCGGGTTCGCGTAACACAACACAACAAAACAAAACAACGATCATCCATCGTTCTACGTGTACGCGGTGCGCTTGTGTGTGTGTGCGTGCGTGTGAGTCTCTCGTGTATACGTGTACGCGCGTGTTTTCTCTCCCCGTCCCGTGATTAGCCGATCAGCGGGTGCGTTTTCTGGTGATCGTCGTCGTCGTCGTCGTCGTCGTCGTTCGCGTCGTCGCCACCACCTACGTCAACGCGACGCGGCTCGAGTGAACGAAACGACGAGTTTTCCCTCGCAGGAGCGAGGAGAACGTGTCCGCGTAATACGACGCGTAGCATTGCTATCAAGTGCGGCGGATTCGTTTTATATCGCGACGTCTGGGAGGAAACCGGTGAAATTTACGTTGTAATCGAGAGGCGTAGAAGAGAAGTGTGCGTTGCTCCGAGTCCGAGCCTGCGACGAGTTATTCCGAAGTGGGGTGGTGGAAGGAGTTGGTGGTTTAACGGTGATCCCTCGTGGCTTCGTGCTTTGTGATTTTTCATCGTGAAACGTGTATGTAGGTTATACCCGTGGCCCCTGTGTGTTCCCCCGATACCGTGTCCTTGACGGGTATTTGATATACGTGTCGCTGCACTCGGCCTGCTTTTAAATCGCGTCGACTTTTACGTAACTCGCGCCTTTAATCGTTCTTCTGCGCGTTACCGTTCACGAAAAAGTTCGCTCGAATCGCGTTTCCGCGACTCTCCGCGTCGCTCGCGACTGTCTCGTTCGGTAGCGCTCGACGTTCGTTTTTTTTCTTCCTTCTTGTTTTTCACCCCGACCGATGCTCATTTTTTTTCTTCCGTTTCCATCTTTCGCAGCGAGTCCGTAGAATCGGTGTTTTTGTTTTCGTCCTATCTACCGTGGCGGCTCTTTCGCCGACGAAATTTACTCCCGTACGGTGCGATACTCGCGGATTGTCATCGCGCGCGAACGACGAATATCTATAAATAAACGTGATCGGCGTGGAACATCGGGGGGAGTGTATCTCGAAATACGTCGATATATGCCGATGTATAACGAGATACCTCGCGTTCGTCGCCCGTGTGTGATTATTTTCGCGAATTGGTTACCGGTGGTGAGCAGAGGAGCGAGGAAAGCGATGGAGGAACAACGCCACGAATAAAGTCCACTTTCTAAACTTGGTGCGTGCGTCGTTCTCGTTGTTCGACGACGCTCGTCGTCGCGCTCCTCGTCGAGCTAAATGTGTGCAATGGCTGTGCCAAATACTTCCAAATAACGCTGCTGCCTGACCGTCCCTCGCGCGACGACGTAACGGTGCTCGGTTGTTTTTTTTTCTTTTTTTCTCTGCCTCCGTTGTGCCGACGACGTTACACGCCACCGATCGCTGCGAGTGTGTATC